>CM062519.1:35349747-35989735 GCA_031439585.1 Pterocarpus macrocarpus | reverse complement strand
CCTAATTATATTATGAGTTATGAATCCCGAAACATTACCCTACTAGGCTGACCTATTCTAGGCTAGTTTAAACCTAAGCCAAATTCATTGGTGTGTTGGGAACAAACGACCATGAATCAAATTCTGAAATTTTTATGGATGTTCTCTTATATGTTAGCTTTCAAACAACTTTAGTTTTACTAAATTTGGAGTTGTATAGGGTGAGTTACACCCTTCTCAACCCATACTGTCCGGGTAAGAACTCAGATTTCTAGTCTAACTTCAAAAATTCATAACTAATTCTATACTAATCCAATGGCCTTATATTTTATATGTATGGAAAGTCTTGGATGTCTAGTTTCATAAAAAAATGGTTTCATCAAATTTAAACGGCGGTAGACGGAGCCGTACACTCCGCCGTATGGACCGCCGAGGGAACCCTAACCTGCTTCTAGGTTTGCCTCCCTTTTTTCAAGCCATTTGCTTTCAATTTCGGTTTTAATCACTACATACATGCAAAATTAATCATAAACCATCATCATCACTCTACATAACATCAAATTCTCAGATTATCCATGATCCCCATCTAGCCCCAAATCAGAGAAAGTGAGAAGAGAAGTAGAATTTCCTACCTTGTCTAGTTGAGTTTGTGTTGATTTTGTGTCTTTGGTGCAAGCAATTTGTGATGAGACTTGAAGAAGAGATGGGAATGGAGTGGAGATGAGAGTGAGGAGAAGAAAAATGAAGGGAGCTCAGCAAGGAGAAGTGGTTTAGATTCACAAAAGGGAAAGGAAAGAAAAGTAGAGATATTTGGATGTTAAATGCATGTGATTGGTGGATTTTTCTATGCTTTTCATTTTGGTTGGGCTTCCACCATGAAGGGCTGCCTTAGGCACCACTTGGGTGGGTTATTTGGCTAAATCTTAGCCATTGATTCTAGGGCACCCATGGTATAATTTCTACTGATCCAGTTCCGATAGTTTAAAACTCCAAAATCTTACCGATTGCCCGTAAATCGGTAAATCGGTTTGAAATTTTTTCTGTGAAGTTTCCTACGTTCCTAACCTAATTTTATCAAGCCTAATCTTTTCAATTCTCCCTTAATTGGCTTTAAGTAAGTGTTTAATCAAACTCTGATTAAACCCAATTATTCGATAAAAACCGAATAACTCGGTTGTTAATGATAGAATTTTTTGGACGATACAACCTCCGCAGGCTCCTTCTATCTCGTTCTCTGGGGAGGAGGAGGACCCTTCTGAGGTGGCAAGTTCATCATCATCATCCTCTTTGCCCAGCGGTGGCTATGCACCAGCCGATGCCGGCATGGCCAATGGATTCCTTTTCTCGAAATCCATTTAGACAGTGTGCGTGTCATAGCAGTAGAAGGCGTACAGAGTGGTCCTCTTTTAGCAGCCTGGGTCATGGGCAAGTGGGTAGGAGTTAGGGGTTGTACATGAAATGTCCCGTGGGGGCCAGTTAGGGTATTGTTCATGGTGACAGGCAAATTTATTTTGTATTAGCAGCCTCATTTTATTACCCTGTACTGTTTATGTATCGTTTATCAAACTTTGAAAATAGACGTCTATGTATATATATATATATATGATGCAGTTTTTAGTAGTTCTGTCTATTTAGCCTTTTTATTTAGTTTATTTTACTTCCGGTACAATGATTATTTAGTTGTTATTTCGCCGTCAAACAGAAAATTGTTAAGTGAACAGTTAACTTTATATGGGTAATTAATAATGAAACAGAAAATGGAATTTAATCAGCTCGCCACACGTAATAACTTATTAGATAATATATTATGGCTTAAGCATAGTATTTTGTCTAGTAAGGTGTTACAGCTTGTCCTTTGTGTTAAGTACAAAGTATTCAAATTCAAAGACATGAAAGTAAGAAATGTTGGCTTTTCTTCCTTTCCATAATTCATAGGGGGTTTCTTGAGAATTGGCCTTAAGGAAACACGGTTTTGAATATAGCATGTAGTGTTAACTGCTTCTACCCAAAAACCTTCTGATAAACCACTTTTAAGAAGCATAGTTCTAGCCATTTCTTGTAATTATCTATTTTCCTTTCCACTACCCTATGCTCCTGAGGAGTTCTGGGAGAAGAGAAATTATTTGAAATGTCATTTTCATTACAAAGGTTTCAAAAAAGTGATTGTATCATGGTCTGATCTGATGGAAGTGATGCAAAAACCTTTTTTCATTTTGATATCTCTTTGAAAATGTTTTAAAGGCCTTGCAAGCTTCATCCTTATGTATCAAAAATATTACCCATGTAAATCTAGAATAATCATCCACAATGACTAAACCATATTTCCTACCATCGAAGCTAGCAGTTCTAGTTGGATCAAATAGATCAAGATGTAAAAGCTCAAGTGGTCTTGTAGTAGACACTACATTTTGCTATGGAAGGAACTCTTGGTTGTTTACCTCTAAGACAAAACTCACAAGGTGTGTGATTTTCAAAACTAATTTTGGGTAAACCTTTAACTAATTCCTACTGAGAAATTTCAGAAATTAGTTTCATATGAGTATGACCAAGTTTCTTGTGCCATAACCACTTTTCATCCATGATAGAAGCTAATCATATTACATTTTGTTCTAGAAGGTATTCTAGATATAATACATATGTATTATCATGCCTTCTAGTACTAAGAATGATTTTATGAGAAGTGGAATCTTTAATAACACAATGAGAAGGTTCAAATACAACTTTGTAGCCTTGGTCACAAAATTGACTAATGCTGAGAAGGTTGTGAGTTAGTCCTTCTACTAATATAACATCACTAATTAAATTAGAATCATGCTTACCAACACTACCTATACCAATGATTTTGGAACTAATTCCATCAGTAAATTTTACAACTCCACCATCCTTAGGTCTGAGGTTTTTGAACCAAGATTTATTTTTAGTCATGTGTTGAGAACATCCACTATCTAGATACTATTTCTTTTCCTTCTGATGTTGTGATTTAAGACACACCTACAACATAACTAGTTTTCACTTTAGGTACCTAAATCTTCTTGGACCTTTTTATGTTACTTGATTTTTGTGCTTTTTCATTTTCTGTTTAGCTTTCCTTCTGGAAAAGCATCTTTTAGAAGAGTGTCCCCTTTTGAAGCAGTATATATATGCAGGAATTTTAAGCTGTGGATCTTCGAATGATTCCTCGTTTATTTCTTCCACATATTGTAGCCTAGTTTTGTCCAAATATGGCTTTTGGCCTCCAAGCATGACATCAAGATTTTTTGAGACATTAACCATTTTCTCAAGATCAATTTTGAGAAGTTCGACTAATTTCTAAAGTTCAAATGCATCAGAGGAAGTATTCTAACTACGTTCAGAAACCTCTATTTTTGAGGCATTAACATCCTTCTGGAGGATGTCATTTTCTTTCAATAGCTTAGAATTTTTATGCCCTAGCTTCTCATTCTCAATCTTGAGTTTTTTAAAATATACAAATAGTTTCTGAAAGTTTTTCTTTAAAGAAGCATAATGGGAAGCACGGAATTGAGAATCATCCAAGAGATCATTATAAGCTTTTTGAAGATTTTCAGAAGTAGGTTCAAGTTCAGAATTAGATACCTCAGTTTCTTGTTCTGAAACAATATTAGCTATAAAGCAGAGATTTGCTACAATATCTTCTTCACCTTATGATTCACTATTCTCCTATTCTTCAGCTAGGTCTTCATATGTGGCCATCATAGCCTTATTCTTTGTAGTCCTCTTTTTTGAGGCTTTTTCAGTCTAGGATATTTAGGTTTGACATGTCCAGGCTCCTTGCATTCAAAGTAAATGATCTTATCCTGCTTGGCCTTGCCGTTCTTGTCTTTCTGGGGAAAAAAGCTCTTTTTTTTTCTTTTTATCCATGATTTTGAGATCTTCCTTGCTAAATGTGTAATCTCATCATCATCATTAGAGGAGGAGGAGGAGTCTTCATCTTTTTCAAACTCTGCTGAAGCTTTCATGGCCTTGGAAAATTGAGTCCTTTTCTGAGTGGACTTCAGAGCTATAGATTTCCCTTTTTTAGTAGTCTCATCAGAGACTTCATTTATTCAATCTCATGAGTCTTCAACAACACAATGAGAGCATCTAAGCTAAGCACATTCAAATCCTTAGTGTTCGGAGAAGCAATTTCCGAACTAAGAATGGGATCTCAAGCTGCCCGAGTGAGTGTTTCCACGACGGTAAATGGTGTACCTACAAGGACTCTAACGCTCAAGTTAGTGAGTGTAGGAAAGTATGAGAGGTAGGTTAGAAAAGATACCTTACGTTCAAAGCTGGACCCATATATATACGAGTGAGCGGTTGAGAGGTAAGGGGGATTTGGTCCCGCTTTCGTAGGGGATAACCCTTGACGTCCTTTATCCTGGGGGATAATGGATGGATCCGAGTTTATCGGCTACACGTGAGGGAAGGACGTTCCGCATTGTTAGTGAATAGACGAACTTAACTCGGGTTTGGGCCTCAACTCGGGTTAATGGCCCGAGATAGGCTTGGACTGTTAACGACTTTGAGATCTGTTTGGGCCTAGTCATTGGGCCAAGTTCGGCTCCAATTCGACTGTCCGGAATAGTGCCCCCAACTCGATATTGGAGGTGGATTCCTCGGGTGCCAAGTTCTTCATGAGTCTCCGAGTTAATATGCTGCCTTCTAATGTCGGACTACTATTTAAGTGATCTGGCGCTTTTCCTATAGTGACGTCTAGGGTCTTCACGAACGGGTGATGTCTTTTCACCTCGTAGGTCACGTCTCGTAACCTTGAGTGGACACATGCTGTTTTGGGTGCCTCGTTTAAAGCGCCTCATCATTTTGAATTAGGGCGTTATTTCCATTTTGCCCCCATTCCTTTTATGCGAAAAGACGGGTTGCGCCCTTCGCGACGTTTGGGTTGCACGACAAAGGACGTTTTCATTCCTATAAAGAGGGGTTTCGTGCATTCGCTATCCTTTTTCCTTGTCTTGCCCAAAAGTATTCGTTGTGCAGAGGAAGCGGAGGAGCAGTGTAGGACCGCGATCGTTTGTGCCGCCATTACTTCGCTAGTAATAGGTATGTCTTATCCCTTTTGTTTTTTGCTTCTACGACT
The DNA here is from genome assembly GCA_031439585.1 of Pterocarpus macrocarpus. NCBI lineage: Eukaryota > Viridiplantae > Streptophyta > Magnoliopsida > Fabales > Fabaceae > Pterocarpus > Pterocarpus macrocarpus. The sequence continues at coordinate 35,984,661 of CM062519.1, read as the reverse complement.
AGTATTGTTTTGTTGGGTGTTATATCAGTGGCGGCTTGGCTCCCAGCAATCCATTTTCGCTTTACGCTTTGGGGCGGTTTCAACACTACTTTGCTGGGTGTTTTGCTTCTGCCGCCCATCGGCGGCCTTTCGTATGGAGGGAAACCACCGTAGGGGGCCTGTCTTTTTAGTTCCCATTTTGTCTTTAGGGGTTCCCGACTTTAGACTTTTCCCGAGTTTGTGACGTATGGGTGGTTTCCTGTGTAGGTTGTTTGAGGTCGCGAAAAATGGCCAAAAAGAGAGCTCTAACTTTTCCTCCCGAGATCAATTTTATCTACCGGTGGGTCGATCCCAAGGTCCTGGGGACTCCCTCAGTCGTAACCTCGGAATTCCTAACTCACTTCAGAGAGGAGAACCTTATCTCGCCGGAGGGAGAGTACGAGAAGGAATATTATTTGGAGGCTCCAGGTCCGAGCGAGAGGGTGAGTGACTTTAACCTTGAAGGGGGGCCTCGGTGGATATGGTGTTACAATGTCTTTATCTCCAAGCTATGAGTTCGGATTCTGTTTTCCCACTTTCAAATGGAGATCCTGCGCTAGACTGAGGCCGCTCATTCTCAACTGCATCCGAATAGCTAGGCGATGATTCAAGGTTTCAAGATCACCTGCAAATACCTCAAAATAATGCTATCCCCGAAAGCCTTCTTTTTCCTGTTCACTCTGACCCGACTTGCTGGTGGTGGATTAACCTTAGGATGGTTATCCTTCCGAGCTCATGCCAATCAGAAGATATTCCTTCTGTACGAGGAATCTTTCCATAATTTTAAGCCTATTTTCTTCAAGGTTTTCGGGTGTCCGAACTCAATTCCTTTTTGGGAGACCTTGGAGGGAGAGCTTCGGTTTAACGTCTTTTGGCATAAGCATTTTAGCGCTCCCCGGATAGAAGAGAGTTCCCTTAAGCCCGAGGAGAAAGCCGATGTTGACTTCCTTTTCGAGTGCATTGGGAAGAATCATCTAAACCTAAAGAACATAGTTGGCGTAAATCCTGGGGAGGCCAGGCGATATTTAGGTTGTCGTTTTTTGTTATTGCTTGCGTATCTTATGCCCCCCCTTTTTTTATTGGATGCTTATTGTTGATGTCTCTTTTGCAGACGAGATGGCTCCGAAGTCCGCCCTCACCGAGTTTCGCAAGAGGATATTGAAGATGTCACACGAGGGGGATGGGCGTAACAGCCCAAAATTGGTGGGGTCCGGAGAACCGGTGTTCACTTCTGTTCCTGATAAGGCGGCTTTGGAGGCCCTGCTTTCCAAGAAGCAAAAGTCAAATAAAGCTGGCAATGACGGGGAACAGATCACAAGGACTATCAACGTCATTGCTGGAGGCTTTGCAAGTGGCGGACAACGAAGTCAACTCCAAAAAAGCATTTACAAGAAGTTCTAAATGTTTCCTCTGGGAAGATAAAAAAGCCAGCACCGACATCTCGGCCAATACTAGATATCGTCTTCTCAAGATCTGACTTCGAGGGCGTCATCTCTAGACATGACAACCCAATGGTGATATCCATAGCCATGGTCAATGCCGAGGTAAAAAAGGTATTCATCGATCAAGGAAGCTCGGCAGATATTCTATTCCGAGATGCATTTGATAAGCTCGGATTAAGCAACACTGACCTCCAAACACATGTAGAGGAGCTGATCAGGTTTTTCGGAGAGAAAGTCCACCCCTAGGGTTACGTCACCCTCCACCTAACCTTGGGGTCCCGACCTAAAACCCGGATGATCAAAGTCAACTTCCTAATTGTCGACTGCCCCTCGGCCTACAACGCCATACTTGGAAGACCGACATTGAACAAGATAAGTGCCATTATCTCAACGGCATCCCTGAACATGAAGTTCTTTACCGACCAAGGGGAAATTGCCACTGTAAAAGCGACCAGGCCGCGGCTCGGTGATGCTATAATGCCAGCCTGGAAATACAAAAGCAACAAAAGGTGGTGTCCCAGGCCGAGGCTCGACCCCCCAATTCTTCAAATGTCATGATGTGGACACAAGGAAAGTTGAAGGGGAGAGACCAGAGCCAGATGGCGAGTTAGAAGAAATCCAAATCGGGAATGAAAACTGGAAAGTAACTCGGATTAACAAAAAACTTCCGATCTCACTGAAATAAGGCTTAATCAACCTCCTCAAGTCCAATGTAGATTTGTTCGCATGGTCTGCCGCCGACATGCCGGGAATTAACCCGAAATTCGTCTCCCATCAACTCTCTGTCTTCCCTGGTTCAAAACCGGTTACTCAGAAAAGGAGGAGAATGAGCCCAGTAGAGCCCTCGCGGTCCACGAGCAAGTTCAAAGCCTCTTGGAAGCCGGTTTCATATGCGAGATCGAGTACCCGACATGGTTGTCCAATGTCGTGATGATAAAAAAGCCTAGCGGGAAATGGCGAATGTGCGTTGACTACACCAATTTGAACAAAGCCTGCCCAAAGGACCCGTATCCCCTACCAAGCATTGATGGGTTAGTGGACGCAGCTTCCGGGTTCAGACTGCTCACTTTTATGGATGCTTACTCGAGATATAATTAGATCCCCATGTTCAAGCTCGACGAAGAAAAAATGGCGTTCATAACCCCAACGGCCAATTATTGCTACAAGGTCATGCCTTTCGGACTGAAGAATGCAGGAGCAACATACTAGAGGCTTATGAATAAGATATTTGCAGAACTGGCCGGAGATCTGATGGAAGTATATATCGATGACATGTTGGTCAAGTCTCGCGAAGAAGAGAATCTCCTATCCGACCTTGAGGTCGTATTTGATCGAGTCCGGCAGCACAACATGACACTCAACCTGCACAAGTGCGCCTTTGCCGTGGAAGCCGAAAAATTTCTGGGGTTCATGCTTACGCACCGGGGGATCGAGGCAAACCCCGACAAATGCCAAGCAATACTCGAAATGAAAAGTCTGACAATAGTAAAAGAAGTACAATGCCTCACGGGAAGAATTGCCTCTCTTTCAAGGTTCATGGCTACGTCGGCAAGGAAAGCTATCCCCCTCTTTTCTCTACTGAAAAAGGGGAATACCTTTGAGTGGACGCCAGAATGTGAAGCCGCTTTCACCAACTTCAAGGACTATCTGTCCCGCCCTCCTATACTGAGCAAGCCGGAAGTCGGAAAACTGCTGTTCTGATATCTATCTGTCAGCGACACTGCCATTGCCGGGGCGCTAGTCCGGGAGGATTCCCGACAACAGCACCCGATATACTTTATTAGCAAAGTGCTTCACAGACCCGAGACTAAATATCGAAAGATTGAAAAAGTCACCTTGGCACTAGTCATTGTAGCACGAAAGCTTCGCCAGTACTTCCAAGCCCACATAATCGTCGTCCGAACTGACCAGCCAATCCGACAAATCCTACAAAAACCAGACGTGGCAAGAAGGATGGTATCATAGTCTATGGAGCTTTTGGAGTTCGACATCCAATACGAACCAAGGACCGCCATTAAATCTCAAGCATTGGCAGACTTCTTAGCTGAAATGATGGACAAGGCGGATACCCCAGAATCGGGTTGGACGCTGCACATGGACGAAGCTTCCAGCTCGAAAGGAAGTGGAGCTGGGGCAATTCTTGAAAAGGAAGGTGAAATAATCCTCGAGCTATCCATTAAATTCGACTCCTCTGTCTCTAATAACCAGGCCGAATATGAAGCCTTTATCATAGGCCTCAAGCTAGCCAGGGACATTGGCGTATCCCGGCTTTTGGTGTGCAGTGACTCTCAAGTCGTGACTTCCCAAGTCACCGGGGCATACCAAGCTAAAGACATTCTACTGTAGAAATACCTGACAAAAGTAAAAGAACTCATGGAAAAATTTCCTCAGGTAGAATTCCGACATGTCCCAAGGGAAGAGAATGTCAGGGCCAACATCCTCTCCAAGCTGGCAAGTACTAAGCCCGGAGGAAACAATCAAAGTTTGATCCAAGAGACATTGAAGCTTCCGTCAATATCGAATGTCTTTCCGATCTTGTCCGTCAACGGGGTTCTGAACTGGATGACTTCCTATCATTCAATACTTGAGGAATGGAACCAGACTAGAAAATCCCGTCGATGCCAAAAGACTAGCCAGAGAAGCCTCCTATTACACTTTCATCAATGATCAACTATTCAGAAAAGGGTTGTCCCAGCCACTGCTAAGGTGCGTGGGACTAGATCGAGTTCCCGCCATTCTTGAGGAAGTTCACGAAGGATCTTGTGGTCATCATCTCGGAGGAAAGTCGCTGGCATTAAAAGTTTTATGAGCTGGATTCTATTGGCCATCGATGATGAAGGACTCAATAGAGTACGCATGAAAGTGCTCCAGCTGCCAGAAACACGCCACCTCGTCCCTTCCGACGAACTAACGTCGATCATGTCCCCCTAGCCCTTCAACAAGTGGGGACTCGATCTCCTAGGTCCCTTCCCACTAGCCTCGGGACAAGTGAAGTACCTTATTGTGGTAACAGATTATTTTACTAAGTGGATAGAAGTAGAGCCACTTTCCACCATCACTGCTGGCCAAGCTTGAAAATTCATATGTAGGAACATCTTCACTCGCTTCGGAATACCTGACTAGATTGTCACGGACAACGGAACCTAGTTCATAGATCAGAAGTTCCGAGGATTTCTCTCCAGCCACAAGGTCAAGCACCACTTTACCTCGGTCGAACACCCTTAAGCAAACGGCCAAGCTGAAGCTGCCAACAAAGTCATCCTCCGAGGATTGAAGAAGAGACTCAACGAGGCAAAGGGGGCATGGGCCGACGAACTCGGGAGCATTCTATGGTCCTATAGAACCATACCGTATTCAACAACGGGAGAAACTCCTTTCAAGCTACTTACGAGATGGACACGATGATACCGATTGAAGTCGAGGAGATAAGCCCGCGCATCATGTTCCAACCTACATAGCACTACACACTTCGAGAGGAGTCCAACCTGTCAAACGAAGCGAGGGAAATGGCTTATCTAAGGGAGAAGGTGCTCAAACATCGAATCTCCTAAAGATACAACACCAAAGTGGTACCCCGGACTTTCGACAAAGGAGAATTGGTTCTCCGACGAGCTGACATCGGAAAACCTCCCGTGGGTCATGGGAAATTAGCAGCAAACTGGGAAGGCCCATACAAAGTCATTGATGTCTTAGGAAAGGGGGCATACAAACTTTCCACATTATCGGGCATAGAGATTTCGAGGTCATGAAACTCTTTCAAACTCCGAAAATTTTTTATCTGATGTATATACCACGTGAGATAGCCTTACTCTTTTTTCTACCTCAGGTTTTGTCCCACTGAGTTTTCCTGAGGAGGTTTTAACAAGGCAGAACTCTATAGACCGAGCAGTAACTAGAAAACTCTTCTCGGTATTTGCTTTTACATGTTACCTTTATTTCATTTGATTTAATATTACTTCATTATTTTTATGTTGTTAATTTTTCCTTTCGCTTCCATTATTCTACACATCACGGTTGACGATTTCAACCCACCTTAATTCTCCTAAGGGATTGATCACCCCTTAGTCGAGAAAAACTGATCCCGGTATGATATCTCGGACACGTAATCCCCAATACGATTAAAGTCCGGAGTCTAACCTCGGGTCAGCTACACATTACTAGCTTAAGCAAACAACCTTAAGTTCTAGCTAAATCCAACTCGGACAACATCCAGTTCGGTAAAGCAATAAAAGGTGCCGCCAATATTCCCTTCAAGGCTTAACTTAGGCGAATAACTAACGCATCAATTAACAATTAAGGTGCCACCAATATTCCCTTCAAGGTTCAACTTAGGAGAATATAACTGGCGCATCAATTAACAAAATAGGTAACTGAATTTCATTACAAAAGGTTCCGACATCAAACAGATATTCAAACAAGAGCCCCTAAAACTTAACAGGGCAATACAATAAAAAATACAAACATGCCAAAGGTCGGAAGCCTAGTCCTTCGGATCAGCTTCAGGGTCATTGGCGCCATCGTCGTCCTCTTCTGGAGCGACAACGATGTGACCATCAACCACAATTTTGTCTAACTCGACTTCGCTGAAATCAACGTCAAGGCAAATAATCTGGCACTGCTCCAGAAGGGACTCCTTAATCTCCCCAGCTGACCTCGCCCACAACAGCTCCACCCGAGCCACCTCGTTCCTCGCTTTAGCAGCAGCCTCCGAAAAATCGGTGCAATCCCTCTAGAGTTCCAACACCCGAGAATGGGAATCCTCCAGTTGCTGGTCCCTCAACTTAAGCGCCTCCTTCAACCCATTGACCTCATCTTCCTTGGCCTTCTCCAAAGCCGACTTCTCATCTTGAAGAAGGGAGAGTTGGGACTTCAAGACCTTTACCTCCTCCATAGCTCGGACACCAGAGGTAATAACCGGTTCCGAGTATTTGAGTAAGGCCGCCGACTTTAGCATGGCACGCCCTGTCCATTGGAATTTTACAGCTAAGTTCTCGTCGTCACCCTGTAAGTGCTTGAGAAGGGCAGGGACCATAAACTCCTTATCCATGAAGTCGGGATAAGGAAAATCCTTATCCATTACATGGACGTCGGACCACTCCTTCGGTGAAGGAAGGCCCTCGGGGTCGGAAGCCACGGACTTCCCTTTGGCCACTTTATTTGACTTTTGCTTCTTGGAAGGCCGGGCCTCCAAAGCCACCTTATCAGGAACAGAAGTCAACATCAGATCTCTAGGCCCCACCGATTTCGGGCTATTACTCCTATCGCCCTCGTGTGGCCTCTTCAATATCCTCCTGTGAAACTTGGCGAGGGCGGACTTTGGAGCCATCTCGTCTGCAAAAGAGACATCAACAATAAGCATCCGATAAAAAAGGGGGGGCATAAGATACGCAAGCAATAACAAAAAATGACAACCTAAATACCGCCTGGCCTCCCCAAGATCTATGCCAACTATGTTCTTTAGGTTCAGATGATTCTTCCCAAAGCACTCGAAAAGGAAGTCAACAGCAGCTTTCTGCTCGAGCTTAAGGGAACTCTCTTCTATCCGAGGAGCACTAAAATGCTTACACCAAAAGACGTTAAACCGAAGCTCCCCCTCCAAGGTCTCCCAAAAAGGAATCGAGTTCGGACACCCGAAAACCTTGAAGAAAACAGGCTTGAAATTATGGAAAGATACCACATACAGAAGGAATATCTTCTGATTGGCGTTTATCTATTGCAGCATTTATCGGATCTTTATTCTCTGTAACTATTAGGAAGCTCAACCCTAGAGTTAGGTCTAATGCCAATTGTTGGAAGAGATGACACGAGAAGGGGGGTTGAATCGTGTCTTAACTAATAATTTTGAACCTGAAAATTTTTTCAAAACAACTTTCTCAAGACCAAGACTTGGAATGCGAAAGCAATGTGGTTAGAAATAAAAGATATATATTTTATACAAGAATATTTTTGAGTGATTTAGAGGCGACATAGATTCGAGGATAAATTAAAATAGCGAGTAAAATGAAAGAGATAGAATAATCACATAGCAAGGTTTATCCTAGTTTAGCCAAACAAATGCCTATGTCTAGTTCCTAACTCTTCATTGAGACTTTTATACCATGAGTGTTTTTTTTCCAAGCTTCTCCAAGCTTTTACAGATGAGTAGTCTTTCTCTAGCCTTTCCAAGCTTTACAATCAAGTAGTATTTATCTTAGCCTCTCCAAGCTCACTTTGACCATTATCGAGTTAGGTTACAAGAGATTTGATAAATGGGTATGTGTTTACACTCACATGAAAAGCTCTTTATAGAGTATTGATCAAATATGTACAGTGTGTGTAACTTCTTTAAATTCTCAATATGAGAATATTAACTAATACAAATCAGTAGAGAAGATTTTACAAATAGAAGTTACAATGAGTAACTTTTTGATGATTCAGAAGGTTAAGAAGGTTGATGAAGAAGATCCCTTAAGCTAAGGAAAATATTCAATCAATCTAACTGTTTCTTCTTCATTTTTCACCTTTATATAGATTTCAAGAAATGACTGTTGAAGTTTGTAGATCTTGACCCTTGAGCCTCTTTGATCCACTAGTCTTTGACTAGAAAAAGTGAAATACATTTTTCTTCTTCAACAAGTAGACTTGACACAGAAGAGAAAAAATAGCTGTTGAAGTGTTCACCCACTTTTCAGACTTGTCAACACTTCTTTTGCATCTTATCAAATCATATTTGACATTTTGAATTTATCAATAAAGCATGTAGAAGAAACTTTGAAGTGAGGTATTTCATGAGAAGTATATTTCTGATGATTACGCTTTCCTTATGAATGAATAGATATCCTTGTCGTAATACATTTTCCTTTCTGATAATATAATCTCATCCTTCTGAACTTTCTATGTAACACCCTAACAATTCAATGTTATGCTTTAGTCATAGTATGAAATTGAGTAGATTGCGTTACCGTGTTAGTATTCCATTTATAGTCATATTCATTATATTATATTCTCTTTTTCTCTAATATATATATATATATATATATATATATATATATATATTGACGAAATATACCTCGCGACACAGAGGTCATATATGTAAACAGAAGAAGCGACGTGCTGTATATAGTAAACGTGATTAGCATCATAGAATGTAACAAAATTTAATAAAAAGCACAACAAAGAAGATAAAGATAGGTAATATATCATCAACTGTATACATACATATATATGTCGGAAGCCAACGCTTCAGTTTATATACAGGTTCAAAAGAGGATACATAAGCGGGGCCAGTGTACCAAAGAGACATAAGGCCCATGTCAGTCAAAACAGTCTTACAAGGTCCTCAAACGACATTTCAAACTAGCTGATATGCACATGGCTAAGTCTATGGCCCAATGCTACACATTGCCAAAAAGGGGCCATACTGTACAATGTAGTAGGCGGCCGGAGCCTACTCAGTCATGTACTTGTTGGCCATACCAGGCCCGACTGGGGAGTAGTTAGCACTAGGTCCCGAAGAGGAGGATGATGATCCGGTAACCTCAAATGGATCGCTCTCAAGACTGAGCAGAATATCTGGAACCACCTGCGGAGGTGATGCTGGTGGAGGGTCGGCAGGAGTTGCAGGTGTTGCGGGTGCCGTAGGTGGAGCAGGGTGTGCTACATGCAGTGGGACTGCGAAATACGAAGCGGCAAGGACGAATGCAGGGTGAAATAAAAGAACAACAAAATTCCTATTACTAAAAAGATAGAGATGGAAGTGGTAAGAACCAGCTATGTGTAATGTGTCAAACGTGGGGTCATAGTGGAGTTGCATGTCAGGGATCTCCATAAATAGCACGCCCATCATATCTGTCGCCAGAGTCTAAGAATGACGCGGAAGCATAAAGCGAGATGAGAATTTGAAGAAATTCTCAGTAGGATTCGAGTACTATATTTAATTGACATCACATTCATTCTCAGTTGTCTCGATTTTCGTTTAATTATAAAAAAAATGACATCAAAGTGAACCACCCACATCTAATAAGTTTAAGAAATACCTGGTCCAAGGCAAGGTTCAATTTTACTTAAGACAGCAAAAGAAACAGAATAAACTACTAAATGGCAATATACAGAATAATGAGCAAAATAAATAAACAAATAGCAGCAAATGAACATAATAATCAATCTATAAACAACTAACAATAAGAATGCAATGTAACCATGTAGATACTCATTCTTAAACTTAGTATCATAAACTTTTCCATTACTTGGTCCCCTGGGAGTTCTTAGTCATTCAACTCCTAGGTAATCGCCTGCTTTTCAGGATCGAGCTTGTTCCTTTACAGGAATGCCGGGTTTACTTTCCTCGACCTTCCCACCGATCTATTCCCCTTAATTTTAATCCGAGGTTGGCCTTATGGAACTTTTATCATAACATAATCTTTATGAATTTCTTGAAAATGCACATATATTTGAATGTATCTTATAACTCATACAACATATGAATTCTTTGCCGAAATTTCGGCAGTATAACGGATCGAGTCCGCTTCCCTATGAGTAGTGCCAGACTACTAGTAAAATCATTCCATCGTGCCAATCAATATAGAACAGCAATTGTATATTCACAATATCATTTATCAAATTCAATACAAACATCAATAGAGTTTTCTGCTTACTTCATCCTATTCTCCTGAAATATTGTATAATCCATCTTTAGTCCAATTCAACTCATTTAAACCTAAATTTTGGATATGTCATAGCTCTATGTGTCTAGTTTCCAACCCTTTTGGTCCCATCTCATTTTGATTTGTATAACTCAAATTATTAGTATTTTACCTTAGACTGCCTTGTACTTAACTAGAAATGCACCCTTATAAGTGAAAATTCACTATAAATAATACAAAATTTATATCAATTTAAAGCTAACAGAACAAGCTTTCAAATGAAAGAAGTTTCATATCATTTGTATGAGTATATTTTGAGATATAATCCCCGTAACTTGACCCTACTAGACTATCCTATTCTAGCCCGGTTTGAACTTAAGGTAAATTCATTGATGTGCTGGAAATAATTGGCAATGAATCTGACTCTGAAATTTTATGGGATATTCCGTTATATGTTAGCTTTCAAATAGCATTAGTCTCACTCAATTTAGAATTGTGTAGGGTGAGTTACACCCGTCTCAACTCACACTGCCTAGATGGGAATCCAAGATTTTAGGTCATACTTCAAAAATTCATAACTAATTTTATACTAATCCAATGGCCTTATATTTTATATGTACGGAAAGCCCTAAATGTATAGTTTCACATAAAAATGGAATCATCAAATTTAAACAGTTGTAGGAGGAGCTGTACACTCCGCTGTACGGACCATCGAGTGAAAAACCTAACAACTTTTTGAATTATCTCTATTCTTCAAGTTCTTTCATACCAATTCCAATCCTAATTACAACATACATGCAAAATCAACCATAATCCATCATCTTCACTCCAAATCACATCAGTATCATGAGAAAAACAAGATCCCTACACAACCCCAAATCAAGGAAAACAAGAAGAGAAGTTAGATTCCGACCTCCTTGTATGTGATCTTGCTAGATTTTGGACTATAGGTGGGTGGAATCTTGTCAAAACTTGAAGGTTGATGGAGTAGATTGAAGGGAGAAGAGATGAAAAAAGATGGTAGGGGAGGGAAAGGGCACAATCTGCATAGAATGAGGAGAGAAAAATCTGATTCAAACATTTAATGAGTGGTTGGCTATATGTGTTGTCATTGGCTGAAATTTTGTGACCAATTTTCAGCCATGTCTCCCTCTCTTTGTGGCCTTTGTTGCGCCACCTATAAAAGGTTAAGTGGCTAAGTATTCATCCTTGACACAATAGAATTTGGATATATAATTCTATTGATTTGATTCTAGCAGCTTAAAATACCAATTTAATTGTTGGGGTATTGTTTTTGTAATGATTTGATTTATGTTGTTCAAGTGGGAAATTGTTGGAAAGTTTATGTGAACTAACATAAATAATTAGAGCCAATTATTTAAGCCCAAAATTGTTGTAATTACTACTATTATTAGCCTTATTGGGCCCATTAGGCCTAAGCACTGCCCATTGAAATTTCACAAATGAAGCACAAAAGAGTACACAATAAATAACAAGTAGTAAGCAAAACTCCCATCAAAATCAAAATGGTTTATGGCTATGAAATATAACCTAGAGAGATTTCCAAACTTAAAGTCATTTCTCTCATTTTATAATGGTGTATTACGTCACCTAAAACAACTTTCTCTTTAGAAAGTGGGATTTTAGCCAAGATGAATGACACTTTGACTATCACGATATTTGTTTAAAGCAGTAGAAACTCCCAAGACTCAATATTTTCAAAATGACAATACGCTCTAATACTGTTGCATCTAAATAATCTGGATTTTAAAAGTAAATCCAATACTGATTATGTAAGTCCACAAAATAATCTAACAGAACCATGTAGGTTGAAGCAAATCTTATTTAGTATTTAGAATGAGCTATGATAGTTGTGGCATCCATTTTAGGAATTGCTATTGTCACTCTATATATTTATTGTCACTTTATTTTTTTTGCATGTGATTTTCCATATTTACTACTAAGCCTTTCATTCCAAATCTCAATTCAGGGAAAAGAATCATTTCCTCTAAAAAGAATACAAAGTTTATGTGAAGTGTATCTTCTACCAAGGAGACACTATAACAAATATGATTGGAATGTAATTATAAGAATGTAAGTGAACAAAATTAAATGGCAAACAACAAAGCAATTAAAACAAACTTGACAAAATGAAGTGAAATGGAAAGAAAGGAAAGCAAATCAAGAGTAATGGCTTTACTCAAAGTTTTCCTATAGCTCTATTGTTGTAATGTTGTGAGGAATGCAAGCTACTTGTTGAATATTTAACCATGACATGACCAAATGGTCCTAGGTTCTACTTATAGAAAAATTTCAATATAAATTGCCGAAATTGCCTTGATAGGTGGCACACTCTTGGTACGTGGACATGGGTTGTTGCTCTTCAACTAGCTCCTACACTCCAGCACTCTACCTAAATGATGAACTTGTTACTCTCTAAGATGCTCATCAACTGCTCCTACATTCTTGAATGACAGAACACGTTGGTAGCTACTTGTTTCAGGGTATTACTTTTGTAACACCCTAATAAATCCATACTGCACTTAAGTCGCATTACGGAGTTTTATTAGTTGTTACTTATGCTTGCGAAAGACTTAAGCATCACTTTTTAAATTAAGTTACGTGGAAAATAAGGCAAATTTTTTTTTTTTGAAATACGTCGTTGCTTTGCAGCGTTTTGGAAAGTAAAGCCATAAGCGAGAATATAGGTATAGAGAGAGCATGCCATACATAAATCATAACACAATATCATAAAACATGAGAAAGATAAATAAAAAGAAATCACAAATACATCGCATTATATAGCTAATCATTTCACCCATATGGGTTCATAATATTAAAGAGTACATAGAAGAAGGCTCATGGTCTTGCTGTAACACTCCCCTAAGTATGGTACTATGCTTAAATCATAATACCTCACCTAGGAGTTGTTACTATCACCTAATCGGACCTTGTCTAGCAGCAACCATTCGGCCACCTTCAATCTTACTAGTCAACTTCGCCTCAGAGGACCTTCTTCGGAACTTCTGAGCTATCTGGAGATAACGCAAAAATAAACATAGGAGTGAGAATTATAAATTCTTAGTAGGATTCCTTAAACTACCATATGCTGTGTCATCATTATTATCTCCAGCTGCTTCGGTTTATTATGAAAAAATGTGAGCATATTAAATAGAGTGTTCAATTTTATAGTTTGAAAATATATTGTCCGAAGCAGAGTTCATTTTATTCATGCACTTGAGTTACATTGGCAATATTTCATAATTAGAATAATAATCACAGCATAAGTAGATAGAACAGTCTGAGCATCAATGAAACATGGGGTGTAATTATGCAAATACTCATACTTGAATTCATGCGAATGCACTGGTATTTTTCTTAATTTCCTTTACTTGTCATGCACATTCCAGAGTATGATCGCCATGTCATACTCCATCGGAGTGTGATCGCCATGTCACATTCCTTGGGATGTGGTCATCAGGCCATATTCCAGAGTATGATCGCCATGTTATACCCTATCGGGGTGTGATCGCCATGTCACACTCCTTAGGATGTACTTATCATACCATATTCTAGAGTATGATCGCCGTGTCATACTCCCTCAGGGTGTGATCACCATGTCACATTCCTTAGGGGATGGGATCATTATGCCATACTCCAGAGTATGATCGCCATGTCAGACACCATCAGAGAGTGATCGCCATGTCACGTTCCTTCGGAATATGGACTTGACTCATCATCATATCTTTGATCATAGAATCATAAATACATAGGCTTCGTACCTTATTCTCAAATAATAATACTTGCTTAGTATTCATATATGTCTAATAACAATATTAACACACCAACATTTAGAACTTTCACTAATTTCTACTGGAAATTCGGCAGCATAACAGATCAAGTCCACTTCCCCATGAAAAGTGCCAGGCTACCAGTAAAACCAATCAAGCAAAATTTCAACATAGAGTAGCAAACATATCATAATATTGTCAATCATGTAGGGATTGGGCCCTTATATATCACAATAATGTCAATTATGTATGGATTGGACCCTAATGTTCAATTCTGCCCGATTTTGGTAAAGTTCACCATAATTTCTATTCAATTCAGTTGGACCTAAATTTTGATATGTTAGAGTGTTATGTGTCTATTTTCTAACCTCTTTGGTCCCATCTAATTTTGATGAGTATAGTCAAGTTATTTAAGTTTTATCGTGGCCTGCCCTGAAGCTGGCCAGAATTACACACTTAAAAGTAAAAATCCACTAAAAATCGAAAACTAGTCCAAATCATACTAAATTGGTCTCATATTAAATCTAACAGGACAAGATTTCATTTGAAATAAGTTTCATTTCATTTGCTTTGGTAGAGCTTGAGTTATAAGCCCTGAAATTTGACTTTCTTAGACTACCCTATTTTGGCTCGATTTGGACATAGGGCAAATTTCTCGAACCACTGAAGCAAACGGGACCTTATCTAACTCTGAAATTTTATGGGATATTCTCCTATGTGTACAATTTCTAACAAAGTTAGTTCCATCCAATTCCAATTCGTATAGGGCATGTTTTTCCCTAAACAACCTAGTCTGCCCAGAATCAAACTCAAAAACCTAGGTCAAATTTCCAAAATTCATATCTCTCTCAATACTAATCCAATGGCCTTATATGATACATTTATGGAAAGCCCTGGATGTCTAGTTTCATATAAAAATGGTTTCATTAAATTTAATGGCTATAGGTAGAGCTGTACACTCCGCTGTACGGACTGCCAAGGGGAAAACCCTAACAGCTTCTTGAATTCTTCTTGGATTCATGTTTGCCTTAAATCAATCTATCCAATCTTCAATTCAAATTCACATATACACCTTAAACCAACCTTAATTCATTATCTCGACCCATCACAACATCAGAATCATGGATGAACAAGGGACCCTAGACAGCCCCAATTCAAAGAAAAAAAGGAGAAAGTTGAGATTCCTATCTCAGATTGATGTAGAAACTAGCTAGATTTGAGCTCTTGGTGTAGGAAGTGGGAGGAGCTTAGAGATTTGAGGAAGAAGAAGAATGAAGGGAAAGAAGTGGGCATGAAGGAGAAGCACGAAAATAAGGGGAGTTGGAGGGGATTTTAGAGTCTTAAAGCATAACAAGTGAATGGTGATTGGTGGAGGCTTGGATGATGTACATTTAGCCAAGTTTCTCCACTCTTTGGGCAGCCACTTGGTGCCACTTAGGTGGGGGATGGTGGCTGAATTTTACCCACTCTTTCTAGGGTTTCTAGTGTAAAATTCTATTGGTCCGGTTCTGGTGGTTTAAAATATCGAATCTCTACCGATTTCTTGCAAATCGACAAAACGGTTTTGAAGAATTTTGTGAGGTTTTCTATATGTCTATTTTAATTCTTCTTAATCCTAATCTCTCTAATTAACTTCAAATCAACTCCTAGTTAACCTTTAATTAACTTTACAAACTCAATAAAAATGAATAAATCGATAAACGGTGTAACTTAAATGTTTTGCAAATTTAGGGCCTTCTATTTTTTGTTTTCCATGGCTAATGGCATTTTCGTAATTTTGAGCAAGTCTAGGGGCATCCCATGTCATTTTACATATAGATACCTCTGTGGTTAAATCAGCCGAGGTTTAGGTTTCTGCATTTTCGCTATGTGATTCTGCTTCGTTTAAAACCTTATTTTGCTGATTCTATTGATATAGGGACCTAAATATCATTTTCTAAAATGTTCAGGGGTAATTATGGAAAAAATCTTTAGGGTAAATATTTAATTACGAAAAGTTTTGGACAAAGTCGCAAATAATTGAAATTTGCCCACGAACATATTCATTATTTCTTATTACGTTATATGGGGATGGTACACACTTAATGTAACACCCTCCCAAGTATGGTACTATACTGAAGTTATAATACCTCACCTAGGAGTAGTTACTGTCACTTAATCGGACCTTGTCTAGCAGCAATCTTCGGCCACCTTCAATCTTACTAGTAAGCTCCGCCTCGGAGGACCTTCTCCGGAACTTCTGAACTATTTGGAGATAACACGGAAATAAATATAGAAGTGACAATTATAAATTCTCAGTAGGATTCATTAATTAACATATGTTGTGTCATTGTTATTATCTCTAGCTGTTTCGATTTATTATGAAAACTGTGAGTATGTTAACTAGACTGTTCAATTTTATAGTTTGAAAATATATTGTTTGAAGCAGAGTTCATTTTAGTCATACACTTGAGTCACATTGGCATATTTCATATTTGGAATAATAATCACAACATAAGTGGATAGAACAGTCTCAGCATCAATAAAACATGGGATATAACTATGCAAATACTCATACTTGAATTCTTGCAAATGCACTGATATTTTTCTTTAACTTTCTTTGCTTTCTTTTCTTTAGTCTTTACTACCCTTGGGTAGTCTGATCTAAGAGTGAGCTCAATTCGTGATCGTCGTCACACAAAACTGACCTACAAGGGGATTCACGTGCCTCTAGTCTTGGAGGGATCTCATTTTGGTCATGTGCCTCTAAATTGAAGGGATCTCTCTTGGTCACGTGCCTTAGGAATAGAGGGATCTCAGCTAACCACTTGCCTTTAATGTAGAGGGATCTCATCTGACCACGTGCCTCCAAGGTAGAGGGATCTCATAGTTTTATACTGCCTTCACAGGGAGGGATTCAATGTGCAACTGCCTCCAAGTGAAGGGACCCACATCTTATCTTATTTAACTGCCTTCACAGGGAGTGATTCAATGTGCAACTGCCTCCAAGTGAATAACCCATATAATCATGCATAGGTATGCTGAATGCACTAATGCATATGCTTCATTGCTTACTTTCATATATCCTTACATACATGATTTCCACATACATATTCATAACATATAAGTGTTCATAACTTTCTTACAATTCTACCAAGAATTCGACAGCATAACAGATCAGATCCATTTTCCCATGAATAGTGCCAATTTCAACAGACAGTCAGTCACAGCAAGAAATCAAATATAATGCATAAATTTTTCAAGCACCAACATGAAATTGCAACACTTAGACTTTGATTGGACTCATATGCATCAAGGTGCCAAATCCTTTAATTTTGGAAATCCTGCTCATATTCTTCAACTCTGCCTGTTTTTAGAAAATAAGCCTTAACTACATCTTAACTCATTTAGACCTGAATTTTGGATATGTTGAAGTGTTATGTGTCTATTTTCCAACCTCTTTGGTCCCATCTAATTTTGATAAATGTAGCTCAAGTTATTTAAGTTTTACCTCGGCCTGCCCTGTAGCTGGCCAGAATTGTACACTTAAAAGTAAAAATCCACTAAAAATCAAAAACTAGTTCAAATCATAGAAATTGGTCTCATATTAAAGCTAACAGAACAATCTTTCATTTGCAAAAAGTTCCATTCCATTTGCCTTAGTAGAGCTCGAGTTATAAGCCCCAAAATTTGACCTTTCTTAACTGCTGTATTTTGGCCCGGTTTAGACATAGGGCAACTTTCTTTGACGACTGGGAGCAAACGGAACCTTATCTAACTCTAAAATTTTTATAGGATATTCTCCTATGTGCAAGCTTTCTAACAAAGTTTGTTTCATTCAATTCCAAGTATTGTAGGGCGAGTCTACCCTGAACAACCCAGTTTGCCCAGAATCAAAATCAAAAAACTAGGTTGAACTTTCAAAATTCATCTCTCTCAATACTAGTCCAATGGCCTTATATATATATATATATATATATATATGGAAAGCCCTGAATGTCTAGTTTCATATAAAAATGGTTTCATCAAATTTAAACAGCTGTAGGCGGAGCCGTACACTCCGCCATAGGTTTCCTTAACCTAATCCATTCTGTTTGCTTCCCTTCACTAGATAATCATCCAAAACTCAATTTAAAACACAACAATCCAGCCATAAACCTTCATATAGGCTCATAATAACATCAAATACATGCATCCTAATGAGTTCATAGCAGCCCCAATTCACAAGAAAATTTAGAGAATAGGTTGAATCCTACCTCAAATTGATGTAGAAACTAGCTAAAATTGAGCTGTTGAAGGAGGAAGTGGATGAGGCTTGGAGTTTTGAGGAAGATGAAGTGAAAATTGGAGAAGGAAGAGTGAGGAATGACCAGCTGAGGAGGGAGCACAAAAATGAGGAAGTTAGAGGGAATAAATAAGGTTTTGTGAAGCATTGGTAGTTGGAAGGCTTGGTTCTCATTGGTTGGAAGTGGGTGGTGATGAGTTGAACAAATCTCTCCTCTTTTGGGGCAGCAGCTGGACGCCCAAATCATGGTGAGAGTGGCTAAATTTTAGCCACTCATTTTAGAGTCATAGGTGCATAATTTGGTTAATTCGGTTCCAGCGGCTTAAAATACTGAATCTCTATCGATTTCCTTCAAACCGACAAATTGTTATTGAATAGTTTTGTAAGAATTCTTATATATCTATCTTAATCTTCTCTAAACTTAATCCTTATAATTGACACTTAATTAAATCCTAATTAATCTCTAATTAATTTATAATTAACTTTACTTATCCATTAAAATCGAATTAATCGATTAAAGGTGTAAATTAAACATTTTGCAAATTGAGGGCCTTTTTTTTTTCTATTTTTCATGGCTAATAGCATTTTTGTAATTATGGGTAAGTCTAGGGGCATCCCATGTCATTTCACATATGGATGCCTCTGTGGCTCAATCAGCCGAGGTTTAGGTTTCTACGTTTTCGCTACGTGATTCTGCTTCGTTTAAAAGCTTATTCTACTAATCCTATTGGTGTAACACCCTCCCAAGTATGGTACTATGCTTAAGTCATAATACCTCACCTAGGAGTTGTTACTGTCACTTAATCGGACCTTGTCTGGCAACAACCTTCAGCCACCTTCAATCTTACTAGTCAACTTCGCCTCAGAGGACCTTCTTCGGAACTTCTGAACTATCTAGAGATAACACGGAAATAAACATAGGAGTGAGAATTATAAATTCTCAGTAGGATTCATTAAACTACCATGTGCTGTGTCATTGTTATTATCTCCAGCTGCTTCGGTTTATTATGGAAAATGTGAGCATGTCAAATAGACTGTTCAGTTTTATAGTTTGAAAATATATTGCCCGAAGCAGAATTCATTTTATTCACACACTTGAGTCACATTAGCAATATTTCATAATTAGAATAATAATCACAGCATAAGTAGATAGAATAGTCTCAGCATCAATAAAACATGGGGTGTAATTATGCAAATACTCATACTTGAATTCATGCAAATGCACTGGTGTTTTTCTTAATTTCCTTTACTTGTCATGCACATTCCAGAGTATGATCGCCATGTCACATTCCTTAGGATGTGGTCATCAGGCCATATTCCAGAGTATGATCGCGATGTCATACCCCATCGGGGTGTGATCGCCATGTCACACTCCTTAAGATGTGCTTATCATGCCATATCCTAGAGTATGATTGCCATGTCATACCCCATCGGGGTGTGATCGCCATGTCACACTCCTTAGAAATATGGGACCTTCATCATATCATTTAACTGCCTTCACAGGTAGGGATCTCATAACTGCCTCCAGGTGAAGGGATTCACCTTTAATATATTCATATCCTTTCATTTTCATACATAATCATGCATAGACATGCTGAATGCACTCATGCAAATGCTTCATTGCTTACTTTCATATATCCTTGCATACATAATTTTCACATATATATTCATAACATATAAGTGTTCATAACCTTTTTACAATTCTACCAAAAATTCGGCAGCATAATGGATCGAGTCCTCTTCCCCGTGAATAGTGTAGTTTCAACAGACTGTCTGTCATAGTAAGAAATCAAATATAATGCATTAATCTTTCAAGCACCAACATGGAATTGCAACAATTAGACTTTAATTGAACTCATATATGCATTAAGGTGCCAAATCCTTTAATTTTTGGAAATCCTGCTCATATCCTTTAACTCTGCCCGTTTTTAGAAAATAATGCCTGGTTTTGGTAAAGTTCACCATAATTTCTATTCAATTCAGTTGGACCTAAATTTTGTATATGTTAGAGTGTTATGTGTCTATTTTCTAACCTCTTTGGTCCCATATAATTTTGATAAGTATAGTTAAAGTTATTTAAGTTTTATCCCGGCCTGCCTTGAAGTTGGCCAGAATTACACACTTAAAAGTAAAAATCCACTAAAAATAAAAAACTAGTCCAAATCATACAAAATTGGTCTCATACTAAAGCTAACAGGACAAGATTTCATTTGAAATAAGTTTCATTTCATTTTCTTTAGTAGAGCTTGATTTATAAGCCCGAAATTTGACCTTCCTGAATTGCCCTATTTTGGCTCGGTTTGGACATAAGGCAACTTTCTCGAACCACTGGGAGCAAATGAGACCTTATCTAACTCTGAAGCTCTTATGGGATATTCTCCTATGTGTAAGATTTCTAACAAAGTTAGTTTCATCCAATTCCAATTCGTATAGGGCAGGTTTTTCCCTGAACAATCTAGTCTGCCTAGAATCAAACTCAAAAACCGAGGTCAGACTTCCAAAATTCATATCTCTCTTAATACTAATGCAATGGCCTTATATGATACATGTATGGAAAGCCCTGGATGTATACTTGCATATAAAAAATGGTTTCATTAAATTTAAACGGTTGTAGGCAGAGCCGTACACTCCGCCATATTGGACTGCCGAGGGGAAAACCCTAACAGCTTCTTGAATTCTTCTTGGATTCATGTTTTCCTTAAATCAATCCATCCAATCTTCAATTCAAACTCACATATACACCTTAAATCAACCTTAATTCATCATCTCCACCCATCACAACATCAGAATCATGAATGAACAAGGGACCCTCGATAGCCCCAATTCAAAGAAAAGAAGGAGAAAGTTGAGATTCCTACCTCAAATTGATGTAGAAACTAGCTAGATTTGAGCTTTTGGTGTAGGAAGTGGGTGGAGCTTAGAGATTTGAAGAAGAGGAAGTGAGGAAGAAGAAAAATGAAGGGAGAGAAGTTGACATGAAGGAGAAGCACGAAAATGAGGGGAGTTAGAGGGGATTTGAGAGTCTTAAAGCATGACAAGTGAGTGGTGATTGGTGGAGGCTTGGATGATGTACATTGAGCCAAGTTTCTCCAATCTTTGGGCAGCCACTTGGTGCCACTTAGGTGGGGGATGGTGGCTGAATTTTAGCCACTCTTTCTAGGGTTTCTAGTGTAGAATTCTATTGGTCCGGTTCCGGTGGTTTAAAATATCGAATCTCTACTGATTTCCTGCAAATCGGCAAAACGGTTTTGAAGAATTTTGTGAGGTTTTCTATATGTCTATTTTAATTCTTCTTAATCCTAATCTCTCTAATTAACTTCAAATCAACTCCTAGTTAACCTTTAATTAACTTTTAATTAACTTTACAAACTCAATAAAAATGAATAAATCAATTAACGGTGCAACTTAAACGTTTTGCAAATTTAAGGCCTTCTATTTTTTGTTTTCCATAGCTAATGGCATTTTCGTAATTTTGAGCAAGCCTAGGGGCATCCCATGTCATTTTACATATGGATACCTCCGTGGTTCAATCAGCCGAGGTTTAGGTTTCTACGTTTTTACTACGTGATTCTGCTTCGTTTAAAACCTTATTCTGCTAATTCTGTTGATATAGGGATCTAAATGTCATTTTTTAAAAAGTTCAGGGATAATTATGGAAAAGATCTTTAGGGTAAATATGTAATTACGAAAAGTTTTGGGCAAAGTCGCAAATAATCGAAATTTGCCCACAGACGTATTGTGGCCAAGGTGGCACTACTTTCATGGATCAAGTGGCTGAATTATTCTCCAGGTCGCCTAAAAGTGGAACTCGCCTCTATTCTATCTGAAATTGGAAATCATCCCGATTCTGTGTAAAATTGGAACTCGCGTCCATTTTATTTGAACTTGAGGGTGAAGTTGGATGTCGGAACTCGTGCTAACCTTATTTGAGACCTGGACATTAATTCGGAGATCGGAAATCATGTCCGTTTTATTTGAAGCTTGGGAATAAAGTATGAGATCGGAACCCGTATAAATTTTGGTCGAACTCGGAGATCAACTCAGAGATCCGATCTCGCATCCATTAACTCATAGGTCGGGACTCGTGTCTTATTCTGGTTGAACAATCAACCATGAAGTCGAAACTTGTATCCTATGTATTTGAAACATAAAGTCGGAAATCGGAAATCATAGCCATTTCATTTGAGACTTGGAGATGAAGTCGGAGGTCGGAAATTTGAACATTTCGCTGAGATGAGGTCAGAGGTCGGAAATTTGACCATTTTGCCGGAATTGGAGATGAGGTCGGAGGTCGAAAATCGGGGGAGGTTACATTACCACCCTCCTTAAAAAAATTTTGTCCTCAAAATTTAGTACCTGAGAATAGTTCAGGATACTCTTTCTTCATGTCTGATTCTAATTCCCATGTATAGTCCTGAGCATCTTCTTTTCCCCATGCTACCTTTACTAGCTGCACGGTTTTGTTTCGAAGTTGTCTGCTGCTTCTGTCTACGATCCGTGTTGGCTGTACATGGAAAGTCAAGTCCTCCTTTAACTGTATTGATTCGGGTTCTAGCAAGTGTGTAGGGTCAGGCTGATATCTTCTAAGGTAAGAAATATGGAAAACATTGTGAAGGTTTGACAAATGTGGAGGCAAAGTGATTTGGTATGCAACTGCTCCAATTCGCTTCAAGATTTGGAAGGGACCAATAAAGCGAGGACTTAGCTTCTTGACCTTGATGGCTCTACCTATCCCTGTTGTAGGTGTAACCTTCAAAAATATGTGGTCTCCTTCTTGAAATTCCAAAGGTTTTCTCCTGGTATCCGCATAACTCTTCTGACGACTTTGAGCGGCAAGCATCTTACTTCGAATTCTCTTGATCTGCTCAGTGGTCTACTCAACTAAATCAGGCCCCAATAGAGTTGATTCTCCTATTTCATACCAACACAAGGGAGATTGGCACTTTCGTCCATACAACACTTCGCAATGAGCCATGCCGATGCTAGCGTGATAACTATTGTTGTATGCAAATTCGGCTAACGGCAAGTATCGATCCCAATTCCCGCGTTGCTCCATTATATAAGCTCGTAACATATCTTCTAAGGTTTGAATTGTCCTCTCCGTTTGGCCATTCGTTTGTGGGTGATATGTAGTGCTTAGGCACAACTTAACACTAAACGCTCTTTGTAAGGCTCCCCAAAACTGTGAGGTAAACCTTAGGTCTCGATCAGAGATGATGGTTGAAGGGGTCCCATGTAGCCTGATAATCTCTTGAATATACAGTTGAGCTAATTTATCCAATGGATAATTTGCTCGGATGGGTAAAAAGTGAGCAGATTTGGTTAATCTATCCACAATGACCTATATGGCATCATATCCAGTTGACGTCCTTGGTAATCCCATTACAAAATCCATAGAGATACTCTCCCACTTCCACTCAGGGATTTCCAAAGGTTGTAGCATCCCGGAGGATTTTTGATGTTCAGCTTTCACCTTCTGATAGACCAAGCACTTGCCCACGAAGCTTGCCACGTCTGACTTCATGCTCGGCCACAAAAACATTTTCTTGAGATCTTGATACATTTTAGTAATGCCAAGATATATAGTAAATTCACCCTTATGTGCTTCCTCCATGATTCTCCTCCGGAGATCATTTCCCTCGGGTACACACATCCTGTTACGACATCGCCATATGCCCTCTCTATCTTGAGCAAAATCTGTCAATTTCCCTTATTGCACAAGATGAATTGTATGTTGAAAATTAGCGTCCTGCTGCTGTGCTTGCCGAATCTGTTCCTTAAAGCTACTGGCAATCTTAATTTGATGTAGCTGAAGGGTCTTGGGAGTTATAAGGACTCCCAAATTAAGATTTCAGAAGCTCTCAATAAGCTCCGTCTCCTTAATCATCATCCAGGCTACGGTCAACGATTTCCTACTCAAAGCATCTGTCACAATGTTTGCCTTACCTGGGTGGTATTTCAATTCAAATTCCTAGTCCTTAAGAAGTTCCATCCATCTTTGCTGCCTCATATTTAATTCCTTTTGATCAAAGAGATACTTCAAACTCTTATAATCAGAAAAGACCTCGAACCTTACACCATACAGGTATTGTCTCCATATCTTCAAGGCAAATACTACTGCAGCTAATTCGAGATCGTGTGTAG
Source organism: Pterocarpus macrocarpus (assembly GCA_031439585.1). NCBI lineage: Eukaryota > Viridiplantae > Streptophyta > Magnoliopsida > Fabales > Fabaceae > Pterocarpus > Pterocarpus macrocarpus. The sequence continues at coordinate 35,960,381 of CM062519.1, read as the reverse complement.
GATAATTCCTTTCATGTGGCTTTAATTGTCTGGAGGCATATCCGACCACGTTTCCGGTTTGCATCAACACGTACCCTAATCCTTGTTTGGAAGCATCACAATAAACCTCAAATGGTCCATGAGGGTCTGGCAAGGCTAACACTAGTGTCGTAGTCAACCTTCTCTTCAAATCTTGAAAACTCTGTTTGCACTCCGGCGTCCATTCAAATGGAACATTCTTCCTGGTTAGCTGGGTCAAGGGCAAAGCTATTTGAGAAAAATCCTTAACGAATCGCCTATAATACCCCGCTAAACCCAGAAAACTCCTGACTTCAGTAACTGTGGTCGACCTTTCCTAATTTAGTACTGCTTCTACTTTGCTGGGGTCTACGGAGATTCCTTCCATAGGATACTACATGGCCGAGAAATTTTACTTCTTTCATCCAAAATTCATATTTGGATAACTTAGCATAAAGTTTCGTTTCTCTTAAAATTTGTAGAACCAGTGACAAGTGTTCGGCATGCTCTTGCTCCGTCTTCGAGTAGACAAGTATGTCGTCGATGAAAACCACTACAAACTTGTCCAAATATGGGCGGAATATTCGACTCATATAATCCATAAATACTGCTGATGCGTTGGTCAGTCCGAACGACATCACAATGTACTCGTAGTGCCCATAATGAGTTCGAAAAGCTATCTAAGGAATATCTTGTCCCCAAACTTGTATTTGATGATATCCGGAATGCAGATCGATCTTGGAAAATACCATTGCACCTTGTAGTTGGTCCATGAGATCATCAATCATTGGCAGTGGATATTTATTCTTAATCGTCACTTTATTTAATTGCCTATAATCCATGCATAGGCGCATGCTCCCATCCTTCTTTTTGACCAACAAGACTGGAGCTCCCCAAGATGATGCACTTGGCCATATGAATCCTTTCTCCAAAAGCTCTTCTTTTGGTCTCTTTAATTCTGTCAGCTCCAAAGGTGACATTCGGTATGGAGCTATAGAAATTGGACACGCACCTGGAGCCAACTTGATGGTGAACTCAATTTCTCTCTCAGGAGGGAATTCAGGAATATCTTCTGGGAAAATATCAGGATATTCCTTAACAACTGGGATCTCCTCTAGTTCCTGTTCAACTTCTATCATACAAGAGGATATATCCTTGACTCTTCGACTCACTATGATTTACTAAAAAAGAGTTCATGTAGAAAAGTGTTGAGGCTTGGGATTCAGAAGATGAGACAGAGGGGAATACCACAGTCTTGCCGAAACAATTGAGCATGACTCGATTGGCGGAAAGCCAATCCATGCCCAAAATTATGTCTAGTCCAGAGAGAGGGAGGCAAATCAAATTGGCTACAAGGGCTCTACCCTCAATTTGAAGAGGAACATTGATGCAAATTTGACTAGTTCTAATAGGTTCATTGGTAGGAGTAGAAACTAGTAGATCATAAGGCAATTCAAAAATTGGTAATTGCAAAATAGCCACACAGTTATGAGAAATAAATGAGTGGGAGGCACCCGAATCATAAAGTACAGTTAGAGTCTCACCGTCCACTTCACAGGTACCTTGGATTAGTCCTTCAGACTTGTCAGCTTCTTCTGCATTCATTGTAAAAACCTGTCCTTGACGTTGGGGTCGAGACGACTGTGGTGGATTCTTGGTTGGACACTCATAAATTTTGTGGCCTAGCTTGCCACATCCATAGCAGACATTTTGGCCTACCAAACACGGCCGATCGCCATGATTCTTACTGCACTTCGTGCAAGTTGGATTTTGAAGAGGCCTTTGGGGCTGCTTGCCTCTGTTACCCACTAGTTGAAATTTTCTCTGTTGTTGGAAGTTAGGCTTGAATCTTGGGCCTTGCGAGGCTAACCCCTTCTTGTAACTACCACTAGATGCCTTGGCTGCAGCTAGTTTCAAGTTGCAATCTTCCACAAGTCAGCATTTATTTACCAACGTGGGAAAATCTCTAATCTCCATTGGCCCTATTGTGGTAAGAATATCTTCTCGTAATCCTCCTTCAAATTTGACGCACTTCCAAGCTTCATCTGGGTTCCTCTGATAAATTGTAGAAAATTTGCAAAGCTCTTCAAATCTGGCAATATATTCAGATATCGTCCGGTTTCCTTGACGAAGCTGCATAAATTCGAGTTCCTTGGCATTTTGAATGAAAGCAAGAAAGTACTTTTGGTAAAATACATCCCTAAACACCATCCAGGTGACTGCTATTTGAGAGTCTTCGAATAGTCTTCGTACGCCGTTCCACCAAAACTCGGCGTCTGCCTTGAGCATGTAGGTGGCAAAGGTCACCTTTTGATGATCCGAGCAATCCAGGACAGAGAAAATCTTCTCCATGGCATTGATCCATTCATCAGCTTTATCAGGATCATACGCCCTTCGAAAGCTGGGCAGATTTGTCTTCCTGAACTCAACAAACTTAAGGTAGTCCAAGTCAGCTCCTAGGCCATGTGGGTTTCCTCCGCAGCTTGCCTCAGGTTGCTTGCCTAATTGATCCATCATCTGGTGAGCTGTTGCAGCCTGTTCGCGTATCGCCTGAGCCATTTCTCGTACTGTGTCCATAAGGTTAGCGGGATCCTCTTGAGCAGGTTTTGTGCACGGTCTACCTCGCCTTCCGGAAGCCATTAAGTTCGGAGCACACAAAATAAAAGTTATTGAGTTGATCAGGCTCAGCACAAAGTCTAATGTTCTAGTAAATAATAGCTCACACAGTCAGGCACTTCTTACACATGCACACCTATATCTCAACCGTACAGGCAAAATCTAGTGCATGTTGTCAGTTAGAAATATAGAATATGCGTGAAGCATAGTCAGTCCAATCCTTAGGTCTTAGCTAGGATGAACTGCTCTGATACCAAAAATGTAACACCCTACCAATTTAATATTATGCTTAAGTCATAGCATGAAATTAAGTAGATTGTGTTATTGTGTTAATACTTTGCTTACATTTCATTTTTCATATCACTTTTTTTTTTTTTAACAGAAGAAATAGAGCGCTGTATATAATGAATGTGACAGAGTTTAATAAATCACAACAGAAAAGATAAGAACAAATAACATATATACCATCAACTTTATATGTGTATATATATAGGAAGCCATTGCTTTAGTTTATGTACAAGTTTCAAAATAGGATACATAAGTAGGGCCGTGTACCAAAAAGATATAAGGCCCGTGTTAGTCAAAATGATCTTATGGGGTCCTCATAGGACATTTCAAAATCTACGGCTAAGTCTATGACCCAAAGCTGTATGCTGCTAAAAGAGGGTCACGTTGTACAACGTCATCTGCTACTGACCTACTCAGTCAGATAGCCGTTGGCCATACCAGGACTGGCTGGTGAGTAGTCTGCACTGGGTCCTGAGGAGGAGGATGCTGAGCTGGTGGCCTCTGAAGGGTCGCTCTCGGAGCTGAGCGAAATGTCGGGCATCACCTGAGGGGGTGACTCTAGTGCAAGGTCAGTAGGGGCTGCAGGTGCGGGAGGTGCTGGAGGAGGGTATGCCACGTGTAAAAGAACTGCAAAGTAAGGGGTAGCAAGGTCAAAAACAGGGTGAAATAAAGGAATGGCAAAGTTTCTATCACTAAAAAGGTAAAGATGGAAGTGACAGGAGCTGGCTATATAGAGTGAACCCATTGCGGGATCGTGGTGGAGCTGCAGGTCTAGAACCTCAATAAAGAGAGTGGCCGTCGAGTCCATCGTCAGCGTCTGAGAATGATACGGAAATGCAAAACGAGGTGAGAATTTGAAGAAATTCTCAGTAGGGTTCACGTACGGTATTTAGCTGACGTCACATTCATTCTCAGTTGCCTCAATTTTTTTTGTAATTATGAAAACATGGGTTCAAATAGAACTATTTTTAATAAGTTTGAGAAAATGTCTGGTCCGAGGCAAGATTCAGTTTTACTTAAGATAGCATAAGAAACAAAATAGACTACTAATAGTAAAACATAGAATAAAGAGCAGGATAAATGAACATACAAAGAAGAAGTAAATATAATGCATAAGTCAGAAACATCTTGTAATGACTGTTCAATGTAATTATGCACTTAATGTAATCAAGCAAATCTTATTCTTGAACTTTTCTTCATAAACTTTTCCATTACTTGGTCCCCTGGGAGTTCTTGGCCATTTTAGACTCCTGGGTAATAGTCTGCTTTTCAGGATCGAGCTCATTCCTATACAGGAATCTGGGTTTGCTTTCCTCAACCTCCCCACCGATCTATTCCCCTTAACTTTATTTCGAGGCTGGCCCAAGTATCATGGAACTTTCATCATAACATAATCTTTAGGTTCATCATAACATAACCTTTATGAATTCTTTGCAAATGCACATGTATCCTATGCCTCATGCATAGGTCTTACCGAAATTTCGGCAGCATAACGGAACGTGTCTACTTCCCCATGAATAGTGCCAGCACTCTCAACTTATCAAAGAAATCATATCATTCTATTCATAATTCAACATTAACTTCATAGAAACATTAGTCACATTAAGACAGGGTTATTGCCTCAGCATAATCATTCAACCTAGTTTTTGTAACTCAAGTCAAAATTTCTATTTAGCTCATTTGGACTTGAATTTTGGATATGTTAAAGTGTTATGTGTCTATTTCTAACCTCTTTGGTCCCATCTAATTTTGATAAGTATAGCTCAGGTTATTCACGTTTCATCCCCGCCTACCTTGCAACTGGCCAGAATTACACACTTGAAAGTAAAAATCCACTAAAATTTGAAAACTAATTCAAATTAAACAAAATTGTTCTCATATTAAAGTTAACAGGACAACCTTTCATATGCAAAAATTTCCATTCCATTTGCCTTAGTAGGGTTTGAGTTATAAGTCCCAAAATTTGACCTTCCTGAACTACAAGACAACTTCTTTATATCATTGGGAACAACTGGGATAGTAACAAACTCAAAATTTCTTTGTAGGATGTTCCCCTATGTATCAGCTTTCTAAAAAAGTTAGTTTCACTCAATTTGGAGTTGTGTAGGGTGAGTTACACCCTTCTCAACTCACACTGCCGAGGTGAAAGTCCTGATTCCTAGGTCAAATTTCAAAAATTCATATCTTACTCAATACTAATCCAATGGCCTTATATGATATATGTATGGAAAGCCATGAATGTCTAGTTTCATTTAAAATTGGTTTCATCAAATTTAAATGGCGGTAGGTGGAGCCATACACTCCACCGTACAGACTGTCGAGGGTTTTTGGTTCTCCAGCCCCTCATCTCTTCCTATGTTCATCCTTTCTTGCTTCCTATTCGAATTCAACATCACAAACAGCCCACAAACCAGCCAAATATCATCATAAACATTCAATCATCATGTCAAGAATTGGGAAAATAAACCACCACCAGCCACCCACAATCAGAAAATCAAGACAAGAATTAAACCTCTACCTCTTGCTATGCAATTAGGCTTGAGTTTGGAGTTTGAATCAATAAAACTTGATTGAGCTTGAAGGTTGGATGGAGTTGGGTGAGTGGAGAAGAGAAGAAAAGAGCTGAAAGAGGGGAGAAGGCAGCATAGAAAATGGGGCTGAAGGAGAGAAAGAAATGAGTCATATAAGCTTGAGGTGGTAGTTGGCTTCTTGCAACATGATTGGTTCAAAAATGCAAGGCTAAATTTCAACCAACTTTTCTCCTTTCTTGTGGCCAAGGTGGCACCACTTTCATGGATCAAGTGGCTGGATTATTCTCCACATTGCCTAAAAGTGGAACTTGCCTCCATTCTATCTGAAATCGGAAATCGTCCCTATTCTGTGTAAAATTGGAACTCGGGTCCATTTTATTTGAACTTGAGGGTGAAGTCGGATGTCGGAACTTGTGCTCACCTTATTTGAGACCTGGACATAAATTCGGAGATCAGAAATCATGTCCGTTTTATTTGAAGCTTAGGAATAAAGTATGAGATCGGAACCTATATAAATTTTGGTCGAACTCGGAGATCAACTCAGAGATCCGATCTCGCGTCCATTAACTCGTAGGTCGGGACTCGTGTCTTACTTTGGTTGAACAATCAACCATGAAGTCGGAACTCGTATCCTATGTATTTGAAACATAAGGTCAAAAATCGGAAATCATAACCATTTCATTTGAGACTTGGAGATGAAGTCGGAGGTCGGAAATTTGACCATTTCGCTGAAATTGGAGATGAGGTCGGAGGTCGGAAATTGGGGGACGTTACACTTATTATGTTATATGGGGATGTTACACACTAACCCCATTAAAAAGAATTTTGTCCTCAAAATTCCTTTATCCCTAGTAAGCTAGCCGAATGTTGTGGATTCCCACCTACACTGAACTTCATATTGAGGTGATCAAGCTCAATATATAGTCAAGTATGATAGATAAGCTACAACACACAACATAGCTGCCATGCACAAACATCTATGTCCTTGTCATGTAAGGACCTAAAGCATGGCCTTTCTAAACTTTCAGAGTATGCCTCCTTAGAAGCATAATCAGCCCATCCCAGGTCCGGGTAGGACGAACTGCTCTAATACCATTAATGTAACACCCTCCCAAGTATGGTACTATGCTTAAGTCATAATACCTCACATAGGAGTTGTTACTATCACCTAATCGGACCTTGTCTGGCAGCAACCATTCGGCCACCTTCAATCTTACTAGTCAACTCACCTTGGAGGACCTTCTTCGGAACTTCTGAGCTATCTGGAGATAACACAGAAATAAACATAGGAGTGAGAATTATAAATTATTAGTAGGATTCCTTAAACTACCGTATGCTGTGTCATCGTTACTATCTCTAGCTGCTTCGGTTTATTATGAAAAATGTGAGCATATTAAATAGACTGTTCAATTTTATAGTTTGAAAATATATTGTCCGAAGCAGAGTTCATTTATTCACGCACTTGAGTCACATTGGCAATATTTCATAATTAGAATAATAATCACAGCATAAGTAGATAGAATAGTCTCAACATCAATAAAACATGGGGTGTAATTATGCAAATACTCATACTTGAATTCATGCGAATGCACTGGTGTTTTTCTTAATTTCCTTTACCTTTTATACATGTTCCAGAGAATGATTGTCATGTCATACTCCATCGAAGTGTGATCGCCATGTCACATTCCTTAGGATGTGGTCATCAGGCCATATTCCAGAGTATGATCGCTATGTCATACCCCATCAGAGTGTGATCACCATGTCACACTCCTTAGGATGTACTTATCATACCATATTCTAGAGTATGATCGCCATGTCATACTCCCTTAGGGTGTGATCACCATGTCATATTCCTTAGGGGGTGGGATCATTATGCCACATTCCAGAGTATGATCGCCATGTCATACACTATCAGAGCGTGATCGCCATGTCACGTTCCTTTGGAATATGGACTCATCATCATATCTTTGATCATAGAATCAAAAATACATAGGCTTCATACCTTATTCTCAAATAATAATACTTGTTTAGTATTCATACATGTCGCATAACAATATTAACACACCAACATTTAGAACTTTCACTAATTTCTGCCGAAAATTTGGCAGCATAACGGATCGAGTCCGCTTCCTTGTGAATAGTGCTAGGCTATCAGTAAAACCAATCAAGCAAAAGTTCAACATAGAGTCAAATATATTACAATAATATCAATCATGTAGGGATTGGGCCCTTATATATCACAATAATGTCAATTATGTAAGGATTGGACCCTAATGTTCAATTCTGCCAGTTATATCAATTCTGCCCGATTTTGGTAAAGTTCACCATAATTTCCATTCAATTCAGTTGGACCTAAATTTTGATATGTTAGAGTTTTATGTGTCTATTTTCTAACCTCTTTGGTCCCATCTAATTTTGATAAGTATAGCTCAAGTTATTTAAGTTTTATCGCGGCCTGCTCTAAAGCTGGCTAGAATTACATACTTAAAAGGAAAAATCCACTAAAAATCGAAAACTAGTCCAAATCATACGAAATTGGTCTCATATTAAAGGTAATAGGACAAGATTTCATTTTAAATAAGTTTCATTTCATTTGCTATAGTAGAGCTTGAGTTATAAGCCCCGAAATTTGACCTTCTTAGACTGCCCTATTTTGACTCGGTTTGGACATAGGGCAACTTTCTTGAACCACTGGAAGCAAACGGGACCTTATCCAACTCTGAAATTTTCATGGGAAATTCTCCTATGTGTAAAATTTCTAAAATTTCATCCAATTCCAATTCGTATAGGGCATGTTTTTCCCTGAACAACCTAGTCTGCCCAGAATCAAACTCAAAATCCTAGGTCAAACTTCCAAAATTCATATCTCTCTCAATACTATTCCAATGGCCTTATATGATACATGTATGGAAAGCCCTGGATGTCTAGTTTCATATCAAAATTATTTCATCAAATTTAAATGGCTATAGGAAGAGCTGTACACTCCACCGTACGGACGAGGGGAAAACCCTAACAGCTTCTTGAATTCTTCTTGGATTCATGTTTTCCTTAAATCAATCCATCCAATCTTCAGTTCAAACTTACATATACACCTTAAACCAACCTTAATTCATCATCTCCACCCATCACAACATTAGAATCATGGATAAACAAGGGACCCTAGACAGCCCCAATTCAAAGAAAATAAGGAGAAAGTTGAGATTCCTACCTCAAATTGATGTAGAAACTAGCTAGATTTGAGCTCTTGGTGTAGGAAGTAGGTGGAGCTTAGAGATTTGAGGAAGAGGAAGTGAGGAAGAAGATGAATGAAGGGAGAGAAGTGGGCATGAAGGAGAAGCATGAAAATGAGGGGAGTTGGAGGGGATTTTAAAGTCTTAAAGCATGACAAGTGGTGGTGATTGGTGGAGGCTTGGATGATGTACATTGAGCCAAGTTTCTCCACTCTTTGGGCAACCACTTGGTGCCACTTAGGTGGGGGATGGTGGCTGAATTTTAGCCACTCTTTCTAGGGTTTCTAGTGTAGAATTCTATTGGTTAGGTTTCGGTGGTTTAAGATATCGAATCTCTACCGATTTCCTGCAAATCGGCAAAACAATTTTGAAGAATTTTGTGAGATTTTCTATATGTCTATTTTAATTCTTTTTAATCCTAATCTCTCTAATTAACTTCAAATCAACTCCTAGTTAACCTTTAATTAACTTTTCATTAACTTCAAATCAACTCCTAGTTAACATTGCCCATGGACGTATTCACTATTTCTTATTACGTTATATGGGGATGTTACACTTGCCACAGCCCAAATACTAAAATACAGATGAAAATGACATAATTCGTCGCAAAAAGGAATATGTAAAGGTGTACAGCAACAGTAACTATAAGTCTAAAATAGCATAGTCTGGCATCCCTCATCATACGTCTGCTCGCAATGTGGGGGGATCCATGCTCTGCTCCACTGGATGTTATAACAACCTACCAGACAATATACTATGCTTAAGTCATAATATATTACGCAGTGTCTAATTTATTTCATATTAATTCGATGTTATTTACTCATAAGGAAATCTGCCGTTTATTTGTTTATTTAATATAGACGTATAATAAATGATAAGTTTTGCGTTATAACAAACTCATGTATATATATATATATATATATATATATGAGTTTGTCAAAATGGAGCATCACAAGCACAGGGTAAAATAATGAGACCGCTAAAACAAAATGAATCGGCCTAACACTATGAACTAGAACCTTATCTGGTCCCCATGGAACATTTCGTGTGCTAAATATATATGAGCATCACCCACTAAGCTAAGCCTACGGCCCAAAAATGCCAAAAGAAGGCCACTCTGTACATCATCTATTGCTATGCTACGGAAGTCATTTGAATGGATTCCGATTAGAGGAACCCATTGGCCATGCCGGCATCGGCCAAGGCATAGCCACTGTTTGGTGCAGAAGATGATGAAGAGGATGAGCTGTTGGCCTCGGACGGGTCCTTCTCCTTAGAGAGAGAGATGGAGGGGACCTGCTGAGGAGGTGACGCGGGTGGTGTTGCTGCTACTGGTAAAGGTGGGAATGGATAAGCCATATACAAGGGGATGGCAATATATGGTGCAGCCGGGTCAAATGAAGGATGCATAAATGAGATAGAAAAGTCACGAAGGAAAAAGAAATAAAAGCGGAAATGGCAGCTGCCTGATATGTACACTGAGTCTAGGAATGGGTCTAGGCGGATGTGGAGCTCTGGCAACTCAATAAACAGAATGCCCATGGCCACGTTTGCCATGATCTGAGAATGATGCAAAAAATACCAGTAGGGTGAGAATTCATGGAAATTCTCAGTAGGAATTCATCTCTCCGCTAATTTGACGTTGCTATTATTTTCAGTTGTTTCGGTTTTTGGTTGATTAAAAGAAAAAGTTATATCAACAGGATATTCTACTCAATTAGTTAGAGAAATCATAGCCCAAAACACATTTTAGTTTTACTTAAGGAGATAAGGAAAATTAACCAGAGAAATAAACAACAAGACATATATTTTGACATAATTAAGTGGCAGCTGTAAAGTAAACAAAAGTACATATCTAGCAGATAATAGTGCAATCAACTCAAAGCATGGTAACAAAATTGTGGATATGCAAAAATGATGAATGCACGTGACTTTAACTCATATTTTTCCATACTTGGTCCCCTGGGAGTCTATTGGCCATAAAACTCTTGGGTAATAGTCCGCTTTTCAAGATCGAGCTCGTTCCTATACAAGGTTGCCGGGTTTACTTTCCCCAACTCCCCTACTGATATATTCCCCTTAACTTATTCTAGGGTTGGCCCAAGTTACATGGAAACCTTTCTTGTTCTTATAATTGGTAGCATTTACATATCAACTTTACTTTGAACAATGCATATATACATTATCCTTTCATATCAAATGCAACTTTTGCTGAAATTTCGGCATCATAACAGATCACGTCCACCTCCCCATGAATAGTGCCAGGCAACCAGACCATTCAATTAGACAACAACTCCAACATAGAGTATAGTATTCATAACCAGAAAATCACAATATCATTTACAATATAGAAAGAGGTTTCTGCACACTTCAATCAATTCTACTCGAAATTGAAAAATTCACCAAAATTCGATTTTAATTCACTTATGTCTACATTTGGATATTGTACTGTTGGTTGTCTAGTTTCCAACCCTTTTGGTCCCATCTCATTTTGATGTGTGTAGCTCAAGATAATTAAATTCCACCTTAGCCTATTCTATCATTAACCAGAAACACACCCTTAAGAGTAAAAATTCACCTAAATTCTAAATCTGAGTGAAATTGCACAAGACCTATACCAAATTAAAGATAACAGGACAAACTTTCATTTTCCACAAGTTCCATCTCATTTGCCTAAGCGGAGCTTGAGATATAAGCTTCGAAAGATGATCATTCTGGACTACCCTGTATAAGTCCGGTTTGGACTTAAGGCAAATTCATTGAATCACTTGGAGCAATTGGGGGAAGATAAAATTCTGATATTTTTATGGGTGGTCTCCTACATGTTTTTCAAACGAGACTAATTTCATTTAATTTGAAGGTGTGTGGGATAAGTTACATCCCTCTCAACACGCACTGCTCGGCAAGAAACCCAGACTCTAGGTCAAACTTCAAAATTCATAACTCAATCAATACTAATCCAATGACCTTATAATTTATATGTATGAAAATCTCTGAATGCCTAGTTTCATATAAAAATAGGTTCATCAAATTTAAACGACTGTAGGTGGAGCCATACACTCTACCTTATGGACTGTCGAAGGGAAAACCCTAACAGCTTCTTGAATTCTTCTTGAATTCAGGTTTTCCTTAAATCAATCCATCTAATCTTCAATTCAAACTCACATATACACCTTAAACCAATCTTAATTCATCATCCCCACCCCTCACAACATCAGAATCATGGATGAACAAGGGACCCTAGGCAACCCCAAATCAAAGAAAAGAAGGAGAAAGTTGAAATTCCTACGTTGGTGGTGTGAAATCTTGGCGGAACTTGATCTTGGAGTGAAGTTGATGGTTGGAGCTTGAGCTTGGGGATGAGAGGAAGTGGAAGAAGATGAAGAAAGTGGGAAAATGAGGATGGTCTGCATCTATTTGTGGGGTGTAACATCCCATTTTCACCTAAGTTAATTAGCTCGGTGTTTCCAGCTAATTAGAGGGGTTAGTGATTAATTAAGAACTAATCGGTTAATCTCGAGAGCAAGGGCTTAGTAAATTAAAGGCAAGTCACCAATTGAGACTTAATGCATTAAAAGTTATAATTAAAAGCCTAATTGCCCAATCCTTATTAATTCATGACTTAGAAATATAAAATCAAAATAACCTAACCTCATTAACTAAGAGAATGGCAAGCATCACACCCTAATCACATGAAAAAATTAATCCTCACACCCTCTTCATATAATTAATGAGGAAAATCCTTCTCAATTAAAATGTGCTAATGTGTAATTTAAACTAATTGAATTAATTAGCATTTAGATAATTATAACAATTATAAAAATTTAGAAACTTCCCTTTAATTATTATTTGAAAGATTGGTCAAAGCAAGAGCCATATCCAACCATCCATTTGCCTTCTCATCATACACCACTAGATCAAGAGTCCATGTTAGTAGATTTCTTGAGTCATGACAAAAGAGCTACTCTTCTCCATCAAGATTGTGACACTTGGAGTGATCACAATCATCCAATGCCAATCCTAGGATAGATCATGCTTTTAACCACTTGAAAAGAAACACTACAAGTCTTTACTCAAGTGCCAAGACTCAAAGGAAACACAACTCCCTCTTTTGCCCCAAGGTTTTTCCACTCTCTTGCTTGTTGTAAGAAGCAAAATCACATCATTCTTCTCCCCCATTTTTGCGCCACCTTCAGCCCTTTCTCTCTCCCTCATTTCATTTTCCATTCCTCTCACTAAAACACCGAAAAGCTCTCTCCTCTCTCCAAGTCTCATCCTACTCTTTTGTTCTCTCCATCTTTCTTATTCTTCTTCTAACCTTCTTACTACTTCCTACCTCATCTCCATCACCACACTCACAATCCCTTCAAGGACTACCATTTTTGGTCCTTGGAGAAACAAAGCCACTTATACACAAGCCCCAATATCAAGCTCAAGGAGAAGGAGGCCATCTCCAACCATCTTCATCCTTCAAGCTTCCAAGAGAAACTCATTTGGTAGTGACTCTAACCTTCTCTTTTTCATATATTTTTCAAGCTCTAGAACTCCTAAGCTCTTCATAGCTAAGTGGTTTTAGGACTTGTTTCAAGGTCTCATGACCATTTCTTGTTCTATGAGTCTTCTTGTCTTGTTGAAAAATGTTGCCTTGAAGTGAGAATATGTGGCATGATAGTTTTATGTATCTTGCTTTATTTTGGTTTAAAATACTGATTTGGTGACTAAAACTTTGAGTATGATGATGAGATAAAACATAAAAATGGTGATTTGAAGTGGTATAGCAACATTTCCACAAGATTGATATGTAAAACTTAAAAACTAGTTAAGCTGGAATTCTGGCAGCCTGTAAAGCATACGGTATAACTCACTCCAAAAAACTAAAAATGCAATAAAACTAATTTTCTGTGAAAATAGACTCAAAGAGATTTTCATACATATAAAATATGTGAGATTTGGCCTTAAAACGAGAGAGATATGAATTTTCAAAGTTTGCTGTTCCTGGATGGGTTTCTGTCCGGGCAGTGGGTAATAAAACGTGAATAACTCAAGTTATACATAACATTTTTGAGTGGGACTAAGTTTCTTAGAAAGCTAAGACATAGAGGAACACTCCCATAAGACAGTTTTGTCAGATTCCATGTGAGGAACTCCCAGTGAAGTGGACAAGCCACTGACCCGAGATGAACTTTCAATCCTGAACAGTCAGAATAAAATGTGTATAACTCAAGCTACAAAATGAATTTTTAAGTGAGGTTTATTTTGTTTAAAAATAGACTCAGAGAAGTACATCCACACAAAAATTTGAAATAAAAGAGTAAAAGATGAAATTATGGTGAATTTTCAAAGTTATTGCCCCACTGTAAAAGTAAACACTGGTTATGGTAAAAGTTAAAGAATAAGGATGAATAAGCTCTAAAACATTAGTACCCCTACCTTAAGCATTGGAAAAACCTTTATAATTCAACTTAAAAGTTTCAAAAAGGATAATAGATGAAATTGGCCCCATGCCCAATAAAAGAAGTTTACACAAGAGACAATCTCAATTAAAAGTTTGCACCAAATTTATTAAGCTAAGCTCATAAAATGTTGCTTGAGAATATACCTATGTTTATGTGCAAGCATGATGTTATGATGATGATCATGATGATGATGATTATGATAATGATATGATGACGATATGAACATGATATGTTGATGACATGATGCTTAATGTTATATGATATTGGTTTCTCTGTTTGGCAAAATTTTGGAAAGTTTCGGTCTAGCCGTTATGCTGCCGAAATTTTGTAAAAATTATGGACTTAGAAATATTTTGCATCATAAGCTTTAATAAGAAGAAATTTAATTCAAGTGATCATTCAAAGGGAAGGTAACCTAATTTAAGCTCCCCTTACCCACGACTCACATGAGGCATGGCATGACCGAGCTAGTGTGAGTATAGGGGATAGGTCTTACATAAGGCATGGCATGACCCAGCTAGTGTAAGTACCGAAATTCTATGGTAGCGATGGCCACAGTATGAGCTCATTACCACTTATGTTTAGTGGGTGAAAAGATAAAGTCAAGTTAAGAAAAGAAAAGGGACTTCGGTCCAAAACCCTAGAAAGGGAAGAAGTTAAGAGAATCTTATAGCTTGGACATGCATGTTTTATGTAATTATATTTGTGCTCATGTATATGATGATGTAAGTGATTAGAGGATACCCTAAAATTGAATCCGCTTCGGATATTTATGATTTCAAAAATCCAAGAATCGAACCTTATGCATGCTCACTATTTTCATTAATAAAACCGAAGTGGCTGGGACGATGACGATGACACTTATGTGTCAGGGTCGAGTCCTACTGAGAAATCTTATTTCTCACCCTAGTTGTTTTTCCGTCTCGTCACCAGATACTCATGGCACATCCCGTGGAGTGGAGCATGGACCCTCCCCACCATGAGTGGGCTTACGATGGGGATACTCACGCTATTGTGGCCACGACCACCACAATAGTCCGCACATATTTTTATCTGGGTCGAATTTTTGAGCAAGAGGAGCTAGAAGTCCCGCCAGCCCCAGTAGACGTTTCATTGGCTCACCTTGGATCGCAGCTAGGTCCTTGGGATTTCCCGCCTGAGCCATTGCCAAAAATCGAGATGGAGCCCATGTCTCCGGGTCTACCTGCAGTCGAGCCCATGCCACCGCCGGAGATCCCTGTGATAGATGTGAGTTCGACGGCCACTCCTAGGGCCGCTTTGCCGCCGTTCCCCGAGTATCACCCTGCCGCGTCTGAGGAGGATCCCTCCGAGGAACGTTCTTCGGTCGCCAGCTATACTCCTGGCCGTCGCATCTGTCGCGTTGAGGTGAACAACAGGCACCCCCGTCTCATCCGTACTCCTCATGTTCCCCGAGGTCGACGAGCGAGGGGGACTAGGCACTCCAGAACCTGAGTCCATCCGATTGAAGGGCGTGGAAGGGGCAGAGAAGCCCGCCTGTGTCTACGTGGGCCTATTCCATTGTTGCTCCTTATCTTTTGTATTTCATTTTGTATCAAACCTTGTCAGACTTGTGTACCCTTGATTTTGGGGCCATGGCATGACCATGAGTTCCCTTTTTATGTATTTGTTGGATATTATGAGACAAATTATATTTATATGGTTGTTGTAGTAATTTGAATGCATGGTATTTTGATTTATCCCTTGTTCCTTCAACTTATACTGAATTCTTTGCGATACGCTCATTTATTGCTATCTTCTCGTGCAAGGCTTTACTTTCCAAAAGTGACGGCGTATTTCAAAAAAAAAAAATTTTACCGTATTTTTCGTGTAATTTAATTTCAAGTGAAGTTTAGTTTTCTACGAGCATAAGTAACAACTAATAAAACGCCGTAATACGACTTAAGCGTAGTATGGGTTTATTAGGGTGTTACATGGGGAGGCCGAAAATATTCATGGGATAAGGATGGAATTTATGTGTTTGTTGAAAAAGGAATGAAGATGATTGGATGGTGCTTGAGTGGTGAGGGTTGTTCCCAGTTTCTTCTTTCCCTCATCGCACAAGTGGCGCCAAATTTAGATGAGAAAGTGGTTGAGTCTTGGCCATATGGTTCAGGGGTTTTTCACAGTATAATTTGTAACACCCTCTATCATGTAAGCCATGCTCAAGTCATGAGTTATATTAAGAGGTTGTTACTGTGCTAGGAGATCTTTAAAATACAGAAAGTATAATATATGGCCCTTTAACTGCATACTATAGTATTGAATAATGATTCATAAATTTCGTCATTTTTGATACATATAGAATAAAATAATTACACTTTAAGAAAAAGTTTTGTAGCTAACATTATACATAGAAACTACTTCCTCACTGTAGTTGTCGCCCTAACTGACTTTAGCCAGTCTCCATAGTCTCTCGGGCTAACTTATGCCTAAGTCTTGCACGATGAATTCCCCAGGATTTTTGCCTCGTTATTAAATTTTAGCCTTGGCACTGGAATGTTTATGGAAAAAAAAAAAAATACAAGCAGGCAGTGAGAACCTAAGGTTCTCAGTAGGTAAACTCGAACTATAACTCATACAGTGCCATCATAAACATTCCAACCTCATCGGTTTCTTATAAAAATGTGAGCACATATACACAAGTAGTGGTTAAATTTTAAGTTGAAAACATCTTTCTCGAAGCGGGTTATATTTTAACAACCACTTAGCATATTATGTGACAGACATAGAAATAAGAATAGTGTAACATACTTCAATAAGAATCATAATAACATTATGACATAATGAGAAAATTAGAGATGCACATGTAAATGCTTGTACTTAACTTAAATCATCTCTTTCTTTAACTTGCAACTTGATCTTGCTCTTCTGTACTTGGTCCCCCGGAGGTGAATGGCCTCTTTCACCCTTGGGTAATAGCCTGCTTTTCAAGTCCGAGCTTGTACCTATACATGAGTGACGGGTTTACTTTCCTCGACCCTCACACCGGTCTATTCCCCTTAAATCTGGTCGAGGGCTAGCCCAAGTCTTAGACAATACCGCTCTGGCCCACACTAGTTGGGTCTATGCCATGCCTCACGTGGTAGTTTGGTACGTCCCTCTTGCAAGTCCTTATAATCTTTTACTACCTCTTGGATATGATTATGCATGTGAATGCTCTATGCGTTCATACATATATCTCATATCATTCCTCAATCCTATTTACATGCATGATTTTCATAGACATGGCATTCATATGAACACATGTATCCTTAAAATCTTAGCACAATTATTCATAATATAAGTCCTCATAAACTCCTGCTGAAAATTCGGCAGTATAACGGATCGAGTCCGCTTCCCCATGAATAGTGCTAGACTACCAGAACGATCAATCAAGCAACAAAACCAACATAGAGCATCGAGTTTTATAACAATAATATCAATCGTATAATATGTCAACATAAATACATAACTTAGGTTTTCTGCTCATTCTACTCAATTCTGCCCGATTTTGTAAAATTTACCATAATTTCTATTCAATTCAGTTGGACCTAAATTTTGAATATGTTATAGTGCGTGTCTAGTTTCCAACCCTTTTAGTCCCATCTCATTTTGATTTATGTAGCTCAAGTTATTCAAAGTTTACTTCTGTCTACCCTACAACTAGCCAAAATTGCACTCTTAGAAGTAAAAATTCACTAAAAATAGGAAACTAGGTGAAATCATACTAAAATTATTCCAAATTAAAACTAACAGGACAAGCTTTTATTTGAAATAAGTTGCATCTCATTTACATAGGTATAGCTTGAGTTATAAGCCCCGTAAGTTGACCCTTCTAGACTGCCCTGCCGTGGTCCGGTTTGGACTCAAGGTAACTTCATCGAATTATTGGGAATAATTGGGAACAAATCAAACTTTGAAATTTTATGGAATGCTTCCTATATGTTGGCTTTCAAAGCCAATTGGTTGAACTCAATTTAGGGTTTTGTAGGGTGAGTTACACCCCTCGAAACTCATATTGCCCAGAAGAGAACCCAGAATTTCAGATTAAACTTCAAAAATTCATAACTAATTCTATACTAATCCAATGGCCTTATATTTTATATGGTGTCTAGTTTCACATAAAAATAGTTTTATTGAATTTAAACAACTATATGTGGAGCCGAACACTCCACCGTACGGACTGCCGGAGGGTTTCCCAGCTTATCCTATTCTGGTTGTTCTCCTTCATGGATTTTCATGCAAGTTTCAACCGAAACCCAAGAGTTTCATGCCAAACTAGTTATGAATCATCATATGTATGTGATATATCATCTAATAAAGGGTGGAAATCCCAACCTTCATCAGCTACACACAAGAGAACTATGGGGATTATTGAACCCTACCTTCAATTTTTGCTGTAAGACTAACTAGTTTTGAGCTTCTCTTGATGGGGAAGTGGTGGAAGCTTGAAGATGAGGTGAAATAAAGTGAAATGAAGGAAGAAATGGTGGAGAAGAAGCAGCTGAAGGGGCAGCACGAAAATGAAGGGATAAGGAAGGAAAAGACTCAACTAAAAGCTAGATGAAGTGGTTAACAAGTTTCATTCTTATTGGCTAAACTTTTTGTGGCTGAATTGTAGCCAACTCCACTCATTTTGGGGCTGATTTGTGCCACCAATTGAGTGGTTATATGGCTGCGTATTTAGCCATTAAACATAGGGTTTAGGGTGTGCAATTATATTGATTCAGTTCTGGCAGTTTTAAATACCAAAATCTTATCGATTTTCTATAAATCAGTAAATCGGTTTTGGAAAAATCCTATGAAGTTTCCTAGGCTTTCAATCTAATTCCCTCATATCTAATTTCTCTAAATGATACTTAATTGGCGCTAAGTAAATATTTAATCGAATGCTAATTAATCTCAAATAGTTGATAAAATTGAACAACTTGCTAAAAAAAAAAAGATAAAATATTTTCGGACGTTATACTAAATAATTTCTCATAATATTTTACATAACAATATAAATTTCCTTTAGTTCCAGTATTTATAATTCATCCTTAATTACTCTTATTTTTCTGATAAATTGATTAACAACGCAAATCAATCGCACTATTTCTTTGAACTGTTATATTTTCACTTTTTCATAAATCCATTAGTATTTTCTATTTGATTTTCGTAACTAATGGCATTTTCATAAATTTGAGCAAGTCTAGGGGCACCCTATGTCATTTCACACTTGACTACTCTCGTGGCTCAAACGGTCGAGACGTAAATTTCTACAGTTTCACCACGTGATTCTGCTCCACTTAAAGCCTTATTCTGCTAACTCTATAGATGAAAGGACATAGATATCATTTTCTAAAACGATATAAGGTCCTTATGAAAATATGTTTGTGGGGTCAAAGTGAAATTTTTTTAAAAGTCCTAGGCAACCCTACAAATAACAAAAGTTCACAAGGGTATCTTTATAGTTTTCTAATTTTTAACATATGGTAGCGCTATATTCTCAATGGCAGTTTTACACTACCTTATAGTTTTGAGTGTAAGGATTGTCAGGGTATAGCGCTACCTGGGAAATTCTCACACTGCCTAAAGGAAATAATTCAAGATTTCTATTATTCTTTATCTAAGAAAATGGAAATGTTACATAATTTCTATTGGTTCGGCTCCGACAGTTTAATTTATCGAAATCCTGCCGATTTTCTTTAAATCGGTAAAACAATTTTGCTAAAGTTTCAATGAAATGTCCTCTGTTTCAAGTCAAATATTCTAAATTTTAATATTTCTAATTGGTATTCAATTGTCCTTAGAGAATTACTAAAGAAATTCCTAATTAATCTCACTCAATCGATAAAACCGAACAAATCTTGCTTATTTGGTAAAATCGAACAAATTGGTTTAAGGTTAACGAAAGTTTCGGACGTTACAGATGTGCCATTGGAATTTGGTGATGATACGAAAAATAACTAGGGTGAGAAATGATATTTCTCAGCAGGGCTTGAACCCGACACGGATGTATCATCGTCATTGTCCTAGCCACTTTGGTTTTATTAATGAAAATAGTGAACATTCATAAGGTCCAATTATTAGGTTTTCAAAACGTGAATATCCGAAGCGGATTCAATTCTAAGTACGTATTCTCATTGTAACAATAACATCATGGTGTACATAAGAGTTTATATGACAATTTGTATCATGCACAAATATCTCGAGAGTTTCATTCTTTACTTGGGTCGGACCAAAGTCCCTTTCTTCTATTAGACTTGACTCTATCATAATTCTTTTAATTGCCACCCACTAAACATAATTGGTAATGAGCTCATACCATGGCCGTCGCCATCATAAGTTTCTAGTACTTACACTAGCTGGGTCCTTTGCCATGCCTCATGTAAGCCCTTCCCCGATACTCATACTAGCTAAGTCCATTGCCATGCCTCATGCGAGTCCATGGGTGGAAGAGGTTTCTTAATATGGGCCACCTTCCTTTTCGAAGGATCATACTATTAGTTCAATCTCTTCTTATTAAGGCTTATGATGCAAAAATTATTCTAAGTCCATAAATTTTGCGGAATTCCGGCAGTATGACGGCTAGACCGGAGCTTCCCCAAAATTGCCAAACAGAGAGTTTAAATCTTACATGTCATTAAGTATCATTATCATCATCATGTCATCATCATAACAACATTATCAGCATCATATCATCATCATCATGTTGGCACATAGAGGCATACATAACACACAAAGTCTTATGAGCTTAATTTAGTAAATTTGGTGCAAGCTTTTAATTAAATTTGCCTCTAGTGACGATTCTTTTATTAGGCATAGGGCCAATTTCGTCTATTATCCATTTTGAAACTTTTAAGTTAAGTTATGAAGTTTTCCCATATCTTAATTTGAGGGCCTTAATTTCTTTAAACTTGTTTTTCATTAATATTTTAAACTTAACCATAACTAGATTTATTTTTACGGTGGGGCAGTAATTTAAAAAATTCACCATAATTTCATCTTTTATTATTTTGACATGAATTTTGGTATAATTATACTTCTCTGAGTCTATTTTTTTAAAAAATAAGCCCTACTCAAAAATTCATTTTATAACTTGAGATATGCACGTTTTACTCTGACTATTCAGTCTCTTAGATTCATTTCACAATAGTGACTTGAAAACTTTAGTTGGAGCTCCTCACAAGGAATCTACAAAACTGTTTTATGGAGGTGTTCCTCTATATCTTATCTTTCTAATAAATTTAGTCCGCTCAAAAATGTTTTGTATAGCTCTAGTTATTAAGATTTTTGTATAGATTGCCCGAATAGAAGCACATCTGGGGACAACCCACTTTGAAAATTCGTATCTCCCTCGTTTTAAGGCCAAATTTCGCGTATTTTATGTGTATAAAAAGCTCTATGAGCATATTTTCATTTAAAATTAGTTTAATTGAATTTGGAGTTGTAGTGGATGAATTATTGGTCTCACAATAAATAGTTTTTGTTTCAATTAGTTTTCTTGTAAAAACATTAAGTCTTTTCTTCAAGTGACCACTTCTCTCTTCCAAACTACTTTTGTACTTTGAGATCTTGATGATAAATCAATATTTTGAGTTCTAAAAAGTTGGGTTCAAGCAATACATGTATATAACTAGAAACATTTTACAAGCAAAGAGCCATTTCACAAGAAAACACTTCATATCAAGGAGCATGGCAATGAAGTCTTAGAGCAAGTTCTAGAACCATCTAGCTATAGAGAGCGTAGGAGCTCTAGAGCTTAAGAACACATAAAAAGAAAAGGATTAGAGTCACTACCACAAACATTTTCTTGGAAGCTTGAAGGATCGAAGTGGTGGAAGATGGACTCCCTCCTTAGAGCTTGGAAAAATGTGGCTAATGTGTTTACTTTGCTTCTCCAAAGACCAAAGAAGGTGGTTCTTGAAGGGTTTGTGATGGTGGTGAAAGGAAAGAGGATTGAATAAGGTGAGAAAGTGAGAAGAAGAACAAGAAAGTTTGGAGGAACAAAAGAGCTAGGATGAAATTTAGAGAGAGATGAGAGCTTGGGCTTGTAGTGAGAGGATGAAAACTTGCAAATGAAGAGAGAGAGGGGGCTGAATGGTGCCTTACAAGGGGTAGGTAGGAGGTGATTTTTGGCTCCTTCAACAAGCAAGAGAGTTAAGAACCTTAGGGTAAAAGGGGTGGTTATGTTTCCTTTGAGTCTTGGTGCATAGTAAGGACCATTTTGTGTTTTCTCAAGGGGTTAAAGGAAGGCACTACTCTAGAGATTTACTTGATGGAGTATGATTTACCCATGTGGCATGATTCAAGTGGTGGATAGCTTTTCTTTGGTCTTGCCTAAGGTGATGCTACTAACACAAGCTTAGATCAAAGGGTGCAAGATTTAGGAGACAAATGGAGGGTTGGATTTAGCTCTGTTTTGGCCGAAATTTTCATGCAATAATTAGGAAATTTTTTTTTTTAATTTTCAAAGCTATTAGAATTATATAAGTTGTTAATTAATTTGATTAGTTTAATTGTTCATTAGTCAATTTCGGTTAATTACACTTTTAAGACATTTTTCCTTTAAAAGAATTGTTCTCATGAATTATATATTTAGGGTGTAAGAATTAATTTATCTCAATTGATTAAGGCAAAACAATTGTTATGTATTTAATTAATAAAATTATATTAGCTTAATTATATTTCTAAGTTACAAATTAATGAGATCCGAATAATTAGGCATAAATTAAAATGTTTAATGCGTTATAATTCAATTGTTGACTTGACTCAATTTACTTAGCTTTTCGATTAGCCCTCAGTTAATCGCTAACCCCTCTAATTAGCCAGGGACTTTAAGCTAACTAGCTTAGACAAAATTTGGGATGTTACATTTCTCCCCTCCTTAAAAAGAATTTTGCCCTCTAAATTCGTTACCTGTAAATAGGTCGGAGTGATCTCTTTTCATTTTTGACTCGAGCTCCCAAGTGTGTTCCTCCAAGCTTCCTTTTCCCCAGGCCACTTTTGCCATGGGCACAGACTTGCTCCTAAGCTGTTTGACCTTTCTATCAATGATTCTCATAGGTGGTAGGTCGAAGGTTAGGTCCTCCCTTAACTCTACACTTTCTGGCTCAAGAAGGTGACTAGGGTCAAAGTTGTACTTTCTCAATTGAGAAACATGAAAGACAATGTGTAGGTTCGATAATGGGGTTGGCAGGGCTATTTGGTAGGCAACTGTCCCTACTTGTTTCAAAATTTGGAAAGGACCGAGAAAATAAGGGCTCAACTTTTTGACTCTAAGGGCTCTACCTATACCTGTTGTATGAGTGATTTTTAAGAATACATGTTTTCCTTCTTGGAACTCGATTAGTTTTCTCCTCTGTCAGTATAACTCTTTTGACGACTTTAAGCAGTGAGAATCCTCTCTCTTATTTTCTTTATTTGCTTAGTGGTTTGCCTAATCAAATCAGGTCCTAAAAGGCTTTGCTCCCTAGGTTCACACCAACAAAGCGGGGATTAGCACTTTCTACCGTACAAGGCTTCATAAGGCACCATCTCGATGCTAGCATGAAAGTAGTTGTTGTAAGTGAACTTTATGAGGGGTAGGTGTTTGTTCCAACTTCCGGGTCGATCCATTACACATGTTCTTAGCATGTCCTCTAGGGTTTGTATGATTCGCTCTGATTGTCCATTAGTCTGGGGGTGGTTTGCTGTGTTTAGACATAGTCTCGTCCCAAATGCCTTTTGCAAGGCTCCCCAGAAGCTAGAGATAAACCTTGGGTCTCTATCGGATATGATGGTTGTAGGTATACCATGCAGTTGTATAGTCTCTTGGATGTATAGCTGGACTAGCTTATCCAACAGATAATTCGCTCTTATAAGTAAAAAGTGAGCAAACTTTGTTAATCTGTCCACAATGACCCATATGGCATTAAACCCAGCTTGTGTACGGGGTAAACCCATCACAAAATCCATGGGGATTTCATCCCACTTCCATTCGGGGATCTCCAAAGGCTGCAACATGCCCGAGGGCTTTTGTTGCTCAATTTTCACCTTCTGACAAACTAAGCACTTATTCACCATGTCTGCCACATCCTTGTTCATGCTTGGCCAGCAAAACATCCTTTTAAGGTCTTGTTACATCTTCGTCATACTAGGATGCATGGTGAAATGACCCTTGTGAGCTTCTTCTACAATCCTATTCCTCAGGTTACCCTTAGCAGGCACATAGATTCTCCCTTGATACCTCCATATCCCTTCAGCATCTTGAGCAAACCCTTTGAGTTTTCCTTCCTTCACTTAGGCTACTATCCTTAAAAATTCTTCATCTTCCCTCTAGCTTCGAGCAATTTGACTCTTGAAATCGCTTGTCACTTTTATTTGGTTCAACCTTATGCTACATGGTGTTAGGGTGACTCCGAGGCTAAGGTCTCTAAAACTTTCAACTAGCTTGGCTTTCTTAACCATCATCCATGACACGTGCAATGATTTGTGACTCAATGCATCAACAACCACATTGGCCTTACCAGGGTGATAGTTCAAATTGAAATCATAATCCTTCAAGAATTCCATCCATCTTCTCTGCCTCATATTAAGCTCCTTCTGATCAAATAGGTACTTCAGGCTCTTGTGATTTGAGAATACCTCAAACCTAACTCCATATAAGTGGTGTTTGCATATCTTTAATGAAAACACCACGGCCGCTAGCTCCAAGTCATGGGTTGGGTAATTAACTTCATGAGATTTCAGTTGCTTAGAAGCATAGGTTACCGCATTGCAGTCTTGCATCAGAATACAATCTAAACCTCTCCCAGAGGCATCACAGTAAACCTCAAAGGCTCCTTTAGGGTCAGGTAAAACTAGGAGAGATGCTGAGGTCAACTTCTCCCTCAACTCTCGAAGCTTTTTTCACACTCTGCAGTCTATATAAAAATAGCATTCTTCCTAGTTAGCTTGGTCAAAGATAGTGATATATGAGAAACCCCCTTTATAAACCTTCAATAGTATCCGGCTAAACCAAGAAAACTCCTGACTTCTGTCACTGACATTAGTCTCTCCAAATTCATCACTGCCTTTACCTTACTTGTATCCATGAAAATTCCTCCTCTTGACACCACATGGCCCAAAAAACTTTACTTCCTCCATCCAAAACTCACATGTCAACAACTTAGCATAAAGATTTTTGTCTCTTAGAATTTCCAATACCGTTCTAAGGTGCTCTTTGTGTTCATCCTTTGTCTTCTAATAGATGAGGGTGTCATCTATGAAGATGACTACAAACTTATCCAAATACAGTCTAAAGATTCTATTCATGTAATCCATGAACACTGCCGGGGTGTTAGTCAATCCAAATGACATAACCCTAAACTCATAATGCCCATACCTTGTCATAAAGGCCGTCTTTGGCATATCTTCCTCCTTTACTCTAATATGATGGTATCCGGACCTCAGGTCAATCTTTGAAAACACCTTTGCTCCTCTCAGTTAGTCCAGCAGGTCATCTATCTTTGGCAAGGGGTATTTGTTCTTCGCAGTGACCTTATTTAACTGACGATTATCCACACACAGTCTCAAGCTCCCATCTTTCTTCTTGACAAACAACACTGGAGCTTCCCAAAATGAGGCGCTAGGTCTCGTAAACTTCTTCTCCAGTAGCTCCTCCAGTTGAATCTTTAGCTTTATTGAATCCAACGAGGACATTCTATAATGCGCTATGGATATCGATCCCATTCCCGGCATCAACTCTATGTAGAACTCTATCTCCCTCTCTGGGGGAAACTCGGGGATGTCCTTGAGAAAGACCTCGGGGTAATCCATAACTATAGGAATCTCACCCAAAGTTTGCTTGAGGTCAACGTCACTAGCCGATAGGAGAACGTGTTCTTGATTCTCAATCTTACAATAGTACAGCATGACAGGTTTCAAACTTAAGCTAATAGGTTTAATAGGTGCAGAAGGATACACAACAAATTTTGTAGCACAGTCTAATATAACAGGGTTAGCCGAAAGCCAATCCATGCCTAAGATTAGGTCCAAACCAGACAAAGGAAGATAGATTAAATCAGACTCATAGGTTTTATCATCAATACGAAATCGACATTTTAAACAACACAGACAAGTTCTAACTAGTTTCCCAGTGGGAGTAAAAACAAGTAGTATATAAGGCATTTTAGAGACAGACAATCCTACTCTACTTACGCAATCATGAGAAATAAAAGAGTGCATAGCACCAAAGTCGTACGGTACAGTTAAGATATTACCATTTGCTTCGCACATACCTTGGATGAGATTATTAGACTCCGTAGTCTCCTCAACATTCATGGTGAAGACTTTCCCATGGCGTTGTGGTTTGGAGGCAGGCGTGTCTTTGGTGCAGCTCTTGGCAAAATGCCCAGTTTGTCCACATTTGAAGCAGACATTTTGCCCAATGTAGCAAACCCCTTTATGCTGCTTCCCACACTTTGGGTAGGTGGCATTCATTGTAGGCTTCAGGGAATGGGTGGCAGGTCTTGGAGAATTGGTAGAGGGCTTTGTGGCTATTTGCCCTTAGAACCTTCACCATGGTAAGGCTTCTTTTGCACGGACTGCTTCAAGTATTGCCCTTGAGATGCCTGTCTTCTCTTGTGGGCTTCTGATTTCTGAATAGCCAACTTTCAATTACATTCTTCTACTACATGACTTTTATTAACAAGCGCCGCATAGTTCTTTATCTCTAATGGGGCCACCAACGCCAGAATGTCGGTCCATAATCCTCCCTCATACTTCATGCATTTCCAGTGCTCATCAGGGTTTCGCTGGTAGAGCTTGGAAAACTTACATTGCTCCTCAAACTTTGCTGTATATTCTGCAATGCTCATACCTCCTTGGTAAAGCTTCAAGAACTCCATCTCTTTTGCGTTCCTTACCAACATCAGAAAATACTTCTCGTAGAAGGCTTCCTTAAATACATCCCAGGTGATTTCCTTTTGGTCACTCTCCATCAAGCTCTTCGCTCCCTTCCACTAAAACTCGGCAACCGCCTTCAGCATGTAAGTGGCAAAGGCCACCTTTTGGGTCTTTGAGCAAGCTAGCACGGACTAAATCTTCTCAATCTCCTTGATCCACTCATTGGGCTCCTCAGGGTAAAAAGTCCACTTGAAACTAGGTGGGTTCACCATTCGAAATTCTGAGAACTTCTGATACTCGTCATCAGCTCCATTTCAGCCAATGGACTCTTCGGACCTTCGGTTCAACTGGTCCATCATGTGCTCAACAGTTATAGCTTGAGCTTGCATTGCGTTTGCCATCTGCTGGAAAGTTGTAACATCCCCATATAATATAATAGGAAATGATAAAAATGTCCTTGGCCAAACTTTTGTTATCCACAATCTTGCCCCTGAACTTTTTAGAAAATGACATTTAGGTGCCTATATCAATTGAATTAGCAGAATGAGGTTTTAAATGAAGCAGAATCACGTAGCGAAAACGTAGAAACCTAAACCTTGGCTGATTGAGCCATGGAGGTATCTATATATGAAATGACATGGGATGTCCCTAGACTTACCCATAATTACGAAAATACCATTAGCCATGAAAAACAGAAAACAGAAAGGCCCTCAATTTGCAAAACATTTAATTTACACCTTTAATCGATTAATTCGATTTTAGTGGATAAGCAAAGTTAATTAGAAATTAATTAGAGATTAATTAGGCTTTAATTAAATGTCAATTATAAGGATTAATTTTAGAGAAGATTAAGATGGATATATAAGAATTCTTACAAAACTATTCAATAATGATTTGTAAGGAAATCAATAGAGATTCGGTATTTTAAACTGTCAGAATCGAACCAATAGAATTACAAGCTTAAAACTCTATAACCTAAGGCTGAATGCTCAGCCATTTATACCCTAAATGTGGTGCCACAAAGGCCACACAAATGAGGAGAATTGGCTGAATTTCAGCCTCTTATGCTTCAACCAATCAAAATCCTTCATTCTAACTACCTCCTCAAGCTTTTATAACACAATTCCTTTCCTTCCTTCAGCCCATTTCTACGCCACTCTCTCCCTTGCTCCAGCTCTCTTCTTCTCTTCTCCACTCACCTAACTTCATCAAACCTTCAAGCTCAACAAGGTTTTGATAGTCCAAACTCCAAAATCAAAAACCTAGGTCGAACTTCCAAATTTCATATTTCTCTCAATACTAATCCAATTGCCTTATATGATATATGTATGGAAAGCCCTGAATGTCTAGTTTCATTTAACAATGGTTTCATCAAATTTAAATGGCGGTAGGTAGAGCCATACACTTCGCCGTACCGGCTGCCAAAGGGTTTTGGTTTTCCAACTTCTCACATCTTCCTACTTTCATCCTTTCTTGCTTTCGAATCGATTTCAACATCACAAATAGCCAACAAACCAGCCAAATATCATCATATACATCCAATTATCACATCAAGAAGTTAGAAACAAAAGCTCCAAATCAGTCACCCATGCCCAAGAAAATAAGAACAAAGTTGAATCTCTACCTCTTTGTATGTGATTTTGCTTGATTTTGGAGTTTGGACTATCAAAACGTTGTTGAGCTTGAAGGTTTGATGGAGTTGGGTGAGTGGAGAAGAGAAGAAGAGAGCTGGAGCAAGGGAGAGAGTGGCACAGAAATGGGCTGAAGGAAGGAAAGGAATTGTGTTATAAAAGCTTGAGGAGGTAGTTAGAATGAAGGATTTTGATTAGTTGAAGCACAAGAGGCTGAAATTCAGCCAATTCTCCTCATTTGTTTGGCCTTTGTGGCGCCACATTTAGGGTATAAAATGACTGAGCATTTAGCCTTAGGTTATAGGGTTTTAAGCTTGTAATTCTATTAGTTCAGTTCCGACAGTTTAAAATACCGAATCTCTATCGATTTCCCTCAAACCGACAAATCGTTAGTGAATAGGTTTGCAACAATTCTTATATATCCATCTTAATCTTCTCTAAAATTAATCCTTATAATTGACAATTAATTAAAGCCTAATTAATCTCTAATTAATTTCTAATTAACTTTGGTTATCCACTAAAATCGAATTAATCGATTAAAGGTATAAATTAAATGTTTTGCAAATTGAGGGCCTTTCTATTTCCTATTTTTCATGGCTAATGGCATTTTCATAATTATGGGTAAGTCTAGGAGCATCCCATATCATTTCATATATGGATATCTTCGTGGCTCAATCAGTCGAGATTTAGGTTTCTACGTTTTCACTACGTGATTCTGCTTCGTTTAAAACCTCATTCTGCTAATTCAATTGATATAGGGACCTAAATATCATTTTCTAAAAAGTTCAGGGGCAAGGTTGTGAATAACAAAAGTTTGCCCAAGGACATTTTTATCATTTCCTATTACGTTATATGAGGATGTTACATTACTCATACTTGAATTCTTGCGAATGCACTGGGGTTTTTCTTAATTTTCTTTACTTGTCATGCACATTCCAAAGTATGATCGCTATGTCATACTCTATCGGAGCGTGATCGCCATGTCACATTCCTTAGGATGTGGTCATCAGACCATATTCCAGAGTATGATTGTCGTGTTATACCCCATCGGGATGTGATCGCCATGTCACATTCCTTAGGATGTACTTATCATACCATATTCCAGAGTATGATTGCCATGTTATACCCTATCGGGGTGTGATCACCATGTCACACTCTTAGAATGTGCTTGTCATGGAAGTATGATCGCCATGTCATACCTCATCGGGATGTGATCGCCATGTCACACTCCTTAGGAATGTGGGACTTTCATCATATCATTTGACTGCCTTCACAGGGAGGGATTCAATGTGTAACTGCCTCCAAGTGAAGGGACCCACATCTTATCTTATTTAACTGCCTTCACAAGGAGGGATCTCATAACTACCTCCAAGTGAAGGGATTCACATTTAATACATTCATATCGTTTCCTTCTCATACATAGACATGCTGAGTGCACTCATACCTATGCTTCACCATTTACTTTGATATATCCTTGCATATAGAATTTCATGTTCATATCATGAGTATTCATAACATATAAATGCTCACAAGCTCCTTACAATTCTAACGAAAATTCGGCAACGTAACGGATCAAGTCCGCTTCCCTGTGAATAGTACCAGTACTCAGAAAACCACTTTTTCAGAGATATCATTGTAACATCCCCACTTTCGTAAATAGAACGTAATAGGAACTTTGAATTATTTCCCTTAGGTAGTGTGAGATTTTCTTAGGCAGCGTTATGCCATGACGATCCTCACACTTGAAATT
Organism: Pterocarpus macrocarpus; assembly: GCA_031439585.1. Classification (NCBI taxonomy): domain Eukaryota; kingdom Viridiplantae; phylum Streptophyta; class Magnoliopsida; order Fabales; family Fabaceae; genus Pterocarpus; species Pterocarpus macrocarpus. The sequence continues at coordinate 35,930,033 of CM062519.1, read as the reverse complement.
ATAGGGTAGTGTAACATTGCCGTTGAAAATACAACACTGCCATATGTTAAAAATTAAGAAATGATAAAAGTGCCCCTGCAAACTTTTGTTAATCGCAATGATACCCTGAATTTTTAGAAATTATGTTTTGACCCCAAAAATTTATTTCCACAATAATCCTAGAACTTTTTATAAAATGACCTTCATATCCACCCTAGAACTTTTCATAAAATGACTTTTATGTCCCCATATCTGTAGAATTAGCAGAATGGGATTTTAAACAGAGCAGAATCACGTGGTAAAACCATAGAAGTCTAAATCTCTACCGGTTGGGCCATGGAGGCAGTCTGGTGTGAAATGGCGAGGGGTGCCCCTGGACTTACTCAAAATTACAGAAATGCCATTAGTTATGGAAAACAGAAAACAAAAAGGCCCCGAAATTGCGAAAATGTCTAACTTATGCCATTAATCTATCTATTCGGTTTCAACAGTTATGTAAGGGCAATTAGGAGTTAATTAAATATTAATTAGGAGTTAAATAGATATTAATTAGAGGGATGAGGCTTAGGAATAATTAGGATAGAGATATAGAAATCCTCTCAAAGTCATTTAGTAAAGTTTTGCCGATTTGAAGAAAATCGGCGAAGATTCGATGCTTTAAACCGCCAGAACCGAATCAGTAGAATTTCACTAGTTTGAGTGGATGAAAATTGAGCCACTTCTACCCTAATGGATGGCGCCAATTGGCCACCAAGTGAGTAAAGAGTGTAACGTCCGAAAAATTCTATCGTTATTAACCGAGTTTTCGGTTTTCGTCGGATAATTGGGATTAATTAGGATTCGATTAAGCATTCACTTAAAGCCAATTGAGTGTGGTTTAGAATGATTAGGTATAATGGAATTAGATTAGAGCCACAGGAAACTTTATAGGATTTTTCTAAAACCATTTTATCGATTTAAAGGAAATCAGTAAGATTACGGTGTTTTAAACTGTCAGAATCGAATCAGTAGAAATTATGCCATGAGTGCCCTAGGATCAATGGCTAAGATTTAGCCAAATAACCCACCCAAGTGGCGCCTAAGGCAACCCTTGATGGTGGAAGCCAAACCAAAATGGATAGCATGAAGAGATCCACCAATCCCATGCATTTAGTTTCCAAATATCTCACCTTTTCTTTCCTTCTTCTTATCATTTTCGACCTCCCCACTACCAGCATCATTTCCCCACTCTTCTTCATCTTCTTCCACTTCCTCTCATCTACAAACTCAAGCCCCAACCATCCACTTCACTCCAAGATCAAGTTCCATCAAGATTTCACACCACCAAGGTAGGAATTCCAACTTCTTTTCTTGTTTTCTTTGAATTGGGTTGATTGGGACACCACTTTCTTCCCAATATTTTACAAGATTTTGATGCTATCTTGAGTGATGATGGTGAATTAAGATTGGTTTAAGGTGTATATGTGAGTTTGAATTGAAGATTGGGTGGATTGATTAGAGAAAAACATGAATCCAAGAAGAGTTCAAGAAGCTGGTAGGGTTTTCTCCTCAATAGTCCGTACGGCGGAGTGTACGGATCCACCTATTGCAGTTTAAAATTGATGAAACCATTTTTATATGAAACTAGACATTCAGGGTTTTCCATACATATAAAATATAAGAACATTGGATTAGTATAGAATTAGTTATGAATTTTTCAAATTTGACCTAGAAATCTGGGTTTTCATCTGGACAGTATGAGTTGAGAAGAGTATAACTCACCCTACACAATTCCAAATTGAGTGCAACTAATGCTGTTTGAAAGATAACATGTAAAGAAACATCCCACAAAAATTTCAGAATCAGATTCATTGCCATTTGTTCCCAGCACATCAATGAAGTTGACTTGAGTTCAAACCAGACTAGAACAGGGTAGTCCAGTAGGGTCAAGTTTTGGGGCTTATATCTCAAAATAAACTCATACAAATGAGATGAAACTTATGTCATTCGAAAGCTTGTCCTGTTAGCTTTAATTTGATATAAATTTCGTATAATTTCACTTAGGTTTCTATTTTTAGTGAATTTTTACTTATAAGAACTCAATTCTGGCTAAGAACAGGGCAGTCTGAGGTAAAATATTTACATCTTGAGTTACACAAATCAAAATGAGATGGGACAAAAAGGGTTAGAAACTAGATACATAAGGCTATGAATATCCCAAAAATTAGATTCAAATGAGTTGAATTGCAATAAGGGTGGACTTTACAAAATTCGGGTAGAAGAGGGTAGAGTGAGCAGAAAACTCTGTTGATATTTCTATTGATTTTAACATACCATATGATCAATAAGGTTGCTGTAACTTGCTGTTTTACATTGAATTGCATACTTAATTGATTGTATTGGTAGCCTAGCACTATTCACAGGGAAGCGGACTCGATCTGTTATGCTGCCGAATTTTCAGCAGGGATTTATGAGAACTTATGCTATGGGTGATTATGCCTTGAACATATTTATATGTCATGTTCATGTACGTCATGCATGCAAGCATAATTAGAATATGATATGAGAAGTAAGGCAATAGACATATCTATGAATGCTCAAAGCATCTGCATGCATGATAAGATATGGAAAGAAAAGGATAATAAGAACTTGCAAGAGGGATGTACCAAGCTACCACATGAGGCATGGCATAGACCCAGTTAGCATGGGCCAGAGCGGTACTGTCAAAGCCTTGGGCCAGCCCTCGACCAGATTTAAGGGGAATAGACCGGTGTGAGGGTTGGGGAAAGTAAACTCGTCACTCATGTATAGGTACGAGCTCGAACCTAAAAAGCAGGCTATTACCCAGGGATAAGAAAGGCCATTCACCTCCGGCGGACCAAGTACAGAAAAGAGCAAGATCAAGTTGCAAGTTAAAGAAAGATACAAATTAAGTCAAGTGCACTTGCATACAGACAAGTACAAGCATCTTTATGTGCATCTTCAGTTATCCCATTAAGTCATAAGGTTATTAAGATTCTTGTTGAAGCATATTGCACTATTCGTATTTCTGTGTTTGTCATATAATATGGCAAGTGATTGTTAAAACATAACCCGCTTCTAGAAAGATGTTTTCCACTTAAAATTGAACCACTGTTTGTGTATATGTGCTCATATTTTCATAATAAACCGAAGCGGCTAGAATGTTTATGATGGCACTGTATGAGAATAGTTCATGTTTACCTACTAAGAACCTTAGATTCTCACTGCCTGCTTGCATGTTTTTCTTTTCCGTAAACATTCCAGCACCCAAGTTGAAAACCAAGTGCGAGGCAGAGTACAGGGCCATTTATGGAGCAAGAATCGGGTGTAAGCTAGATCAAGAGACCATTGAAGCTAGTAACGACTAGTCAGAAGTAGACGCTGTGTACTATATTAGTCTCAGTTTCTTTTAAAATGTAATTATTTTATATTTTTCCATGTATCAGAGACTATTAGTCGGTAATAAAGTAAGCAGTTAAAGGGTCATGTATTATATTTTCCATATTTTAAAGTTTTCTTAGCACAGTGACAACCTCTTAATATAACTCCATGACTCAAGCATGGCTTATATAATAGAGGGTGTTACAATCATAACATTTTATTCACAATTCAATCATCAATTTCATAGGAACAATTGTTGCATTTAGAACATGGTTGCTGTCTCAATACTTGCATTCAACTCGATTTTTGTAACTTAGGCCATAAATTTATTTTAACTCATATAGATCTAAATTTTGGATATGTTAAAGTGTTATGTGTCCATTTTCTAACCTCTTTGGTCCCATCTAATTTTGATAAATATAACTCAAGTTATTTAGGTTTTATGTCGATCTGCTCTGCAGCTGGCCAGAATTACACACTAAAAAGTAAAAATCCATTAAAAATTGAAAACTATTTCAAATCATACGAAATTGGTCTCATATTAAAGCTAATAGAACAACCTTTCATTTGCAAAATTTCCATTCCATTCTCCTTAGTAGGACTTGAGTTATAGGCCCCGAAATTTGACCTTCTTAAACTACCCTATTTTGGCCTAGTTTGGACATAGGGCAACTTTCTCAGACCACTGCGAGCAAAAAGGACCTTATCTAACTCTGAAATTTTTATGGGATATTCTCTTATGTGTAAGATTTCTAACAAAGTTAGTTTCACTCAATTCGAAGTAGTATAGGGCAAGTTCTACCCTGAAAAACCCAGTCTGCCCAGAATCAAAATAAAAAACCTAGGTCGAACTTCCAAAATTCATATCTATCTCAATACTAATCCAATGGCCTTATATGATATATGTATGGAAAGCCCTGAATGTCTAGTTTTATTTAAAAATGGTTTCATCAAATTTAAACAGTGGTAGGTAGAGTTGTACACTCTGTCGTACGGACTGCCAAAGGGTTTTGGTTTTCCAACTTCTCATATCTTCCTACTTTCATCCTTTTTTGCTTCTTAATCGATTTCATCATCACAAATAGCCAACAAACCAGCCAAATATCATCATGTACATCCAATTATCACATCAAGAAGTAAGAAACAAGAGCCCCAAATCAGTCACCCATGCCCAAGAAAACAAGAACAAAGTTGAATCTCTACCTCTTTGTATGTGATTTTGCTTGATTTTGGAGTTTGGACTATCAAAACGTTGTTGAGCTTGAAGGTTTGATGGAGTTGGGTGAGTGGAGAAGAGAAGAAGAGAGCTGGAGCAAGGGAGAGAGTGGCACAGAAATGGGCTGAAGGAAGGAAAGGAATTGTGTTATAAAAGCTTGAGGAGGTAGTTAGAATGAAGGATTTTGATTGGTTGAAGCACAAGAGGCTGAAATTCAGCCAATTCTCCTCATTTGTGTGGCCTTTGTGGCGCCACATTTAAGGTATAAATGGATGAGCATTCAGCCTTAGGTTATAGGGTTTTAAGCTTGTAATTCTATTGGTTCGGTTCCGACAGTTTAAAATACCGAATCTCTATCGATTTCCCTCAAACTGACAAATCATTATTGAATAGTTTTGTAAGAATTCTTATATATCTATCTTAATCTTCTCTAAAATTAATCCTTATTATTGACACTTAATTAAAGCATAATTAATCTCTAATTAATTTCTAATTAACTTTACTTATCCACTAAAATTAAATTAATCGATTAAAGGTGTAAATTAAACATCTTGCAAATTGAGGGCCTTTCTGTTTTCTGTTTTTCATGGCTAATAGCATTTTCATAATTATGGGTAAGTCTAGGTGCATCCCATATCATTTCATATATGTATACCTCCGTGGCTCAATTAGCCGAGGTTTAGGTTCCTACGTTTTCGCTACGTAATTCTGTTTCGTTTAAAACCTCATTCTGCTAATTCAATTGATGTAGGGACCTAAATGTCATTTTCTAAAAAGTTCAGGGGCAAGATTGTGAATAACAAAAGTTTGCCCAATGACGTTTTTATCATTTCCTATTGCGTTATATAGGGATGTTACAAAAGTTCTCATGAACTCAGCAAGGTTTGCACTGTCGCTATTCTTGTAATGTCCAAGAGAAAATCTTATCGTTATTAATTGAGTTGTTCGGTTTTTATCGATTAAATTTTGATTAATTAGGATGTGATTTAGTAATTCACTTTAGTCCAATTAATGTGGTATGGAATGATTAGGTATAATGGAATTAGATTAGAACCATAGGAAACTTCATAGGATTCTTCTAAAACCGGTTTACCGATTTAAGAGAAATTGGTCAAATTTCGATGTTTTAAACTATTGAAACCGGATCAATAGAACTTATACTGTGAATACCCTAGGATGAATGACTAGGATTCAGCCACAACATCCCAATAGGTGTAACACCCTAATAAACCCATACTACGCTTAAGTCATATTACGGCGTTTTATTAGTTGTTACTTATGCTCGTGGGAAACTAATCTTTGCTTGAAATTAAGTTACGTGGAAAATACGATAAGATTTTTTTTCTTTGAAATACGTCGTCGCTTTGCAGCGTTTTGAAAAGTAAAGCCTTGAACGAGAAGCTAGACAGAGAAAGAGCATATCGCATAAAATACGTACTCCAATATCATAAAACAAGAGAAAGGTAAATGAATAGTAATTCACAAAATACATTGCATTATGTAGCAAAATCATTACATCGATATGGGTTCATAATATATAGACATACATATATATCAGCATTACATTAAAGGAGGCTCATGGTCGGGCCATGGTCCAAATACTAGATACAAACTAAAATCGACATCGTTCGTCACAAAAGAGATGAATGAAGATGCAAAGCTACGGCGACGACAAGTCCACATCAGCAATCGTCTGACATCCCACGTCATACGCCCGCTCACAGTGTCGGGGATCCATGCTCTGCTCCACCGGATGCGCCATCGAGATCTGGTGACGATACGGAGAATAATCGGGTGAGAAATGGAATTTCTCTCAAGAGGACTCGAACCCGACACGAAAGTGTCATCGTCATCGTCCCAGCCACTTCGGTTTTATTAATGAAAATAGTGAGCATGCATAAAGTTCAATTCTTGGATTTTCGAAATCATGAATATCCGAAGCGGATTCAATTTTAACATACTCTCTAATCATTTATATCATAACATACATGGGCATAAGTATAATCATATAAAGCATGCATGTTCATGCTATAAGATTCTCTTAACTTCTTTCCCTTTCTAGGGTTTTGGACCGAAGTCCCTTTTCTTTTCTTAACTTGACTTTATCTTTTCACCCACTAAACATAAGTGGTAATGAGCTCATACCGTGGCTGTCGCCACCATAGAATTTCGGTACTTACACTAGCTGGGCCATGCCATGCCTCATGTAAGACCTATCCCCTATACTCACACTAGCTAGGTCATGCCATGTCTCATGTGAGTCGTGGGTGAGGGGAGCTTAAATTATGTCACCTTCCCTTTTGAAGGATCATACCCTTAGTTCGTCTTTTTCTTATTAAAGCTTATGATGCAGAGTTATTCTAATTCTCTTCCACATTTAGGCGTTACGTATCGCCGTCCCCAAATGTGGTTCCTTTGTTAATCACCTCTGGGCGTTACGTATCGCCGTCCCCAGAGTGTTCATATTTATTAGTCTTTTCATGTTTATCATTAAGCATCATATTATCAACATATCATATTCATATCATCATGATTCATCATAATATCGTCATCATATCATTATCATCCTTATCATCATCATAACACTATCATAATCAGCATCATATCACATCATCATCATCATGATCATCATCATATCATATCATCATCATTACTCATCATCATCATAGCATCATGCTTGCACATAAACATAGGCATATTCTCAAGTAAAGTTTTATGAGCTTAGCTTAGTAAATTTGGTGCAAGCTTTTAATTGAGATTGTCTCTTGTATAAACTTCTTTTATTGGGCATAGTGCCAATTTCATCTATTATCCTTTTTGACACTTTTAAGTTGAATTATAAAGGTTTTTCCAATGCTTAATATGAGGGTATTAATGTTCTAGAGCTTATTTCTCCTTATTCCTTAACTTTTACCATAACCAATTTTTACTTTTACAATGGGGCAGTAACTTTGAAAATTCATCATAATTTCATCTTTTACTCTTTTATTTCGAATTTTTGTGTGAATGTACTTCTCTGAGTCTATTTTTAAACAAAATAAACCCCACTCAAAAATTCATTTTGTAGCTTGAGTTATGCACATTTTATTCTGACTGTTCAGGATTGAAAGTTCATCTCGGGTCAGTGGCTTGTCCACTTCACTGGGAGTTCCTCACATGGAATCTGACAAAACTGTTTTATGGGAGTGTTCCTCTATGTCTTAGCTTTCTAGCAAACTTGGTTCCACTCAAAAATGTTATGTATAACTTGAGTTATGCATGTTTTATTACCTACTACCCAGACAGAAATCCATCCAGGAACAGCAAACTTTGAAAAATCATATCTCTCGTTTTAAGGCCAAATCTCACATATTTTATGTGTATGAAAAGCTCTTTGAGTCTACTTTCATAGAAAATTAGTTTCGTTGCATTTTGAGTTTTGTAACAATAATATACCGCACGCTTTACAGACTGCCAGAATTCCAGATTTACTATTTTTAAGTTTTTCAGTTCAAGCTTATGGAGAAATTGTTATATCACTTCAAATCACCATTTTTATGTTTTATCTCATCATCATCTTCAATATTTTAGTTATCAAATCAGTATTTTAAAACAAAATAAAGCAAGATACATAAATCCATCATGCCACATATTCTCACTTTAAAAACAACACTTTCAACAAGACAAGAAAACTCATAGGGCAAGGAATGGTCATGAGACCTTGGAGCAAGTCCTAAAACCACCTAGCTATGAAGAGCTTAGGAGTTCTAGAGCTTGAAAAACATAGAAGAAGGAAGGGTTAGAATCACTACCAATTGGATTTCTTGAAAGCTTGAAGAGAAAGAAAAATGTTGGAGATGGCCTCCTTCTCCTTGAGCTTGATAGTGAGGCTTGTGTATGAGTGGCTTTGTTTCTCCAAGGACCAAAAATGGTAGTCCTTGAAGGGATAGTGATGATGGTGATAGGAGATGAGGGTGATGGTGGTAGAAAAGTGAGGACTTAGGGTAGGAAAACAAGAAGAACAAGAAGAAGAGTAGGAAGAACAAAGAGAGGTTTAGAGAGAGGTGAGAGCTTTTGTGTGTATTATTGAGAGAGGAAATGAAAATGAATTGAGGAGAGAGGGAGGGCTGAAAGTGGTGCACAAATGGGGAGAAAGGTGATGTGATTTTTGCTTCTTACACAAGCTAGGGAGTGGGAAAAACCTAGGGGCAAAAGAGAGTGTTGTGTTTCCTTTAAGTCTTGGAAATTGGGTAAAGACTATGTAGTGTTTTTGTCAAGTGGTTAAAAGCATGAGTTCTCTTAGGATTTGGCGTTGGATGGCTAGGATCACACCAACTGTCATTATCTTGATGAAGGAGGGTACAACTCTTGTCATGACTTAAGGGATCTACTAATATGGACTCTTAATCTTGTGGTGTATGATGAGAAAGTAAATGGATGGTTGGATATGGCTCTTGCTTTGACCAAACTTTCAATCCATATTTAAAGGGAAGTTTCTACATCTTTATAATTGTTGTAATTATCTAAATGCTAATTAATTCAATTGGTTTAAATTACACATTAGCACATTTTAATTGAGAAGGATTTTCCTCCTTAATTATGTAAGAAGATGTGAGGGTTAATGTGATTAAGATGTGATACTTATATGCTCTTAGTTAATTAGGTTAGGTCACCTTGATTTTTATGTTCTAAATTATGGATTAATAAGGATTGGGCAATTAGGCTTTTAATTGTAACTTTTAATGCATTATATTTCAATTGTTGACTTTTACTTATCTTTTTGACTTGCCTTTAATTTACTAAGCTCTTGCTCTCGAGATTAATCGATTAATCCTCAATTAATCGTTAACCTCTCTAATTAGCCAGGATCACTGAGCTAATTAGCTTAGACAAAAATCGGGGATGTTACAATAGGCGCCATTTTCAGCCAAGAAAGCAGCCACAAAACCAAGTTGAATTGGCCAACACAAATCCACCAATCATATTCAACTTGCTTTAGAAGTTTTCTTTCTTTTCCTTTTCTGCCCTTGTAATTTCGGCCCCTATATGCTGACCCCTCTCCATTCTTTTCTCCTTCATCTCATCTCATCTCAACTCATATCATCTTCATCTCCCACAAACCTTCAAGCCACAACAAGATTTCTTCAACTCAAGCCACAAATCTAACAAGAATCACACCTAGAAAAGGTAGGAATGCAACTCCTCCTCTTGTTTTTCTTGATTTGGGGCTGTGTGGGGATCTTATCTTCCTCATGATATTAATGTGATTTGAAATCATGATGATGGTTTATGATTGAATTTGCATGTATGTTGTGATTAGTGTAATATCCCCAATTTTTGTCTAAGCTAATTAGCTCAGTGATCTTGGCTAATTAGAGAGGTTAACGATTAACTGAGGACTAACCGGCTAATCTCGATGAGCAAGAGCTTAGTAAATTGAGTCAAGTCAATAATTGAATCATAACGCACTAAATGTTTTAATTAAAGCCTAATTATTCGAACCTCATTAATTCATAACTTAGAAATATAATTAAGCTAATCCAATCTTATTAATTAAGTACAAGACAATTGTTCTGCCTTACCAATTGAGATAGATTAATGCTTACACCCTAATTACATAATTCATAAGATCAATTCTTTTAGAGGAAAAATGTCTTAAAAGCGTAATTAACTGAAATCGGTTAAAGAGCAATTTAACTAATCAAATTGATTAACAACTTAGGTAATTCTAATAGCTTTGAAGAATTAAAAATTTCTCCTGATTGATGCACCAAATTTCGGCCAAGAACAAGAGCAAAATCCAACTATCCATTTGCCTTCTCGTCACGCACCCTTAGATCAAGAGTCTATGTTAGTAGTATTTCTTGAGTCAAGACAAGAGATGTACTTCCCTCCATCAAGATTGTGCCACTTGGAGTGATCATATTCATCCAAGCCAATCCCAAAAGTGGTCATGCCTTTAACCACTTGAAAAACACTAAATGGTCTTTGCCCAAGTGTCAAGACTCAAAGAAAATACAACTCCCTCTTTTGCCCTCAGATTTTCCCCACTTTCTTGCTTGTTGTAAAAAGCAAAATCACATCACTCTTTCCCCTCCCTTTTTTGCGCCAATCAGCCCATCTCTCTCCCCCTCATTTTCATTTTTCATTTTCTCTCTCAAGACACAAAGCTCTCTCCTCTCTCCAAGTCTCATCCCCACCCTCTTGTTCATCCAACCCCCTTTCTTCTTTTTCCAATCTCCTTACTACTTTCTACCTCATTTCCATCACTACCCTCACAATCCCTTCAAGGACCACCATTTTTGGTCTTTTGAGAAACAAGGCAACCCATACACAAGCTCTATTTCCAAGCTTTCAAGGAGGGAGGCTCTCTTCAACTTTCTCCACACTCCAAACTCTTCAAGAAGCTCTCTTTGGTAGTGACTCGAACCCCTCTTTCTTCTATGTTTTTCAAGTTCTAGAATTTCTAAGCTCTCCATAGCTAGGTGGTTTTAAGACTTGCTCTAAAGGCCTCATGGCCATGCTTTCATTATAAGAAGTTGTTTGTGATTTTGCTCTTCTTTTGGAAAATGACTTTGGTTGTACATTTCGTTTTAGGTTGAACCCAACTTTTTAGAACTCAAAATATTGATTTTTACCAAGATCTCAAAGTATAAAAGTGGCTTGGAAGAGAAAAGTGGTCACTTGGGGAAAAGACTTAATGTTTTTACAAGAAAACTCATTGAAACCAAAACTGTTGAAGCTGGAAAATTCTGGCAGTCTGTATGGCGTGACTAATAACTCTTTCAATATAACTTCAAATGGAACGAAACTAATTTTAAATGAAAATAGACTCATAGAGATTTTTATACATATAAAATACGTGAAATTTGGTCTTAAAACGAGAGAGATATGAATTTTCAAAATGGGCTATTCCCAGATATATTTCTGTTCGGGCAGTCTGTACTAAAACATGCATAACTCGTGGTATACATAATATTTTTGAGTGGGACCAAGTTTGTTAGAAAGCTAAGACATATAGGAACATCCCCATAAAACAGTTTTGTCATATTCCTTGTGAGGAACTCCCAGTAATGTTTAAAATTCACTATATCGAGAATAAACTTAAAAGCTGAGCAGTCAGAATAAAACATATATATCTCAAGTTACAAAATGAATTCTTAAGTGGGGTTTATTTTGTTTAAAAATAGACTCAGAGAAGTATAATTATACCAAAATTTAAGTCAAAAGAGTAAAAGGTGAAATTATGGCGAATTTTTGAAGTTACTGTCCCACTGTAAAAGTAAAACTGGTTATGGTTAAATTTTAAAGGTTAATGAGAAATAAGCTTAAAGACATTAAGACCCTCAATTTAAGATATGGGAAAACTTCATAATTCAATTTAAAAGTTTCAAAAAGGATAATAGAAGAAATTGGCCCCATGCCTAATAAAAGAATTTATACAAGAGGCAACCTTAATTAAAAGCTTGCATCAAATTTACTAAGCTAAGCTCATAAAACATTGTGTGACATGTATGCCTCTATGTGTCAATATGATGATGTGATGATGATAATGATGATGATATGATAATGACGATGATGATTATGATAGTGATATGATGATGATAAGGATGATAATGATATAATGACAGTATGATAATAAATGATGATGATATGAATACGATATGTTGATGATATGATGCTTAATGATATGCGATAAAGGAATCACATTTGGAGATGGTGATGTGTAACACCTAGATGTGGAAAAGAATTAGAATAATTTTGTATCATAAGCTTTAATAAGAAGAAAATGAACTAAGGGTGTGATCCTTCAAAAGGGAAGGTGACCCAAAGTAAGCTCCCCTCACCCACGACTCATATGAGGCATGGCATTGACCCAGCTAGTGTGAGTATAGGGGATAAGGCTTACATGAGGCATGGCATGGCTCAGCTAGTGTAAGTACCAAAAAATTATGGTGGCGATGGCCATGGTATGAGCTAATTACCACTTATGTTTAGTGGGTGAAAAGAAAAAGACTTAAGATAAAGTCAAGTTAAGAAAAGAAAAGGGACTTTCGGTCCAAACCCTTGAAGGGAACAAGTTAAGAGAAGCTTATAGCACAGCTATACATGTTTTATGTAATTATAGTTGTTCCTATGCTTGTTATGATATAAATGATCAGAGGACATGTTAAAAGGGAATCCGCTTCGGATGGCTATGTTTTCGAAAATCTAAGAATTGGACCTTATGCATGCTCACTGTTTTCACTTATAAAACCGAAGTGGCTGGGACAATGACGATGACGCTTTAGTGTTGGGTTCGACTCCTACTGAGAAATCTTATTTCTCACTCTAGTTACTTTTTCGTATCATCACCAGAATTCGATGGCGCATCCGGTGGAGTGGAGCATGGATCCCCTACACTGTGAGCGGACGTATGACGTGGGATGTTAGACAATGCTGATTTGGACTTATAGTTGCCGTAGCTCTGCATCTTCATACATTCCTTTTTGTGACGAACGATATCAATTTAAGTTTGTATCTAGTAGTGGGATCATGGCATGACCATGAGCCTCCTTCGATGTAATGCTGATATATATGTATGTATATATATATTATGAACCCATATGGATGTAATGATTAGCTATGTAATGCAATGTATTTGTGAATTACTATTTATTTACCTTTCTCTTATTTTATAATATTGGGGTATGTATTCTATGCGACACGCTCTTTCTCTATCTGTCTTCTCGCTCAAAGCTTTATTTTCCAAAATGCTGTAAAGCGACAATGTCTTTATTTCAAAAAAAAAAAAAAAAAAGAATCTTACTATATTTTTTGCGTAACTTAATGTCAAGTGAAGTTTAGTTTTCCATGAGCATAAGTAACAACTAATAAAACTCCGTAATACGACTTAAGCATAGTATGAGTTTATTAGGGTGTTACAATTAGAATTGAAATTGGTATAAAAGAACTTGAAGAAAAGAGAAAACTCAAGAAATTGTTAAGGTTTTCCTCGGCAATCTGTGTGGCGGAGTATACGGCTCTGCCTAGAGCCATTTAAATTTCATGAATCTATTTTTATATGAAACTAGACATGCAGGCTTTCCATACATATAAAATATATTGCTAATGTATTAGTATAGAATTAGTTATGAATTTTTGAAGTTTTACTTAGAAATCTGGACTCTTATCTAGGCAATATGAGTTGAGAAGGGTGTAACTCACCCTACACAATTCCAAATTGAGTGAACCTAAAGTTGTTTGAAAGCTAACATATAAGGAAACATCTCATAAAAATTTCAGGGTCAGATTCGTTGCCATTTGTTCCCAGCACATCAATGAAGTTGACTTATGTTCAAATCGGGCTAAAACTGGGTGGTCCAGTAGGGTTAAGTTACAGGGCTTATATCTCAAATTATACTCATTCAAATGACATGCAACTTATTTCATTTAAATCTTGCTCTGTTAACTTTATATTGATATAAATTTTGCATGATTTTACCTAGATCTTTATTTTTGGTGAATTTTCTCTCATAAGAGTGTAATTATGACTAGAAACAGGGCAGTTTCGAATAAAATACAAATAACTTGAGTTATACAAATCAAAATGAGATGGGACCAAAAGGATTGGAAACTGGATATATGTAGTTATAACATATCCAAAATGCAGGTCTAAATGAATTAATATGAATGTTTTATGGATCTTGTAAATTTCGGCAGAAATTAGTAATAGTTCTAAATAATGGTGCATTAATATTGACATGTATGAATACTAGATTAAGTTTAGTTAATATCGGAACTCGGAACTTAGCAAGCAGAGGACTAGATCGGGTATACTTAACATTGAACTCAAAACTTAGTGAATAGAAAACTAGATCGGGTATAGTTGATGTAAAAAACTTGGAACTTAGAAAACACATTCACAAAAGTCTTGGAAGACCAATTGTGGATTAATGTCAGAGATCAAAATCACAAAACACATAATAGTTTGAAATCGAAAAGTTAAGGACAAGAATATGAAATCTAAAATACTTAAACTCAGAAGTCGAGGATCTTCAACATAAACTTGGAAGTTGGTACCAGAATATTAAACCTTATACCCTAATCTCAGAAGTCGAAAACTAGGACGCTTTAAAACTTTTATACACGTAATTCCAAAACTCGGTATCTCATTAAATATATAACCTCGAAACTCGGTCTAGAATTAATCTAAGAGATCGAACATAACCCCGAAAGTTGGGAATGAAAACATTAACCTTACATACATAACCTCAGAAGTTGAAGCTTATATAATCTCGAAATTCGGACCCAATTCAATATCGGAAGTCAGTCCTAAGCTCAAACTCGGGAACATTAATAGAAGTTAAAAGCATGCAAGATAGATTAAGACTTAAGATTTTAAACTTGTACCTAACTACCTAAGTTTTGCTCATAAGACTTTGTTGTATGTGACAACTAATGAAGATATGACAATGAGTTCATATTCGAAGGAACGTGACATGGCGATTATACTCTGAAATGCGGCATAATTGATTAAGGTGGGCAGAAAGCCCTTTTCTATATCACTTGTTGATATTGTTATATTCTTGGCATGAATATGATGTTCTATATTGAGTTTGCTATTTCATTAATTTTCTGGCTGTCTGCCACTATTCATGGGGAAGCGGACATGATCAGTTATACTGCTGAAATTTTGGCAGAGATTGCAATTAATGTGAATCTACAAGTTATGCATGCATTGGTCAAAGTATTAGAAAAGCAATGCTGCCCTTATAAGAATGAGGAAGGATTTCTATATGACTTGGGCCATTCCCTGAATAAAGTTAAGGGGAATAGATCAGTGGGAAGGTTGGGGAAAGTAAACCTGGCGATCTTGTATAGGAACGAACTCGATCCTGAAAAGCGGACTATTACCCAGGAGTTTTATGGCCAATAGACTCCCAGCGGACCAAGTATGGAAAAATATGAGTTAAGGTCAAGTGCATTACTCCTTCTGCATATCCACAATTTTTGTTGTCATGCATTTAAATTAATTGCACCATTGGATGTTAAATATATATCATTATTCACTTTATGGCTGTCACTTAACTATGTCGAAAACACAGGTCTGGTTGTTTAATTTCCTTTATTTCCTCAAGTAAAACGAAACTGTGTTTCGAGCTATGATTTCTATAACTATTTGGGTAGGACATCTTGTTTGTTGCAACATTTTATTTTAATTAACCAAAACTTGAAACAATTGAGAATGACAGTGATGGCAGTTATATATGAACTTAGGATCCTTACTGGGAAATCTTTATTTCTCACCCTACTATATGTTTCCACATCATTCTCAAATCATGGAGAACGCGGCCACTGGCGTCCTGTTCATAGAGTTTCCTGAGCTCCATATCCACCTCGACCTATTCTTGGATTCTATATATATATTCGGTAGATGTCAGTTTTGCCTTTATTTCTTCTTTTAGAGAGATTTTGCTGTACCACTCATGCACCCGTTTTTCGACCCTGTTGTTCCTTATATCGCCATCCCTCTCTACATGGCCTATCCCTTTCCACCTTCACCAGCAGTAGCAGTAGCTCCCATGGCTCCCCCCGCCTTACCACCATAGCAGGTGCCCTCAGTCTCGATGTCGGAGGAGGATCCGTTTGAGGTAGCGAATTCATTTTCCTCGTCCTCTGCTCCGAGTGCGGACTACACTCCTGCAGATGCCGGTATGGCGAATGGATTCCTTCCCTCGAAATCCAGCTAGATAATGTGTATGCCATAGCTGTAGTAGATGTAGAGGGTGGCCCTCTTTTGACAGTCTGGGTCATGGGCAGATGAGTAGAAGTTAGGAATTGTACATGAAATGTCCCGTGGGGACCAGTTAGAGTACTGTTCATAAAGATAGGCCGATTTATTTTGTGTTAGTGGCCTCATTTTACTACCCAGTACTATTTTATGTATTGTTTGTCATCTTTGAGAACAGATGTCTATATTTATGATGCAGTTTGCAGTAGTTCTATCTATTTTGCATTTTATTCATGTATTTACTTCTGGTACGACGATTGTCTAGTATTTATTTTGCCGTCAAATAGAAAATTTGTTACGTGAATAGTCATCTCGATGTGGGTAATGAATAATGAAACAAAAATCGGAATTTAATCAGCTCACTACACGTAATCACTTATCAGATAATATATTATGACTTAAGCATAGTACTTTGTCTGGCAAGGTGTTACAATTCTCATTGGAGGTACATCTGTGAGTTGCCATTAGTTCTTGAACATACCAAACAAAGATATCGAGTTGATTAGGCCCAATATTAAGCATAAGCATGGTAGCAACTAAAGCAATCTCACATGACGGTCATGTATTCTAAGCCCTATATCCTATCATTGCAAACAGGATCCACAGCACGAGTTAACATAGCATACGTAGAGTTATGCTTGGAAGCATAGTCAGTCCAACCTCAAGCTTTATTAGGATGAACCGCTCTGATATCATAATGTAACACCCTAATAAACCCATACTACGCTTAAGTCGCATTATGGAGTTTTATTAGCTGTTAGTTATGGTTACGGAAGACTTAATTATCACTTTTTAGATTAAGTTATGTGGAAAACAAGGTAAATTTTTTTTTTTTTTGAAATACATTGTCGCTTTGCAGCGTTTTGGAAACTGAAGCCTTGAGCGAGAATATAGGTATAGAGAGAGCATACCGTACATAAATTATAACACAATATCATAAAACATGAGAAAGATAAACAAATAGAAATCACAAATACATCACATTATATAGCTAATCATTTCACCTATGTGGGTTCATACTGTTAAAGAGTACATAGATGAAGGCTCATGGTCGTGCCACAACCCAAATACTAAAATACAAACTAAAATGACATAGTTCGTCGCAAAAAGGAATATGTGAAGGTGTATAGCAATAGTAACTACAAGCCCAAAATAACATAGTCTGGCATCCCTCATCATATGTCCGCTTGCAGTGTAGGGGATCCATTCTTCACTCCACCGAATACCCCATCGGAATCTGGTGATGATACAAAAAATAACTAGGGTGAGAAATGATATTTCTCAATACGACTCGAACCCAACACGGATGTATCATCATTATCATCCCAGCCACTTCGGTTTTATTAATAAAAATCGCAAACATTCATAATGTCCAATTATTAGGTTTTCGAAACATGAATATCTGAAGCGGATTCAATTTTAAGTACATATTCTCATTGTAACAATAACATCATGGTGTACATAAGAGTTTATATAACAATTTGTATCAAGCATGAATATCTTGAGAGTTTCATTCTTTACTTAGGTCGGACCGAAGTCCCTTTCTTCTGTTAGACTTGACTTTATCATAATTCTTTTAATTGCCACCTACTAAACATAGTTGGTAATGAGCTCATACTATAGCTGTCGCCACTACAAGTTTCTGGTACTTACACTAGCTGGGTCCTTTGCCATGCCTCATGCAAGCCCTTCCCCGGTGGGTCCATTGCCATGCCTCATGCTAGTCCGTGGGTGGAAAAGGTTTCTTATTACAGGCCACCTTCCTTTTCGAAGGATCATACCTTTAGTTCAATCTCTTCTTATTAAGGCTTATGATACAAAAATTATTCTAAATCCATAAATTTTGCGGAATTCCAGCAGTATGACGGCTAGATCGGAGCTTCCCAAAAATTGCCAAATTGAGAGTTTAAATCTCACATATTATTAAGCATCATTATCATCATCATGTCATCATCATAACAACATTATCATCATCATATCATCGTCATCATGTTGGCACATAGAAGCATACATAACACACAAAGTCTTATGAGCTTAACTTAGTAAAATTGGTGCAAACCTTTAATTAAATTTGCCTCTAGTGACGATTCTTCTATTAGGCATAGGGCCAATTTTATCTATTATCCATTTTGAAACTTTTAAGTTGAATTATGAAGTTTTCCCATATCTTAATTTGAGGTTCTTAATGTCTTCAAGCTTGTTTATCATTAATATTTTAAATTTAACCATAACTAGATTTACTTTTACGATGGGGTAGTAACTTAAAAAATTCACCGTAGTTTCATTTCTTATTATTTTGACATAAATTTTGGTGTGATTATACTTCTCTGAGTCTACTTTTAAACAAAAGAAGCCCCACTTAAAAATTCATCTTATAACTTGAGATATTCATGTTTTACTCTAACTATTCAGTCTCTTTGATTCATTTTGCAATAGTGACTTGTAAACTTTACTAGGAGTTCTTCACAAGGAATCTACCACAACTTTTTATGGGGTCCTCTATGTCTTAGCTTTCTAATAAACTCGATCCCACTAAAAAATGTCTTGTATAGCTCAAGTTATTAAGATTTTTGTACAGACTGCTCGAACATAAATGCATCTGGGGATAGCCCACATTGAAAATTCATATCTCTCTCTTTTTAAGGCCAAATTTCGTGTATTTTGTAACATCCCCGAGTTCCGATTTCCGATTTCCGATTTCTTCACCTTCAAGTTCCCATGATTTCCGACTTCATCTTCGAATTTCACATAATATGAGATTATTTCCGACTTCTGAGTTCGTCTTCGAATTTCAGCATAATTTTCGCAACTTCCAACCTTAATCATACCAGTATTCCTCATTTCCCGACTTTCGACTTAACCTCCAAGTCCAAAAAACATGGGCGTGACTCCCGATATCTGACTTATGCCTCAAAGGGAATAAACCCGATTTCCGTTCTCATAATTTATTTCCAAGTTTAAAGCAAGGTGTACGTGAGTTCCGACCTCATATTTCATGTTCAAAATAGTGTACATGGTTTCCGACCTCTGAGTTTAATATAACGAGTTCCGGCCTTAGAATTGAACTCAATTAGAATGGACACGAGTTTGGATCCTTGAGTTGATTTCCAAGTCATACACGAGTTCTGATCTCTGAGTTTATTCCTAGGAGCTTTCTATTTCTGATGGTGTTCCCGAGTTTGAATTGGGAGTTCTGAGATTATGTGATTGTAAGCTACATGATTTCTGACATCCGACTTTGCTTCCAAGTGTCCAATAAACCAGACAAAATTTTCGATATCCGATTTCATGTCTGAGGGGGA
This sequence comes from Pterocarpus macrocarpus, assembly GCA_031439585.1. Classification (NCBI taxonomy): domain Eukaryota; kingdom Viridiplantae; phylum Streptophyta; class Magnoliopsida; order Fabales; family Fabaceae; genus Pterocarpus; species Pterocarpus macrocarpus. The sequence continues at coordinate 35,910,403 of CM062519.1, read as the reverse complement.
ATAAATAGCACGAGTTTCGACCTTAAGCAAAATCAAGACGAGTTCCAATTTCAGATAAAATGGAAGCGAGTTCCACTTTGGGGACGATGTGGAGAGTAATTTAGCCACAAAAGTGGGAGACATGGCCGAACTTCAATCACAAAATTTCAACCAATCAACACTCATAATTCCAACTACCCTCATGTAATTAAGTCAGACTCTCCTTCTCATTTGAGGCTGATTTACGCCTCCCTCTCCCTCTTGTTCCAGCCTCCTTCTTCTCTTCTCTCAATCAACTCCATCACTCCTTTAAGCTTAACAAGGTTCTAACAATCAAGCTTCAACACCTAGCAAAATCATACTCCAAAGAGGTAGGATTCCATTTCTGTTCTTGAATTCCTTGCACAATGGCTGTATGAAATTTTATTCTTCTTCATGTATTTTATGATATATTGGATGTATATGATGGATTATGATTGGATTAATATGAAATCTTGAGTTGGAATTATGGTTAGAAGGAGAAAACTAGAAGGAGTGGAGAATTAGGATGTTGTCTTAGTGAAGAGTCCTCAGCAGTCCGGATGGCAGAGTGTACAGCTCCGTCTACAGCTGGTTAAATCTGATAAAACTATTTTTAGATGAAAGTAGACATTCAGGGCTTTCCATACATATATAATATGAGGTTATTGGATTAGTATTGAGAGAGATATGAATTTTTGAAGGTTAACCTAGGAATCAGGACTTTCATCCAGGCAGTGTGACTTGAGGAGGGTGTAACTCACCCTACACAACTCCAAATTGAGTGAAACCAACTTTATTAGAAAGGTTACACATAGGAGAATATCAGACAATGAAACCAAATGAAGTGAAACTGGTTGCAAATGAAAGGTTGTCCTGTTAGCTTTGATATGGCACCAATTTCGTATGATTTGAGCTTAGTTTCGATTTTTAGTGAATTTTTACTTCTAAGAGTGTAACTTAGATTAGTGACCAAATAGGCTGAGGCAAAATTTAAATATCTTGAGTTATACAGATCAAAATGAGATGGGACCAATGAGGTTAGAAAGTAAACATATAGAGCTATGACATATCCAAAATTTAGGTTTAAATGAGTTGAATAGAAGTAAAAGTGGATTATACAAAATTCGAGTAGAACTGAATAGAATTGGCAAGAATGACCAAATTGATAGTTTCACAAGTGTTAGTGAGCATATAAGGTTTGAGTTGATGGTTGCAAGTTTTACATTAATAGATATGTTAGACTGATTATACTGTTATAACTGATTTGTCCGTGAGAACTGGCACTATTCATGGGGAAACAGATCTGATCCGTTATACTGCCAAATTTACGGCAAAAGTCTATGAGACTATGAATGTTTATATGCAAGGATGAATTTAAGTATGATATAAGTTATGACGTATATAAAGATAAATGATGAAGCATATGTATGAGTACATTCAGCATGTCTATGCATGACCATGTATGAGAATGAAAAGGCATGAATATATTAAATGTGAATCCCTTCACTTGGAGACAGTTGCACATTGAATCCCTCCCTATGAAGGCAGTTTAGTAAGACAAAATGTGAATCCCTTCACCTAGAGGCAGTTGCACATTGAATCCCTCCCGGTGAAGGCAGTTAAATGATAAAGATGTGGGTCCCTTCACTTGGAGGCAGTTGCACATTGAATCCCTCCCTGTGAAGGTAGCTAAAACTGTGAGATCCCTCTACCTTGGAGGCACGTGGTCAGATAAGATCCCTCTATATTGAAGGCACGTGGTCAGATGAGATCCCTTAATTTTGAGGCACGTAACCAGAAGAGATCCCTTTAATTAGAGGCATGTGGCCAGAATGAGATCCCTCCAAGACTAAAGGCACATGGGTCCCCTTGTGGTTGAGTCGGTGTGATGACGGTCACGGGTTGAGCTGACGAGCTCACTCTAAGATCAGGCTACCCAGGGGCAGTAAAGGCTAAAGACTAAAGACTAAAAATTAAAGCATATGCAGGCAACCTACTCATATGAGACATGGCATCGACCCAGCTAGTGTGAATGGGGGTAGAACTTACATGAGACATGGCATGACCCAGCTAGTGTAAGTACCAAATGAAAGTCCCATATTCCTAAGGAACGTGACATGGTGATCACGCTCTGATGGGGTATGACATGGCGATCATACTCTAGAATATGGCATGTAAAGATTTTATGATGAAAAGGAAGATAAAGAAAGAAAAGTAAATTTTATGTATCTGTATAAATTCAAGTTCAAGTAAAGTTATGTGTAGATGTTATATCTCTAGTGCATTGATGCTATTGTATTTTATTATATTTCAGTTATTATTCATAATATAATTCATGAATTGATTTTGTATGGGCTCTCCCCAAATGACAAGTGTATGAATAAAATGAACTTTGCTTCGGATGATATAATTTTTTGAACTGTAAAATCAAACAGTTTACATAACATGTTCACCTTTTTCATAATAAACCGAAGCAAACTGGAAATGACAATGATGACATTATGTATGATAATTAGAGAATCTTACTGAGAATTTATAATTCTCACTCCTATTTCCGTGTTATCTCTAGATAGGTCAAGAAGTTCTGAAGACGGTTGAAGTTGCTGTCAGATAAGGTTAGCTCAGGTAACAGTAACAACTCCAAGGTGCGGCACTATGACTTAAGCATAGTACTATACTTAGGAGGGTGTTACATATTTTATATGTATAAAAAGCTATATGAGTCTATTTTCATTTAAAATCAGTTTCATTGCATTTCGAGTTGTATTGGATGAGTTATTGGTTGCACAATATAGACCGCCAGAATTTCCAGCTTCAACAGTTTTTGTTTCAATTAGTTTTTTTGTAAAAACATTAAGTCTTTTCCTCAAGTGACCACTTTTCTCTTCCAACCCACTTTTATACTCTGAGATCTTGATGATAAATCAATATTTTGAGTTCTAACAATTAGGTTCAAGCAATACATGTACATAACTAGAAACATTTTACAAGCAAAAAGCCATATCACAAGAAAACACTTCATGTCAAGGAGTATGGCCATGAAGTCTTAGAGCAAGTTCTAGAACCACCTAGTTATGGAGAGCTTAGGAGTTCTAGAGCTTAAGAACACATAAAAAGAAAATGATTAGAGTTACTACCACAAACATTTTCTTGGAAGTTTGAAGCATGGAAGTGGTGGAAGATGGCCTCCTTCATTAGAGCTCGGAAGAGTGTGGCTAATATATGTTTACTTTGCTTCTCTAAAGACTAAAGAAGGTGGTCCTTGAAGGGTTTGTGATGGTGGTGAAAGGAAAGAGGGTTGAATAAGGTGAGAAAGTGAGAAGAAGAACAAGAAAGGTTGGAAGAACAACAGAGCAAGGATGAAGTTTAGAGAGAGATGAGAGCTTAAGCTTGTAGTGAGAGGATGAAAACTTGCAAATAAGGAGAGAGAGGAAGCTGAATGGTGCCTTACAAATGGTAGGTAGGAGGTGATTTTTGCCTCCTTCAACAAGCAAGAGAGTCAAGAACCTTGGGATAAAAGGGGTGGTTGTGTTTCCTTTGAGTCTTGGTGCATAGTAAGGACCATTTTATGTTTTCTCAAGGAGTTAAAGGAAGGCACTACTCTTGGGATTTACTTGATGGAGTATGATTTACCCATGTGGCATGATCCAAGTGGTGGATAGCTTCTTGTAACACCTTACCAGACAAAAATACCATGCTTAAGCCATAATATATTACCTGATAAGTTATTATGTGTCACTGTCTAATTAAATTTCATTTCTTATTCAATGTTAATTACCCGCAAAGAGTTAACTATTCACTTTTTAATTTTCTTCGGCTGTAGAATAATTAATGGGTAAACGCCGAACAGAAACAACATAATAAAATAAATAAATAAATAAAATCTGCGGAATAAATAGAACTATCTGACTGCATCACATATATGTACATAGATGTCTGTCTCCATGTTTTTCAAAAGTACATAAACAGTATAGGGTTTAATAATGAGGCCGCTAAAACAAAATAAAATCGGCCTGTCTCTATAATCAGAACCTTAGCTGGTCCCCATGGGACATTGCATGTACTAACCATCCACCTATAACATTCACTAAACTGCTACCTATAGCCCAAAAATGTCGAAAAAAGGGCCACCCCATACATCTACTCCTACTGCACTACGTAAACCTCCCCCTAGATGGACTCCGAAGAAAGGAATCCATTAGCCATGCCGGCGTCTGCCGGAGCATAGTCACCGTTGGGCAGCAAAGATGACGAGGACGAGCTTGCTGCCTCGGATGGGTCCTCCTCCTCAAAAAATGAAATAGAAGGAGCCTGGGGAGGTGAAGCCGCTGGTGGTGCCACGAGGGCTGCTACTGCTGCTGGAGGTGGGAAGGGATGTGCCATATAGAGCGAAATGGCAATATAAGGTGCGAAGGGGTCAAATAGTGGATGAGCCAGTAGGATGGCAAAATCTCTATAGAAAAAGAAATAGAAATGGAACTGATAGCTACCAGATATATATATATATATAGAGAGAGAGAGAGAGAGAGAGAGAGAGAGAGAGTCTAAAAACAGATCCAGGTGGATATGCAAGTCAGGGAACTCGATGTAAAGGATGCCATTTGCCACATTCGCCATGATCTAAGAATGATGCAGAAACATACAATAGGGTGAGAAATGAAAATTTCTCAGTAGGAATCCTAATTCTATGCACCTCTGTCATAACCGTCATTCCCAGTTGTTTCGATTTTTCTTAATTTTAAATGATATAATATAATAGTAATATTCCACTCAATTTAAATTGTAGAAAACAAAACCCAAAACAAAGCTAAATTTTAAATTAGAGCAATACAAGTATATTTAACAGGCACACTAACATAGCTGAAACAGTAACCATAGACAAACAGTAATATAATACAAGGAATATATAGTTAACTATAATCTTTACTTAGAAACCCATATACTCTGCATGTAACTTTTGGAGATTTTCAACTTATGCAATTTTTATTTTCCACTATTAGTCTCCTGGGAGTCTTTGGCCATATATTCCTGGGTAATAGTCTGCTTTTCAGGACTGAGCTAGTTCCTATATAGGATTGCCGAGTTTACTTTCCTCGACTTTTCCACTGATCTATTCCCCTTAAACTTATTCAAGGGCTGGCCCAAGTAATATGGAATCCTTTATATCTTTCATAAATTGCATGCACAACTAACATTATCTTACTTGAACATCATGTATTCATACAAATATTTCATAAGGTATATGAATTCGTCATCGAAATTTTGGCAGCATAACGAATTGAGTCCACTTCCCCGTGAATAGTGCTAGGTTACCAGGAAAATCAATTGAGCATTCAATTCAATATAACACAGCAAGTTATAGCAACGATATCAATCATATGCTATGCCAATGTAAAATAGGGTTTCTGCTGACTCTACCCTCTTCTGGCTGAATTTTGTAAAATTCACCATTATTTCTATTCAACTTATTTAGACCTAAATTTTGGACATGTTATAGCATTGTATGTCTAGTTTCCAACCCATTTGCTCCCATCTCATTTTGATTTGTGTAGCTCAAGTTATTTGAATTTTACTCCAATCTATTCTACTATTGGCCAGAATTGCATCCTTAATAGTAAAAATTCACTAAAAATAGAAACCTAGGTCAAATCATACGAAACCTATACCAAATTAAATCTAACAGAACAAAAGTTTATTTGAAATAAGTTTTAACTCATTTGCATAAGTATAACTTGAGATATAAGCCCTGTAAGTAGACCCTTCTGGACTGCCCTATTCCAGTCTAGTTTGGACTTAAGGCAACTTCATCAACTTACTGGGAACAATTGCGGATGAATCTAACTTTGAAATTTTTATGGGAGGTTCATCTACATGTTAGCTTTCAAACAACGCTGGTAGCACTTAATTTGGAGTTTTTTAGGGTGAGTTACACCCTTCTCAACTCATACTGCCTAGAAAAGGGTCCAAAATTTCAGGCTAAATTTCAAAATTTCATAACTCACTCAATACCAATGGCCTTATATTTTATATGGTTGGAAAGCCCTAAATGTCTAGTTTCATTTAAAAATAGACCCATCAAGTTTTGAATGCTGGATTTTTGTTTGTACAAGACAAACGTATGGATGCCGTAGGGTTTTTCACCCAACATCACCTTGCTTCTTTCTATCTTCAAGTTATTCTCTTCTAACTTCAATTCTACATCATCACATACATGAAAAATCAACCCTAACTCCTCATTTCTACCCAAAGTAAGATCAGAATCATGGAAGGAAAAGAAACCCAAATCAGCCCCAATCCAAGAGAATAAGAAGAGAAGTTGAATTTCCTACCTTTCTTAGGTGTGATTCTTGCTAGATTAATGTTGTAAGTTGAAGAAATCTTGATGTAGCTTGAAGAGTTGATGGAGATGGAGTGAAGATGAGTTAAGATAGAAGAAAAAGGATGAGAGGTGAGTAGCATATAGTGGTCGAAAATTGCAAGGGGTAGGAAGGGAAAAATTGAAAACTTTTGAAGGAAGCTATCATATGATTGGTGGACTTCAATCCTCATTCAAACTTAGCAGGGCTGCCCTCTTCATGGCTATTTGTGGCGCCACTTGTGAGGGTGTGTTGGCTAAATCTTGGCCATCCATCCTAGGGTTCTCACAGTATAAGTTCTATTGGTTCGGTTCTGATAGTTTAAAATGTCGAAATCTTACTGATTTCCTTTAAATCGGTAAATCGATTTTAGAAAAATCCTATGAGGTTTCCTATGTTTCTAATCTAATTCCATCATATCTAATCCTCCTAAATCACAGTTAATTGGCTTTAAGTGAATACTAGATCAAATTCTAATTAATCTCAATTATTCTATGAAAACTGAACAACTTGGTTAAAATGGGTAAAATTTTTCAGACGTTACACCTTTCTTTGGTGTTGCCTAAGGTGATGCTAGTAATAGAAGCTTAGATCCAAGGGTGCAAGATTTTGGAGACAAATGAAAGGTTGAATTTGACTCTTTCTTGGCCAAAATTTTCATGCAATAATTAGGAGAAATTTTTTGAATTTTCAAAGATATTGGAGTTGTAACACCCTCTATCATAAAAGCCATGCTCAAGTTATGGAGTTATATTAAGAGGTTGCTACTGTGCTAAGAAATATTTAAAACAAGGAAAATATAATATATGGCCCTTTAATTTCTTACTTTATTACTAAATAATGGCTCATAATTTTTCAAGTCTTTGATGTGTATAAAATGAAATAATTACAATTTAAAAGAAATTGTGCCTAACATAATATGGAAAACTTGCTTCCGACTGGTCATTAGCTGGCTTTAATAATCTTAGTCTAGTTTGTGCCTGGGTCTTGCTCAATGAATGTCCCAGTACTTTGCCTCGCACTTGATTTCCAATTTAGGTGCTGGAATGTTTACAGAAAACAAAAACATACAAGCAGGTAGTGAGAACCTAAAGTTCTCAGTAGGTAAACTCGAATCATCACTCTTATAATGTCATCATAAACATTCTAGCCGCTTCGGTTTCTTATAAAAATGTGAGCACATATACGCAAGTAGTGGTTAAATTTTAAGTTGAAAACATCTTTCTCGAAGCAGGTTATATTTTAACAACCACTTGGCATATTATATGACAGACATAGAAATAAGAATAATGTAACATACTTCAATAAGAATCATAATAACATTATGACATAATGAGAAAATTAGAGATGCACATGTAGATGCTTATACTTGACTTAATTCATCTCTTTCTTTAACTTGCAACTTGATTTTGCTCTTCTATACTTGGTCCTCCGGAGGTGAATGGCCTCTCTCACCCCTGGGTAATAGCCTGCTTTTCAGGTCGAGCTCGTCCCTATACATGAGTGACGAGTTTACTTTCCCCGACCCTCACACCGGTCTATTCCCCTTAAATCTGGTCGAGGGCTGGCCTAAGTATTAGATAGTACTACTCTGACCCACGCTAGCTAGGTCTATGCCATGCCTCACATGGTAGCTTAGTACGTCCTTTGTGCAAGTTCTTATTATCTTTTACTTTCCATATCTTTTGATGCATGCGGATGCTTTGCGCATTCATGGATATGTCTCACACCTTACTTCTCATATCATATTCTAATTATGCTTGCATGCATGATGTACATGAACATGACATATAAATGTAACTATATTCAAAGCATAATCACCCATAGCATAAGTTCTCATAACTTCATAAACTTCTGCCAAAAATTCGACAGCATAATGATCGAGTCCGCTTCCCCGTGAATAGTGCTAGTACTCAGATAATCACTTGTTAAAAAAAAATGATAACATTTCATTCACATATCAATATCAATCTCATAGAAATAATATTTGCACTTGAATTTTAGTTGCTGCCTATGTACCATCACTCTACCTAATTTTTGTAAAATAAGCCATAATTTCTATTTAATTCATTTGGATCTAAATTTTGGATTTGTTGGAGTGTTGTGTGTTTATTTTCAAATATCTTTATTCCCATCTAATTTTGATAAGTGTAGTTCAAGTTATTAGGGTTCTATCTCGACCTGCCCTGTAGCTAGACAAAATTACACACTCAAAGTAAAAATTCACTAAAAATCGAAAACTTATTGAATAATATGAAATTTATATCAAATTAAAGCTAACAGAAAAAAATTTTATTTGAAAGAAGTTTCACTTTAATATGACCCTTTTGGATTGCCTGTTCTAGCCTGGGTTAGACTTAGGACGAATTTATTGAACTACTGGGAGCAATTGGGATCGAATTTAGCTCTGAAATTTTTATGGAATATTACTATATGTCTTAACTTTCTAAAAAAATTAGTTGCATTCAATTTGAATGAGTATGGGGCAAGATATGCCCCTTGAAATTTAGTCTGCTCAGATCAGGGTTGGAATCCTAGGGTAAACTTCAAAAATTCATATCTCTCTCAAGACTAATCCAATGACCTTATAATTTATATGGTTGGAAAACCCTAGATCTCTAGTTTCACATAAAATTAGTTTCATCCACTTTCTATGGCTGTAGGCAGAGCCGTACACTCCGCCGGTACAGACGTCGTAGGGTTTTCTCACAAAAACATATTATGCTTAGCTCCTTTTTGAGTATTTGATAAATTCCTCAACTTAAACTAAATTTCTTCATTTCAATTCACAAGAAAAATATCATAACACAAGCATACAAGCATGGACCAGCATAGCATAAGGAGCACACAACAGCCATATAGTCACACAACACAACAAATAACTAAGGATTTGAGCTACCTACCTTGAAATCCTTGAAACTATGGAAGCAAGGAGGCCAAGAACTAACTCCTAGCCTTTTTCCTCCACCATGGCAGCAACTCACATGAGTGTTGGGAGCCTTCACTTGATGTTTAATCATGAAATTGTTAGAGGGGTTTTGTAGAGGAGAGGATGAGGATTAATTTTCACAAAAGGAGTGAGAGGATTTAAACCCAAGAAGGCCATGAACTATGAGCTTGAAGCTCATAGCTATGGAGGTGGTGAAGAAGAGAATGAAGATGAGAAGATGGCAGTGGTGGTGGTGTAAATAATGAGGGGGAGAAGAGTGTGTAGAAAATCTAGGGCTTGAGGGTATTTTAGGAAAAGTAAGGTTGACTTACTCATTGAGCATGGGTTGGCTTGTTTAGAAAGCTTTGTGGGTTAATTTTCATTGGTGGGTTTGGAACACAATTTAAATTCTACTAAACTTGAATTTTTAGTGGCTCATCTTGAGCTACTACTAAAAGGACTTTTAATTGATGCTCAATTCGGGTATTCAAACTACCTGAATTTCTAAAATATTGTGCAAGTAATCTCATACTCTTATTTGAAATTGTGGGTAGAGAATCTCAATTTAAGGTTATTACAAGTATTTTAGTTACCTACCAGTGTCTTGAAACCCACAAAATTTCTAAAAACAAAAATTCTCTACAATTGCCCTTCCTGACAACAATAAAGCCCTTATTACGACCTTGCCACTATAATCCAATGATGACAACCTCGTCTTTGGTTTCTCTATGGGTAACCTAATTACTATTTTGCCCTTGTATCAGACCCGAACTTACTCCTATCCTGGCCTATCCTCAATGTTCGGGATGTTACATTCCTTTTAGCCTTCTGGAAGCCTTTTAGTATTTTCTGCCGTATTTTTCTATTTTTTGCAACTAATGGCATTTCCATAATTTTGAGCAAGTCCAGGACACCCCACGTCATTTCACACCTGACAACCTCCGTGGCCTAATCCTTAAAGATTTAAACTTCTACGGTTTCACCACGTGATTCTGCTCCGTTTAAAACCTCATTCTGCTAATTCTACAGATGTGGGGACATAAAGGTCAAAATATAATTCTTTAGGGTCAAAATATAATTTCTAAAAATTCTAGGTATCACTGCAAATAACAAAGGTTTACGGGGCACTTTTGTCACTTCCTAATTTTTAACATATGGCAGTGCCATATTTTCAACAACAGTGTTACACTACCATATAATTCTGAGTGTGAGGATCGTCATGGCATAGCGCTGCCTAAGAAATTCTCACACTACATAGAGAAAATAATTCAAAGTCCCTATTATGTTATTTTTAAGAAAATGGGGATGTTATAGGAGTTATCTAAGTTGTTAATTAATTTGATTAGTTTAATTGCTCACTAGTCAATTTCGGTTAATTATACTTTTAAGACGTTTTTCCTCTAAAAGAATTGTTCTCACGAATTATGTATTTAGGGTGTAAGAATTAATTTATCTCAATTGATTAAGGGAAAACAATTGTCATATACTTAATTAATAAAATTATATTAGCTTAATTATATTTCTAAGTTACAAATTAATGATGTTCGAATAATTAGACTTTAATTAAAACGTTTAGTGCGTTATGATTCAAATGTTAACTTGACTCAATTTACTAAGTTTTTACTCATCGAAATTAGTCAACTAGTACTCAGTTAATCGCTAACCCCTCTAATTAGCCAAGGATACTAAGCTAATTAGCTTAGACAAAATTCGGGATGTTACAACTTTGACATCACCTTCGAGAAGCCTTCAATCTTGTTCGAGACCTTCACCATAATCTACTGTTCTTATATTTAGCTCAGTGTCTAACACTAGCTTGCATTCAAATTAGTGCCAAACAAACCCCATGTCATGCTATGTACTAGTTTCACCAAGTTAGATCCTGTAGCAAATTACTCTTAACACGTCACCCTTTTGACAAGTCACAATTTTCATTTTCAATGTAATTCCCTTGGTAGCTTAGTATACTCCTTCGTATGTAATAATCGACTAATCAATTTGACATTCATAGCATCTCATACTCTAGACAACTCGTTATTGCTGAACTGAAACAACATTTCAACAAATGTATGGTCAAGTCAAATACTTTTGTCTTTATTGTTGAAGTAACTCTTCAACGACCAAGCGTATATCCCCAAATACTTGTTTTGTCAAATTTGGATAAGAGGAAAATGAGACAGAACAAATCTTTTAAGTAATAAATCTTCTAAGTGCCATATCAACATGACGCATCATCTTTAACATTATTAGTTTTGCTTTCCAAAATTGACTTGTCAATTTCTCTTTTCTCAAAAAATGATGCAACTTTTTTGTAGTCATTTTTATTTCCCAAAAAATCTTGATCCAATGGCAGGTGAACTTCCACTTTCCCTTATAGTTTTCTCTTATATATAGTTTCCTGACTAGATCCTTTTTTTTTTTTTTTTGTTGCTATCACTGGACCTATTCATATTGGCAAAAGGATCTGCTTCAAGCTCTTCCTCTTCTGTAGCTAGAAACTATCATTCAATTGTTAAAGATCTAGATATTGACAACTTTGAGTTGTGGGTGAGTAGGGTACTCATTCCTTTTACTAAGGGGATTTGAGTTTAGGATCAGGTCATGTTTCTTCCCTAACCTACGCAATCAAATACTTCTTTTTTCCCATTGTCTTTTGAAAGAAAGCATTGTGATTTTTGAAGAAAAGGACATCCCTATTAACTACTTTTCTAAAAAAAAAAATTGGTTATTTAGGAGAACACCCTTTACTCCAATTATCAAGTATTTGAAATGGCTCGACAAGGTTCAAGCCATAATGGCCAAATTTTGGAAACAAATTGACCTTTTTGACTTGATCAAATTTGTAACAACCTAATAATATCATACTATGCTTAAGTCATTTTATGGCATTACTAGTTGTTACTCTTAACTAACGAAAGTTCTTATATTTAAAATTAGCGTAATATACGAAAATAGCATGTGAATTTTATTTTATTTTTATAAAACCTTTATGTTTGAAAACTTAGCCTTTAAGCGCTTACTTACTTGCAGAAATATGGACATTGTTCCGCGTATCACTGAGTTACTAATAAGACATGTGGCGATGTTAAAATAACACAACACAATACTTGACACAATAATATAATCATAGATAATCGAGAGTCATAATCACACTTGATAATTATCATATATGTAATAGGTTAATTAAGTAGCATGACTTTCCACACACTCTTAATTACACATAAATTGGCCAACGAAGGCTCTTAAGAAATGAAAATACTATACTACTATCTTGATCCTCCTAGGCTAGGTGAAGTAACATGATAACTCCTCGCCTGATCCAGTTAGGTACTACTAGAGGCGTGCCATGGATACCATCAACACTATTTGAAGATGACACGTAAACATTGGAATAAGAAATACAAGATTTCTCGGCAGGATCTCAACCAGACCATTAATGTGTCATCATCGTCATCCCAGCTACTTCAGGATTAATTATAAAAATTGTGAACATGCATAGGTTCAATTTTAATAATTTTTAAAACATAAATTCTGAGGTGGGTTGCTTTTAGGTTTAACATCATAATCATAACATCATACAAAAACATACATGCTAAAACGTGGAAGAAACATTCATGATGCATATGGATAATATAGATGCATGCATTTCTATGCAAACTCATTAACTTGACCATTGTTTCACTTTGACTTTACTTTCATTTTTAGCACATGTTTAACATTCTTTATTTCTCCCTTGAAATAGACTGCTATTGGACATGAGCTCATTCCGTGACTGTCATCACGCAATACAAAGCCAAATCAGACTAAGCTGATAGTGGCTTTTCATGCCTGTAAGTTGGAAGGTCCTCCATGTCACCCTTACCTCCACCATAGAGGGTATTTAAGTCTTTGCCTTTAAGTTGGAGGGCCCTCCATGTCACCCTTACATCCATTATAGAGGGTATTTAAGTCTTAGTGGATCACCTTCCCTTAAGAAAGGTCATGTCCAAACATTTCTTTTCTTTTATTATGACCACATCTTACATGCATCAAAATTACTGGCAAGACACATGTGGGTATGTAATGATATGGCTAAGTCCATAATCTTGGGGGAAATCCGGCAATATAACGGCTAGACCAGAGCTTCCCCAAAATGCCAAACATGGAAATTAAACCAACAACCAATTATATCCATCTCAGGTCATCATACCAATTATCCATAATCATTCAATCATGAGTCAATGCTCAATCAAATTAATCATACATCATGCTCAAAGTCATCATAACTTCATCCCCTAAAGGGAGTTTACAATTGTGTTATTCTTTATGGAAAGTCTTATGAGCCATAATGTGATTCTTCATGTGTATTCATGAGAGAGCCACATAGTTAAAATAAATATATGTAATCTTTTAGTTACTTAGTCCTTATGTGAAATTATTTTTCTTGTGTACATGTCTTAAGGAACACTTTGTTTAAGTTAACTAAGTTAGGTAATTCTTTCCTTTCTTTGAGATAATGCACTTAGTGATTTCATGGTATGCTCAGAGGTCCTAATCATACTTCTGTTCCCAAAGGATTTCGAGATCCCTCTAGTCCCTTGGGTCATGACAACGTATAAGCACACTTATGAACCCAACAACACCATGTTCACTAACCATCAAGGGTGATTTTTAACTTAGCCAAGTTGCAAAGTTTCAAGCTTTTATAATTAACTCAACAAGATATCACCTATAATATTATAGAGTTATCATTCTTTATAAAGTAATTATAAAGTTTCATTCTTTAAGAAAGTATGTGCCTCTAAAACTATGTTCTTCTCTTAAAGATTCAATCTTTATGAAACAATGATATAAGATATTAGCTTTTAGAACTAAAAAATCTTGTTCTTTATGAAAGTTGACACTTTTAATTGTTCTAAGACCATTAAGGTCTCAACTTTATGAGTTAAAGTGGTCTCTTGATTTAAAAGAATCTTTTCTAAAAGGAAGTCAAAAGTTGCAAGTTAACACTTTTATGACTAAAAAGCTTAGAACTTTACTCAACATTTTCATATAAAGGTTCGACCTTTACAAGATTAAAGTGCAAATCTACAACTTTATGACCTAAGGTTACCTTCCTGATTAAAGTTTAAAACGTTATGAAAGGTCTTACATTCAAGATTCTATTTTTAACACAAGAAGTGACAAGTTCTCATTTTTATGACTTAAGAAGACTTCATGTTCCAAAAAGATTAGACTTTTACACATATTCTTATCTTCAAGAAGGACAAAATAAAGCTTTATGGAGACACAAAACTTGTGCCACTTTAAGTTGCAAAGAATAAACTTTTTGAAGTTTTATGCATCAAGAAAGTTCTTAGTCTTATCGAATCATGAGAAACATGTAAAGATGAAAACTTTTTAAATCATAAGCATCATCATAGGAACATAAACAACTTTTAAACCAAACACCACCATGAAATCATTAATCTTTTTGCAACAACTCACAAGAACATCAAGATCTCAAGCATCAAGAAAGAAAAATAGACACTTTGAAGTATTTAAAGAAGGAAACTTAAAAAAAAATCAAGAACAACTCATGAACAAGAACATGAACATATTTTACCAAAAATAGAAATTTTTGCTCATGAAAAGCATGGGAGTTTTTCTCAAGCTTTCACTTGAAAATCTTGGTCATGAGAGGAACCAAGCTTCAAGCTTTCTTGAGTAAACAAAAGAGATGAGTAGAGATCACCACCTAGAGTCAAAAAGTGGTGTCTTCTTTAGAAAGAAAGATGAAGAAGATAATGGCTCCTCCAAGGGTGTCAGTGACAGTTTTGCAAGGAGAAGGAGAGAGCTCTTGAGATCTTATGAAAATGGAGCTTATAGTGTGTAGATCTTCTCTCTAAAGACCAAACGATGTGGTCTTTGAAGGGCTTAGTGAGAGTTTTTTGTTATGGTGGTGGTGGAGAAAGGAAGAAGAAGATGATAAAGAAGAAGAAGAATGCATAGAGAAGTTAGAGAGTTTGAGAGTTTAGAGAGAGAATAGAAGTTGAAAAATGAAGTGAATGTGTGTGTATGTGTTGTTGTTGGCCTTAACATATTAGTCAAGGGGGGAGAGATATTTTCTTCATTTTGTTGTAATTAAGGGAACAAAATGGTTAATCAAGGGGTTTACTTTAGACAAGACCTAACGCTTTTCTTATATAAACAACCTTGTCTTCTACTTTTTCACTTTAGTGATGCCATCAATGCTTTATTGTCTAGTTAACTAAATTTGAATTTTAATGATGTGATTAAGTGCTCTTACAACTTAATTAACTTGATTAAGTAACGATTAGTGATTAACTTACAAGAACATGATTAAGAAAATTAAACTTGTAATTAAGCTCAATTCTCCTTAGTTAAACTTGATTAAGTTAATTATTAGTGATTAGGGCTTAATTAAGCTATTAAGAGTTTGACTCACTTAATTAAAAATTCTCTAATCTTAATTAAGCATTATCTTAACTTTTCTCTCATAAACACCTCATAGATTCTTTAATTAAGCTTTAATCCTTAATTTCTCATTAAGTGCCTGATTACTCAAGATTTCTGAGGTAATTTAGCACAACCGAAAATTGAGGTTGTTACAAAACTCAATTGAATTCAAAATCAATACAACATTCCTATATTGTAGATCTATTTGTATCTTGGGAATAAGACTACAAACAATTTCTACTTTCCTTGCAGAATGATAGGTCCTACCCTCTTCAATCTTGGGCTATTTTAAGGCTTTGCCTAACAAGAAAGCTTCTTTCTGCAACATCCCCAATTTTTGTCCAAGCTAATTAGCTCAATGATCCTAGCTAATTAGAGAGGTTAACGATTAACTGAGGACTAATCGGCTAATCTCGATGAGCAATAGCTTAGTAAATTGAGTCAAGTCAATAATTGAATCATAATGCACAAAATGTTTTAATCAAAACCTAATTATTTGAACCTCATTAATTCGTAACTTAGAAACAAAATTAAGCTAATCCAATCTGATTAATTAAGTACAAGACAATTGTTCTACCTTACCAATTGAGATAGATTAATTCTTACACCCTAATTACATAATTCATAAGATTAATTCTTTTAGAGGAAAAACGTCTTAAAAGTATAATTAACCAAAATCGGTTAAAGAGCAATTTAACTAATCAAATTGATTAACAACTTAGGTAATTCTAATAGCTTTGAAGATTTAAAAATTTCTCCTAATTGATGCACCAAATTTCGGCCAAGGACAAGAGCAAAATCCAACCAACCATTTGCTTTCTCATCATACACCATTAGATCAGGAGTCTATGTTAGTAGTATTTCTTGAGTCAAGACAAGAGATGTACTCTCCTCCATCAAGATTGTGACAGTTGGAGTGATCATATTCACCCAATGCTAATCCTAAGAGAGGTCATGCTTTTAACCATTTGAAAAATACTACATGGTCTTTACCCAAGTGCCAAGACTCAAAGGAAACACAACTCTCTCTTTTGGCCCAAGGTTTTCCTCCACTCTTTTGCTTGTTGTAAGAAGCAAAATCACATCACTCTTTGCCTCCCCTTTTGCACCATCCAGCCCTCTCTCTCTCCCCCTCACTTCATTTTTCGTCTCCTCTCTCAAGACACAAAGCTCTCTCCTCTCTCTAAGTCTCATCCCCACTCTCTTGTTCTTCCAACCCTCCTTGTTCTTCTTCCAATCTTCCTACTACTTCTCACCTCATTTCCATTACCACCTTCACAATCCCTTCAAGGACCACCATTTTTGGTCTTTGGAGAAGCAAGATCACCCATACACAACCTCCATTTCCAAGTTTTCAAGTAGGAAGGCTTTCTCCAACCTTCTCCATATTCAAAATCCTTCAAGAAGCTCTCTTTGGTAGTGACTCTAACCTTTCCTTTTCATGTAGTTTTCAAGCTCTAAAACTCCTAAGCTCCTCAGAGCTAGGTGGTTTTAGGACTTGCTTCAAGGTCTCATGACCATATCTTGCTCTATGAGTTTTTCTTGCCTTGTTGAAAATGCTGTCTTAAAATGAGATTATGTGGCATGATGGTTTTTATGAATCTTGCTTTAGTTTGTTTTAGAATACTAATTTGGTGATGAAAACCTTGAATATGATGGTGAGATAAAACAGAAAAATGGTGATTTGAAGTGGTATAGCAACATCTCCACAAGTTTGATATGTAAAACATAAAAACTAGTTAAGCTGGAATTCTAGTAGTCTATAATGCGTACTGTATAACTCATTCTACAAAACTCAAAATGTAATGAAATTAATTTTTGTGAAATTAGACTGAAAGAGCTTTTGAAACATACAAAATACGTGAAATTTGGATTTAAAATGAGGGAGATATGATTTTTCAAAGTTGGCTGTTCCCAGATGGGTTTCTATTTGGGCAGTCTGCACTAAAAACCTTATAACTGGAGCTACAAAAATTATTTTTGAATAGGACCAAGTTTGGTAGAAAGCTAAGACATAGAGAAACACCCCCATAGAACGGTTTTGTCAGATTCCATGTGAGGAACTCCCAATGGAGTTCACAAGCCACTGACTCGAGTTGAACTTTCAAGTCTAAACAGTTAGAATAAAATGTGCATAACTCAAGTTACAAAATGAATTTTTGAGTGGGGCTTGTTTTGTTTAAAAATAGACTCAGAGAAGTATTACCAAAATTTGAAGCAAAAGAGTAAAAGGTGAAATTATGGTGAATTTTTGAAGTTACTGCCCCACTATAAAAGTAAAACTATTATGGTGAAATTTAAAGGATAATGAGAAATAAGCTTTAAGAGATTAAGACCCTTACAATAAGATATTGGAAAACCTTCATAATCCAACTTAAAAGTTTCAAAAAGGATAATAGATGAAATTGGCCCTATGCCTAATAAAAGAATTTATACAAGAGGCAACCTCAATTAAAAGCTTGCACCAAATTTACTAAACTAAGCTCATAAGACTTTGTGCGATATGTATGTCAATATGATGACAATGATATGATGATGATCATATGATAATGATGATGATGATATAATATGGTGATGATCATGATGATGATATGATAATGATAACGATGATGATGATATGATATGATGATGATCATGATGATTATGATAATGATATGAGAATGATGATGATGATTATGATAATGATATGATTATGATAAGGATATGTTGATCATATGATGCTTAATGATATGTGATAAAGGAATCACATTTGGGGACGGCGATACGTAACACCTAAATGTGGAAAAGAATTAGAATAATTTTACATCATAAGCTTTAATAAGAAGAAAATGAACTAAGGGTGTGATCCTTCAAAAGAGAAGATGACCCAAAGTAAGCTTCCCTCACCCACGACTCACATGAGGCATGGCATTACCTAGCTAGTGTGAGTATAGGGGATAGGGCTTACATAAGGCATGGCATGACCTAACTAGTGTAAGTACCAAAAAATTATTGTGGCGACGGCCACAGTATGAGCTCATTACCACTTATGTTTAGTGGGTGGAAAGATAAGACTTAAGATAAAGTCAAGTTAAGAAAAGAAAAGGGACTTCGGTCCAAACCCTTGAAAGGAAGAAGTTAAGAGAAGCTTATAGTATAGCCATGCATGTTTTATATAATTATACTTGTGCCCATGTATGTTATGATATAAATGATTAAGAGGGTATGCTAAAATTGAATCCGCTTTGGATATTCATGTTTTCGAAAACCTAAGAACGGAATCTTATGAATGCTCACTATTTTCATTAATAAAACCGAAGTGGCTGGGACGATGACAATGACACTTTTGTGTCGGGTTCGAGTCCTACTGAGAAATCCCATTTCTCACCCAAGTTATTCTTCCGTATCGTCACCAGATCTCGATGGCACATCCGATGGAGTGGAGCATGGATCCCTCACACTGTGAGCAGACGTATGACGTGGGATGTTAGGCAATGTTGATGTGGACTTGTAGTTGCCATAGCTCTGCATCTTCATACATTCCTTTTCATGATGAATGATGTCAATTTAAGTTTGTATCTGTAACACCCTACTAATTTAATGTTATGCTTAAGTCATAGCATGAAATTAAGTAGATTGTGTTACTATGTTGATACTCCGCTTACATTTCCCTTTCCGTATCACTTTTTTTTTTTTTTTTGTAACAGAAGAAACGGAGTGCTGTATAATGAACATGATAGAGTTTAATACATAATAACAAAAAGATAAGAACCAATAACATATATGCCGTCAACTGTATATGTGCATATATGTATGTGTATAGGAAGCCGCTACTTCAGTGTTTGTACAAATTTCAAAATAGGATACAAAAGTGGGGCCGGCGTACCAAAAAGACATAAGGCCCGTATCAGTCAAAATGATCCTATAAGGTCCTCAAAGGACATTTCAAACCTACTGCTAGACCTGCTGCTAAGTCGATGACCCAAAACTACGTACTGTCAAAAGAGGGTCACACTATACAATGTCGTCATCTGCTGATCTACTCCGTCAGAAAGCCATTGGCCATGCTAGGCTCGGCTAGTGAGTATTTTGCATTGGGTCTTGAGGAGGAGGAGGATGATGAGCTGGTGGCCTCAGAAGGGTCACTCTCCGAGCTGAGCTGTACGTCTGGTACCGCCTACGGAGGAGACTCTAGCGCAGGATCAGCAAGGGTTACAGGTGCTGCGGGTGCAGGAGGTGCTGGCAGAGGGTGTGCCATGTGTAGTGGGACCGTAAAGTATGGGGCAGCAGGATCAAAAGTAGGATGGTGTAAAGGGACGGCAAAGTTCCTATCATTAAAAAGGTAAAGACGAAAATGGCAAGACCCAGCTATATACAATGAGCCTACTGCAGGGTCATGGTGGAGCTGCAAGTCTGGAATCTCAATGAAGAGGGTAGCCATTGAGTTCATCGTCCACGTCTGAGAATGAGGCGGAAATGCAAAGCGAGGTGAGAATTTGAAGAAAATTCTCAGTAGGGTCGTGTATAACGTTTTATTGACGTCGCATTCATTCTTAGTTGCCTCGGATTTTATTTAATTATAAAAATATTATATTAAACTTAACTATTCATATTTAATAAGGTTGGGAAAAATGTCCGGTCCAAGGCAGGGTCCAGTTTTATTTAAGACAACATAAGGAACAGAATAAACTAATATAAACAATACACAGAGTAATAAACATACAGTAGTAAATGAATTTAACAAAGAAACTATAAATGACTTATAATGACCATTCAATGTAATTATGCATTTAATGCAATCATGCAAAACTTGCTCTTGAGCCTTTCTTTATAAACTTTTCTATTCCTCGTAAACTTTTCCATTACTCATGAACTTTTCCCACTACTTGGTCTCCTGGGAGTTCTTGGCCATTTTAGACTCCTGGGTAATAGTCTGCTTTCCAGGACCGAGCTCGTTCCTATACAGGAATGCCGGGTTTACTTTCTCCAACCTCCCCATCGATCTATTCCCCTTAACTTTATTCTGGGGCTGGCCCAAGTATCTTCGAACTTTCATCATAACACAATCTTTAGGTTCCTCATAACATGACTTTCATAGCTTTCTTGAAAATGCACATGCATCTACATGTGTCTCTTAACTCATGCACATACTTTACCGAAATCTTGGTGGTATAACGGAACGTGTCCGCTTCCTCAAAAATAGTGTCAGTACTCAGCATATCAACTTATCAAAGAAATCATATCATTCCATTCATAATGCAACATTAACTTCATAGCACAATTATTGAAATCAAAACATGGTTACTGTCTCAATACTTGTATTTGACCCGATTTTTGTTAATCAGGCCATAATATCTACTTAACTCATCTAGACCTCAATTTTGGATATGTTAAAGTGTTATGTGTCTATTTTCTAACCTCTTTGGTCCCATCTAATTTTGATAACCATAGCTCAAGTTATTTAGGTTTTATCCCGGCCTACCCTGAGGCCGGCCACAATTGCACACCTAAAAGTAAAAATCTACTAAAAATCAAAAACTAGCTCAAATCATACGAAATTGGTCTCATATCAAAGTAACAGGACAACCTTTCATATGCAAAAAAGTTCCATTTCATTTGCCTTAGTAGGGCTCAAGTTATAAGCCCCGAAATTTGACCTTTCTGAATTACCCTATTTTGGCTCAGTTTGGACATAGAGTAACTTCTTCGAATCACTGGGAACAAATGAAATGATAACAAACTCTAAATTTCTTGGTAGGATGTTCTCCTATGGATAAGCTTTCTAACAAAATTGGTTTCACTCAATTTGGAGTTGTATAGGGTGAGTTACACTCTTTTCAACCCACACTGCCCGAGTGAATGTCTTGATTCCTAGGTCAAAACTTCAAAAATTCATATCTCTCTTAATATTAATCCAATGGCTTGTATGATACATGTATAGAAAGCCCTAGATGTCTAGTTTCACATAAAAATGGTTTCATCAATTTTAAATGGCAGTAGGCGAAGCCGTACACTCCGTTGTATGGACTGCCGAGGAACTTAGGTTTTCCAGCTTCTCAGCTCTTCCTATCTTCATCCTTTCTTGCTTCCAATTTGGTTTTAATCTCACAAACAGCCAATAAACTAGTCATATATCATCATAATCAATCAATCAACACATCAAAGATTGAGAAAATAAGTCATCATTAGTCATCCAAGAATCAGAAAATCAAGCAAGAAATAAACCTCTACCTCTTGTTATGTGATTAGGCTTGAGTTTGTAACTAGAACTTGGTTGAACTTGAAAGTTGGATGGAGTTGGTTGACTGGAGAAGAGAAAAAGAGAGCTGAAGTGAAGGAGAAGGCAACGTAGAAATGGGGCTGAAGGAGAGAAAGAAATAAGTTGTATAAGCTTGAGGTGATACTTAACTTGGAGGGTTTTGATTGGACTAAAAACACAAGGCTGAATTTCAGCCAACCTTCCCCATTTTTGTGGGTAAGGTTCAGCCATGTATCCCTCCTTCTGTGACAAAATTGCCTTCCACGTTGCCTAAAAGTCAAATTCCTTTCCATTGTATTCTGAAAATTACATCGGAACTCGAACTCTTCTTAAAGTCGGAACTCGTACACATCTGTTTAGATGAAATCGGAACTCGGAAATATTGTCTGGTTTATTCGAAACTTGAAAGCAAAGTCGGATGTGAAACCAAACACTTAAATCCAGAAGTCGACGACATTAGGTAAACTTGAATCGATTCTAAGCATAACACCGGAGATCGGGAATCAAAACATTATCTTATGTTCCAAGAAATCGGAACTTATGGAACCTCGGAACTCCAAACTTAATCTTGGAACTCGGGAAAATCAAGAGAAATGAAAAGCTCTTGGTAACAAACTCGAGATCGGAACTCGTGCAAATTTTGATCGAACTTGGAGACCAATTCAGAGATCCGATCTTGCCTCCACTTTTGGTTGAGATCAACTCGGACATCGGATTTCATGTACATTCTAATTCACCTAAGATCAGAAATCGTGTATACGTGCATAAGGTCAGAAATTGGAAAATCAAGCCAGTCCATAAACTTTGAGATTAAGTCAGAAATCGGGAATTCTAACATCTTATTATTAAGGTCGGAAGTCAGAAATCGAGACGTTACAACACCATCCTCGTTAAAAAAATTTTGTCCTCAAAATTTAGTACCTGAGAATAGTCCAGGATACTCTTTCCTCATGTCTGATTCTAGTTCCCAAGTGTAGTCTTCAGTATCTTCCTTTCCCCATGCTACCTTTACTAGCTGCACGAATTTGTTTCGACGTTGTCTGCTACTTCTGTCTACTATCCGTGTTGGCTGAACATGGAAAGTCAGGTTCTCCTTTAACGTTATTGATTCGGGTTCTAGCATGTGTGTAGGGTCAGGCTGATATCTTCTAAGTTGAGAAACATGGAAAACATTATGAAGGTTTCACAAATGTGGAGGCAAAGCAACTTGATATGCAACTGATCCGATTTGCCTCAAGATCTGGAAGGAACCAATAAAGCGAGGACTTAGCTTCTTGATCTTAATGGCCCTACCTATCCCTGTTGTAGGTGTAACCCTCAGAAATACGTGGTCTTCTTCTTGAAACTCCAGAGGCTTCCTCCTAGTGTTCGCTGTAACACCCTAATAAACCCATACTATGCTTAAGTCGTATTACGGCATTTTATTAGTTGTTACTTATGTTCATAGAAAATTCAACTTCATTTGTAAGTCAAATTACGCGGAAAATACAGTAAATTTTTTTTTTTAAACAGGTCGTCGCTTTGCAGCATTTTGGAAAGTAAAGCCTTGAGCGAGAAGATAGCTATCAGTGAGTGTGTCGCATACATACAAACCGTAAAATAAAGGAACAATGGATAAGTAGAAATGTAATACATTCATCTTACTAGAACAACCATACATATATAAAGTCTCATAATAATCGTCAATACATAAAAAGGAGACTCATGGTCATGCCATGGCCTCAAAGTATCAAACATAGACAAAACTTGACAAGGTTCGTTACAAAATGAAATACATAGGATAAGGAACACAAATAAAAATAGGCCCATGTAGACACATGCTGATTTCTCTGCCCCTTCCATGCCCCTCAATCGGATGGACTCAAGTCCTCGAGTGCCTAGTCCTCCTCACTCCTCGGCCTCGGGGGACGTGAGGAGTACGGATAATACGAGGGTGCCTACTGATCACCTCAATGCGACAAACGCAATGACTTGGAGTATAGCTGGCCACCAAAGAACGTTCCTCGGAGGGATCCTCCTCAGATGTGGCAGGATGATACTCAGGTAGCGACGGCGAAGGGGTTGCGGCCCTAGGGGTGGCCGTGGAACTCGCGTCAATCATGGGGATTTCTGGTGGTGGCACAAACTCGGCTACAACTGGGCCCGGAGACATCGGCTCCATCTCAATGTCTGGCAACGGCTCAGGCGGAAAATCCCAAGGACCCAGCGGCGGTCCAAGGTGAGCCGAAGAAACGTCTATGGGGGTTGGCGTGACATCTAGCTCCTCTCCCTTAAAAAATCGACCCAGGTAAAAATGTGTGTGAACTACTGTGGTGGTCGTGGCCACAATAGCATGAGCATCCGCATCATAGGCCCACTCATGGTGGGGAGGTTCCATGCTCCACTCCACTGGGTGTGCCATAGGTATCTAGTGACGAGATGGAAAAATAACTGGAGTGAAAAATAAGATTTCTTAGTAGGACTCGAACCTGACACGAGAGTGCCATCGTCATCGTCCCAGCCACTTCGGTTTTTATTAATGAAAATAGTGAGCATGCATAAGGCTCAATTCATGGATTTTCAAAAGTATGAATATCTGAAGCGGATTCAATTTTAACGTGCCCTCTAGTCATTTATATCATAATATACATAAGCACAAGCATAATTACATAAGACATGCATGACTATGCTATAAGCTACTCTTAACTTCTTCCCTTCAAGGGTTTTTGGACCAAAGTCCCTTTTCTTTTCTTAACTTGACTTTATCTTTTCACCCACTAAACATAAGTGGTAATGAGCTCATACCGTGGCCGTCGCCACCATAACTTTTCGGTACTTACACTAGCTGGGTCATGCCATGCCTCATGTAAGCCCTATCCCCTATACTCACACTAGCTGGGTCATGCCATGCCTCATGTGAGTCGTGGGTGAGGGGAGCTTAAATTAGGTCACCTTCCCTTTTGAAGGATCACATACTTAAATTAAATCTCTTCTTATTAAAGCCTATAATGCAAAATATTTCTAAGTCCATAATTTTCGTAGAATTTCGGCAGCATAACGGCTAAACCGAAGCTTCCCAAAATTTTCCCAAACAGAGAAATCCAATATCATATATCATTAAGCATCATGTCATCAACATATCATATTCATATCGTCATCATATCATTATCATAATCATCATCATCATATCATATCATCATAGCATCATGCTTGCACATAAACATAGGCATATTCTCAAGCAACATTTTATGAGTTTAGCTTAATAAATTTGGTGCAAGCTTTTAATTGAGATTGTCTCTTGTGTAAACTCTTTTATTAGGCTTAGGGCCAATTTCATCCATTATCCTTTTTGAAACTTCTAAGTTGAGTTATGATGGGTTTTTCCAATACTTAGAGTAAGGGTCTTAATGTTTTAAAGCTTATTTCTCATTATTCTATAACTTTCACCACAACCCATTTTTACTTTTACGGTGGGGCAGTAAATTTAAAAATTCACCATAATTTCATCTTCTACTCTTTTATTTCGAATTTTTGTGTGAATATACTTCTCTGAGTCTATTTTTAGACAAAAAAGTCCCACTCAAAAATTCGTTTTGTAGCTTGAGTTATGCACATTTTATTCCAACTGTTCAGACTTGAAAGTTCACCTCGGGTTAGTGGCTTCTCAACTCTATTAGGAGTTCCTCACATGGAATCTGACAAAACTATTTTATGGGGATGTTCCTCTATGTATTAGCTTTCTAAAAAACTTAGTTTCACTCAAAAATGATTTTTGTAGCTCCAGTTATAAGATTTTTAGTGGAGACTACCCAAATAGAAATCCATCCAGGAACAGCCAACTTTGAAAAATCATATCTCCCTCATTTTAAATCCAAATTTCATGAATTTTATATGTTTGGAAAGCTATTTGAGTCTACTTTCATAGAAAATTAGTTTCATTACATTTTGAGTTTTTTAGAACGATTTATTCCGCATGAATTACAGACTGCTATAATTCCAGCTTAACTAGTTTTTAAGTTTTACATATCAAACTTGTGGAGATGTTGCTATACCACTTCAAACCACCATTTTTATGTTTTATCTCACCATCATATTCAAGATTTTAGTCACCAAATCAGTATTTTAAGACAAACAAAGCAAGATACATAAAACTATTAAGCCACATAATCTCATTTTAAGACAACATTTCCAACAAGACAACAAAAACTCATAGAGCAAGAAATGGTCATGAGACCTTGAAGCAAGTCCTAAAACCACCTAGCTATAAGGAGCTTAGGAGTTCTAGAGCTTGAAAAATACATGAAAGGAGAAGGTTAGAGTCACTACCAAAGAGAGCTTTCTTGAAGGATTTTGAAGGTGGAGAAGGTTGGAGAGAGTCTTCCTACTTGAAGGCTTGAAAATGGGGCTTGTGTATGAGGGGTCTTGTTTCTCCAAAGACCAAAAATGGTGGTCCTTGAAGGGATTATGAGTGTGGTGATGGAGATGAGGTAGGAAGTAGTAAGAAGGTTAGAAGAAGAACAAGGAAGGTTGAAAAAAGAAGAGAATAGGTATGAGACTTGGAGAGAGGAGAGAGCTTTGTGTGTGTCTTGAGAGAGGAAATGAAAAATGAAAATGAGGGGGAGAGAGGGGGCTGAAGTGGCGCAAATGAGAGGGGAGGGAGTGATGTGACTTTGTTTCTTATAACAAGCAAGAGAGTGGGAAAAACCTTGGGGCAAAAGAGGGAGTTGTGTTTCCTTTGAGTCTTGGCACTTGGGTAAAGACCTTGTAGTGTTTCTTTTCAAGTGGTTAAAAGCATGATCTATCTTAGGATTGGCATTGGATGATTGTGATCACTCCAAGTGTCACAATCTTGATGGAGGAGAGTAGATCTTTTGTCTTGACTCAAGAAATCTACTAACATGGACTCTTGATCTAGTGGTGTATGATGAGAAGGCAAATGGATGGTTGGATATGGCTCTTGCTTTGACCAAACTTTCAAACAATAATTAAAGGGAAGTTTCTAAATTTTTACAATTGTTACAATTATCTAAATGCTAATTAATTCGATTAGTTTAATTACACATTAGCACATTTTCAATGAAAAGGATTTTTCCTAATTAATTATGTAAAGAAGATGTGAGGGTTAATGTGATTAAGGTGTGATACTTATATGCTCTTAGTTAATTAGGTTAGATCACCTTGATTTTATGTTCTAAGTCATGAATTAATAAGGATTGGGCAAATAGGCTTTTAATTGTAACTTTTAATGCATTATGTCTGAATTGTTGACTTTCTCTTATCTTGTTGACTTGCCTTTAATTTACTAAGCCCTTGTTCTCGAGATTAGCCGATTAGTTCTTAATTAATCGCTAACTCCTCTAATTAGCCGGAGACACCGAGCTAATTAGCTTAGATGAAAATGGGGATGTTACATCCGCATAGCTCTTTTGGTGGCTCTGAGCAATAAGCATCTTATTCCGTATTTTCTTGATCTACTCAGTGGTCTACTCAACTAAATTAGGCCCCAATCGAGTTGATTCTCCTGTTTCATACTAACACAGGGGAGATTGGCACTTCCGTCCGTACAATGCTTTGTAAGGAGCCATACTGATGCTAGCGTGATAGCTATTGTTGTATGCAAATTCGGCAAGCGGTAAATATCGATCCTAATTCCCGCGTTGCTCCAGTATATAGGCTCGTAACATATCTTCCAAGGTTTGAATTGTCCTTTCTGTTTGGCCATCCGTTTGCGGGTGATAGGGAGTGCTTAGGCACAACTTAGCACCGAACTCCTTTTGTAAGGCTCCCCAAAACCGTGAAGTAAACCTTGGGTCTCGATTAGAGATAATGGTTGAATGGGTTCCATGCAACCTTATAATCTTTTGAATGTACAGTTGTGCCAATTTTTCCAACGGATAATTTGCTCGAATGGGTAAGAAGTGAGCAGATTTGGTCAATCTATCCACAATGACCCATATAGCATCATAATCCCATCACAAAATCCATAGAGATACTCTCCCATTTCCACTCAGGGATTTCCACTTAGGTTTCCTAGCTTCTCAGCTCTTCCTATCTTCATCCTTTCTTGCTTCCAATTTGGTTTTAATCTCACAAACAGCCATATATCATCATAATCAATCAATCAACACATCAAAGATTGAGAAAATAAGTCACCACCAGTCATCCAAGAATCAGAAAATCAAGCATGAAATAAACCTCTACCTCTTGTTATGTGATTAGGCTTGAGTTTGTAACTAGAACTTGGTTGAACTTGAAAGTTGGATGGAGTTGGGTGAGTGGAGAAGAGAAAAAGAGAGCTAAAGTGAGGGAGAAGGCAATGTAGAAATGGGGCTGAAGGAAAGAAAGAAATGAGTTATATAAGCTTGAGGTGATAGTTAACTTGGAGAGTTTTGATTGGCCTAAAAACACAAGGCTGAATTTCAGCCAACCTTCCCCATTTTTTGTGGATAAGATTCAGCCATGTATCCCTCCTTTTGTGACAAAATTGCCTTCCACGTCGCCTAAAAGTGGGATTCGTTTCCATTGTATTCTGAAAATTACATCGGAACTCGAACTCTTCTTAAAGTCGAAACTCGTACACATCTATTCAGATGAAATCGGAACTCGGAAATATTATCTGGTTTGTTCGAAACTTGAAAGCAAAGTTGGATGTGAAACCAAACACTTAAATATGGAAGTCGGGGACATTAGGTAAACTTGAATCGATCCTAAGCATAACACCGGAGATCGGGAATCAAAACATTATCTTATGTTCCAGGAAATCGGAACTTATGGAACCTTGAAACTCCAAACTTTATCTCGGAACTCGGGAAAATCAAGAGAAATGAAAAGCTCTTGGTAATAAACTCGGGATCAGAACTCGTGCAAATTTTGGTCGAACTTGGAGACCAATTCAGAGATTCGATCTCGCGTCCACTTTTGGTTGAGATCAACTCGGATGTCGGATTTCGTGTACATTCTAATTCACCTAAGATCGGAAATCGTGTATACGTACATAAAGTCGGAAATCGGAAAATCAAGCTAGTCCATAAGACTTTGAGATTAAGTCGGAAATCGGGAATTCTAACATCTTATTGTTAAGGTCGGAAGTCGGAAATCGGGACATTACAGTATCTAGTATTTGGATAATGGCACGACCTTGAGCCTCATTTGATGTAATGCTGATATATATGTATGTATATATATATATATATATTATGAACCCTTATGAATGTAATGGTTAGTTATTTAATGTAATGTATTTGTGAATTGTTAATTGTTTACCTTTCTCATGTTTTACGATTTTTGGGTATGTATTTTATGCGACACGCTCTTTCTCTATCTGTCTTCTCGCTCAAGGCTTTACTTTCCAAACGCTACAAAGCGACAACGTATTTAAAAAAAAACAATCTTACCGTATTTTCTGCTTAACTTAATTTCAAGTGAAGTTTAGTTTTCCACAAGCATAAGTAACAACTAATAAAACACCGTAATACGACTTAAGCGTAGTATGGATTTATTAGGGTGTTACACTTTCTCCTCTTCTTTTCCTTGAGAAAACATATAGGATTATCATGAACCCCTTGACATATAATAAATTTATTGAAAGAATTTTCAAGCAGTCGAATCCTAGGATTTCATCTTCCAAACTTTTGGCTTTTCTTTTATTTTAGCTCATGATTTTGTTCTTCTATACAAACTACCTACAAATAAAAAAGGTATTCCTTTTTCTTGCTACCTTGATTTATGAAAATTTTGAGTTTTCTTTAAGCAAGCTTCTGATGGCCAATCTTTATTCCTCAATTGTCGAGGTCATAAACTCTCTCTAAAGTTAGGAGAATGTCAACAATGTTGGGGGGCCCTTTTGGATTCTCCAATCATGGCTAAATGCCTTTTGGGAGGAACAAATGATGTTTTCTACGAGTAAGGGGATGTTGAGGTTCCCTTCCATTTGTGGCTTTCAACTAACTTGCCTCTCTTTTCTTCCATCTCCAAATGCTTCTTATCATGATAGTTTCATGTATTTTTTAGAGTACTTTAAAGACATGATCATTGTAACACCCTACCAATTTAATGTTATGCTTAAGTCATAACATGAAATTGAGTAAATTACGTTAGCATGTTAGTATTCGGCTTACTATGTAACATCCCCACTTTCGTAAATAGAACGTAATGGAAACTTTGAATTATTTCCCTTAGGCAGTGTGAGAATTTCTCAGGCAGCACTATGCCATGATGATCCTCACACTTGGAATTATAGGGTAGTGTAACACTGCCATTGAAAATATGGCACTGCCATATGTTAAAAAATCAGAAAATGACAAAAGTGCCCTTATAAACTCTTGTTAATTGTAGTGATGCCTAGAATTTTTAGAAATTACATTTTGACCCCAAAGACTTACTCTCACAATAACCCTAGAACTTTTTATGAAATGACCTTCATGTCCCCACATCTGTAGAATTAGCAGAATGGGATTTTAAATAGAGCAGAATCACATGGTGAAACCGTAGAAGTTTAAATCTCTGCTGATTGGGCCATGGAGGCAGTCTAGTGTGAAATGAAATGGGGTGCCCCTAAACTTGCTCAAAATTATGGAAATACCAATAGCTATAGGAAATAGAAAATAGAAAAGCTCCGAATTTGCAAAAACATTTGTTTCACGTTAATAAACAACTTATTCGAACTTATTGACTAAGTAAGGTTAATTAGAAGTTACTTAGATGTTAATTACAGGGATTAGGCTTAGGAATAAGTAGAATAGAGATATAGAAATTCTCTTAGAGTCAATTAGTAAAGTTTTGCCGATTTGAAGAAAATCGGTGAAGATTCGGTATTTTAGATCATTGGAACCGAACCAGTAGAATTTTCTACTGGAAACCCTCACTTAAGTGGCTGAAATTCAGCCACCCCTACCGTAACACCCTACCAACTTATGTTATGCTTAAGTCATAGCATGAAATTGGATAGGTCGCGTTACCGTATTAGTTCTCCGTCTAAAGCTGTATTTATTATATTATATTTTCTTTGTCCTTGACACATATACATATTTTTGATGAATATACCTACGCAATGGCGTGCTATATATAATAAGCGTGATCAGTATCGTAGAACGTAACAAAATTGAACAAAAAGGACTACCAAAAGGAAATGCAGACAGTATATCATTAGTTGTATACATACATATATGAGTTGAAAGCCC
Organism: Pterocarpus macrocarpus; assembly: GCA_031439585.1. Classification (NCBI taxonomy): domain Eukaryota; kingdom Viridiplantae; phylum Streptophyta; class Magnoliopsida; order Fabales; family Fabaceae; genus Pterocarpus; species Pterocarpus macrocarpus. Next base: position 35,879,284 of record CM062519.1, on the reverse strand, counting down.
ACACTTCAGTTCATATATGGGTTCAAAAGCAGATAAAATAAAGAAACAGCAAGATTTCTAATGCTGAAAAGGTAGAGACAAAAATGGCAAGAGCCAACTATATGCAGCGAGCCCAACTTGGGGTCCTGGTAGAGCTGCAGGTCAGGGAGCTCAGTAAATAGAGTGGCCATCGAGTCCATCACCAGTATCTGAGAATGATGTGGAAATGCAAAACGAGGTGAGAATTTAAGGAAATTCTTAGTAGGGTCGTGCATGACGTTTTACTGACGTCACGTTCATTTTCAGTTGCCTCGGGTTTTGTTTAATTACAAAAACATGAGATTAAACTTAACTATTCATATTTACTAAGGTTGGGAAAATGTCTGGTCTAAGACAAGGTCCAGTTTACTTGAGACAACATAAGGAACAGAATAAACTAATATCAATAATACACAGCATAATGAACATACGGCAGTAAGTGAATTTAACAAACAAACTTTAAATGACTTATAATGACCATTCAATGTAATTATACATTTAATGCAATCATGCGAAACTTGCTCTTGAACCTTTCTTCATAAACTTTTCCATTACTTGGTCTCTTGGGAGTTCTTGGCCATTTTAGACTCTTGGGTAATAGTCTACTTTTCAAGATCGAGCTTGTTCCTATACAAGAATTGCCAGGTTTGCTTTCCCCGACCTCCCCATCGATCTATTCCCCTTAACTTTATTCCGGGGCTAGCCCAAGTATCATGGAACTTTCATCATAGCAAAATCTTTATATTCCTCATAACCTGACTTTCATAGCTTTCTTGAAAATGCTCATGTATCTACATGTATATCGTAACTCATACATATACTTTACTGCAATTTTGGCGGCATAACAGAACGTGTCCGCTTCCCCATGAATAGTGCCAGTACTCAGAGCCAATTTCTCATAGGAATCAACATAGTTCATTCATATTTCAAACATCAATTCATGGCACAATTATTGAAATCAAAACATGGTTGCTATCTTAACACTTGTGTTTGACCCGATTTTGGTAAATCAGGCCATAATCTCTACTTAACTCATTAGGATATCAATTTTGGATATGTTAAAGTGTTATGTGTCTATTTTTTAACCTCTTTGGTCCCATCTAATTTTGATAACCATAGCTCAAGTTATTTAGGTTTTTTCCCGGCCTGCCCTGTGACTAGCCAGAATTACACACCTAAAAGTAAAATTCTACTAAAAATTGAAAACTAGCTCAAATCATACGAAATTAGTCTCTTATCAAAGCTAGCAGGACAACTTTCATATGCAAAAAGTTCCATGTCATTTGCCTTAGTAGGGCTCGAGTTATAAGCCCCGAAATTTGATCTTCCTGAACTACCCTATTTTGGTTTAGTTTAGACATAGGGTAATTTCTTTGAATCACTGGGAACAGATGAGATGATAACAAACTCAAAATTTCTTTGTAGCATGTTCTTCTATGTATAAGCTTTCTAACAAAATTAGTTTCACTCAATTTGGAGTTGTGTAGGGTGAGTTACACCCTTTTCAATTCACACTGCCTAGGTGAATGTCCTGATTCCTAGGTCAAACTTCAAAAATTCATATCTCTCTCAATATTAATCCAATGACCTTATATGATATATGTATAGAAAGCCCTAGATGTCTAGTTTCACATAAAAATGGTTTCATTAATTTTAAATAGCGATGGGCGGAACTGTACACTCTACCATACTGACTGCCAAGGGTTTTAGGTTTTCCAGCCTCTTAGCTCTTCCTATCTTCATTCTTTCTTACTTTCAATTTGATTTTAATCTCACCAACAGCCAATAAACCAGCCATATATCATCATAATCAACCAATTAACACATCAAAGATTGAGAAAATAAATCACCATCAATCATCCAAGAATCAAAAAATCAAGCAAGAAATAAACCTCTACCTCTTGTTATGTGATTAGGCTTGAGTTTGTAACTAGAGCTTGGTTGAACTTGAAAGTTGGATGGAGTTGGGTGAATGGAGAAGAGAAAAAGAGAGTTAAAGTGAGGGAGAAGACAACGTAGAAATGGGGCTGTAGGAGAGAAAGAAATGAGTTATATAAGCTTGAGGTGGTAGTTAACTTGGAGGGTTTTGATTAGCCTAAAAACACAAGGCTGAATTGTAGCCAACCTTCCCCATTTTTGTGGGTAAGGTTCAGCCATGTATCCCTCTTTTTGTGACAAAATTGCCTTCCACGTCGCCTAAAAGTGGGATTCGTTTCCATTGTATTCTGAAAATGACATCGGAACTCGTACTCTCCTTAAGGTCGGAACTCATGCACATCTATTCAGATGAAATCGGAACTCAGAAATATTGTCTGATTTATTCGAAACTTGAAAGTAAAGTCGGATGTGAAACCAAACACTTAAATCCGGAAGTCGGGGACATTAGTAAACTTGAATCGATTCTAAGCATAACACCAGAGATCCTGAATCAAATCATTAATCTTATGTTCCAGGAAATCGGAACTTATAGAATCTCGAAACTCCAAACTTAATCTCGGAACTCGGGAAGATCAAAAGAAATGAAAAGCTCTTGGTAATAAACTCGGGATCGTAACACGTGCAAATTTTGGTCGAACTTGGAGACCAATTCAGAGATCTGATCTTGCATCCATTTCTAGTTGAGATCAACTCGGATGTCGAATTTTGTGTACATTCTAATTCACCTAAGGTCAAAAATCACATATTACGTACATATGGTCGGAAATCAGAAAATCAAGCCAGTCCATAAGACTTCGAGATTAAGTCGGAAATCGGAAATTCTAACATTTTATTCGGAAGTTGGAAATTGGGACATTCCAATACCACCCTTCTTAAAAAAAATTTTGTCCTCAAAATTTAGCACCTGAGAATAGTCCAAGATACTCTTTCCTTATGTTTGATTCCAGTTCCCAAGTGTAGTCTTCAGAGTCTTCCTTTCCCCATGCTACCTTTACTAGCTGCACGGATTTGTTTCGAAGTTGTTTGTTGCTTCTGTCTACTATCCATGCTGGCTGAACATGGAAAGTCAGGTCCTCCTTTAACTTTATTGATTCGGGTTCTAGCACGTGTGTAGCGTCAGGCTGATATCTTCTAAGTTGAGAAACATGGAAAACATCATGAAGGTTTGACAATTGTGGAGGCAAAGTGACTTGATATGCAAATGATCCGATTCGCCTCAAGATCTAGAAGGGACCAATAAAGCGGGGATATAGCTTCTTGACCTTAATGGCCCTACCTATCCCTGTTGTAGGCGTAACCCTCAGAAATACGTGGTCTCCTTCTTGAAACTCCAGAAGATTCCTCCTAGTGTTCGCATAGCTCTTTTGGGGGCTTTGAGCGGTAAGCATCTTATTCCGTATTTTCTTGATCTGCTCAGTGGTCTGCTCAACTAAATCAGGCCCCAATAGAGTTGATTCTCCTGTTTCATACCAACACAGGGGAGATTAGCACTTCCGTCCGTACAATGCTTCGTAAGGAGCCATACCGATGCTAGCGTGATAGCTATTGTTGTATGCAAATTTGGCCAGCAGTAAGTATCGATCCCAATTCCTACGTTGCTCCAATACATAGGCTCATAACATATCTTCCAAGGTTTGAATTGTTCTTTCTGTTTGGCCATCCGTTTGCGGGTGATGGGCAGTGCTTAGGCACAACTTAGCACCGAATGCCTTGTGTAAGGCTCCCCAAAACTGTGAAGTAAACCTTGGGTCTCGATCAGAGATAATGGTTGAAGGGGTTCCATGCAGCCTTATAATCTCTTGAATGTACAGCTGTACCAATTTTTCCAACGGATAATTTGCTCGAATGGGTAGGAAGTGAGCAGATTTGGTCAATCTATCCACAACGACCCATATAGCATCATATCTTGTTGGAGTTCTGGGTAATCCTATCACAAAATCCATGGAGATACTCTCCCATTTCAACTCAGGGATTTCCTAGGGTTGAAGCATCTCGGAGGGTTTCTGATGTCCGCTTTCACCTTTTGACAGACCAAGCATTTACCCACGAAGCTTGCTACATCTGACTTCATGCCTAGCCACCAAAATATCTTCTTAAGATCTTGATACATCTTAGTAATGCCAGGATGTATGGTGAATTCACCCTTATGTGCTTCCTCCAAGTTTTTCTCCGGAGATCATTCCCCTCGGGTACACATACCCTATCATGATGTCGCCAAATGCCTTCTTTATCCTGAGCAAAACCCATTAATTTCCCTGATTGCACGAGACTGATCGTATGTTGGAGATTAGCATCCTGCTGCTGTGCTTGCCGAATCTGCTCCTTCAAGCTACTGGCTATCTTAATTTGATGTAGCTGAAGGGTCTTGGGAGTCGTAAGGATTCCCAAATTAAGATTTCGGATGCTCTTAATAAGTTCCGTCTCTTTGATCATCATCTAAGCTACAGTTAGAGATTTCCTATTCAAAGCATCTGCCACAACATTTGCCTTGCTTGGGTGGTACTTCAATTCAAATTCATAATCCTTAAGAAGTTCCATCCACCTTCGCTACCTCATATTTAATTCCTTCTGATCAAAGAGGTATTTCAAACTCTTATGATCAGAAAAGGCTTCGAACCTTACACCATATAGGTGATGTCTCCATATCTTTAAGGCAAATACTACTGCAGCTAATTCAAGATTGTGCGTAGGATAATTCCTTTCATGTGGCTTTAGTTGCCTGGAGGCATATGCGACCACGTTTCCGGTTTGCATCAACACGCACCCTAATCCTTATTTGCAAGCATCATAATAGACTTCAAATGGTCCACGAGGGTCTGGCAAGGCTAACACTGGTGTCGTAGTCAACCTTCTCTTCAAGTCTTGAAAACTCTGTTCGCACTCTGGCGTCCTTTCAAATGGGACATTCTTCCTAGTTAGCTTGGTCAAGGGCAGAGCTATTCGAGAAAAATCCTTAACAAATCGCCTGTAATATCCAGCTAAGCCCAGAAAACTCCTGACTTCAGTAACTATGGTCGGCCTTTCCTAATTTAGAACTACTTCTACTTTACTGGGATCCACTGAGATTCCTCCATAGGACACTACATGGCCGAGAAATTTTACTTCTTTCATCCAAAATTCACATTTGTATAATTTAGCGTAAAGTTTCCTTTCTCTTAAAATTTGTAGAACCAGCCGCAAGTGTTCTGCGTGCTCTTGCTCCGTCTTCGAGTAGACAAGTATGTCTTCGATGAACACCACTACAAACTTGTCCAAATATGGGCGGAATATTCGATTCATGTAATCCATGAATATTGCTGGTGCATTTGTCAATCCAAACGACATAACAGTATACTCGTAGTGCCCATAACGAGTTCGAAAGGCTGTCTAAGGGATATCTTGTTCTCGAACTCGAATTTGATGATATCCGAAATGTAGATCGATCTTGGAGAATACCATTGCACCTTGTCGCTGGTCCATGAGATCATCAATCCTTGGCAGTGGATATTTATTCTTAATCTTCACCTTATTCAACTGCTTATAGTCCATGCATAGGCGCATGCTCCCATCTTTCTTCTTGACCAACAAGACTAGAGCTCCCCATGGCGATGTGCTTGGCCATATGAATCCTTTTTCCAAAAGCTCTTCGATCTGTCTCTTTAGCTCTGTCAGCTCCAAAGGTGACATTCGATACGGAGCTATAGATATTGGTCCCGCACCTGGAATGAATTCAATGGTGAACTCAATTTCTCTTTCAGGAGGGAATTTAGGAATATCTTCTGGGAAAACATCAGGATATTCCTTAACAACCAGGATCTCCTCTAGTTTCTGTTCAACTTCCGTCACACTAGCTGACAAGAGGATGTATCCTTGACTCTTCGACCCACTATAGTTTACTAATAAAGAGTTCAGGTAGAAGAGTGTTGAGGCTTAGGATTCAGAAGATGGGACAGAGGGGAATACCACCATCTTTTCAGAACAATTGAGCATAACTCGATTGGCAGAAAGCTAGTCCATGCCCAGAATTATATCAAGTCCAGAGAGAGGGATGCAAATCAAATTAGCAGCAAAGGCTCTACCCTCAATTTGAAGAGGAACATTGATGCATATTTGACTAGTTTTAACAGGCTCATTGGTAGGAGTAGAGACCAGTAAATCATAAGATAATTCAGAAATTGGCAATTGCAAAACAATCACACAATTATGAGAAAGAAACGAATGTGAGGCACCCGAATCATAAAGTACAGTTAGAGTCTCACCGTCCACTTCACAAGTACCTTGGATTAGTCCCTCGGACTTATCAGCTTCCTCCGCATCCATGGTAAAAACCCGTCCTTGACGTTGTGGTCGAGACGGCTGTGGTGGATTTCTGGTTGGACACTCATAAATTTTGTGGCTTGGCTTGCCACACCCATAGTAAACATTCTGGCCTGCCAAACACGGCCGATCGCCATGATTCCTACTGCACTTCGTACAAGTTGAATTCGGAAGAGGCCTTTGAGGCTGCTTGCCTTTGTTGCCCAATGGTTGAAATCTTCTCTGTTGTTGAAAGTTGGGCTTAAATCTGGGGCCCTGCAGTGCTAACCCTTTCTTGAAATGATCGCCAGATGCCCTGGCTGCCATTAGTTTCGAGTTGCAATCTTCCACAAGTCGGCATTTATTCACCAACGTGGGGAAATCCCTAATCTCCATTGGCCCGATTGCGGTGAGAATATCTTCTCGTAGCCCTCCTTCAAACTTGATGCACTTCCAGGCTTTATCTGGGTTCCTCTGATAAATTGTAGAGAATTTGCACAGCTGTTCAAATCTAGTAATATATTCGAATATTGTCCGATTTCCTTGATGCAGCTGCATGAACTCGAGTTCCTTGGCATTTCGAACTGAAGCAGGAAAGTACTTTTGGTAGAACACATCTCTGAACACCATCCAAGTGACTACTGTCTGAGATTCTTCAAACAGTCTTTGTACGCCGTTCCACCAAAACTCGGCGTTTGCCTCAAGCATGTAGGTGGCAAAAGTCACCTTCTAATGATCTGAGCAATCTAGGATAGCAAAAATCTTCTCCATGGCTTTGATCCATTCGTCGGCTTTATCAGGGTCATATGCCCCTCGAAAACTGGGCGGATTTGCCTTTCTGAACTCAGCAAATTTAAGATAATACAGGTTAGCCTCTGGGCCATGTAGGTTTCCTTCACAGCTTGGCGCAGGTCGCCTGCGTAGCTGATCCATCATCTGGTGAGCTGTTGCGGCCTGTTCCCGTATCGCCTGAGCCATTTCTCGTACCGTGTCCAGAAGGTTAGCAGGATCCTCTTGAGCAGGTTCTGTGCACGGTCTACCTCGCCTTCCGGAAGCCGTTAAGTTCTGAGCACACAAAACAAAAGTTATTGAGTTAATCAGGCTCAATACTATGTTTAATGTGCTAGTAAATAACAGCTCATACGGTCAGGCACTTCTTACACATGCACACCTATATCTCAACCGTATAGGCGAGATCTAGTGCATATTATCAGCTAGAAACATAGAATATGCGCGAAGCATAGTCAGTCCAATCCTCAGGCCTTAGCTAGGACGAACTGCTCTGATACAAAAAATGTAACACCCTACCAACTTAATGTTATGCTTAAGTCATAGCATGAAATTGGATAGGTTGTGTTACCGTATTAGTCTTTTGTCTAAAGCTGTATTCATTATTTTATATTTGCTATTTTCTCATATATATATATATGATGAATATACCTACAAAACGGCGCGCTGTATATAATAAACGTGATCAATAATTTAGAATGTATCAGAATTTAATAAAGTACTATAGAAAAGAATAATGACAAGTAATATAGCATCAGTTGTATATTTACATATATAACTCGGAAGCCAACGCTTCAGTTTATATATATGTTTCAAAAACAGAGTGAACTAAAGGAACAGCCAAATTTCTAGTGCTAAAAAGTAGGGACGGAAATGGCGGTAGCCAGTTAGGTACAGCGAGTGCATCTCGGGGTCTTGGTGAAGCTGCAGGTCTGGAATCTCAATGAAGAGGATAGCTATCGAGTCCATCGCCCACGTCTGAGAATGAGGCGAAAATGCAAAACGAGGTGAGAATTTGAAGAAATTCTCAGTAGGGTCGTGTATGACGTTTTACTGACGTCGTGTTCATTCTCAGTTACCTCGGGTTTTATTTAATTATAAAAACATGAGATTAAACTTAACTATTCATATTTAATAAGGTTGGGAAAAATATCTGGTCCGAGGCAAGGTCCAGTTTTACTTAAGACAACATAAGAAATAGAATAAACTAATATCAACAATACACAGAATAATGAGCATACGACAGTAAATGAATTTAACAAACAAACTATAAATGACTTATAATGACCATTCAAAGTAATTATGCATTTAATGCAATCATGCAAAACTTGCTCTTGAACCTCTCTTCATAAACTTTTCCATTCCTCATAAACTTTTCCATTACTTTTCATCATTTTCCATCACTTGGTCCCCTGGGAGTTCTTGGCCATTTTAGACTCCGGGTAATAGTCTGCTTTTCAGGATCGAGCTCGTTCCTATATAGGAATACCGGGTTTACTTTCCCCGACGTCCCCACCGATCTATTCCCCTTAACTTTTTATCCAGGGCTGGCCCAAGTATCATGGAACTTTCATCATAACATAATCTGCAGGTTCCTTACAACATGACTTTCATAGCTTTCTTGAAAATGCACATGCATCTACATGTATCTCAAAACTCATGCATATACTTTACCGAAATTTCGGCGGCATAACGGAATATGTCCGCTTCCTCATGAATAGTGCCAGTACTTAGCATATCAACTTATCAAAGAAATCATCTCATTCCATTCATAATTCAACATATTTCATTCATGTTTCAATCATCAATTTTAAGGCACAAGTATTGTAATTTAAAACATGTTTACTATCTCACTACTTGTATTCAATCCGATATTTGTAAATCAAGCCATAATTCCTATTTAACTCATTTGGATCTCAATTTTGGATATGTTAAAATGTTATGTGTCTATTTTCTAACCTCTTTAGTCCCATCTAATTTTGATAACCATAACTCAAGTTATTCAGGTTTTATCCCGGCCTACCCTGTGGCTAGCCAGAATTGTACACTCAAAAGAAAAAATCTACTAAAAATCGAAAACTAGCTCAAATCATATGAAATTGGTCTCATATCAAAGCTAACAGGACAACCTTTCATATGAAAAAGTTCCATTTCATTTTCCTTAGTAGAGCTCGAGTTATAAGCCCCGAAATTTAACCTTCCTAAACTGTCCTATTTTGGCTCAGTTTGGACATAGGGTAAATTCTTCGAATCATTAGGAACAAATGAAAAAATAACAAACTCAGAATTTCTTTGTAGGATATTCTCCTATGTATAAGCTTTCTAACAAAATTAGTTTCACTCAATTTGGAGTTGTATAGCGTGAGTTACACCTTTTCAACCCACACTGCCCGGGTGAATGTCTTAATTCCTAGGTCAAATTTCAAAAATTCATATCTCTCTCAATATTAATCCAATGGCCCTATATGATACATGTATAGAAAGCCCTAAATGTCTAGTTTCACATAAAAATGGTTTCATCAATTTTAAATGGAGGTAGGCAGAGCCATACACTCCACTGTATGGACTGCCAAGGAGCTTAGGTTTTCCAGCTTCTCAGCTCTTCCTATCTTCATCCTTTCTTGCTTCCAATTTGGTTTTAATCTCACAACAGCCAATAAACCAGCCATATATCATCATAATCAATCAATCAACACATCAAAGATTGAGAAAATAAGTCACCACCAGTCATCCAAGAATCAAAAAATCAAGCAAGAAATAAACCTCTACCTCTTGTTATGTGATTAGGCTTGAGTTTGTAACTAGAACTTGGTTGAACTTGAAAGTTGGATGGAGTTGGGTGAGTGGAGAAGAGAAAAAGAGAGTTGAAGTAAGGGAGAAGGCAATGTAGAAATGGGGCTGAAGGAGAGAAAGGAATGAGTTATATAAGCTTGAGGTGATAGTTAACTTGAAGGGTTTTGATTGGCCTAAAAACACAAGGCTGAATTTCAGCCAACCTTCCCCATTTTTGTGGATAAGGTTCAGCCATGTATCCTTCCTTCTGTGAAAAAATTGCCTTCCACGTTGCCTAAAAGTGGGATTCGTTTCCATTGTATTCTGAAAATTACATCGAACTCGAACTCTTCTTTAAGTCGGAACTCGTACACATCTATTCAGATGAAATCGGAACTCAGAAATATTGTCTGGTTTATTTGAAACTTGAAAGCAAAGTCAGATGTGAAACCAAACACTTAAATCTGGAAGTCAGGGACATTAGGTAAACTTGAATCGATTCTAAGCATAACACCGGAGATTGGGAATCAAAACATTATCTTATGTTCCAGGAAATAAGAACTTATGGAACCTCGGAACTCCAAACTTAATCTCGGAACTCGAAAAAATCAAGAGAAATGAAAAGCTCTTGGCAATAAACTCAAGATCGGAACTCGTGCAAATTTTGGTCGAACTTGTAGACCAATTCAGAGATTTGATCTCGCGTCTATTTTTGGTCGAGATCAACTCGGACGTCGGATTTCGTGTACATTCTAATTCACCGAAGATCGGAAATCGTGTATACGTGCATAAGGTCGGAAATCGGAAAATCAAGTTAGTCCATAAGGCTATGAGATTAAGTCAGAAATTGGGAATTCTAACATCTTATTGTTAAGGTCGGAAGTCAGAAATCGGGACGTTACAGCCTGATTTAGGAGTGAGCTCAACTCATGACCATCGTCACATAGTACTGACCTGCAAGGGGACCCACATGCCTCTAAGTCGGAGGGACTCTGTTGGCCAACTGCCTCCAACATAGAGGGACCCAAAAGTTTTAGCTACCTTCATAGGGAGGAACCCAATGTGCAACTGCCTCCAAGTGAAGGGATCCACATCTTTATCTTTTAACTGCCTTCACTTGGAGGGACCCAAATAACTGCCTCCAAGTGAAGAGATCTTAATATTACATAATCATGTCATCATACAATATTCATATTCATATAATAAATCTTCATAATATAAGCTATTGGAATAGAATCTGACTCTAAAATTTTTATGGGAATTTTATCTATGTCTTAGCTTTCTAATAAAATTCGTTTCACTTGATTTGAAGGAGTATAGGGCAAGATATGCCCCTCGAAATTGAGTCTGCTCAAAATCAGGGTCAGAATCCTAGGGTAAATTTAAAAAATTCATATCTCTCTCAATACTAATCCAATGACCTTATATTTTATACGGTTGGAAAGCTCTAGATGTCTAGTTTCGGTTTCATTCAGTTTCAACCACTGTAGGCGGAGTCGCACACTCCGCCGTACGGACCGCCATTGGTTTCCTTAATCTAACAGATTCTGTTTTGTGGCTCTTTGTGTTTTCTCATTCAAATCTCAATTAACCCAAGCAAATACATGCTAAATCAGCCATAAATCATCACACAACTACCATATATCATCAATTACATAAGAGAAGAAAGTATTCCTAATAGTCATTAATTCAATAAAATCATGCAAAGAAGTTGAATCCTACCTCAAATTGATGTAGAAACTAGTTAAATTTGAGTTTTTGGTGAAGGATATGGGTAGAGCTTGAAGATAAAAGCTAGATAAATTGAAATAGGGGAAGAGAGAATGAAGAGGGGTCAACTGCAAGGAGGAGAATGAAAATGAATGAGTGTGGAAGGATTAGAGAGAATTGTGATATTTTTAAAAGGTGAAAAGTGGTTGAATTGAAGGCTTGTAATTGGAGGAAGGTTAAGTAGTTAGAAAGAAGCCGAATCCTTCTTCCATTTGGGCAGCAGCTAGACGCCCAAATTTGAGTGAGAGTGGCTAAGTTTTAGCCACCCATTTTAAGGTTTTAGGTGCATAATTTTGTTGATTCTGTTCCGGCAGTTTAAAATACCGAATCTTTACTGATTTCTTTCAAATTGGTAACAACGTTGGGAAAATCTTTGTGAAGCTTTCTATATGTTTATTCTAATTTATTCAACTCTAATCTTTTTAATTAATATCTAACTAATCTCTAATTAGCCTTTAATTGAGTTTTAATTAAATATCTAATTGATTTCTAATTAATTTCACTGATTCATTAAAACCGAACAAATCGATTAAAATGATAGAATTTTTCGAGCGTTACAATCTCTTTCTTAAGAAGCATATAAGAAAGATCAGAAAGATGCATTTATATCATTAGAAAGAAATCAAGCCATCAGAAAAATACAAGCACTTCATAAAGATGAACTATCCAAAAGGCTTTGATCAGAAGGATGACCTCTAGAAAGTTGATTTACATGAAGTACCTTACCTTCAAAGCTTCTTCTACATGCATGACTCAAGGATTGTTCCTAAAGTTCAAACTTGAGAAGACAAGATCCAAAAGAAGCACTGACAAGTTTGAAAAGTTGGTGGACTCAACAGCTAATTTTATTCTTTGGTGATGGTCTTACTTGTTGAGAAAGAAAGAAATTTACTTCTCTTTTCAGTCTTAGTCTAGTGGATCAAAAAGCTTTGGGCTCAAGTTCTGAAATCCAACGGCAAGATTTTTTAAGCCTATATAAACCTAGAAGACAATGAAGAAAATGTTAGTCACTTAAGAACTCTGTGCATTTGAATATCTATCAAGCTTTCATCTTTCTCAACCTTGTAAACATCTAGAAAGTTACTTATTATGACTTCTTAAAAAGAAAATCTTCTCATTTGCTTTGTATTAGCCAATATCCTCTTACTGGGAGTATTACTTAAGAGTTTTGTAGACCTTCAAGTGATTTAGTGTGAGTGTTAATGCTAACACAAACCATTCAATCTTATTATTGTAACCTAACCTAGTAGTGGTCTTTGTGAGCTTAGAGAGGCTAGGATAAAACACTCTCATTGTTAGCTTGGAGAGGATTTGTAAACACTACTAGTTTGGTTAGCTTGGAGAGGCTTTGTAAACACTACTAGTTTGGTTAGCTTGGAGAGGTTAGGAAAGCTACTCAATTGTAAAGCTTGGACAAAGAATACTCTGTTTATAAAAATCTCAACTAAGTTGTTGGGGACTGGACGTAGGCCAGTTGTTCACCGAACCAATATAAAATCCCTTTGTGTGATTTTCTATCCTTATCTTCTTTATGATCTTTCATAGTCTGTTTATTTTTCACTGTGCCTATTTATTTGTTGCCTAATAAAGTTGTTATGAAAGTGTTAGCTTTTGTTTCTAACTCAAAACGCTTCCATATTCTAAGTCCATAGACTTGAGAAAGTTGTTTAAAAAGTTTTCAAGAAAGAAATTTTTTTTTAAGAAGCATGATTCAACCCCCTATCTTGTGCTACTTCTTCCCCTATAAGGTTCCTATCTCATTATCTAAATCATTGATAGTGAACTCCAGCAGGTATATAGGTCGTACAAGTAACAAAATAGTGAGTGCCTAATAAAGTTGTTATGAAAGCATTAGCTTTTGTTTCTAACTCAACGCTTCTATATTGTAAGTCCACAGATTTGAGAAAGTTGTTGAAAAAGCTTTTAGGGAAGAAATTTTTTTTAAAAAGCATGATTCAACCCCTTTTCTTGTGCTACTTCTTCCTGTATAAGGTTCCTATCTCATTATCTAAATCATTGATAGTAAACTCTAGCAGGTATATAGGTCATACAAGTAACAAAATAGTGAGTAAAGTATTGTTCATATAGAGATTGATTTGACTGAGTATCAGTTTCCTAATTTAAACACTATCTAGGTGCTCAAATAAAAGATTATGAATTCAAATGCAAATTCCAATTTAAAAACTAATTAAATCAAATCTAAACTTACTAAATTAAATCAAATCTAAACTATCAAGAGAATTTAGAAAAATTGCAATTTCAACAGGTTAAAGGCGAACAGAAGCTAGGGCTCTAATTTCACATAGTTGTTCCTTTAAGTTATTGAGTTCTAAATCTAATGAAAATCTATCTAATCAATTGACGGGGGGGTTTCCTATTCTAATCAATACTCAATTCCTTGGTATATCTATCCTTTATAATCCTTAAAACCTAATTATTTTCTTAATTTGGATCCTAAGGTTAAATGCTTTTTTGTTCCATGAAATCCCTAATCAATCCAACACAATCATTAACCTCTATTCCTGGACAATTAGTAATTATAATTTCTATCCCTAGGTTTAAGCGATGTACCAATTTTCTAATTATTGACACAACTCACAGTATCAATTCATGGCTGATCAAGCCACAAAAGCTTTAAGCATAAAGATAAGAACATTCAATAGATTAAAGAAATCTCAATATCTCATTATTCCAACATAAGTTACATCATCACCCTAACAAAGAAAAGATTTATCCACTAAACATCATCACAATATCCACAACCAAGAATACAAGGAACATCATAAACATATATCAAGAAAAAAAGATGAAAAGGATAGATGAAGTGATACGAGCTTAGGAGGGCAAAATGGAAATCTTGTGATAGGACCCGTGACCATGACAAGATCCCTATTTCGCTGTCAAGTGTTGGAATAACCAAATTGCTTGCCCTTTAGAAAAGCAAAAAATAAAAATAAAAAAATAAAAAAGAAGGAAATTTGCAGAAAGATTCAGTTTTGATTTACATGAGATTGTGTTATCTTTTGTTGTCCTTGGAGATTAAGTAATTGCATATTTAGTTTTGATTTACATCATATTGTGTAATTTTGGGTTCCTTGGAATCATTTGAGAAAAAAAGAGATTTCAAGAGCTACATAAGATCGATGCCAATATTTGCAAGCATGATGATCAGTTTCAAGACCTTTTTCTCCTACAAACATGCATGCCAATTCGAGGATGAATCGCTTTGAGGAGGGAGGGAATAATACAGGCTCAAGAGGGCATGTAATTTGGTCATTCCAACACTGGACGGCAAAATAAGGATCTTATCATGGCCGTGGATCCTATCACAAGATTCCCATTTTGCCCATATCATGAAGTTATGAGCATAGTTAAGCCTTTTTCTTTGGGTTGAGCCACCAAACCTTAGCAGACCCTTGGCCAAAGACAGCCAAAAGACCCCCAAGAATGATTGCAAGATCGATATTTATAGCCTTCCTTATGTTTTAGGATTCAATTAAGTCTTAGTTATCAAAAATAGGCCCAAAACATGTAATTATGCACCCTATTGGCCCAAAATAACTTAAATCAATTATTGTTCGCATCTTACTCGTGGCCTATTACATTTATCATAGGGAATTGTGAGATACACTACCAAGAATGTTTCTTTTGCTCTTTTATATATGGGGTCATGACCCATGACATTCATCACTCAGGGGGCTTGAGTTGCCCAATTCAACACTCGATTTGGTTGCTTTCTTGATTTTGTATAGCCTTTTATAGTCAAATTCAAGCTTGGACATCTGCATAAAAATTGTAGCTTTCTGTCTTAGCTTTCCAATGCCTTTAGAACCACCTCATTTGGACTCTTGTAGCTTAAAATTTGGATGATTTAGTGCAATGAGATTAGGGTTAACAGAATCTAGGATAGATTGTATCTTTTGGCTTGTTTCCACTTTTTCTTCTAAAAGAGTCAGGAATTTGAATAAATGTCCAATATTAAAGTTGTACCTTTCTCTTCTCTTTCTAAAGCATCTTAAATCACCCAATTTGAGCTTCTAAAACATCCCCAGTTTCCCTTGTGCTAAATTATCTTAGTGACCTTGTACTAGACACTTAATGAAGAATTAAAGAATAAAAGCTTAATCAAGGGTTAACAATGGTAATTAAGAAAAGAAATATTAAGAGAATGTTTAATTAAGATTATAAACTTGTCAATCAAGTAATCAAATCCCCAAGAGACTAATTGAACACTAATTATCCATAATTAGCTTAATAGAGGTTAATCAAGGTTAATTAGCCTTAATTAAGATTATAACTTCACTAATCATCGAAACATGAGTTAATCACTAATCCTTAATTAATTAAATCACTTAAGTAGCAAGAACAATTAATCTTATTATCAATTCAAATTAAAATGTCAACTAAACAATAAAGTAAGGATGACATCAACAAAGTGAAAAAATAGAAGACAAGGTTGCTTTTTGTAAGATAAGCTTTATCTAAAGTAAACCCCTTACTTATCAATTTTCTCCCCCCTTAATTGCAAAAAATATAAAAAATACCTCCCTCCGCTCACACTTGAACCCTACAGCCACTACATTGTTATTTGCAGCCATCTACATTTTTACAAAACACTCTCCTTCTTCATCAAATGGAAATCTAGCAGCATAACGGCTAGACTGGAACTTCCCCAAAATACCAATCACAAACTTTCAACCAATAGTCTGTCATATCTATATCATATCATCACACTAATCCTTCAATCATGAGACAAAGCTCAACCAAACTTGTCATTCATCATGCCGAATGGCATCATACATTCATACCCTAAGGGGTTCATAGTTTTGTTATTCTTTGTGAAGAATCTTATGAATCATCATTTGATTTCTCGTGGTTACCCATGAGAGAATCACTTAGTTAAAATATATGTACATGTAGTCTTTGAGTTACTTAGTTCTTACGTGAACTTATTCTTTACTTAAGTGCATGTCTTATGGAACACTTGTTCAAATTAATTAAGTTAGGTGATTATTCCCTTTCCTTGAGACAGTGTACTTAGTGATTCCTAGGTTCATGGTATGCTCAGAGGCCTTAATCATACTTCTGTACCCAAGGAGTTCGAGATCCCTCTAATCCTTGGGTCATGACAATGCATAACCACATCATGAACCCAACAACACTATGTTCACTAATCACCAAGGGTATTTTTAACTTAACCGAGTTACAAAGTTTCAAGCTTTTATTACTAACATAACAAGATCTTATCTTAAGTATTATAAAAGTTATCATTCTTTATAAAGTAGTCATAAAGTTTTATTCTTTATGAAAGCAAGTGCCTTTAAGATTAAGCTCTTATCTTAAAGATTAGATCTTCATGAAATAATGATGCAAGTTACTAGCTTTTTTAACTAAAAAGTCTTGTTCTTTATGAAAGTTGACTCTTTTAATTATTCTAAGACTATCAAGGTCTTAACTTTATGATTTAAAGTTGTCTCTACATTAAAAAAGTTCCTACTTTATCAACTAGTGATATAAGACATTAGCTCTAAAGTTATAAAGTCTTGATCTTTATAAAAGTTAGCATTTCTATGGTCCAAAAGCGACCTTTTTGATTTCAAGTTTCAAACTTTATGAAAGGATTTGCTTCCAAAGATCAATCTTTGAAACATAAAGTGACAAGACATCATTTTTCTAACTCAAAAAGGCTTATTATTCCAAAAAGCTTAGACTTTTACATGTAGTCTTGTCTTCAAAATAAAACAAAATAAGACTTTTATGAAGGCACTAAACTTGTGCCACTTTTTATGCTTTAAGAAGCAAACTTTTTAAAGTTTTAAGCTTTTAGGATGTTCATAGTCTTATCAAATCATGAAAAGCATGTAAAGATGAAATTTTCTAATCATAAACTCATCATAAGAAAAAGAACAACTTTAAGCAAGGCACCACCAAGAACAACAAGAACATTCAAGAAGAAGAATAAGAATATATTTTTTCCAAAAGTAAAAATATCAAGAACACTTGAAGAACAATAAGAACATATTTTTCCAAAAGTAGAAACATCAAGAACACTTGAAGAACAACAAGAACATATTTTACCAAAAATGGAAACTTTTGCTCATGAAGAGCATGAAGGATCTTCTCAAGTTTTCACTTAAAGATCTTGGTCATGAAAAGAACCAAGCTTCAAGCTTTCTTGAGCAAACAAAATAAAAAGATGAAGATCACTACCTCTTCTTGAAGATGGCGCAAAAACAAGAGAAGAGGGAGAAGAAGATGATGGCTCCTCTTAATGATGATGGTGGTGGTTTTGCAAGAAGGAAGGAGAAGCTCTTGAGATCTTGTGAAAATGGAAGTTATAATGTTCAGATCTTGTCTCCAAAGACCCAAAAATGAGGTCTTTAAAGGGCTAAGTAAGAGGTTTTGGGTGGTGGTGGTGGAGAAAGGAAGAAGAAGATAAAGAAGAAGAAGAGAGTTTTTGAAAGAAGTGAGAGGATTTGGTTTGAAGAGAGAGAATGAGATGAGTGAAAATAAAAATGGATAATGGTGGGAGAAGGAGATATTTTCTTAATTTTGTGTTAATTAAGGTTTAGGGGGACAAATTAGATGATGGGGGAACAAAGCATGTACTAACTTTTACATAAAGCACTCTTGTCTTATGCTTTATGCTTTTATGACATCACTTTTTACTTTATTGTCTAGTTGACTAAATTTGAATTTACTCATGTGATTAAGTGCTCTTGCAACTTAATTAAGATGATTAAGCAAGGATTAGTGATTAACACACAAGAATATGATTAACAAAAATTAATATTGCAATTAAGCTTAATTAACCTTAATTAAACTCGATTAACCTAATTAAGGGTGATTAGTGCTTAATTAAGCTATAAAGGCTCTGACTTGCTTAATTAGAGAACATCTAATCTCGATTAAGCATTCTCTTGACTTTTCTCATCCGAGTTAACTCATAAACTCTTTGTTAATCCCTTAATTAAGCCTTAATCTCATAATTTCTCATTAAGTGCTTGATTACTCAGGATTATTAAGGTAATTTAGCACGTCACAAAATTAAGGATGTTACACTAAGCATGTGAGATAAAATTAATTTTCTTTGGAAGGATACATTTTTGAACTTAATAATTGAACCGTTATCCCTACTTATTTGATTACGTTTTCTAAATAAACCGAAGCAACTAGGAGGGTAATGATGACACAGGTTAGTCAAATAGTCTAAGAAACCTATTGAGAATATAAAATTCTCTTTCCTATATGTGTTTCCATATCATCTCTAGATAAGTCTAAAGATCTTAAAGAGGACCAACCCAGAAGGAGGTGGCCAAGACTGGACCGGTTATTGAAATTATTAGGCAAATGTATATAAGTTCAGATATATGTGTTATCATTTGAATGCTAATTTCCCTGGTCTAAACTCTTAGAAGCATTATTCATGAAAAATTGTAATGCTGCCTTGCGTACTAATATTTGTGCAATGTAAAGGGATATTGTGTTACGTGCATGAAAATAAAGTAAATGATGAATTAAGGTCCGTTTAATTGAATTGTAACAACTCCTAATACGATGTTATGACTTAAGCATAATACTATATTTGGAAGGGTGTTACATAAGCTTTGTCACCAAGTTTCTAATTCCTTGAGTGTTTAGAAAATTGCCATCTTTTTTGTTTCTACTACTTCTTTTGAGTTTTTACTATGTTCTTCCCTTGAGAAAGTGTGTGAAGCTTGGGTCTTTATTCACTTTTGGTCATGAACACTTAACCATAGCCATGGTAATGTTGTTCTTGACTCATCCGTTGTTTTCACCTCTTAAAAGATTCTAAAGTTGTCACCTTTTTGAGTATTTGTTTGATTCCTTGGCTTATTTCTTATTTTTTATGATCATATCTATAATAAAGTTGCTTTCCTAAGTCTGATTGATTGATTGTTAAAAAAGTGACATGAGAAAGTGGTTCTAAAACTTAAACATGGAAAAAGTTTCAAACTTTATTACTCATCTCATAAGATCAAAACTTTTGAAGCTTGGATCTATGTTCCATAAGCCTTAACAAGTGTAAAACAAGTAAAATCAAGTAGTGAGATGAAATAAAAATGGGTTCTTGCCAACCATATAGGATTTGACCACTTCAAGGACAATATAAGGGAAAAATGAGTTGAAACTTTAAAGGATTGATCTTGGGTCTCTATAAAACTTAAGTGAATCTTGTAGCAAAGAAAATAAAAACTAGAACTTAGGCAAAATTAAGGTTTAGGATTGTTCCTAGGAAGAAAAGAAGAAAAAGAAATGCTTTTAATTAAGTATAGTACAAAATTTGATAAATCTAAGTGATTAAATAAATATTGTTCCAAGTGTTATGACTTAGCTATGAATTGTCATAATCCAAAGAAAGCAAGGCAAAGTCCTTGTATCCTCCTTGGAGAAATGATTAGGCTATTGGCCTTGTCATAAAATTTAGGATAAATGTGTGTCTCTTGAATAAGAATACAAGATGAAATTTTGCTAAAAATCCTAAGGTAAGTCATGGTGTTGAAAAATCATCAAGAGGGAATATAAGAGTTGAAAGAGACTATATTAAGTGAAAATGCAAACTTTACGGGTTAATAAGCAAATATAAGAAATTAAAAATCTCTCTTCAAGATTAATCTAAAAGGGCAAAGTTGTAAATTAAAAGATTGCAGCTAATTACCTAACTAAGTCCATAAGACACTTGAGTGCATAGGTGTGCTTTATTCCCTAATCATGTAGAAAATGATGAAGTTGCTTGATGATGAGAATATTGATCTATGTATTATAACTGTACTGGGATTGAGTGCTGGGATTCTTGAGGAAAGGTCCACAAGGATCATAATCTGTGCTTGCGCTGGACTATTTGAGAATGATTGAAAATGACATGAATGCTCTATATACTAGATACATGTAGGTTTGCAATTTTGGGAAATCTCCCGATCTAGCCGTTATATTGTCGGATTTTCACCTAAATTATAGGCTTAGTGTAACACCCTACTAGATATAATACTATGCTTAAGTCATAATATTTTACCCGATAGTTTGTTACATGCGAATATCTCTTAATTTGTCTATCCTTAATTAAGTGACTAGGTCGAGCAAGTTTTTATCATGAAACATGGCGGTTGATTTGGCGTTAATTTATTTAGGTGATATGTATGTTTTGTAGTGCAATAAGACAAAGATCAATAAATTGGGTAGAAACTGCATCGTATATATTTAGCTATGTATATATCTCATCAACGTTTGCAATAGTACAAGTACATATATAGTAGAGGGTACAAAAGTAGGGCCGTCAAACAAAATAACCCAGCCCGTATCCATGAAGTGGACTCCTAAAAGGTCCGCAAGGGAGCCACTCTGTACACTATGTTAGCAGGGTGGATGCTATCTCTAATCAGTGCTGAAGATAGGAACCCATTAGCCATATCAGGCTCTGTTGGGGTATAGTCAGCATTGGGTCTCGAAGACGAGATAGAGGATGACTCTACTGCCTTTAAAGGATCATCATTAGCAAGAAAGAGATAGGGAACCAACTAAGGGGGTGAAAAGAGTGGTGAAGCTGCCGATGGCACTGGAGGTGGTATAGGATGCACCATATGCAGTGGAATGGCTATAAAGGGTGCAACAGGATCGAACAAGGGGTATGACAAAGGAATGGTAAAATCTCTATGGAAAAAGAAATACAAATGGAAGTGGTGGCTTCCAGTGATGTACATGGAGTCTATCACCGGATCAAGGTGGAAATGTAGCTCAAGGAACTCGATAAAGAGGATGGCCATCGCCACCTAGTCCATAGTCTAAGAATGACGCGGATACATATAGCAGGGTGAGAATTTGTAAAATTCTTAGTGGGATTCTTACAACTATGCTACATTGACATCGTGTTCATTCCCAGTTGCTTCGATTTTTGTTTAGTTTCATGAAAATGTGAGTGATATCTAAATATTTTCGTTTCTCATTGTTTGAAAAATATAACTTGAAGCAAGGTTCAATTTTACTTAAGACAGAAAGAGACAGAATAAGCATCACACAAAATATTGTACAGAACAAAACACAGTACAAGTGAACAATAATAGTCATAAAGAAGGGCATATGATAGTAGTCATATGGAACTACATATATAAATATCACAATTTAAATCACAAACCATTAGCACATCTTTACAATGCATTAATGCATGGAAATGGAATGCACTTTATCGTCATGGGTCCTTAAACTTGTACTTCATAGGCTTTCCATACTTGGTCCCCTAGGAGTCTTAGGTAATGTAACTCCTGGGTAATAATCTGCTTTTCAAGATTGAGTTTGTTCCTATACATGATTGTCGAGTTTATTTTCCTCAACTTTTTCACCAACCTATTCTCCTTAACTGTACTTCCAGGGCTGGCCCAAGTAAATGGAATCCATATAGTCTTTATAGATCATAAGATTATAAGCAATTCAACTTGAATTATGTAACACCCTACTAATTTAATGTTATACTTAAGTCATAGCATGAAATTAAGTAGACTGTATTACCGTGTTAACATACTGCTTACCTTTCGTGATTCGTACCACATCTCATATTTTATTATTATTTTTATTTATTTATTTATTTTTTTTTTTGTAAACAGATGAAACGGCGTGCTGCTATACTATGAGCGTAACGAAACTGAACAAAATACCACAACAGATAAGAAATAGTGCAATAACATCAACTATATATATATATATATATATATCAGAAGCCATTGCTTCAGTTTATGTACAGAGTTTCAAAGTGGAACACATAAGTGGGGCCGGCGTACCAAAAAGATATAAGGCCCGTATCAGTCAAAATGATCCTATGGGTCCTCAGAGGACATTTCACAACCTACTGCTAATCCTACTGTCATGTCCATGACCCAAAGCTACGTGCTGTCAAAAGAGGGTCATATTGTACAAAATCTCCTGCGGCTGGCCTACTCCGTCAGATAGCTGTTGGCCATGCCAGGTCCGGCTGGAGAGTAATCCGCACTGGGTCCTGAGGAGGAAGAGGGTGATGAGTCGGTGGCCTCGGAAGGGTCGCTCTCTGAACTAAGTGGCATATCTGGAACTACCTGCGGAGGTGACTCTGGGTGCGCCATGTGTAGTGGGATGGCAATGTAAGGAGTCGCAGGGTTGAAAATAGGATGATGTAGAGGGACAGCAAAATTCCTATTGCTAGATAGGTAAAGGCAGAAGTTACAAGAACCGGCTATATACAAAGAATCCAATACTGGATCATGGTGAAGCTGCAAATCTAGGATCTCAATGAAGAGGGTGGCCGTGGAGTCCATCACCAGTGTCTGAGAATGATGAGGAAAATACAGAGCGAGATGAAAATTTAAAGAAATTCTCAGTAGGGTTCGTGTATAGTGGGTATCTAATGTCACATACATTCTCAGTTGCCTCGGTTTTTATTTAATTACAAAAGCATGTGTTCAAACTAGACTATCCATTTTAATGAGTTTAAGGAAATGTCTGATCGGAGGCAAGGTTCGGTTTTTACTTTAGATGGCATAAGAAACAGAATAGATTACTAATAAGGATTTACAGAATAATAAATAGAATAAATGAACAAATGGCAGTAAACAAATATAATAGACAACTACAAACATCTTAACATAACTATTCCATGAAATTATGCATTCATGTAGTCATGCAACTCATTCTTAGTTCCTTCCTCATAAGCTTTCCCTATTACTCTTCCTCATTTTCCATTACTTGGTCCCCTAGGAGTTCATGGCCATTTAGACTCCTGGGTAATCGTCTGCTTTTCAGGATCAAGCTCGCTCCTATACAGGAATGCCGAGTTTGCTTTCCCCGACCTTTCCACCGATCTATTCCCCTTAACTTTTTATCCGGAGCTGGCCCAAGTAGCATGGAACTTTCATAATAACATAATTCTTATCATAACTTTCATAGCTTTCTAGAAAATGCACTTGTATTAACATGTGTATCATAACTTATGCATAGATTCTACCGAAATTTCGGCAGCATAACGGAACGTGTCCGCTTCCCCATGAATAGTGCCAATACATCAGAACACCAATTTATCATAGAGGTCACAACATTGCATACATATTTTAACATTGAACTCATAGTAACAATAATCTCATTAAGGTAATGCCTCAACATAGTCAGCCAACCCGGTTTTTCTAAATTAAGCCATGATTTCTATTTAACTCATTTGGATCTCAATTTTGGATATGTTAAAGTGTTATCTGTCTATTTTCTAACCTCTTTAGTCCCATCTAATTGTGATATCTATAGCTCAAGATATTTAGGTTTTATCCCGGCCTGCCCAATTGCTGGCCAGAATCAGACACCTAAAAGTAAAAATCCACTAAAAATCGAAAACTAATTCAAATCATACGGAATTGGTCTCATATTAAAGCTAACAGGGCAAAGTTTCATTTACAAAATGTTCCATTCCATTTGTCTTAGTAGGGATGGAGTTATAAGCCCCAAATTCTAACCTTCCTGAATTGCCCCGTTCTGACCCGGTTTGGGCATAGGGCAAATTTCTTGGATCACTGGGAGCAAATGGGACCTGATCTAATTTTGAAATTTTTATGGGTTATTCTCCTATGTGTAAGCTTTCTAAAAAAGTTAGTTGCATTAAATTTCAAGTAGTATAGGGTGAGTTCTACCCTAAAGAACCCAGTTTGCCCAGAATCAAAGTCAGAAACCTAGGTCGAAATTCAAAAATTCATATCTCTCTCAATACTAATTCAATGCCTTATATAATATATGTATGGAAAGCCCTAGATGTCTAGTTTCATATAAAAATGGTTTCATCGAATTTAATCGGTGGTAAGCAGAGCAGTACACTTCGCTGTACGGACTGCCGAGGGTGTTTGGTTCTCCAGTCCTTCAACTCTTCCTATTTTCATTCTTTCTTGCCTCCAGTTCGATTTTAACCAAACAAACAGCCAATAACCAGCCATAAATCATCATAATCATTTAATCAATACATCAAAGATTGTGGAAATAATCCACCCTCAGCCAGCCAAGATCACAGAATTAATGCTAGTAGTAAACCTCTACCTTTGTTATAGGTGATTTGGCTTGATTTTTGGGGTTTGGGTGAGCAAAACCTGGTTGAATTTGAGTGTTTGATGGAGTTATGTGAGTGAAGAAGAGAAGGAGAGAGCTGGAGCAGAGGAGAGGAGGCGCAGAAATGGATGAATGAAGGAGAGGAAGTGTGTATATAAGGCATGGAGGTAGTTAGAATGAGAGGTTGTGATTGGTTGAACATGTATGGCTGAAATTCAGCCAAGCTTCTTCATGTATTATGGCCAAAGTGGCGCCACTCTCTTGCATTAAGTGGTATCAGCCACTCAAGGTAGGGTTAAAGAATTGGAATTCTATTGGTTCGGTTCCGCCAGTTTAAAATACTGTAATCTTACCGATTTCCTTTAAATCGGTAAATCTGTTTTCAATAAAATTTTATAAAATTTCCTATACTTCTAACTTAATTCCCTCATATCTAAACTCACTTATTTGCCAATCAATTGATCCTAAATAATTATTTAACCGAATTTTAATTAATTTCAATTATTCGATAAGACCGATGATTGATCGAAAAACGATAAAAGAATTTTGGTGGATGTTAAAAATGACATGAGAAATATATACAAAATACATAAATTTTGCTGAAATTTTGGCAGTATAACGGATCAGGTTTGCTTCCCTATGATAGTACTAGCTTAACCAGAAAATCAGTCACAACAACAAAGAAAACATCACACATTAATGCCTCAATATTGTCATAGGTTTGCAATATCTAACACCAATTGCAACTTACTCGCACATTAAGGTAGCCGATTACTTAATTAGCAATTCTACTCATATCACTCAAATTTGCTCATTTTTGTGTCTTATGCCATAATTTCTACTAATGTTATTAAATTTTGAATAATTACTATATTGAAGTGTTGTTTGTGTAGTTTTTAATCTCTTTCATCCTATTCAATTTTGATGAGTATAACTTAAGATATTGGAAGTTTACCTAGGTCTGCCTTGTGTTAGACATAACAGGGGTCTAAAATGTAAAAATTTGCCAAAAATAGACATCTTATTGGATTTGAGTGAATCTTATATCATTGTAAAGCTAACAAAACATATTTTATTTAAAAAAGTTTCGTTTCATTTAAGTGAGCAGAGCTCAAGGTATAAGCTCTCAAGGTATAAGCTCTCAAAGTTGGTGGAATTGATCTGCCCTGTCTCTATCCAGTTAGGACATGGGACAACTTTGATGAATTATTGGGAGCAACAGGGATCGAATTTGACTCTAAAATTTTTATAGCATGTTTGCTATGTGTAAGCTTTCTAAACAAATTGGTTTCATCCTAATTGAAGTTGTATAGAGCGAGTTATGCCTTGCAAAACCACTCCGGTAAAGTTCAAAGGCAGAAATCTAGTGTAAAATTCAAAAAATCATTTCTCACTCAATATTAATCCAATGGCCTTATAATTTATATTGTTGGAAAGCTCTAAATGTCTAGTTTCATTTAGAATTATTTCATCAAATTATGATGGCTACGTGCGAAACCGTACACTTCAGAAGTATGAACATCGTAGGGTTTTCAATTCAATCAAATTCTGTTTTGATACTCTTATGATTTTTCTCTCAAATGCCCTATTAAGCCCAACTTGTACATGTTAATTTAGCCACAAAAACTCATATAAACACATTATAATAGTAATTAGATGAATGAAATAAAAATCTTCAACAACCATTGATTCACAACTTGAAGAATAAAACCATGAATCCTACCTCTAGTTGATGAGAAAACTAGTTAGACAAGATGATTTGGGTGCTAGAGGTTGATGGAATTTGAAGATGGAATGAGAGTGAAGTGAGATAGAAGAAATAATGAAGGGAGCAGCTAGAATTAGGGGGGCTAAAATGAAGGAATTGGAGGGGATTTTGGAGTTTTAAAGCATGACAAATGGGTGGTGATTGGTGGAAGCCTGGATGTTGTATATTGAGCCAAGTTTCCCCTCTTATTTGGGCAGCATGTGGTACCGCTCAAAGGGGTTAGGAGTGGCTGATTTTCAACCACTCAGACTAGGGTTGTTAATGTAAAATTCTATTAATTTGGTTCTAGTAGTATAAAATACTAGATCTTTACTAATTTCTTTCAAATCGATAAAACATGACTAAGTAATTTTGTAAAATTTTCTACATGTCTATTCTAATTTTCTCAAGTGTAATCTCTCTAATTAACTCCTAATTACTCCTTAATTAACCTTAATTTTTAAATAAAATCAATTAAATTAATTATCAATGTAAATTAAACATTTTGAAAAATTTCAAACGTTTCACTTAGAAATATTTGTCACGTGCGTACTTGTATCTTGTGTTAAGATAAGATAAACTTAAGTTCTTTAATGTAACATCCTCAATTTTCTCTTGGGCTAAATTACCTTAGTGACCCGAAGTAATTAAGCACTTAATGAAGGCTAAAGAATAAATGTTAATCAAAGGACAAAGGGTAATTAGGAAGCAAAAACTCAGAGAATGCTTAAGAATCTCTAGTTTAAGCATGTTGAACTCTTAATGGCATAATGAAGCACTAATCACTCATAATTAGCTTAATCAAGTTTAATTAAGGGTAACTAGGCTTAATTAAAATTTTAATTTTTGCTAATCATAATAATATAAGTTAATCACTAATTCTTATTTAATTAAGTTAATTAAATTGCAAGAGTACTTGATCACATCATTAGAATGCAAATTAAGTCAACTAGACAATAAAGCAATGCTAACATCGCTAAAGTGAAAAAGTAGAGACAAAGTTGCTTTATATAAGAAAAGCACTAGGGTTTGTCTAAAGTAAACCCCTTAATTAACCATTTTGTTTCCTTAATTACAACAAAAAGAAAAATATCTCCCCCCTAACCCTAAGTGAGGCTCACGACCACTCCCCCCTCAAGACACACTCACACACATTTTATTTCATTCACCTCATATTCTCTAACACAAGCACTCTGATATTCTTTCTTCCCTCAAGTTCTCTCTTCATCTTCTTCTTCCTCTTCTTCTTTAACCTTTCTCCAAGAACCACCACCTCCATAGCCAAACTCACTCAACCTTGTAAGGGCTACAACTTTTAACTCTAACAAACACATACAAACAAATCCTCACTCAAGCAAGGAAGCAAAGTTTCATCTCCTCTTCTCAAGAGCTCAAAACTGCAAGCTTGTCAAGGATCAGGGAGGAGATTCTTTCACTTCAAGATCCAACCTTTTCTTATCTAGATCATCATCTTGTGGTAGGATTCCTTATCTACTTCCATTTTCTTTGAAGACAAGCCATGAGACCCTAAGCTTGTTCATAACTTGGAGCCTCAAGCTTTGTCCCAAATCTTCTAGTTTCTTCAGAAAAATAATGACTTTCTTGCTTCTGCTACTTACTTTGTTCTTATAATATCATTATCTTGAAAAGAATGTGCAAGTCTTGACTGCAAGTCTTGACTTTTACTCATTTTCATGCCAAGAGCTACTAGCCTTAGCCATGGTTATAGTGTTTTTGGCATATTTTTTGTCTTTACCTCTTAAAAAGATTCTAAAGTTTGCACCCTTCTTGAGTATTTGAGTGACTCTTTGGTTTATTCTTCACTTTTATGTTTATATTCACAAAAAGTTTCTTTCTTGTGCATGATTAATGAGATGTTGCAAAGTGGCCATGTAAAAGTGGTATTTAAAACTATGTTCATAAGTCTTGAATAAGCCTTAAACAAGTAGAAACAAGAAGTAAAGCAAGATAAAAATTTGAACTTGGCACCTATATAGTTTTGGCTATGATGAGTAAGCAGTGATCCTCTACTTTTTCTTTTTGTTGTTCAAGAAAACTTGAAGCTTTGGTTCTCACCATGACTAAGAGCTTCAAGTGATATCTTGAGAAAAGTTTCTTCTTCTTGTTAAGAAAATTTGTTTCTTGAATCTTGTTTATGAGGTTTTATGTTGTTTGCTAAAAGGTTCTTCTCTTGATGCCCAAAAAGTTTTCATTTTTCAAAGTGATCTATGTGTTCTTGGTGTTCCCTTGAGTTGTTGAGAAGAAAAATGTTTTCTTCAAGATATCTTGTTCAAAGTTTGTTCTTTTAAAAATAATGTTTTCATGATTGAAAAAAATCTCTTTTTACACCTCCAACATGATTTTGATGTGACCAAAGAATATTCTATAGCATAAAAATTTAAAAAGTTTGTTTTTTGTAGCCTAAAAGTGGCACCTAAAGAATATACTCTCTTAAAGGTTCATTTTGTTTTTTTTGAAGACAAGAAAATGAATAAAAGCCTAAATTTTCTTAAAGTATGAAGCTTTTTAGTTATAAAGATGAGAACT
This sequence comes from Pterocarpus macrocarpus, assembly GCA_031439585.1. NCBI lineage: Eukaryota > Viridiplantae > Streptophyta > Magnoliopsida > Fabales > Fabaceae > Pterocarpus > Pterocarpus macrocarpus. Next base: position 35,850,366 of record CM062519.1, on the reverse strand, counting down.
TGCAACTTTATTTTGCAAAGGTTGAATCTTGAGAACAAAATATTGAGTAAAGTTTCAAACTTTATTAAAAAATGAAGCTTTTTAGTCATAAAAGTGAAATCTTTCAACTTTAATTTATAAAAATGGAATCTTGAAGACAAGATAATGAGTAATTCATCAAGAATAAAACTTCTTAATCTTGACGGTTGAATCTTGCAACTTTATTTAAGATAAAAGTTCACCTCTTGATGATGGTAAACACATGGTGTTATTGTGTTCATGAGTGTGGATATGTATTGTCATGACCCAAGGGACTAGAGGGATCTCAAAATCCCTTAGCAACAAAAGTATGATTAGGGTTAACGCCATATCATGAACCCAGGAATCACTTGTGCACTATCTCAAGGAAAACCAAAATACTTGAAAGCAAAATGTTGGTAAAACCCCATTATAGGCTTCGGCCATGATAAGAAGGAAAAAGGAATAATAAGTGCTAAACTTTTTAACTTGAACAATATGTCCCTTAAGATGTGAACATAAGAAATCTAGTAAGTTATTTGTGAAAATGAAATCCCCTAAGTCAAGTATGACCTTACTTGAAATGTAAATGGTCAAAAGGTTACAACATACATTCACCTTAAGTTATGTGACTCTTTCATGAGTAGACATGAGGATTCCTACCATGATTCATAAGATATTTCACAAACTACAAGAACACCCTAGATACCATATAGGGTGTGGACGTGATGATGTTCTTATGCTTGTTGTGTAGCATGATTGTTTGGTTATTGGCTTATGAATGAATGATTATTGGTACTTGATACGATGTTCTATAATGAATATGATGGATTGTTGGTTGAATTCTCATGCTTGGCAATTTTGGATAAGCTCCGATCTAGCTGTTATGTTGCCAAATTTTCATCAAAATTGTGTACTTAGACATATCCATTGCATGCCTACTTGTGTCTTGTTTTTTAGCATAATGCATATGAATGTGTAAGATGTAATATAAGAAATGAAATAATTGGATGTGATCCTTCAAAGGGGAAAGTGATTCACAAAGACAAGGTAAGCGAGTGTGATCCTTTAAAAGGAAGGTGACCTATTAAGAGACCCCTCTACTTTGGATGTACGAGGCCCGTGTAACACCCTCCCAAGTACAGTACTATGCTTAAGTCATAGCACCACACTCAAGAGTTGTTACTATTACCTGAATGGACCTTATCTGATAACAATCTCTGGCCATCCCTAATATTCCTTGAACTATCTGGAGATAATATGAAAACATAGTGAGAATTATAAATTCTCAGTAGGATTCAATTAACTATCACATACCGTGTCATCATTATTATCTCCAGCTACTTCGGTTTATTATGAAAAAGGTGAATATGTTAATAGACTTTTCAGTTTTATAGTTCAACAATGTTTTATCTGAAGCAAAGTTCATTTTAGTCATCCACTTGATAAATAGAGATGAACTTCAAACAATTAATTTATCAAGAAGAAGGACAAGTAATCGTAATGTAACGATTCATAATAAGATACGACACAATTGAATAACATGCAAAGATGGATGCAAATAACTTCTTGATGTGAGCGCATTCATCTATCTTTAGTTTTCTTTACTTTCTTTTTCTTGGCACACCTAGGCGTTACGTATCGTTATCCCTAGGGTATGAGCTTAGATGTGCCTCTAATTGGAGGGATCTCATTTTGACCACGTGCCTCTAATTCGGAGGGATCTTATCTGGGTACGTGCCTCCGAGGTAGAGGGACCTCATTTGTCTAAGTGCCTCCTGTAACATCCTCCCGAACTACAGTACTATGCTTAAGTCATAGTACTATACTCTGGAGTTGTTACTGTTACCTAAGCGGACCTTAATTGACAGAAATGTCAGCTGTTTGTGCAACTTCTCGAACTATTTAGAGATAACACGGAAACAAGAGCGAGAATTTAAAATTCCCAGTAGGATTCTTTAACTATCATACATAATGTCATCATTGTCATCTCCAGTTGCTTCGGTTTATTATGAAAAAGGTGATCATGTTATACATGTTGTTTGATTTTATAGTTTGAAAACATACTGTCAGAAGCAAGGTTCCTTTTATTCATACACTTGTCACTTGGGTGAGCCAATACAAAGTCAATTCATGAATTATATTATGAATAACAATTGAAACATAATAAAATACAATAGCATCAATATACTGGAGATATAACATCTATACATGCCTTTACTTGTACTTGAATTTATGCAAATACATACAATTTACTTTTATTTCTTTATCTTCTTTTACCTGTTACACATATTCTAGAGTATGATTGCCATGTCATACTCCATCGGGATGTGATTACTATGCCACACTCCTTAGGAATATGTTCTTCCAGCCACTCCCAGAGTATGATCGCCATGTCATACTCCATCGGGATGTGATCGCCATGTCACATTCCTTAGGGTGTGGGATCATTATGCTACATTCTAGAGTATGATCGCCATGTCATACCCCATCAGAGCGTGATCACCATGTCACGTTCCTTAGGAATATAGTCTCGTCATCATATCCTTCATCATAGAATCTTTACACGCCATATTCCAGAGTATGATCGCCATGTCATACCCCATCAGAGCGTGATCGCTATGTCACGTTCCTTAGGAATATGGGACCTTCATCATATCTTTCATCATAAAATCTTTATATGTCACCATAAATTTTTGATACTTGCACTAGCTGGGTTATGCCATGCCTCATGTAAGCCCTATCCCCTATACTTACACTAGATGGGTCGATGTCATGCCTCATGTGAGTGGGATACTTGTATATGCTTTAGTCTTTATTCTTTAACTGCCTTCACCTGGAGGGAACCGAATAACTGCCTCCAAGTGAAAGGATCTCATATATTCTTCCTTCATTCATATGCAGATATGCATGTGCTCATAAGAATGATTCATGATCATGTCATCGTAATATATTCATAATTGTATAGCTGTTCATATCATAATTTCTTGTAATATAACATTCATAGTTTCATAGACCTTTGCAGAAAATTCGATAGCATAACGGATCGAGTCCGCTTCCTCATGAATAGTGCCAATTTCAGCAGACAGTCGATCACAATAAGAGATCAAATATAAGGCATTAATCGTTCAAGCACCAACATAGAATTGCAACACTTAAGCTTTACTTGAATTCATATGTGAATTAAGGTGCCGAATCCTTTAACTTTGGGAATCCTGCTCCTATTCTTCAACTCTACTAGTTTTTTAGAAATGAAGCCTTAAATTCATTTAAACTCATTTGGACCTGATTTTTTGATATGTTGAATTATTATGTGCCTATTTTTTAACCTATTTAGTCCCATCTAGTTTTGATAAATATAACTCAAGTTATTTGCGTTTTAACCCAACTTGCCTTGCAGCTAGTCGGAATTACACACTTAAAAATAAAAATCCACTAAAAATCAAAATCTAGCTCAAATCATACGGAATTGGTTTCATATTAAAGCTAATAGGACAACCTTTCATTTGCAACAAGTTTCATTTAATTTGCTTTAGTATAGCTCTAGTTATAAGTCCTAAAATTCGACCTTCCTGAACTACCCTATTTTGACCTGGTTTGGACATAGGGCAACTTCCTCAAATCACTGAGAGCTAATGGGATCATAACAAACTCAGAATTTCATTATAGTGTTCCTCTATGTGTACCCTTTCTAACAAAGTTGGTTTCACTCAATTTGGAGTTGTGTAGGGTGAGTTACACCCTTCTCAATTCACACTGCCCGGATGAAAGTCTTGATACCTAGGTCAAACTTCAAAAATTCATATCTCTCTCAATACTAATCCAATATTATATATGTATGGAAAGCTCTAAATTTCTACTTTCATATAAAAATAGTTCCATCAGATTTAACCGGCTATAGGTGGAGTCGTACACTCCGCCATCCGGACTGCCGTGGACTTTTCACCTAGACAACATCCTAATTCTCCACTCCTTCTAGTTTTCTCCTTCTAACTTTAATTCCAACTCAAGATTTCATATTAATCCAACCATAATCCATCATATACATCCAATATATCATCAAATACATGAAGAAGAGTGAAATTTCATACAATTACAGTTTAGAGAAATTAAGGACAAAAATTGAATTCTACCTCTTAGTACGTGATTTTGCTAAGTTTTGGAGTTTGGATGGAACCTTGTCAAGCTTGGAGGTTTGATAGAGTAAGTTAAGAGGAGAAGAGAAGAAGAGAAGAAGAAGGCTGAAACCAGATGAGAATGAGACACAAGTCAGCAGGGAGAAGAGAAAAAACTAATTTAAGTATTAAAGAGATAGCTGGCTTTGTGTGTTTTGATTGGTTGAAATTTTGTGATTGAAGTTCAGCCATGTCTCTTTCTTTTGTGGCTACATTATTCTCCACGTCGCCCCAAAAGTGGAACTCGCTGCCATTCTATTTCAAATCGGAACTTGTCTCTATTCTGTGTAAAGTCGGAGCTCACATCCATTTTATTTGAACTTGGAGCTGAAGTCGGATTTCGGAACTCGTGCCCAATAAATTCGGAGATCGAAAATCATGTCCATTTTATTTGAAGTTTGGGAATAAAGTAGGAGATCGGAACTCATGTAAATTTGGATCAATCTTGGAGATCAACTAAAAGATCTGAACTCATGTCTATTCTAGTTAAGTTCAACTCTAAGGTCAGAGCTCATTATATTCAGCCCGGAGATCGGTACTTGTGACCATTCTCTTAAGCTATCAACTCGGAGGTCGGAAACCCTATACAGTTTATGTTGAAACATGAAGTTGGAAGTCGAAAATGAGTGAATACTAGGTATAGTTAAAGTCGGAACTCGGGACTCGGGGGTGGTTGTTACACCTCCGAGATAGATGGATCTCATCTGGCCATGTGCCTCCAAGTAGAAAGATCTCATTGTCATGTCACATGTCAGAGTATAATCGCCATGTCATACCCCATCGGGGTGTGATCGCCATGTCATACTCCTTAGGATGTGCAATCATCATTATATCCTTAATCATAGGGTTCATGGATGCATATGCTTCGTACCTTATTTTTAAACATCTCATACTTGCATGATAGCCATGTACTATGAACATCCCTAACTCTCATATATTTACCGAAAATTTGGCAGCATAACGAATCAGATCCATTTCCCTATGAATAGTGCCAATTTCAACAGACAGTCAGTCATAGTAAGAGATCAAATATAATGCATTAATCTTTCAAACACCAACATAAAATTGCAACACTTAGACTTTAATTGAACTCATATATGCATTAAGGTGCCAAATCCTTTAATTTTGGAAATCCTGCTCATATTCTTCAACTCTACCCAATTTTAGAAATTAAGCCTTAAATTCATTTTAACTCATTTAGACCTGAATTTTGTCTATGTTGAAGTATTATGTGTCTAGTTTCTAACCTCTTTTGTCCCATCAAGTTTTGATATATGTATCTCAAGTTATTAACATTTTACCTGGGTATGTCCTGTTGCTAGGTAAATTTACCTATCAAAAACTAAAAATTTACTAAAAATAGAAAATTGGTTGAAACTATATGAAATCTACATTGTTGTAAAGCTAACTGACCTAGCTTTTATTTCCAACAAGTTTCATCTTATTTGAGCAAGTGGAACTCGAGTTATGAGCCCATGAATTTGGGTAACCTTCACTGCTTTATTTATCTTATTTTTGATGCAAGATTCAATCTCAATCTGATCAAATACTTGATAAACCAGCCATAATTCATCACATAACCATCATATATCATCAATTACATGAATAGAGAAGAACTTCCCAACAGCCATCAACTCAATAAACTTAAGCAAAGAAGCTGAATCCTATCTCTAGTTAATGCAAAACTAACTAGACTTGAGCTCTTGGTGTAGGAAGTGGGTGGAGCTTGGACATTTGGGAAAAAGGAAGTGAAGAAGAGGAAGAATGAAGGGAGAGAAGTTAGCATGAAAGAAAAGCACAAAATTGGGGGGAGTTGGAGGGGATTTGGTGTTTTAAAACTTGAGGAATGACTTGTGATTGGTGGAGAGGTGTGTGGTGCATGGAAGACCAAATCTCTTCTATCCATGGGCACCATATGGCACCACCTATATGGGGGAAGAGTGGCAAAGTTTCAACCACTCAAGTTAGGATTTTTAGTGTGGAATTCTACTGATTCGGTTCTGACAGTTTAAAATACCAAATCTTTACCGATTTCCCTCAAATCGGTAAAACATTACTAAGTAAATTTGTGAGATTTTCTATATCTCTATTCTAATCTTCTCAAGTCTAATCTCTTTAACTAACACTTAATTAACTCCTAATCAATATTTAATTAACTTCTAATTAATTCTACTTAGTCAATAAAGTCAGATAAATAGATTAACATCGTAATTTAAATGTATTGTAATTCTGGATGTTATACTGAATAATTTCTTATAGTATTTTACATAACAATCTAAATTTTCTGTAGCTCTAGTATTTGTAATTCATCCCTAGTTACCCTTATTTTTCTAATAAATTGATTAACAGTGCAAATCAATTGCACCATTTCTTTGGAATTGTTATATTTTCGCTTTTTCGTAAATTCTTTAGAAATTTCTATTTGGTTTTCGTAACTAGTGACATTTTCGTAATATTCAACAAGTCTAGGGGCATCCCATGTCATTTCACATATAGATACCTCTGTGGCTCAATCAGCCGAGGTTTAGGTTTCTACATTTTCGCTACGTGATTCTGCTTCGTTTAAAACCTTATTCTACTAATCCTATTGATATAGGGACCTAAATATCATTTTTAAAAAGTTTAGGGGCAAGGTTGTAAATAATAAAAGTTTGCCCAAGGACATTTTTATCATTTCCTATTACGTTATATGGGGATATTACAGCCCGGACCTCTACAATTTAGAGGAACCTTTGTCAACTTAGTCTAGTTTTAGATGGGAACTGTGTGATGATGGTCACAAAATGAGCTCATATCTAATAGCAGTCTATCCAAGGGGATACAAAGAAAGAATGCTAAGCATGTGCTAATTATGAATGTTAAGTATGACATATCAAAGGAAAGTCAAAGTCAATGATTTACATGAAAGTACATGCATCTTGATTCTCTTATATTCATGATTATGAATGCTTATTCTATGCTTTCATTAGTATGTTTCTATCTTATGACTTTGTGTCGACTTATATTCTGTTCATAAGATTAAAGTTAAAAGAAACTTGCTTCGGGAACTTATGTTTTCAAAACCTTTAAAATTGAATCCATGCATGTTCACCTTTTCAAAATTAAACCCGAAATGGCTGGGACAACGACGATAACACATTAATTGTCAAGTCGGGATCCTGCTAAGAAATCTTGTATTTCTCACTTCCATCTTTTTATGTCATCTTTAGACGGAGTTGATGACATCCATGGTAGCACTTTCGGTGCTACTTAATGGGATGTGATGAGGAGTTGTCATGTTATGATGCCTAGCCAAGGAGGATTGAGATAGTAGCATAGTGTTATTATTTTCCTAAGAGACCTAGTTAGGCAATTTATGTGTAATTAAGAGCATGTTAAAAGTCTTGTTACTTAATTTGACTTACTACATACATGATAATTATTAAGTGCGATTGTGATTCTTGATTTATTTATGATTACATTATTGCCTTAAAGTATTGTGTTATGTTATTTCAACTTCGTCATACATCCTTTTAAGTAACTCAATGATACAAGGAACAATGTTCATATGTATACATGTAAGTAAGTGCTTAAAGGCTCAATTTTCAAGCACAAAGGTTTTTTTAACAAAAAAAAAAGAAGAAAAAATTACATGCTGCTTTTATATATTACATGAATTTCAATTATTAGAATTTCTGCAAGTCAAGGATAACAACTTGTAATGCCATAAAATGACTTAAGTATATTATGGTATTATTAGGGTATTACATTTAACCTAAAGCACTCACGACATAAGACTTAACACTAAGTGTTATGAAAAGAAATGCAAAAAGATAATTAAATATGATCCTTCGATCACTTCGATAAGGGAAGGTGATCTACAAAGATAAGATAATTAAATATGATCCTTCAGTCGCTTCGATAAGGGAAGATGACCCACCAAGAGACCCCTCTAATTTTGAGGTATCTCCTTTATCACCTAAGTCTAATTTTAGATAGGAATTGTGTGATAATAGTCACAGAATGAGCTTATACCCTATAGCAGTCTATGCAAGGGTAAAAGAAAGATTGTTATGCATGTGCTAAGCATGAAAGTAAGAAAGTAAAGTAAAAGAAACACTCTAGTCAAGTCAAAGTCAAAGAAAAGTCAAAGTGAATAGAATTGCATAAAATGTGCTTGCATCTATGTTTCTATTGTATTCATGGTTATGAATGTCTTATACCTATGCCTATGCATGTACATGTATGCCTTATGATGCCACTATTTATGATGATATGCTTATAAAAGAAAGAATAAAAGCAATCTGCTTTAGGAACGAATGATTTCAAACTCATTTAAAATTGAACTTATGCATACTCACCTTTTTGTAAGAAACCCAAAGTGGCTGGGATGATAACGATGGCACTTAACTCTCTAGTTAGAGTCCTATTGAGAAATTATATTTCTCACTCCTATATTTTCATGTCGCCTTCCAAGGATGTCGATAAGTAGTTACATTGAGTTCTGTACCTAGCACTAGACTTTGACCTGGTGCTAAATGCCACGGTGTTGATAGCACAGGTGGCCATAAAGGCCTATATCCTTCATGACCATCAATTTTATTTTTCTATTATGAGTCCTTTCTTTTGGCCCATGACCCGTGCATTGGCATTACCTTGGATGTGGTGTGACCGCCTTTCCATCCTCTTATATACCCTATAGACGAGAAGATAGACTTCGACACATGTTTGATGTAACATCCCAATTTTCTTTGTGCTAAATTATTCCATTTTACCTCCACAACGAGTTCCGAGTTCCGAGTTCATTAGTTTTATGATTTCCGACTTCGCATTCGAATTCCACATGAAATGGAACAATTTCCAATTTCCGAGTTTGTCTTCGATTTTCAATTGATTTACGATTTCCGACCTTATCCTAGCATGTTCTTCATTCCGACTTCATGGCCTTTCCGATTTCGGACTTAATGCTTTAGCTTCGAGTTAACTAGAGTGGCTTCCGAGTTCCAATATTCGAGTTAAAGTATAGCGAGTATAATTTCCGACCTCCTATTTTCACGACTTCCGACTTGGACTTCAAGTCCGAACAACATGACTAATTCCACGATATCCGACTTCATGTCTCAAAGAAAATTTATCCGAGTTTATTCCAAGAGGCTTTCTATTTTGTTGGTGTTCCTGAGTTTGGATGGGGAGTTCCGGGATTAGGTGATTGTAAGCGGTATGATTTCCGATATCCGAACTTACCCCCAAGTGCCAGATAAGGTTGGACGAGTTCCGACATCAGGTTTTAGCCCCAAGCTCAAATAAAGGGGACGCGGGTTCCGACTTTACACATAATACACGAGTTCCGATTTCGAATTTATGGAAGCGAGTTCCACTTTTGGGATGACGTGAAGAGCTATTTGGCCACAAAAGTAGATATTTCCAGAATAACCCTGGAACTTTTCATAAAATGACCTTTATGTCCCCACATCTATAGGATTGGCAGAATAGGGTTTTGAACGGAGCAGAACCACGTGGTGAAACCGTAGAAGTTAAACTCTCTGCCGATTGGGCCACGGATGCAGTCGGATGTGAAATGAGGGTGCCCCTGGACTTGCTCAAAATTACGGATATGCCATTAGCTATAGAAAACAGAAAACATAAAGGTTTGGAATTTTTGCAAAACGTTTAATCTACACTATTAATCGATCTATTCGATCTTATTGATTAGGTAAGGCTAATTAGAAATTTATTAAAGGATAATTAGAGATTAATTAGATATTAGTTAGAGAGATTAGGCTTAAGATAAATTAAAATGAATATGTAGATATCTTACAAACTATTAAGTACTATTTACCGGTTTGGAGGAAATCGGTAACTATTCGGTGTTCTAAACTGCCAGGGCCGAATCAGTAGAATTTTACACTGATAACCTTAGGTTGAATGGCTGAAATTCAGCCACCTCCACCACCATAGATGGCGCCATATGGCAGCCACATGATGAGGAAATTTGGCCAAATCATGACCATTGAAGCTAAATATCTCAAGTCATCATTATCTAGTCATAAAGCCTAGAAAAAATCTCCCCCACCTCCCTCATTTTTACGCCTCCACCAATGCTTCAGCCTTCTCTCATTTCTTCTCCTTCTTCTTCCTTTCTTTCCTTACCTCCATGACCAAGAACTTCAAGCTCAAGATTGGAAGCCTCCTTGACCTCAAATCCTCTTGCTCCTTTTATGAAAATTGATCCTCACCTCCTTCTCTACAAAACCCCTCTAACAATTTCATGATTAAGCACCAAATAGAACCTCCCCACATTCATATGAGCTGCTGCCATGATGAAGAAAGAAGGCTAGGAGTTGGTTCTTGGCCTCCTTGCTTCCATAGCTTCAAGGATTTCAAGGTAGGTAGCTCAAATCCTTAGTTGTTTGATGTATTATATGACTATGTGGCTGCTATGTTCCTCTCATGCCATATTTGTATGAGGGTGCTTTGATGTTCTTCTAATGTTTTGAGGTGAGGAAACTTGGGTTAAGTTGAAGAATTTATCAAAAAACTTAAAGGGGAGCTGGACAGAATTTGTCTTCTGAGTGAGAATCCCACGGCAGTCCGTACGACGGAGTGTACGGAGCCGCCTACAATCGGTCAAATCCGATGAAACCATTTTTAGATGAAAGTAGACTTCCAGAGCTTTCCATACATATATCATATAAGGTTATTGGATTAGTATTGAGAGAGATATGAATTTTTGAAGTTTGACCTAGGGTTCAGGACTTTCTTCCGGGCAGGGTGACTTGAGGAGGACATAACTCACCCTATACAACTCCAAATTGAGTGAAACCAACTTTGTTAGAAAGCTGACACATAGGGGAACATCCCAACATGAGATTCCGAGTTTGTTATGGTCCCAATTGCTCCCAGTAATTCGAGGAAGTTACTCTATATCCAAACCAGGCCAAAACAGAGTAGTTCAGGAAGGTCGACTTTCAGGACTTATAACTCGAGGTATACTTAAGCAAATGGAATGAAACTTGTGGCAAATGAAAGGTTGTCCTGTTAGCTTCAATATGAGACCAATTTTGTATGATTGGAGCTTAGTTTCGATTTTTAGTGAATTTATACTTCGAAGAGTGTAATTCGGGCTAGTGACCAAATAGGCCGAGGCAAAAATTTGAATATCTTGAGTTATATAAATCAAAATGATATGGGACCAAAGAGGTTTGAAAGTAGACATATAGAGCTATGATATATCCAAAATTCAGGTTTAAATGAGTTGAATAGAGATAAAGGTGGATTATACAAGATTCGGGCAGAACCGAATAGAAGGTAGCAGAATGGCCAAAGTGATAGTTTCACAAAGTGACCCAATTGAAGATTTCACAAGTATTAGGGAAACATATAAAGTTTGATTTGAGGATGGCCAGTTTGATATTGATATATATGTGTTAAGTTGATTATGTTGTTATGACTGATTTGCCCGTGAGAGCTGGCACTATTCATGGGGAAACGGACCTGATCCGTTATACTGCCGAAATTCCGGCAAGGATTTATGAGAACTTATGCTATGAATGATTATGCTTTGAATGTATTTACGTTTACATGTCATATTCATGAGCATCATGCATGCAAGTATATGCTTAGAACATGATATGATATATAAAGTATGAGACATACTCATGAATGCACCAAGCGTCTGCATGCATGACAAGATATGAAAAGGAAAAAGATAATAAGAACTTGCAAGAAAGACGTACCAAGCTACCACGTGAGGCATGGCATAGACCCAGCTAGCGTGGGCCAGAGCGGTACTGTCTAAGACTTGGGCCAGCCCCCGACCAGATTTAAGGGGAATAGACCGGTGTGAGGGTCGGGGAAAGTAAACCCGTCACTCATGTATAGGTACGAGCTCGGACCGAGAAGCGAGCTATCACCCAGGGGTGAGAGAGGCCATTCACCTCCGGGGAACCAAGTATAGAAGAGCAAGGTTAAATTGCAAGTTAAAGAGAGAAATGAATTAAGTCAAGTGCACTTGCATACAATCAAATACAAGCATCTATATGTGCATTTCTAATCATCTCATTATGTCATGATGCTATTATGACTCTTACTAAAGCATATTGTACTATCTGTATCTCTATGTCAGTCATATGAAATGGCAAGTGGTTGTTAAAATATGACCCGCTTCGAGAATGGTGTTTTCAACTTAAAATTGAACCACTGTGTGTTTATATGTGCTCATCTTTTCATAAGAACCCGAAGCGGTGGGAATGTTTATGATGGCCTTTGTATGAGAATAGTTCATGTTTACCTACTGAGAACCTTAGGTTCTCACTGCCTGCTTGCATGTTTTTCTGTTCCATAAACATTCCAGTACCCAAATTGGAAACCAAGTACGAGGCAGAGTACAGGACCATTCATGGAGCAAGCATTGGGCGTAAGCCACACCAAAAGATCATTGAAGCTAGTAACGACTAGTCAGAAGTAGACGCTGTGTATTATATCAGTCACAGTTTCTTTTAAAGTGTAACTATTTTATATTTTTCCATGTATCAGAGACTATTAGTCGGTAATAAAAATGCTTGATTAAAGGGCCATGTATTATATTTTCCCTATTTTAAAGTTTTCTTAGCACAGTGACAACCTCTTAATATAACTCCATGACTCGAGCATGGCTTATATAATAGAGGGTGTTACATTTGATGCCAACGTACACCATCAAGTTCGATCCTACTAAGTCATCCTATCCATTAGTGATTTGACTAACATCAGATACATCATCTTCAGTAAAGAGTCGAGTGCTCGGTCGAAGGTGTAAGCGAGGTTTCATTCATACCAGGTGATACCCCTAGGATGAGGGCATGCATGAGGTGGAGGGCATGGTTGATGAATTAGATTTTTACATATATATTTTCCCTCATATTTAGTACATTAACCCTCTTTTGTACTTAATTGAATTGATTTGGATCATTTTTTCTAGTTTGGATTTTGGTTAGGTCTTGATTTAATTTTTCCAACATTGTACTTATTCTGACACTGCTTTGGTATTTGGACCATAACTTGAGTTATAGGCCTCATTAGATTGCGATTCTTGAAATGTAGGAAAGCTGAGAGCTGGGCCTACAACTCATATGAAGAGATTAGAGGCTAATTCTAAAGTTTTGGAGCTGAAATTAGACCTGGAAACGCAGTTAAGAGGTATAGCCATGATTCCTGGGTAGGACCATATCTCGGCCATTAGGAGCACAATTGAGCCCATTCCAGTGCCGAGCCATTTGAAAGTTAACACCTAGAGCTGCATTCCATATTCAAAGGATTGAGCCAAACAAAAGCATCTGCTTGGCCAAAAATGTGATGGAAGTCCACTGATGGGTCTAGGGAAGCCCATTGAATGTTTTAGGCATAACTTTCCCTCCAAAATTCCAATTTATACAAATGAGGTGTCCAAATGTAGCTCAGGAAGAGAGGATTAATGTAATTAGAGATTAGTGATTGTAAGTATAAATACGGGAAGGCTGAATTCAGATACACCCTTTGAATCATTTACACAGAATTTGAAATGAAAACACATCTCTCTCTCTCTTTCTCTCTCTTTCTCTCATCTTTGAATTATCATTTTTCTCCATTAATGGAGGATAGATTCTTATCTGATCCAAGAATTCAAAAAGGCATAGGCATTCTTGAGGATTGATGAACTCGAATTCAACTCTTCAATTCGGTTTCATATACTCTTTCTCTATTCTTGATCTCGTTTTTTAATTGAAGGTTTTCGCTCTAAAATGTTGATTAAGAATTTGATTGTTTTTCATATTGATCTATTGATTTATATGATTCGATTGTTGGAACAGTATGAACTAGATTTTAGATTTGAAATTTAAGGTAAAATGCATTGGTGGCTAAAATTAATACGAGTCAATTAGGTCCTAGATGTCTCTGAACATTGATTGATTGTGTGTTAATTGAATGCATGAAGGTCTTCGTGTGAATGCTGGATTTGGATTGAGGTTTCATTCAAATTCAAGATAAACCACTGAATTGGATTATTGATATGTGCTTAGAATTCGGTGATATAGTGACAATTGTTTTCTCTTGATTCTTGGATTGGATCTTGAGTTCTGTTTTAAATTCTGTGTTAATTCTCTTCATTTACTTTCTATTTACAATTGTTTGATGATAAACCCCCTAAATTTATGATCATATAGTATCATCATCTTTGAGAGATGACTCAGATTGCACTATACTATAAGTTTATGTAGTTTGATTTTGTAATTTGAATGAGCTCAGCACTCAAATCAGTAATCGATGATGGGGGCTTTGGGATTAAACTTAATGGCTTTCACAGTGATTACCATCACCTCACATTTAACTCACAATGAGACATGACCTGAGGATCAAAGCAAAGTAATCTTCATGGAATGACATGTTTAGAACGAGAAGCCATGACTCTAAAAGAATTCAGATATCATTGATGTCATGGGACATTCGATCTTCGATGTCACTAAGCTAGTAAAGTGAAATATGGATATCCACTTAAATCTTTGTTTTCCCCATAAAACTCGACAGTCAAACATTCATGAAACTCAGCATCGAAGGTTATGACGTCGGACCGAGTTAGGACCTCTGTTATGGGCTAGACCTACAGCCCCAAGGTAGCAAAGGCCCAAGCCCAAAACTAACCTAATACTGATAGCTAGCGTCATAGCCCACTCCAATTTACAATTTTAAAACTTAATAACACTACTTGTACGATAGTGCAACCAAGGTCGTGTCACAAGGATGTTGATGACAATTTGATTAGTAACAAGGGGATTTTGTTTGCATACAAGAAAACTAATTAAGAAACGAAACTAACAACTAAAATAGACATTACCTCAAGGATTTCCTAAGGCCAAAAGCATATCTATCACAAACGCACATATGATCAAACACATGGTATGTGGCTAACTTGAGCTATTAGAGGGACCTTTACTAATAATCCCACAATTCTACCTAGAAACGTCTAGGCATTCAACCAATATACAATTGATTAGATAATTAAGACCTCAACTCTAATTAACATATGTTGACTTTTAGCCCCAATTGTATTAGCTTAGGTTTGGACCCAAACCTAATTCCTAATTCTGTAGTTAATCAAGTTCATACCAATTAACCAATTAGTAATCACCTAACTAATTCCTCATTCATAAACCCATATATCAATACCATTCAATGCAAGCAAATAAAAGAGTAAGAGGCAAAGAGTTAAGAAAACACATCATGTATTGAAATTAAAGAGTAAGGTTTCAAGATACAAATCTCAAAGCCCTTTGGAGAATCCCTAAGCTCCCCACCAACTCTACCCCTTCATGGGAATTTACAACCAAAATAAAAAATGAAGAGTGGTGGTGGAAATATGAGATGTAACGTCTGAAAAATTTTACCCTTTTTAAACAAGTTGTTCGATTTTATCGAATAATTGTGTTTAATTAGGATTCGATTTAGTATTCACTTAAATCTAATTAAGTGTGATTTAGAAGGATTAGAATTTAGGAAATTAGATTAGAAACATAGAAGACCTCATAGAATTTTTCTAAAATTGATTTACCGATTTAAAAGAAATCGGTAAGATTTTGTTATTTTAAAATGTCAGAATCGAACCAATAGAAATTATACTGTGAGAAACTTAGGATGGATGGCCAAGATTCAATCAACATTCCTCACAAGTGGCACCACAAATCAACCCAAAAAAGGGCAGCCAAGTTGAGTTTGAAAGTGAGATGAAATCCACCAATCACAATCTAACTTCCTTCAAAAGTCTTGAAATAATTCCTTTCTTTTCCCCTTGAATTTTCAGCCACTATAAGCTGTTGAGCTCTCATCTTTTTTCTTCTAGTCACACTCATCTTCACTCCATCTTCATCAGCCTTTCAAGCTTCAT
The DNA here is from genome assembly GCA_031439585.1 of Pterocarpus macrocarpus. NCBI lineage: Eukaryota > Viridiplantae > Streptophyta > Magnoliopsida > Fabales > Fabaceae > Pterocarpus > Pterocarpus macrocarpus. The sequence goes on along the minus strand of CM062519.1, from coordinate 35,834,319 downwards.
CAAAATTTTCTTCAATCCAAGACACCAATCCAACAAGATTTCACCTTAGAAAGGTAGGAATTCAATCTATCTTCTTATTTTCTTTAAATTGGGGCTGATTGGGACTCCACTTTCTTTCCAATTTCTTGCATGATTCTGATGTTATCTTGAGTAGAGATGATGATTTATGGTTGATTTTGTATGTATGATATGATTTGAATTGAAATTGGAATGAAGAAACTTGAAAATTGGGAGAAGCAAGGAGCTGCTGGGTGAAAACCCTATGGTGTCCGTAAGTTTGTTTTGTACAGACAAAAATCCAGCCATTAGACCTTGATAAATCTATTTTTACATGAAACTAGACATCTAGGGATTTCCAACTATATAAAATATAAGGCCATTGGATCAGTACCAAGTGAGTTATGAATTTTTGAAGCTTAGCCTGAATTCTAGGCTCTTCTCTAGGCAGTATGAGTTAAGAAGGGTGTAACTTACCCTATAAAACTCCAAATTAAGTGCCACTAGTGCTGTTTAAAAGCTAACATGTAAATGAACATTCCATTAAAATTTTAGAGTCAGATTCATTCCCAATTGCTCCTAGTAAATCAATGAAATTTCCTTAAGTCCAAACTAGACTAGAACAGGATAGTCCAAAAGGGTCTACTTATGGGGCTTATATCTTGAGTTATACTTATGCAAATAAGGTACAACTTTTTCAAATTAAATTTTGTTCTATTAACTTTAATTTGGTATAAGTTTTGTATGATTTGACCTAGGTTTCTATTTTTAGTGAATTTTTACTTTTAAGGGTGCAGTTTTGGCCAATAGTAGAACTAACTGGAGTAGAATTCAAATAACTTGAGCTACACAAGCCAAAATGAGATGGGACGAAAACGGTTGGAAACCAGATACATAGAACTATAGCATATCCAAATTTAGGTCTAAATGAGTTGAATAGAAATAATGATGAATTTCACAAAATCGGGGCAGAATAGAGTACAAAGGGCAGAAAACCTTATTGATGTTAGCACACTACATATTTGATATTATTGTTATAGATTTGTTTCTCTATTTTGATCTTTTTGCTTGATTGATTCTACTAGTAGCTTGACACTATTCATGGGGAAGCGGACTTGATCCGTTATGCTGCCGAAATTTTAGCAACGAATTCATATACCTTATGAAATGTTTGTATGAATACATGATGTTCAAGTAGGATAATGTTAGTTGTGCATGAAATTTATGAAAGATACAAAGGATTCCATATTACTTGGGCCAGCCCCTAAATAAGTTTAAGGGGAATAGATCAGTGGAAAAGTCGGGGAAAGTAAACCCAGCAATCCTATATAGGAACGAGCTCAGTCCTGAAAAATAGACTATTACCCAGGAGTATATGGCCAAAGACTCCCAGGGGACCAAGAGTGGAAAATAAAAGTTGCATAAGTCGAAAATCTCCAAAGGCTACCTGCATATTTCCATTTCACATATATATGCTCTATTTATGGGTTTCTAAGTTAAGGTTATAGTCAACTGTATATTCCTTGTGTTATATTATTGTTTGCCTATGGTTACTGTTTCAGCTTCGTTAGTGTGCCTGTTAAATATATTTGTATTGCTCTAATTTAAAATTTAGCTTTTTTTTTGGGTTCTATTTTCTATAATTTAAATTAAGTTGAATATTATGTTGTCATTTAAAATTAAGAAAAACCAAAACAACTGGGAATGATGGCGATGACAGAAGTGTATAAAATTAGTATTCCTACTGAGAAATTTTTATTTCTCACCCTATTGTATGTTTCCGCGTCATTCTCATATCATGGCGAGCACAGCAACGGGCACCCTCTTTATTGAGTTCCCCGATCTCCACATTCACCTCAACCCATTTTTAGACTCCATATATATATATATATATCTGGTAGCTGTCAGTTCCGCTTTTATTTCTTTTTCCGTAGAGACTTTGCCATTCCACTTATGCACCCACTATTTGAACTTGTCGCACCTTACATTGCTATCCCTATCCACATGGCACATCCATTTCCCTCCACCCACAGCAACAACAGTAGCAGCTCCCATGGATCCGCTTGCTTCACCACTGCAGCTGATCCCCTCTGCTTTATTGACTGAGGAGGAGGGTCCGTCGGAGGCGACTAGCTCATCTTTCTCATCCTCTACACCAATCATGGACCATCCACCAGCTGATGCCATTATGGCGAATGGGTTCCTTTCCTCGGAATCCATCTAGAGTACTTATGTAGTGCAGCAGGAGGAGATGTATAGAGTGGCCCTCTTTTAGCAATCTAGACCATAGGTAAAGGTTTAATGGATGCAGCACATAGTTGGATAGCATATGAAATGTCTTGTGGGGACCACATAGAGTTTAGTTTCATGGAGACAAGCCGAATTATTTTTTTTTAGCGGCCTCATTTTTTATACCCTGTACTATTTATGCACTTTGGGAGCACTTTGTAAATAAGCATCTATGTACCTATATATATGATGTAGTTTAGTAGTTTTGTTTATTTCATAGTTTCTTTCTGTTACAATGTTTAATTCATTTTCAATTTACTTTACCGCTAACAAAAATGAATAAATGAACAGTTAACTCTATATGGGTAATTAACATGGAATCGATAATGAAATTTTATGGATCAGACACACGTAATAAATTAATATATTATGACTTAAGCATAGTATTTTATCTGGTAAAGTGTTACATGAGAGAGTGAGAAGAAGAAAGGAGAAGAGGAGGTGAGCAAAGAGAGAAAAATAATCTACTCTAACCTAAAGAGAGAATCGAAATTCCTAAAAATAAGACTTATTACTTATCAAACCTTAGATGTGAAAATCCAATATTGCCCATTAGCCCAAATTAATCCTCTGCCTCTTAGCTTTAAATGGACACCCAATTTGCTTAATTGGGACTTGAAATGGGATAGTTATGGCCCAATCTTTGTAGCATATCTAGGTTGTACCTCTATTCACGTCATTCAACTTCAACAGACAATAAGCCTACCAAGATGTTAATATTTTGGAAAGTGATCTGCATATAAATTGAAGCTTTATGTCTTATCTTTCAAATGGCACCAATTTTGCCTAATCCAATGTCTACAACTCAAGTTACGGCCCAACTAGTGTACACTACTCAAATTCCAGCGACAACAACCCTGATCTGACTTCGTGGCCCAATTCAATCTACTAGATATGTAAATTAGCTTTCGACTTCTCATAAAAATTGTAGATCTTTCTCTCAGCTTTTGTGTAATATAAAATTTGTAATTTTTATAGGTTTACAACTCAAGATATGCTCAAAATACAGAAACAGTATAAATTTGTAGTAATGCTGAAAAATACAATTAAGCCTAATTAGAGCCCAAACTCATAGAATATGTCAAATATTGATCAATTAAGCACATAAGAGATCCAATAAACTAAATATGAAAGTTAATCAATATATCAAAATGTTACTTATCAATTTCTCCTACACTTATCTTTTTGCATGTCCTTATGCAAAATCCAAAATATGCACAAGGGTGCCGAAAGAAAACATCAGAATCTTAAACAAACATACAAGTCCTACATATGAAAAAATGACCAAACACCATGAAAAACAAATTCCCATTGGATCCACAAAAGTGTCAAGCATATAGGCAAAAGACATACACAAGGCATCAAGAAATTCAACAACTAAGACATATCTCTACAAAGGTGTAAGCAAGGCAAAAATCACTCTAAAAAGCATGGATCAAGCACGGAGGACCTCATAAGATATTGTGTTTAGCACTCTTACTCTCAAGTGTTTAAGGCTCAATTATACCACTCAAATCACTTGAAAAGGAAGAGCACTACCATAAGCTTGCTTATCATCAAATTCTCCACTACTCAAACATATGCAAACACAAATCAAGAGGACTTTATTCAAGGTTGTAATGGGGCCAAGGTAAGGATTAGGAAATAATAAGGATATGTAAGGTAAAAACCAAAGAGAATAGAAGAATATTGACAAAGACATGAGGTCACAAATGTGAGGGTCTTTCTTAAATCCAAGCAATGCAACAAATAACTCTCTTTTATCCCACTTCTTCACTTTCTTTTCATCAAAATTACCCTAATTTATTGACTACTCCTTTTTTCTATTTGCTTTTTTTTTTTTTTTCTTTGCTTCTTCTTTCCTTTTTTTTTTAAAAAAAAAATCTTTTCACTTCTTTTCTTTTCTCTTTTCACCTCTTTGCACCCCCCACACTTAAAGTCTTGCATATTCTCATGCAAATCCCCATACTTATGTCAATGCACATTACTAATGTAACCAATTGTCTCCTATTCCCTTAGGCTAGGTAGAATCATAGTTTTTCACTTTAGGCTTGTAATGTGCTAAAAACAAAGAATACATAAAAAGGCTCAAAGGGGCTAAACAAGGGGAAAAATGCAAGGGTGGCTATTTGGCTAAATGGTGTAGCCTCAAAAAGAATTAAAGCAATTTCTAGAGTGACAAATCATATGATAGAACAAACACACAAGAAAGGAAAGAATGATATGTAATACAACCATGCCAAAAGAAGGCTCTAAAGCTCACATGGGTCATGTCCAACATACTCAATCCAAGCAATTGAAGATTAATCTACCAAGCATACAAAACATAAAGAATAAGTGATGCGGCTCCAGCAAGTATATTGGGTCGTACAAGTAATAAAGTGATAGATAGAGTATCATTCCCACGAGGATAGATCAATTACTGAATAGTCTAAAGGATGACTATTTGGAAAAAATAAATTCATGGATAAAGAAATTAAAATTTAAATAAAATAAAATAAATAAGAAAATTAATAATGTAGATGGTGCTAATTGGGTAAACAAATGCAATCGGATGGATGTTAGAGCTAATTAATTTCACCTATTGAAGATGCATTTACTATGAATTTCCATTAATCCATTTCTATCCTAATTGACTCACGGTCGGTTCCCCTTAATTTATTCCTAGCCTCTCTCGAGGTCAAGCAATACTCTTTATCCTAAACTGATTGCCTAATCTCTTATCACAAACTAATCTAGGTAAAGGTTGAAGCTCTATGGGTTCCTATGTTGACCGCATAAACTGCGTTTGTCTATTTCTAATTTTTGCTCAGCTTACGGTGTTTCTGTTAAGAGGTGTAACATCCTCAATTTTATGTCGTGCTAAATTACCTCAGTAACCCTGAGTAATTAGGTACTTAATGAGTAATTATGAGATTAGGGCTTAATTAAGGAATTGACTCGGATGAGAAAAGTCAAGAGAATGCTTAATCGAGATCAGATAATCTCTAATTAAGCAAGTCAGAGCCTTATAGCTTAATTAAGCACTAATCGCCCTTAATTAGCTTACTCGAGTTTAATTAAGGTTAATTAAGCTTAATCGTAAGATTAAATTTTGTTAATCGTGTTCTTGTGTGTTAATCACTAATTCTTGCTTAATCACCTTAATTAAGTTGTATGAGCACTTAATCACATGATTAAATTCAAATTTAGTCAACTAGACAATAAAGTAAAGAGTGATGTCATAAAAGCATAAAGCATTAGACAAGACTACTTTAGATAAGAGTTTGACCATGCTTTGTCTCCCTATCATCCCATTTGTCCCCTTAAACCTTAATTAACATAAAATTAAGAAATATCTCCCTCCTCCCCTTTGAAGAAGTGGACGCCACTTTTCTTGCACACACACACACATTCACTTCATTTTCAACTTCTCATTCTCTCTCTAAAGTTCTCAAACTCTCCAACCTCTCTCTACATTTCTTCTTCTTCTTCATCATTCTCCACCTCCATAACCAAACCTTCCTCACTAAGCCCTTCAAAGATCACATCTTTTGGTCTTTGAAGACAAGATCTAAACACTACAACCTCCATTTTCACAAGATCTCAAGAGCTTCTCCTTCCTTCTTGCAAAACCGCCACCATCATCATCAAGAGGAGTCATCATCTTCTTCTTCCTCCTCTCTTGTTTTTGCACCATCTTCAAGAAAGGTAGTGATCTTTATCTTTTTCATTTTGTTTACTCAAGAAAGCTTGGAACTTGGTTCTTTCATGACCAAGATTTCTAAGTGAAAGCTTGAGAAGATCCTTCATGCTCTCCAAGAGCCAAAGTTTTCATTTTTAGTAAAATATGTTCTTGATGTTCTTCATGTGTTCTTAAGTTTCCTCATTTGGAAAAACGTGTTCTTGATGTTCTTCATGTGTTCTTAAGTTTCCTCTTTTAGAAAAGTATGTTCTTGTTGATATCTTGCTTAAAGTTGTTCCTTTCTTTTTATGATGAGTTAATGATTAGAAAAGCTTCACCTTTTTATGTTTTCATGATTTGATAAGACTATGAACATTCCAAAAGCTTTAAACTTTAAAAAGTTTGCTTCTTGATGCACAAAAAGTGGCGCAAGTTTTAGTGCCATCATAAAGTCTTCTATTGTTTTATTTTGAAGATAAAGATACATGAAAAGGTCTAAGCTTTTTAGAATAACAAGCCTTTTTAAGTTATAAAATGACATCTTGTTACTTTATGTCTTAAAAATCAAGCCTTAAAGAAAGCACCTTTCATAAAGTTTCAAACTTTAATCAAGAATGAAACCTTTAAGTCATACAAGTGTTGTTTTGTAACATTTAATTCATGAAGTTTAAACCTTGAACCAAAACAATGCAAAAAGGTGTTAACTTTTATAAAGAACAAGACTTTTTATTCAAAAAGCTAGTAACTTGTATTATTATTTCATAAAGATCCAATCTTAAGATAAGAGCTTAATGTCAAAGGCACTTACTTTCATAAAGAGTAAAACTTTATGACAACTTTATAAAGAATGATAACCTTAATAATGCTTAAGGCAAAACCTTGGTATGTTATTAGTAAAAGTTTAAAACTTTGTAACTTGAATAAGTTAAAAGTCACCTTTGGTGATTAGTGAACATTGGTGCTGTTGGATTCATGATGTGGTTATGCGTTGTCATGACCCAAAGATTAGAGGGATCTCTAACTCCTTGGGAACAGAAGTATGATTAGGGCCTCTGAACATACCATGAACCTAGGAATCACTAAGTGCACTATCCTAAGGAAAGGAAACAATCACATGATGTAATTAAATTGAACAAGTGTTCCATAAGACATGTACTTAAGTAAAGAATACTTTCGTACGAGGACTAAGCAACTAAAAGGCCACAAACACATATCCTAATTATATGATTCTCTCATGGATAACCACGAGAAATCATATGATGATTCACAATATCTTCGCAAAGAAAAACACAACTATAAACCCCTTTAGGGCATGAATGGGTGATATCATTTGGCATGATGAATGATGAGTTTGATTGAGCTTTGTCTCATGATTGAATGATGAATGTGATGTTATGATATAGATATGATGAACTGTTGGTTGAAAGTTTATGATTGACATTTTGGGGAAGCTCCGGTCTAGCTGTTATGCTGCCGGATTTCCGTTAAAATTTTGGACTTAGTCATATCATTGCATGTGTCTAGTCAAAGAAGTATTATGCATATAAAGTATAATGATAAGCAAAGAATTAATGGGACATGACCCTTCAATCACTTCGGTAAGGGAAGTGAGAGATGGCGATCCACAAAGACTCAAGGAACCTCTAAGAGGGAGGCAAGGGTGATATGGAGGACCCTTCAACTTAGAGGTAACCAATATCGGCTTAGTCTGATTTGGTTAGTACTGCGTGACGACGATCACGGAATGCGCTCATGTCCAAAAGCAGTCTATTTCAAAGGAAAGTAAAGGATGTTAAGCACGTGCTAAAAATGAAAGTAAAGTCAAAAGTATAACCATGGTTAAGTCTATGATGATGCATGTCCTTGCATGTACTTATGTTGTCCATTCGCATTATGAATGTTTATTCCATGTTTCAGTATGTATGTTAGATTATGATGGTGTAGTTATGATGTTAAGTTTAAAAGCAACTCGCTTCGGAGTTTAAGTTTTCAAAACCATCAAAATTGAACCTATATCTGTCCACTGCTTTTATAATTAACCTGAAGTGGCTGGGACGATGACGATGACATAGTCTTTGTCTAGGCGCAATCCTACTGAGAAATCTTGCATTTCTCACTCCTACGTTTCCGTGTCATCTTCAGATGGAGTTGATAGCATTAGTGGTAGCACTACTGACGATACCTGACTGGATAAGATGAGGAGCTGCCATGTTTCTTCACCTAGCTAAGGAGGATCGAGAGAGAAGCATAGTATTTTCATTTTCTTATGAGCCCTAGTTGGGCAGTTCATGTGTAATTAACAGCATGTAGGAAGTCATGCTGCTTAATTTGACGTATGTGATACTTATTAAGTGTAATGATGACCTTGATTATCTCTAATTGCATTCTTGGCTTAAGGTATTGTGTTATGTTGTTTTCATTTTGTCATATGTCTTATTAGTAACTCAGCGATATGAAGAACAACGTTCACACGTATGCGAGTAAGTAAGCGCGTAAAGGCTCAGTTTTCAAGCATAAAGGTTTTACAAAAAAAAAATTTACCTGATATTCTCGTATATTATGCTAATTTCAAAGCTAAGAACTTCCGCTAGTTAAGAGTAACAACTAGTAATGCCAAAAAATGACTTAAGCATAGTATGATATTATTAGGGTGTTACAAGAGGCTCTATTCACAAACCCTCTCTCGAGTTATTGTAAATCCCCGGATTAATTAATTGGTGATCAAGTAATCAAAGGCATTAGGCACAAACAAAAACACTAAGCAATAGAGATAGAAACAAGATTAACATTGATCCATACATAAAATTGTCATACAAAACAGGTCCATTAACGCCCTAGCAAAAGAAACTTAGTTCATGACTAAAGAAAAGAAAACAATGGAAGAGCATGAAGATAAGAAGACAAAAGAACAAAAAGCCATCAAGAATATAAGCTAGAATCAATATATTCGAAAGAATGTGGATCTCTCCATGTTGCAATTGAGCTCTAGAATCCTTGAATCTTCATCTTCAATCTCTCTGGAAGAAGTCTTTTGTCTTGGGAAGGTTGTAGGAGTGTCTAGGAATCTATTTTCTGACCTTAAGTGATGCCTTTTATAGTCCGCGGATTCCTTCTATCGAAATTCAGCTCGAGTCCACTAATTCTGCAGTCGGGGTCGCGCTATAGTGCAAAGGGTTGCGCTATAGCACAACACTCAAAATTTGGTGTGATTGGTGAAATGGGAGCATGCTATAGCGCGCTTGTCTAACAATGCTGACCGCTTTTACACATTTCCAAGCTCTATAGCGGTCAAAATAGTTCGAATTTGCCTTCATAGGTAGAAATAGCAATTATAGGTCTTTGAGTAAGTTTTCCAAAGCAATATGAAACATCTCAATCGGAGTTTTGTAGCCCAAAATATGAGTGACATAGTGACGAAAGGTTAGACTTAATAGCATCAGAGATAGGATGAAGCTTCAATCTTGTTTCACTTTTTTCTCCTAGAAGACTCATGAAGTGGAAAAAGTGTCCAATATGAAAGTTGGATATCTTCTTTTCTTTTTTCCAAAGAATCTTGGATCATCATAATCTGACTTCTAGAGAGATAGATATCAAATTTCCAATGCTGAAATGTCCTGACTTCATGCAAGATAAGCTCGCTCATGGCTCCAAATGCCAACTTGAGTGCTTGAACCTAATGACAATCAGACAAAAACATAAATAAGTATCTAAAATATAAGAAAATAATAGAAAATAAATGTACCACCTAATCTAAACTACTTAACGAAAATAAAACAAAATATTAACTAAACTAAATAATTATATTCTAAATTAAATAAAAACTAACTAAAAATATAACTCACTAAAGGGAGTTATCACAACCCCTAACTTAAGAACTTGCTTGCCTCCAAGCAAGACTTAAATCAAAGACTCAAAAATAGAAAAACAAAAGACTCAAACAAAAACACTTAAAACACAAGGACTCACTACACAAAATGGTCAAAATAGAAGTTGTTGCCTGTAACACCCTACCAATTCAATGTTATACTTAAGTCATAACATGAAATTGAGTAGATTGCGTTACCGTGTTAGTATTCTGTTTATAGTTGTATTCATTATATTATATTCTATTTTTCTCTAATATATATGTATATATATATATTTTGATGAAATATACCTCGGGGTACAAAGGTCATATATGTAAACAGAAGAAGCGGCGTGCTGTATATAGTAAACATGATTAGTATCATAGAACGTAACAAAATTTAATAAAAAGCACAACAAAGAAGATAAAGAGACGTAATATATCATCAGCTGTACATATACATATATATGCCAGAAGCCAACGCTTCGGTTTATATACAGGTTCAAAAGAGGATACATAAGCGGGGCCGGTGTACCAAAAAGACATAAGGCCCATGTTAGTCAAAACAGTCTTATAAGGTCCTCAGAGGACATTTCAAACTAGCTGATATACATATGGCTAAGTCTATGGCCCAATGCTACACACTGCCAAAAAGGGGCCATACTGTACAATGTAGCCAGCGGCCGGAGCCTACTCAATCATGTAGTTGTTGGCCATACCAGGCCTGGCTGGGGAGTAGTCAACACTAGGTCCCGAAGAGGAGGATGATGATCCGGTAACCTCAGATGGATTGCTCTCAGGACTGAGTGGAATATCTGGAACCACCTGTGGAGGTGACACTGGTGGAGGGTCGACAGGAGCTGCGGGTGCCGCAAGTGCTGCAGGTGGAGCAGGGTGTGCTACATGCAATGGGATCACGAAATACGGAGCGGCAGGGTCGAATGCAGGGTAAAATAAAGGAACAACAAAATTCTTATTACTAAAAAGATAGAGGCAGAAGTGGCAGGAACCAACTATGTGCAATGAGTCAAACATGGGGTCATAGTGGAGCTACATGTCAAGGATCTCGATAAATAGGGTGGCTGTCGTGTCCATTACCAGAGTCTGAGAATGATGCGGAAACATAAAGCGAGATGAGAATTTAAAGAAATTCTCAGTAGGATTCAAGTACGGTATTAAACTGATGTCATATTCATTCTCAGTTGCCTCAGCTTTTATTTAATTATAAAAATGACATCAAATGGAACTATCCACATTTAATAAGTTTAAGTAAATACCTGCTCTGAGGTAAGGTTCAGTTTTACTTAAGACAGTAGAAGAAACAGAATAAACTATTAAATAGTGTTACACAGAATTCTGAGCAGATTAAATAAACAGACAGCAACAAGTAAACATAATAGTCAAACTGTAAATAACTTGTAATGACTATGCAATGTGACCATGCAAAAACTCATTCTTAAAACTTAGCATCATAAGCTTTTCCATTACTTGATCCCCTGGGAGTTCTTGGCCATTCAACTCCTAGGTAATAGTCTACTTTTCAGGATCGAGCTTGTTCCTATATAGGAATGCTGGGTTTACTTTCCTCAACCTTCCTACTGATCTATTCTCCTTAATTTTAATCTATGGCAGGCCCAAGTATTATGGAACTTTTATCATAACATAATCTTTATGAATTTCTTGAAAATGCACATGTATCTGAATGTATCTTATAACTCATACAACATATGAATTCTTTGCCGAAATTTCGGTAGCATAACGGATCGAGTCCACTTTCCCGTGAATAGTGCTAGACTACTAGCAAAATCATTCCATCATGCCAATCAATATGGAACGACAATTGTATATTCATAGTATCATTCATCAAATTCAATACAAACATCAATAGAGTTTTCTGCTTACTTCATCCTATTCTATCTGAATATTGTATAATCCACCTTAAGTCCAATTCAACTCATTTAAACCCGAATTTTGCATATGTCATAGCTCCATGTGTCTAGTTTCCAACCCTTTTAGTCCCATCTCATTTTGATTTATATAACTCAAGTTATTAGTATTTTACCTCAAACTGCCTTGTACTTAGCCAAAAATGCACCCTTATAAGTGAAAATTCACTAAAACTAGAAATTTAGGTGAAATCATACAAAATTTACATCAATTTAAAGCTAACAGAACAAGCTTTCAAATGAAAGAAGTTTCATATCATTTTCATGAGTATCTTTTGATATATAAGCCCTGTAACTTGACCCTACTAGACTATCCTATTCCATCTTGGTTTGAACTTAAGGTAAATTCATTGATGTGCTGGAAATAATTGGCAATCAATCTGACTCTAAAATTTTTGTGGGATATTCCCTTATATGTTAGCTTTCAAAAAGTGTTGGTCTCACTCAATATAGAGTTGTGTAGTGTGAGTTACACCCCTCTCAACTCACACTGCCCAAATAGGAATCCAGGATTTTAGGTCAAATTTCAAAAATTCATAACTAATTCTATACAAATCCAATGGCCTTATATTTTATTTGTATGGAAAACGGTTGTAGGCAGAGCTGTACACTCTGCCGTATGGACTATCGAGTGAAAACCCTAACAGCTTCTTGAATTATCTCTATTCTTCAAGTTTTTTCATACCAATTCCAATCCTAATTACAACATACATGCAAAATCAGTCATAATCCATCATTTTCACTCCAAATCACATCAGTATCATGAGAAAAACAAGATCCCTACACAGCCCCAAATCAAGGAAAACAAGAAGAGAAGTTAGATTCCTATCTCCTTGTATGTGATCTTGCTACATTTTGGAGTTTAGATGGGTGGAATCTTGCCAAAACTTGAAGGTTGATGGAATAGATTGAAGGGAGAAGAGATGAAGGAGGTTGGAAGGGGAGAGGAGGAGGCGTATTTCTACTAAAGGGAAAAGGAAAGGAATATGTCACTAATGTAACATGTAAGATCCCCAACTTTGTCTAAGCTAATTAGCTTAGTGATCCTGGCTAATTAGGGAGGTTAACGATTAACTGAGGACTAATCGGCTAATCTCGATGAACAAGAGCTTAGTAAATTGAGTCAAGTCAATAATTAAATCATAACACACTAAATGTTTTAATTAAAACCTAATTATTCAAATCTCATTAATTCGTAACTTAGAAATATAATTAAGTTAAGCCAATCTTATTAAGGACAAGACAATTGTTCTACTTTACCCATTTGAGATAGATTAATTCTTACACCCTAATTACATAATTCATAAGAGCAATTTAACTAATCAAATTGAAATAACAACTTAGGTAATTCTAATAGCTTTGAAGATTTAAAAATTTCTCCTAATTGATGCACCAAATTTCAGCCAAGGACAAGAGCAAAATCCAACCATCCATTTGCCTTCTCATCATGTACCATTAGATCAAGAGTCTATGTTAGTCGTATTCCTTGAGTCAAGCCAAGAGATGTAATCTCCTCCATCAAGATTGTGACACTTGGAGTGATCATATCCACCCAAGCCAATCCCAAGAATGGTCATGCTTTTAACCACTTCAAAAACACTACATGGTCTTTACCCAAGTGCCAAAACTCAAAGGAAACACAACCCACCCTTTTATCCCAAGATCCCTAGCTTTCTTGCTTGGAAAAGAAGTTAAACTCACCTACTTCCCCTTGCTTGTTAGAGAAGCAAAACACATCAGCCCCCTTCACCCATTTTTGTGCCAACTAGCCGCTCCCCCACTCTCTCATTTGTGATTTTCATCCTCCTACTACAAGCCTAAGCTCTCACTTCTCTCTAAGCCTCATTCTAACTCTTCTACTCTTTCAATTCCTCTTGCTCTTCTTCCCACTTTTACACCCTATCGAACTCTCTTTCCTTTCACCATTCTTACAAGCCCTTTAAGGACCACCTTCTTTGGTTCTTGAGGAAGCAAAAACAAACATTCACTTAGCCCAATTGTCAAGCTCAAGAAGAAGAAGACCATCTCCAATATCTTTCTTTCTCTTCAAGCTTTCAAGAAACCCATTTAGTAGTGACTCTAACCCCTCTTTCTTCTATGTTTTTCAAGCTCTAGAACTCCCAAGCTCTCCATAGCTAGGGGGTTTTAGCACTTGCTCTAGAGGTCTCATGGCATGCTTTCATTATAAGAAGTTGTTTGTGATTTTGCTCTTCTTTTGGAAAATGACTTTGGTTGTGCATTTTGTTTTATGTTGAACCCAACTTTTTAGAACTCAAAATATTGATTTTTACCAAGATCTCAAAGTATAAAAGTGGTTTGGAAATGTAAAGTGGTCACTTGAAGAAAAGACTTAATGGTTTTACAAGAAAACTCATTGAAATCAAAATTGTGGAAGCTAGGAAATTCTGGCAGTCTGTATGGTGCAACTGATAACTCTTTCAATATAACTCCAAATGCAACCAAACTAATTTTAAATGAAAATATACTCATAGATATTTTTATACATATAAAACACATAAACTTTGGCCTTAAAACGAGAGAGATATGAATTTTCAAAGTGGGCTGTTCCCAGATGTGTTTTTGTTCATGCAATCTATACTAAAACATGAATAACTCGAGATATACATAACACTTTTGAGCGGTACTAAGTTTTTTAGAAATCTAAGACATAGATGAACATCTCCGTAAAATAGTTTTGTCAGATTCCTTGTGAGGAACTCCCAGTAAAGTTTAAAAGTCACTATACCGAGAATAAACTTAAAAGCTAAGCAGTCAGAATAAAACATGCATATCTCAAGTTACAAAATGAATTTTTGAGTGTGGTTTATTTCGTTTAAAAATATACTCAGAGAAATATAATCATACCAAAATTCAAGTCAAAATTGTAAAAGATGAAATTATGGTGAATTTTTGAAGTTACTGCCCCATTGTAAAAGTAAAACTGGTTATAGTTAAGTTTTAAAGGTTAATGAGAAATAAGCTTAAAGACCTTAAGACCCTTATAATAAGATATTGGAAAACCTTCATAATCCAACTTAAAAAATTTCAAAAAGGATAATGGGAAAAATTGGCCCTATGCCTAATAAAAGGATTTTATACAAGAGACAACCTCAATTAAAAGTTTGCACCAAATTTACTAAGCTAAGCTCATAAAACTTTGTGTGATATGTATGCCTCTATATGTCAATATGGTGACAGTGATATGATGATGATGATTATGATAATGATATGATGATGATCATGATGATGATGATATGATATGATGATGATCATGATGATGATGATTATGATAATGATATGATGACGATATGAATATTATATATTGATGATATGATGCTTAATGATATGCGATAAAGAAATCACATTTGGGGACGGCGATACATAACACTTAAATGTGGAAAAAAATTAGAATAATTTTGCATCATAAGCTTTAACAAGAAGAGATTGAATTAAGGGTGTGATCCTTCAAAAGGGAAGGTGACCCAAAGTAAACTCCCCTCATCCATGACTCATATGAGGCATGGCATCGGCCCAGCTACTATGAGTATAAGGGATAGGGCTTACATGAGGTATGGCATGACCCAGCTAGTGTAAGTACCAAAAAGTTATGGTGGCGACGGCCACGATATGAGCTCATTACTGTAACACCCTACTAATTTGATGTTATGCTTAAGTTATAGCATGAAATTAAGTAGACTGTGTTACTGTGTTAATATTCTGCTTACTCTTTTATTTTTTTTAAACGAAACGGCACGCTGCTATACTATGAGCGTAACAAAACTCAACGTAATACCACAACAGATAAGAAATAGTATAATAACATCAACTGTATACGTGCATATATATTTACTTGTCAAAAGTCATTGCTTCAGTTTATGTACAGAGTTTCAAAGTGAAATACAAAGGTAGGTCGGTGTACCAAAAAGAAATAAGGCCCGTATCAGTCAAAAAGATCCTATAGGTCCTCAGAGGACATTTCAAAACCTACTGCTAGTCCTACTGTCAAGTCTATGACCCAAAGCTACGTGTTGTCAAAAGAAAGTCATGCTGTACAACATCCCCTGCTGACTGACCTACTCTGTCAGATAGCCATTGGCCATGCCAAGCCCGGCTGGAGAGTACTCTGCACTAGGTCCTGAGGAGGAAGAGGGTGACGAGCCGGTGACCTCGGAGGGGTCACTCTATGAGCTAAGTGGCACATCTGGAACTGCCTGCATAGGTGACTCTGGTGCAGGGTTAACAGGAGCTACTTGTGCTGCGGGTGCAGGAGGAGTTAGAGGTAGGTGCGCCATGTGTAGTGGGATAGCAGTGTAAGGAGTCGCAGGATCGAAGACAGGATGATGTAGAGGGACAGCAAAGTTCTTATTGCTAAATAGATAGAGGCGGAAGTTACAAGAACTGGCTATATACAAAGAATCCAATACTGGATCATGGTGAAGCTACAAATCTGGGATCTTAATGAAGAGGGTGGCCATGGAGTCCATCGTCAGCGTCTGAGAATGATGCGGGAAATACAGAATGAGGTGAGAATTTAAAGAAATTCTCAGTAGGGTTTGTACATAGTGGTTATCTGACGTCACATATATTCTCAGTTGCCTCGGTTTCTATTTAATTTTAAAAACATGTGTTCAAACTAGACTATCCGTTTTAATGAATTTAAGGAAACATCTGGTCTGAGGCAAGGTTTAGTTTTACTTTAGATGGCATAAGAAACAGAATAGAGTTGCTAATAATGATTCATAGAATAATAAACAGAATGAATGAATAACGGCAGTTAATAAACATAATAGACACTGCATCCATCCTGACATAATTTATTTCATGAAATCATGTATTCATGTAATCATGCAGACTTAATCATGAACCTTTCTTCATAAGCTTCCCCATTACTTTTCATCATTTTCCATCTCTTGGTCCCTTGGGAGTTCTTGGCCATTTAGACTCCTGGGTAATAGTCTGCTTTTCAGGATTGAGCTTGTTCCTATACAGGAATGCCGAGTTTACTTTCCCCAACCTTCCCACCAATCTATCCCCTTTAACTTTTTATCTGGGGCTGGCCCAAGTAGCATGGAATTTTCATAATAACAGAATTCTTATCATAACTTCCATAGTCTTCTTGAAAATGCACATGCATTAATATGTAATTCATAACTTATGCATGGATTCTACCGAAATTTCGGCAGTATAACGGAACGAGTCCGCTTCCCCATGAATAATGCCAGTATATCAGAACACCAATTTATCATAAAGGTCACAACATTGCATACATATTTTAACATTGAATTCATAATAACATTAATCTCATTAAGGCAGAGTTTCTGCCTCAGCATAATCAGCCAACCCGGTTTTTATAATTCGAGCCATAACTTCTATTGAACTCATTTAGACCTCAATTTTGGATATGTTAAAGTGTTATGTGTCTACTTTCTAACCTCTTTAGTCCCATCTAATTATGATATCTATAGCTCAAGATATTTAGGTTTTATCCCGACCTGCCCAGTGGCTAACTAGAATCAGACACCTAAAAGTAAAAATCCACTAAAAATCGAAAACTAATTCAAATCACACGAAATTGGTCTCATATTAAAAGTAACAGGTCAAAGTTTCATTTACGAAAAGTTCCATTCCATTTGACTTACTAGGCCTCGAGTTATAAGCCCCGAATTCTGACCTTCCTAAACTGTCCTGTTCTGGCCCGGTTTGGACATAGGGCAACTTTCTTGGATCACTGGGAGCAAATGGGACCTTATCTAATTCTGAAATTTTTATGAGACATTATCCTGTGTGTAAGCTTTCTAAAAAAGTTCATTTCATTAAATTTCAAGTAGTATAGGGCGAGTTCTACCCTGAGGAACCCAGTCTGCCCAGAATCAAAGTTAGAAACCTAGGTCAAAATTCAAAAATTCATATCTCTCTCAATACTAATCCAAAAGCCTTATATGATATATGTATGGAAAGCTCTAGATGTCTAGTTTCATATAAAAATGGTTTCATTGAATTTAAATTGCGGTAGGTGGAGTTGTACACTCTGCCATACGGATTGCCGAGGGTTTTTGGTTCTCCAGCCCATCAGCTCTTCCTATTTTCATTCTTTCTTACTTCCAATTCAGTTTTAACCAAACAAACGGCCAAAAGCCAGCCATATATCATCATAATCATTCATTTAACACATCAAAGATTGTGAGAATAATCCAACCTCAGCCAGCCAAGACCACAGATTTAATGCAAGAATTAAACCTCTACCTTTGTTATATGTGATTTTGCTTAATTTTTGGGGCTTGGGTAAGCAAAACCTAGTTGAACTTGAGTTTGATGGAGTTATGTGAGTGAAGAGGAGAAGGAGAGAGCTGGAGCAGAGGAGAAGAGGCACAGTATGGGTCTGAATGGGTGAGAAAAGGGAGAAAAAAATCTGATTAAAGGAGTATAAATAGGTGGCTTCCTTGGCTTGTGATTGGTTGAACTTGTATGGCTGAAATTCAGCCAAGCCTCTCCATGAGTTGTGGCCAAAGTGGTGCCACTTTTGGG
This sequence comes from Pterocarpus macrocarpus, assembly GCA_031439585.1. Classification (NCBI taxonomy): domain Eukaryota; kingdom Viridiplantae; phylum Streptophyta; class Magnoliopsida; order Fabales; family Fabaceae; genus Pterocarpus; species Pterocarpus macrocarpus. Next base: position 35,816,054 of record CM062519.1, on the reverse strand, counting down.
TGTTAAGTGGCTGAGTTATCAGCCACTCAAGGTAGGGTAAAAGAATTGGAATTCTATTGGTTCGGTTCCGACAGTTTAAAATACCGTAATCTTACCGATTTCCTTTAAATTGGTAAATCGGTTTTCAATAAAATTTTATGGAATCTCCTATTCTTCTAACTTAGCTTCCCCATATCTAAACTCAAGTAATTGCTAATCAAGTAATTCTAAATAATTATTTAACCAAATTCTATTTATTCTCAATTATTCGATAAAACTGAATAATTAGGCGAAAAACGATAAAAGAATTTTGGTGGATGTTACAATTACCACTTATGTTTAGTGGGTGAAAAGATAAGATTTAAGATAAAGTCAAGTTAAGAAAAGAAAAGGGACTTCGGTCCAAACCCTTGACAGGAAGAAGTTAAGAGAAGCTTATAGCATAGCCATGCGTGTTTTATGTAATTAAACTTGTGCCCCTATATGTTATGATATAAACGATTAGAGGGTATGTTAAAATTGAATCCGCTTCGGATATTCATATTTTCGAAAACCTAAGAACTGAACCTTATGAATGCTCGCTATTTTCATTAATAAAATTGAAGTGGCTGGGACAATGACGATGACACTTTCGTGTCGGGTTCAAGTCCTACTGAGAAATCCCATTTCTTACCCTAGTTATTATTTCGTATCATCACCAGATCTCGATGGCATACCCTATGGAGTGGAGCATGGAGCCGCCCCATCATGAGTGGGCTTCCGACGATAATGCTCAGTCCATTGTGGTGACGATTACTACGATGGTGTGCACCTATTTTTACCCTGGCAGTATATATGAGGATGTGGGGCCCGATGTCCTACCTGTCCCAGCTGACATTCCTGCCTCTACCCTAGACAGCAGTTAGGTACTTGGGATTTTCCGCTCGAGCCATTGCCGGATATTGAGATGGAGCCGATGTCTCGGAAGCTACCTGCCGCCGAGCCCTTGCCGCAGCTGGAGATTCCTGTGATTGAGTTGAGCTCCACAGCTACCCTTAAGGCCGCAGCCGCCTTGTCGCCGTACCCTGAGTATCATCCTAAGACTTCGAAGGAGGATCCTTCCGAGAAGCAGTCCTCAGCAGCCAGCTGTAACCCAAATTAGGCCGGCCCGAGTCGTCGTGTTTGTCGAATTGAAGTAATTCGTAGGCACCCCCTTATCATACGCACACCTCATGTCCCCCGAGGGCGAGGAGCTAGGAGGAGTCACATCTCTGGGCCATGACATCAGTAGATCGGAGGGTGCATTATGAAGACTGATCTTAGGATTTGATGTGGAACCAAGGCGCATAGACTTTTGAGATTTCTGCTTCCTTGTGTATCTCTACTGCTTATAAGCTTGCTATGCCAGATTGCATTCTATATGTAGCAATGACTTAATTATGAGTACCATTATGTAATGATGGACATTATGAATTATATTTATGTGGTATGAGTATGTAAGAATTTTTATGTATCATGTATCTCGTATGATTTTTATTCCACTTGTGAATCGGACTCTCGTACGTCATGCTTTTTCTCTATGTCTTCTCGCTCAAGGCTTTACTTTCCAAAATGCTGCAAAGCGACAATGTATTTCAAAAAAAAAAAAATCTTACCATATTTTCCGTGTAACTTAATTTCAAATGAAGTTTAGTTTTCCATGAGCATAAGTAACAACTAATAAAACGCCGTAATACAACTTAAGCGTAGTATGGGTTTATTAGGGTGTTACATAACACCTTACCAGGTAAAATACTACGCTTAAGTCATAATATGTTACCTGATAGGTTCTTACGTATGGTTGTCTAATTAAATTCCATTTCCTGACTTAATGTTAATTACCCATATGGAGTTAACTGTTCACTTTATAAATTTCCATTTGACTTCAGGATAAGTAATAGATAATCATTATAACCGAAATAAAGTAAATTAAATAAAAATGCAGAGTAGGCGAAACTTCTGAAACGACATCATATACATATATACATAGACGTCTATTTTCAAAGTTTGTCAAAAGTTACATAAAATAGTACAAGGTAATAAAATGAGGCCGCTAATATAAAATAAATCAGCCTATCTCTATGAACAGTACCCTAACTGATTCCCAAGGGACATTTCATGTACTACCTTTCCACATACAGCATACACTAAACTACTGCTTATGACCTAATACTACCAAAAGAGGGCATTTCCTACTGCAGCACTACACGGCCACTCTAGAGAGACTCCGAGGAAAGGAATCCATTCGCCATGTTGGTGTCAGTTGGGGTGTAGTCCACACTCAGGGCAGAGGTCGAGGAAGACGAGCTTGCCGCCTTTGATGGATCCTGCTTATACAGTGAGACCGAGGGGATCTGCTACGGTGGTGAAGCTGGCGGAGCCATGGGAGCTGCTACTACTAGTGGTGCTGCTATTGCTGCGTGTGGAGGTAGAAAAAGATGGGCCATGTATAGCGGAATAGCAATATAAGGTGCAATGGGGTCGAATAGTGGGTGAGTTAGGGGAACAGCAAAATCTCTACGAAAGAAGAAATAAAAAAGGAATTGACATCAACCAGATATATATATATATATATATAGTCTAAAAACGGGTCCAAGTGGATGTGAAGCTCAGGGAACTCGATGAACAGGATGCCCGTTGCCGTATTCTCCATGAACTGAGAATGACGCGGAAACATGTAGTAGGGCAAGAAATAAAGATTTCTCAGTAGGAATCCTAAGTTTATACATATCTGTCATCGCTGTCATTCTCAGTTATTTCGATTTTTCCTTAATTTTAAATAGTAGGACAAAAGGGTAATATTCAACTTAAATTTTTATTTTAGAAACATACATCTAAACAAACTAAATTTTAGATTAGAACAAGGAAAATATAATTAATAGATATACTAGTGCAACTAAGATAGTAACCATAATTAAAGAGTAATATATCATGAGAAATAAACAGATAATTATGACAATCAATTAAGACTTATCATACAGTGCATATAAATGTGCAACTGGGAAATGCATCTTATCTTTGAAGGCTTTCGCTTCCTAAAACTTATTTTCCATCCTTGGTCCCCTAGGAGTTATTGGCCATATACCCCTGGGTAATAGTCCACTTTTCAGGACCGAGCTCATTCCTATACAAGATTGTCAAGTTTACTTTCTTTGACCTTCCCACTAATCTATTCCCCTTAAGCTTATTTAGGGGCTAGCCCAAGTAATTGGAATCTTTTGTTATATTCATGAATTGCATGCACAACTAACTTTATTCTTTCAAACATCATGTGTTCATGCAATTATAACTCACACAACAAAAGAATTTCTTGTCGAAATTTCGGCAGCATAACGGATCGAGTCCGCTTTCTCATGAATAGTGCCAGACTACCAGTAAAATCATTCAAACTTACAATTAAATATAGAACAGTAATTATATATTCATAATATCATTTATCAAATTCAATTCATACATCATTGGGGTTTTCTGTTTATTTCATCCTATTCTGCCTGAATGTTGTATAATCCACCCTTAGTCCAATTCAACTCATTTAAACCTAAATTTTGGATATGTTATAGTTCTATGTGTCTAGTCTCCAACCCTTTTTGGTTCTATCTCATTTTGATTTGTATAACTCAAGTTATTAGTATTTTATCTCAGACTGCCCTATTCTTAGCCAGAATTGCACCCTTATAAGATAAAATTCACTAAAAATAGAAATCTGAGTAAAATCATACAAAATTTATATCAAATTAAAGCTAACAGAACAAGCTTTCAAATGAAAGAAGTTGTATATCATTTTCACGAGTATATTTTGAGATGTAAGCTCCGTAACTTGACCCTACTGGACTGGCCTGTTCCATCCTGGTTTGAGCTTAAGGTGAATTCATTGATGTGCTGGGAATAATTGGCAACTAATTTGACTCTAAAATTTTTATGGAATGTTCCCTTATATGTTAGCTTTTAAAGAATGTTAGGTTTACTCAATTTGGAGTTGTGTAGGGTGAGTTACACCTTTCTCAACTCATACTGCCTAGATAAGAATCCAGATTTCTAAGTCAAACTTCAAAACTTCATAACTAATTTTATACTAGTCCAATGGCCTTATATTTTATATGTATAGAAATCTTTGAATATATAGTTTCATATAAAAATAGATTCATCAAATTTAAATGGCTGTAGTTGGAGTCGTACACTCCGTCGTACAGACCGCCGAGGAAAACCCTAACAGCTTCTTGAATTTTCTATATTCTTCAAGTTATTTCATACCAATTCCAATTCTAATCATAACATACATGCAAAATCGATCATAATCCATCATCATCACTCCAATTCACATCAATATTATGAGGAAAACAAGATCTCCACATAGCCCCAAATCAAGGAAAACAAGAAGAAAAGTTGGATTCCTACTTTTCCTAGGTGTGATTCTTGCTAGATTTGTGTTTAAGTTGAAGAAATCTTGTTGTGGCTTGAAGGTTTGTTGAAGGTGAAGATGATATGAGGTGAGATTAGATGATATGAGGGAGAAAAGAATGGAGAGTGGGCGGCCACATAAAGAGGCCGAAATTGTAAGGGTAGAAAAGGAAGAAATGAAAACTTCTAAAGCAAGTTGAATTTGATTGGTGGATTTGTGTTGGCCATTTCAACTTGATTTTGTGGCTCCCTTCTTTGGCTGAAAGTGGCGCTACATATGGAGATATTTTGGCTAAATCCTAGCCATTCATCCTAGGGCACTCATAATATAAGTTCTATTGGTTCAGTTCTAACAGTTTAAAATACCAAAATCTTACCGATTTCTCTTAAATCGGCAAATCGGTTTTAGAAAAATTCTGTGAGGTTTCCTATGTTCCAAATCTAATTCCATCAAGCCTAATGCTTCTAAATCACACTTAATTGGCTTTAAGTGAATGCTTAATCAAATTCTGATTAATCCCAATTATTCGATGAAAACTGAACAACTCAGTTATTAACAATAAAATTTCTCGAACGTTACAACTAAGGCTTTAATGAAGTGGTTGGCAACGTGGATTTTGATTGGTTGAGAGCTAGTGGCTAAATTTCAGCCAACTCTCTTCATTTTGTGGCCTTTCTTGTGCCACCAATGGATGAATAAGTGGCTGAGTATTCAGCCATTGACTCATAGGATTTTGGGTGCATAATCTTATCGATTCGGTTCTGACAGTTTAAAATATCGAAATCTTATCGATTTCCTTTAAATCGGTAAATCGGTTTAAGAAAGTTTCTATGAAATCTTCTATGCTTCTAATCCTACTCTTTCTTATCTAATCTCAATTATTTGCTAATTAATTAACCCTAATTAAATATTTAGTCAAATTTTAATTAACCTCAATTATCCGATAAAAATCGAACAACTAGGCGAAAAACGATAAAATCCGGTGGATGTTTAATTGCCTATGGAATCCCTCATCACTGCTCCATAACTTAACTCAAAAGTTACCAAGGATACAAGTCTAAGTACCAAGACCATCTTTAAGAAAAGACAAAAGCATCACATTATCCACAATCCTCTCTCTTTATTTCTACATGAATGTCACTTTGCCAAAGATCAAAAGGACTTATCATAGCTTGTAACAGTAGGCCAAGGTAAGGGGTATGATGGAATAGTCATTTAAGCTTAATTAATCCCCTCAACTTAAGGAACCCTCACCCCTAATTCATTCTCCTTAGGGTACCCCCAACTTAGTTGCTTGGCAACCATCATGCTTTTCTTATTGAACCTTAGCATTATATTTTCCTTGTATTGCCAATTTTTCTTTTCTTTTTTTTTTTCATTACTCCTTGATTCTTTGACCCTCTTTCTCCTTCTTTTTTTTTGTTTCTTTTCATAGTTCTTACTCCACCTTTTCACTTTAGCAAGCATGAGGTTGTGGTAGTAGAGGTATTACCCTATTCAAATAAATTTAGAAGCTAAGGCTTGAGGGTAAACTATGGGATCAAAAAGGGGAAAGAAAGGAAGGGCATTAGGCTTATATTGTGGTTCAATCCAAAAATAGGCTTTAAGGCTCAAATGGGGTGACTAAGGATCAATGATAAAAGGTGGGCCATAAGGCTCAATTGTGGCCACCAAACATGGCCTAAATCATCTCTATGGCTAAGATTTACTCACATATATCTCAAGAGAGATTCACATGAATAAGAATGCATGTCTGAACCTAAATAAATCATAAAAAGCATAAAGGTCATCAATCTAAGGTTGCTAACTCTCATCAAAGTGCAAGAATACGATCCTTCCTAATTCAATAATGAAAGCACAAGAAGATTTTCAAGACTGAAATAAGGATCCAAAGTTACTAAAGAGTTAATAAACAGAGTAATATTTCATGTCATAGGCATAGGCTAACAACAACCAATTGACTAACAAAAACTAAAAAAAAAAAGGACTAAAAACAAAAAATCTTTTTGGCTTTTTTTTTTTTAGCAGAAAATTGAACTAAAAACACTAACAAGCTAATGAACAAAACTAATAAAAGAAAATAGGAACAAATAAGAAAGTGTAATAATGGACTTTCCTAACCCCCAGCTTAAAATTATGCATTGTCCCTAATGCACGAAAATAAAAGCCAAAGGGAAAAGAAAGGAAAGTTACTCCCTAACACGTATTTCTCTATTTTTCATATATTGCAGAATTCGGGCTTGCGCTATAGCGCAAAGCAGCACACTATAGCACAACCAAGTTTTCAAGCTATTGCTACTTCCTCGATAGTGCACTATAACGCAAAGCAGCTCGCTATAGCGCGTTGTTATTGCTACAAATTCTACACTTTCTTTGATGCATGCCCAATGTAACATCCACCGAAATTTTTTTTATCATTTTTTGCCTAATTGTTCGGTTTTTATCGAATAATCGAAATTAATTACAATTTGACTAAATATTTATCTAGGATCAATTAATTAGCAACTAATTGAGTTTAGACATGAGGGAATTAGGTTAGAAGTATAGAAGATTTCATAAGAATTTTCTCGAAACCGATTTACCAATTTCGATTTTAAGGAAATTGGTAAGATTTCGGTATTTTAAACTGTCAGAACTGAACCAATAGAAATTTTTCCATGAGTGCCCAAGAATCAATGGCTAGGATTTAGCCAAACCACCTCCGCATGTGGCGCCTTGATCAGCCATTGAGGGAGGGAACCTAAACAAAATTCTATGATGGAGTTAAATCCACCAATCAAAGAGGAGGTGCTTCCAAAAAGATCTCCACCTTTTCTTTCCTTTCTTCTTATCATTTTTGGCCATCTACTTGCTGAAGCTCTCTTCATTTCTCTTCTCCTTACTCTCATCTCCACTCCATTTCCACCTCTTCTTCAAGTCTCATCACAAGTTGCTTCCATCAAAGACACTAAATCAACTCAAATTCAACTAGACAAGGTAGGAATCCTACTCCTCTTCTTATTTTCCTTGGTTTGGAGTTATGTGTGGATCTTGTATACCTTCTGATACTAATGTTATGTGAAGTGCTGATGATGAATTATAGTTGATTATGCATGTGTGTTATGATTGGAAATAGAATTGGTATGAAAGAACTTGAAGATGCCTTATGAACAAACACTGTTCATTCAGAAAGATGACTCTGTCCAGAAGGTAGATCTCCAGAAACATATTTCTCATGAAGTGTTATATCTTCAAAGCTTCCTTTGCATGCTTCATAGACAAATTCAAAAAAAGTCAAAAAGGTGATTTGACAAGATACAGAAGAGGTGCTAACAAGTCTAAATAGTTGGTAAATCAACAAACGACTACTTTTCCACTTCTGTGTAAGCTTTGAAGCATGGGAAAAAGGAAGGCTATTTCTTCTCTATCTAGTCGTAGACCATCAGACCAAAATAATCATAAGGATTAAGGACTACAAGCTTCAACAGTCATATTTCGAAGTCTATATAAGGCTGAAAGTTGAAGAAAGAATAGTTAGACATATTGAATACCTCTTATGTGAAATAGCTTCCTTCTTTCATCGTTCTCAATGTTTGTAACACCAGAAAGTTACTCATCATAACTTCAGTGCAAAAGAAAATCTTCTCTTCTATTCTGTAATAGACAATATTCTCTCTTTGAGAATCTAGAGAAGTCACACATATAGAGATTTATTGTTTATTCTCTATCAAGAGAGTTAATGTGAGTGTTCAAACAAAAACATATTGTTTATAAAAATTGTTTCTAGACCCAATAGTGGTTTGTGTGAGCTTGGAAAAGCTACAAAAACACTACTTGGTAGAAAAGCTTAGAAAGGCTAGAGAAAAGACTACTCGTTTGTAAAATGCTTAGAGAAGCTTGGACAAAAAATACTCTTAGTTTATAAAATCTCAACAAAGAGTTGGGGACTAGAAGTAGACAAGTGGTAGGCTAAAACAGTATAAAAATCTCTTGAGTGATTCTTCTATCTCTTATCTTGCCATATGATTTTATCACATAAGTTTTTTTTTTTTCTTATACTTAATCTGAAAAAGATTTATAACTGTTTTAAAATAGAACAAAATAGTTTTGTAAACAAACAAAATCACTTTCGCAATCGAAGTCTTGGACTTCGGATAGTTATTTTTATCTAAGTTTTTCATATTATAAGGTACATTGAAAGTACCATTCAACCCCCTTCTCGTGCTATCTCATCCAACAATTGGTATCAGAGCATAACTTTAGGATTAAGCTTCCTAATGGTTGTAGAGGATAAAGATCCATCAAATAGTGCAACAAACAAATCATAATGCAGAGGGTCCCACAAGTCTAGACATGTGAGAAATTATAGAAAATGGTGATTATGTGCCCATGACTAAGCAACTAGCGCCTCAAGGAGTCGCAAATCCAAAGCAACCTATACCAGTAGTAGTCAAAATCATTCCGAAAAATGAATGGACTGACCAACACAAAACCAAAGTCCAGATAAATGCTAAGGCAAAGTATCTGCTTACTTGTGCCTTAAGCAAAAGTGAATATGATAAGATTATATCTTGTGACTCAGCAAAAAAAATCTGGGATAAACTCCAAGTACTTCATGAAGGAACTGATCAGGTCAAGGAGACCAAGATTATCATGTTAGTTCATCAATATGAAATGTTCAAAATGCTATAGCATGAGAATATTGATGAAACAATAACAAGATTTATGCATGTAATAAATCAACTGAAAGCTTTGAGGAAAAGATACTCAAATGCTGAAATGGTGAGAAAGATCCTGAGAAGTCTTTCAAACGCCTGGCGTCCCAAAGTTACAGCTATCCAAGAAGCCAAAGATCTTAATGCACTTAGCTTGGATGCTCTCATCGGGTCTTTAAAGATTCATGAGATTGAACTAAAGAAAATCTCTGAGAAATCAAGCAAGAAGGGTAAATCCATTGCCCTAAAATCCACTCAAAAGAGATCCAGCTCCTCCAAAGCCATGAAAGCTGCAAAAGAATCAAATGAAGAAGACGATAACTCCTCTGACTTTGAGTTAGATGATGAAAAGGATGAAATCGCCAATTGGCAAGGAAAATATCAAAAGCTTGGAAAAGAAGAAAAAAGAAGAACATTGTCCTTAAAAAGGACAAAAAGAGCAAAGTCAAGTCAGATGAAGTGATTTGCTTTGAATGCAAGGAACCTGGGCACATCATATCAGAATGTCCTAGACTAAAGAAAGATGCAAAGAAGAAGACTTCAAAGAAGAAGGCTATGATGGCCACCTGGGAAGATATGGACGAAGAACAAGAAAATACCAAATCACAAGATGGAGAAATTGTAGCAAACTTATGCTTATTGGCTGACATTATTTCAGATCAAGACACTAAGGTACATGATTCTGAACCTGAACTTACGTTTGAAAATCTCAAAAAAGCCTATGATGAACTCTTAGATGATTCCAAGTCTCTTGCTTCTCATTATGCCTCTATGGAAAAGGATTTTTGAAAACTATCTTTAGAGTTTGAAAAACTAAAGGTTGAAAAAGAGAAGGTTGGGCATGAAAAATACAAATTACAAAATGACAATGTCCTTCTTCAAAAGGATGTAACAACCCTAAAAATCAAAATTTCTGAAACTCACTCAAAGTCATCTTCTAATGTTTTTGAGCTTCAAAAAATAGTAAACTTCTAAAATCAGATCTTGAGAAAATGGTTCATGGCTCCAAAAATCTGGACTTGATGCTTGGTGGCCAAAAACCTTATCTTAACAAAACTAGTTTAGGCTTTGAGAAGGAAGATGATAAATAATCATCCAAAGATTCCCCAAATTAGATTCCTACTTGTATATACTATTTCAAAAAGGGACACTCTTCTTAAAGATGCTTCTCTAGGAAAGTCAAACAAAAAGTGAAAAAGCCTAAAAACACTACTAACACAAAAGGACCTAAGAAGATATGGGTGCCTAAAGTTAAAATAGCTTTTTATGCATGTGTGTCTTAAATCACTACCTCAAAGGAAAAAGAAGTTGTATCTGGATAATGGATGCTCCAGACACATGATTGGAAATAAATCTTGGTTTAGAAACCTCAGATCCAAGGATGGTGGAATAGTGAAATTTGTCGACGGGATCAAATCCAAAGTTATTGGTATAGGTAATGTTGGTAAGAACAATTCCAATCTAATAAATAATGTTATGTTAGTAGAAGGTGTAACATCCCTACTTTCATGAACAGAACAACGGTGTCCTCGTAAATTTTTGTTAATTTTAGTGATGCCCAGAATTTTAGAAATTATATTTTGACCCCAAAGACTTATTCCCATAATCACCCTGGAACTTTTCATAAAATGACCTTTATGTCCCCACATCTGTAGAATTAGCAGAATGAAATTTTAAATAGAGCAGAATCACATGGTGAAATCGTAGAAGTTTAGATCTCTGTCGATTGGGCCATAGAGGCAGTCTGGTGTGAAATGACGTGGGGCGTCCCTGGAGTTGCTCAAAATTACGAAAATGCCATTAGCTGTGGAAAATAGAAAATAGAAAAGTTTCGAATTTATAAAAACGATTATTTCACGTTAACAACCAATTTATTCGATCTTATTGACTAAGTAAGGTTAATTAGGAGTTAATTATATGTTAATTAGAGGGATTAGGCTTAGAAGTAATTAGAATAGAGATATAGAAATTCTCTCCGAGTCATTTAGTAAAGTTTTACTGATTTGAAGAAAATCGGCGAAGATTCGGTATTTTAAACCGCCAGAACTGAACCAGTAGAATTTTCTATTGGAAACCCTCACTTAAGTGGCTAAAATTCAGCCACCCTTACCACATACGAGTGGCGCCAAGTGTTGCTCAAAATAGTGGAGAAACTTGGCCTCACCTCCATCAGATTTTTTATCGTTTTTCGCCTAGTTGTTCGATTTTCATCAAATAATTAGGATTCGATTAAGCATTCACTTAAAGCCAATTAAGTGTGATTTAGAAGGACTAGACTTGATGGAATTAGATTAGAACCATAGGAAACCTCATAGGATTTTTCTAAAAACCGGTTTACCGATTTAAAGGAAATCGATAAGATTTCGGTATTTTAAATTATCAAAATCGGACCAATAGAAATTATACTATGGAAGCCCTAGGATGGATGGCCAAGATTTAGCCAAAACATCCCTACAAGTGGCGCCTCCATCAGCCATAAAAGAGGGAAGCCAAGCCAAGTTTGAATGAGGGTTGAAATCCACCAATCAAGAGCCAACTTCCTTCATAAGTTTTCATTTTTTTCTTCCTTCTCCCTTTAAATCTTCGGCCTTCCCACAACCAGCCTCATTTCCCCACTTTCCTTCATCTTCTTTCACTTCCTCTCATCCCCAAGCTCAAGCTCCAACCATCAACTTCACTCTAAGATCAAGTTCTATCAAGATTTCACACCACTAAGATAGGAATCCTACTCCTCTTCTTATTTTCCTTGGTTTGGAGTTATGTGTGGGACTTGTATACCTTGTGCTATTGATAATATGTGGAGTGATGATGATGTTTTATGGCTGATGTTGTATGTGTGTTATGATTGGAAATAGAATTGGTTGAAATAACTTGAAGAAAGGAGAAAACTCAAGAAGCTAGTAGGGTTTTTTCTCGACAGTCCATACGGAGGAGTGTACGGCTCCATCTACAGTCGTTCAAACCCCATGAATCTATTTTTATATGAAACTAGACATTTAGGGCTTTCCATACATATATAACATAAGGCCATTGTATTAGTAAGAGGAAGTTATGAATTTTTGAAATTTAACCTAGAAATCAGGACTTCCATCCGAACAGTATGAGTTGAGAAAGGTGTAACTCACCCTATACAACTCCAAATTGAGTGAAACTAACTTTGTTAGAAAGCTTACACATAGGAAAATATCCCATAAGAATTTTCGAATTTGATAAGGTTTCATTTGATCCCAATGAGTCAAGAAAGTTGCCCTATGTCCAATCCGGGTTAGAACAAGGTAGTCCAATAGGGTCAAGTTTTAGAGCTTATATCTTGAATAATACTCATTCAAATGATATGAAACTTACTTCATTTGAAAGCTTGTTCTGTTAGCTTTACATGGATATAAATTTCGTATCATTTCACCTAAATTTCTATTTTTAGTGAATTTTCCCTCACAAGAGTGCAATTCTGGCTAGAAGTAGGACAAGTCTGGGATAAGACACATACTATTTGAGTTAATGTCGGAAGTCGAGATTTACCAAACAGAGAGCTAGGTCGGAACACTTAGAGTTGAACTCTAAACCTAGTAAATAAGGGTCTAGGTCGGGAATACCCAAGGTTGAAGTCGAGACTCAGTAAAACAGAAGGCTAGGTCGAGAATATTTAAGGTTGAACTCGGAACTTAGTAGAAAAAGCTAAATCGGGTATCTTTGATATTGAGCTCGGATGTAGTGAATAGGAATTCATATAGGGTATGATTAAGGCTGAACTCAGAACTTAGTAAAGAGAGCTAGATCAAGTATATTTGATATTGAACTTGGGACTGAGCATATAGGAAACTAGTCGGGCATAGTTAATGTCGTAACTTGGAAATGAAGGAGGACGGGGTATGGTTAATGTCGGAAGGCGGGAAGTAGGAAAACATACATGTCTTGGAAGACCATATTAAAGTCGAAAATTGGAATAGAGATATTGACCCTACATGCATGATCCCGGAAATCGGGAACCAACACCTGAACACTATAAGCGTAATCCCAGAAGTCAGGAACCAAGGCATGAGCGTAATCTTGGAAGTCGGGAACCAAGGCATGAACATTATAAGCGTAATCCCAGAAGTCGGGAATCAAGACATGGACATTATAAGCATAATTCCGGAAGTCGAGAATCAAGATCTAGACTTATAACTCCAGAAGTTGAAGCTGATATTACATCGGAACTTGGAATTTGGTCATGAACTCGAACTCGGGAACCTTAAGAGAAATTAAGAGCTTGCAAGATAGATGGATACTTAAGACTTTAAATCTTGCACTTATTGATATTGTTAGATTCTTGGTATGAATATGAAGTTTTGGATTAAGTTTGCTGTTTGATTAAAAATTCCCTGGTAGTCTGGTACTATTCATGGGGAAGCGGACTCGATCTGTTATGCTGCCAAAATTCATGAATTATATGACTGATATGAACAAATGTCATGCTCATAAGATTCATATATGCAAGAATGATATGAAGTATATGAATGAAAGCATGTAGCATATGTATGTATAACCATGTCCAAAGGAGAATAAGATTTATGAGAATTTGCAAGAAAGACGTACCAAGCTACCACGTGAGACATGGCATAGACCCAGCTAGTGTGGGCCAAAGAAGTATTGTCTAAGACTTGGGCCAGCCCTCAACCAAATTTTAAGGAGAATAGACCAGTGTGAAGGTCGGGGAAAGCAAACCCGTCACTCATGTATAAGGACGAGCTCGGACTTGAAAAGCAGGCTATTACCCAGGGATGAGAGAGGCCATTCACCTCCAGGGGACCAAGCACAAAAGAGTAAGATCAAGTTGCAAATTAAAGAAAGATATAAATTAAGTTAAGTGCACTTGCATACAGTCAAGTAAAAGCATCTATAAGTGCATCTTCAACTATCTCGTTAAGTCATACTGTTATTATGATTCTTGTTGAAGCATGTTATACTATTCATATACCTATGTCTGTCATATGATATGGTAAGTGGTTGATAAAATATAACCTGCTTCAAGAAAGGTATTTTCAACTTAAAAAAATTGAACTATTATTTGTTTATATGTGCTAATATTTTCACAATAAACCGAAATGGCTGGAATGTTTATGATGACACTGTAAGATTGGCTTGAGTTTACTTACTGAGAACCCTAGGTTCTCATTGCCTGCTTGTATGTCTTTCTTTTCCGTAAACATTCCAACACTCAAGTTGGAAATCAAGTGCAAGACGGAGTACAGGGCCACTCGTTGAGCAAGAATCGGGCGTAAGCCAAATCAAGAGACTATCGAAGCTATCTAACAATTAGTCAGAAGTAGACGCTGTGTATTATGTTGGTCACAATCTCTTTTAAAGTGTAATTATTTTATTTTCTATGTATCAGAGACTATTAGTCAGTAATAAAGTGAGTAGTTAAAGGGCCATGTATTATATTTTCCATATTCTAAAGATTTCTTCACACAGTGACAACCTCTTAATATAACTCCATGACTCGAGCATGGCTTATATAATTAGAGGGTGTTACAGAAGGGTTAACACACAACCTTCTGAGTATTAGTCTGTGACCAAGACTATAAAGTTGTGTTTGAACCTTCATAGTGTATTATTAATGATTCAACTATTGATAAAATTATTCTTACTGCTAAAAGGCATAATAATACTTATGCATTATATCTAGATGACTTTCTAAATCAAATTGTAAAATGCTTAGCATCCTTCATGGATGAAAATTGGTTGTGGCACAAGAAACTTGGTCATGCTCATATAAATCTAATTTCTAAGATCTCTCAGAAAGAATTATTAAAAGGTTTACCCAAAATTAGTTTTGAAAATGACTCATCATGTAAGTTTTGTCTCAAAAGTAAACAGACCAAAAGTTCCTTCCATAGTAAAAATATATTTTCTACTTCAAGACCACTTGAGCTTTTACATCTTGATCTATTTGGACCAACAAGAACTACTAACTTAGGCGGTAGAAAACATGGTCTAGTCATAGTGGATGATTTCTCAAGATATACGCAGGTTATATTTCTAATCCATAATGATGAAGCTTGTGAGGCCTTCAAAACTTTTTCAAAAAGAATTCAAAATAAAAAAGATTTTTGTATTACTTCCATTAGATCAGATCATGGTGGAGAATTTGAAAATCACTCTTTTGAAAACTTTTGCAATGAAAATAGTATTTCTCATAACTTCTCTTATCCTAAAACTCCTCAACAAAATGGGGTATTGGAAAGGAAGAATAATCGTTATAGGAAGTGGCCAGAACTATGCTTCTTGAAAGTGGGTTGTCAAAAGGATTTGGGCAAAAGCAACAAACACTACTTGCTACATTCAAAACCGTGTATTTTTAAGGCTGATACTCAAAAAAACTCCCTATGAATTATGGAAAGGAAGAAAACCCAACATTTCTTATTTTCATGTCTTTGGATCCAAATGTTTTATGTTTAACACCAAGGACAAACTTTCAAAGTTTGATACCAAATCTGATCCTAGAATTTTCCTAGGATACTCTTCTATTTCAAAAGTTTACAAGGTGTTCAACAAGAAGACTCAAGCTGTGGAAGAAACCATTCATATAAACTTCATGGAAAAGAAAAACAACCTGAATCAGAAGGTTGCAGATCTGGACGAAGAATTGGAAAATATGTCATTAACTAACAATTCCCAGAATTTGCAGAACCTTCAGATCGCCACTGGAAATGATGATGATGATGTTTCTGAACTTCCATTTCATCAACATGTTTTTGACGATACTTCTATAGAACCAAAATGTACCTCTCTGAAGCAAAGATACACTAGCATAAGAGACTTGAAAGTTGTCTTGTAGAACCAAATTATTGGTGAACCTTGTCGAGGAATTAGAACAAGATCTTCAGTCACAAGTGAATCCAATCTTGCTCTTATCTGTGAAATTCAACCAAAAAGTATTAACAAAGCATTGACAGATCAAAACTGGGTTGAAGCAATGAAAGAAGAATTATCTAAGTTTGAGAAGAGCAAAGTTTGGACTTTACTCATTCTACCAAAAGGACAATCTGCTATTGGGACGAAATGGGTGTTCAAAACCAAGCTTGATGAAAATGGAAAAGTTATCAGAAATAAAGCAAGATTAGTGGCACAAGGTTACAATTAGCAAAAAGGCATTGATTATGATGAAACTTTTGCTACTGTAGTTAGATTGGAAGCTATTAGAGTGCTGCCTGCCTATGCTGCTTATAAAGGGTTTGTTCGATTTCAGATGTATGTAAAATCTGCTTTTTTAAATAGCTTTATTTCTGAAGAAGTTTATGTTAAACAAACTCCTAGTTTTGAAAATGAAAATCTTCCTCACCATATTTTTAAACTTTCTAAAGCTTTATATGGTTTAAAGCAAGCTTCCAGAGTTTGGTATGATAGATCCAGCTCTTTTCTAATTAAAAATGGTTTTGTAAGAGGAAAAATTGGCACTACATTATTTATTCTTCATGACAAAAATAATTTTCTGATTGTTCAAATTTATGTTGATGATTATAGTTTTGGAGCAATTAATTAAAATTTGTGCAAGAATTTCCTTGAGCTTATGCAGAGAGAATTTGAGATGAGTATGATGGGAGAACTAAAATTCTTTCTTGGATTACAAATCAAACAACAAAAGGATGGAATCCCGATTCATCAAGAAAAATATGCTAAGGATTTGTGCATAAACTTTGATATGGAAAAGGCCAAGGGCATCAGTACTCCTATGCATCCTTCTCAAGTTCTAGAATGTAACATCCCAATTTTGTTTAAGCTAATTAGCTCAGTGTCACTGACTAATTCGAAGGGCTAGTGATTAATTGAGGATTAATCAGCTAATCTCAAGAGTAAGAGCTTAGTAAATTAGAGACAAGTCAATAAGTCAACAAGTCAACTAAAAATCAATCATCAATACGTAAAAGTCAACAATTAAATAATAACACACTAAATATTTTAATTAAAGTCTAATCATGCAAATCTTGCTAATTCATGATTAAAAACATAATTAAGGTAATCTAATCTTGTTAATTAAGCACATGACAAATTTCTACCTTAATAAAAAAATGATAAATAAATCCTCACACACTAAAAATATAATTAGTGAGAATTGTTTAATGAGTAATTAAACTAATCTAATCAATTAACAATTAGACAATTCTAATAAGAAGGAAAAATTCAAAATTATCCCCTAATCATGCTTGACAAATTCAACCAAGACAAACTCATCATCCACCGTCCATTTAACTCTTAATCTTTTACCATTTGATCAAAGCTTAATGTCATTAATTAACTTAAAGATTAATTAACCAAAAGTGGGATAATCCTACACATGGATCATACTTGATTTGGCATTAACCATCAAACTGGATCAACCCACTAATGGCAAGAAGATAGCCATTAACCACTTGAGAAAACACAAAAAATGGTTTAAGCTTTGCACCAAGACTCAAGGGTAAAACAACCGCTCTTTCACCCCTTAGTCACTAAGCCTCTTCCTAAGTGAATGAAGCAAAAAACCATTTTGCCCAAGCTTGTTTTAGGACACTAATTCAGTCCCTCCCACTCTCATTATTCAACTTTCACTCTCTTACTAAGTCACCAAAGCTCTCACCTCTCTCTAAGCCTCTCTTTGTTCTTCCTACTCTTCCTCTTGTTTCCCTTGCCTTCCTGCTCCAATCAACTTTACTTCCCATCACCATCCTTACAAGCCCTTCAAAAACCACCCTCTTTGGTCTTTGGAGAATATACTCGAACACACAACCAGCCACATTTCCAAGCTCTAGAGGAGGGAGGCCATCTCCAACCTTTCTACTCTCCAACGCTTCAAAAAGCTTCACTCTAACCCATCTTTTCTATGTGTTTTTAACTACTAAAACTCCTAAGCTCTTCATAGCTAGGTGGTTTTAGGGCTTGCTCTAAGGTCTCATGACCACACTTTGTTTCCATAAAGTGTTCTTTGTGTTAAATGTTCTCCGAAAATGTAACTATATTGTATGAGCATTTTTATGATTCACACTTTATTCACACCTTAAATATTGATTTGTTATTGAAACATCAAAGCATGATAGTAAAATGAAAGATAAAAATGGTCATTTGATGAGAAACTTCAATATTTCTACAAACTAGTCAAGAAAAGAATTCTGGTTATGCTGGTAAATCTGGCAGTCTAGGTTTCAAAGATGATAACTCATGCTATATAACTCAAAATGTAACAAAACTAATTTTGAACAAAAATAGACTCACAGGGATTTCTATAGATGTAAAATATCTGAGCATTGGATTTAAAATGAGCAAAATATGAATTTTTAAAATAGGTCATACCTAGTGGTGTTTTTGTTTGGACAACCTACACTAAAATGTGTATAACTCAAGCTATATATAACATTTTCGAATGAGACGAAGTTTGTTAGAAAGCTAAGACATAGTAGAATAATCCCATAAAATAGTTTGGCCAGATTCAGTTTTTGTGATTACCAGTGGACTCAAGAAATTACTATTACTCGAGTAAACTGTAAAATTGGGCAATTATGTTGTTTAATGCATAACCCAGGCCACACTTAGAATTTTTGAGTGGGACTTATTTTGTTTAAAAGATGGTTCAGAGAAGCATAACCCTACAAAAATTCAAGCTAAACCATAAAAGATAGAATTTTGGTGAATTTATTTAATTACTGCCTTATAGTAAAATATGAATTCTATTTAAGGCTAATTTAAGGGATAATGAAAAACAAACTTTAAGACCCTAAAACCATCAACTTAAGACATTGGAACTTCATATTTCAACTTAAAATATTTAAAAAGAATAATAAAAGAAACTTGCCCCTATGAATATTAAACAAATCTAGCAAAAATAAAAAATTTAATTAAAAGCTTGCACCTAATTTTCTAAGCTAAGCTTATAAAACTTTGATTATGATATATCTATGTGATTGTGCAAGTATGATGATATGATGATGATGAAGATGATGGTTATGATGAATATGTTAATGATGAGTATGATGCATATGATGTTGAGTAACATATGATGATGTCTTTTGACTGGATTTCTCTAACTGGCAGAATTTTGGAGAAGCTTTGGTCTAAGTGTTATGCTGCCGGATTTCCACAAAATTTATGGACTTAGCATAATTTTATACATTATAATTACTAATTAAGAAAAGACAACATTAAGGATATGACCCTTCAAAAGGGAAGATGACTCACACAACGATCCCTCTTTCCCTAAGGGCTTACATGAGGCATGGTAAAGGACCTAATTAGTGTAAGTATCGGGAATTTAATATGGTGACAGCCACGGTATGAGTTCAATACCACTCAAAGCTTAGAGGGTAGTACTAAAAGACTTAAGATAAAGTTAAGTTTAAGGAAAGAAAGGGACTTCGGTCCAAACCCTTGAAAAGAATGTGTTAAAAGAAGCTTATAAGATATCCATGCATGTTATATTTAATTATACATGTTCCCATGCATGTTATGCTGTAATTCCCATGATCAGAGTGTATGTTAAAAGTGAATCCACTTCTGATAATAGTGTTTTTGAAAACTTAATAAATGAACCATATGCATGCTCACTAAGTTTCTTAACAAAACCCAAAGTGGCTGGGACGATAATGACACCCTCGTGTGGAGTTGGAGTTCTGCAAAGAACTATTATTTCTCACTTTAGTTTGTCCTTCCTTGTCGTCACTAGATTCTGATAGCGCACCCCATGGAATGGATCATGGATCCACTTGAGTATGTATGGAAGTATGATGAGAACACTAACACGATCATGGCCATGACCACCACTGTCGTGCGGACATAAATCCACTTGGGTTGTATACATGGAGAAATAGAGCCTGTTGTTCCGCCTGCCCCTAACGATTTTCCTAGAGCACTACTTAGGCAACCATTGGGGCTGTGGGACTTTCCACCAGAACCATTGCTGGACTTTGAGATGGAGCCCATGTCCCCAAGGTTACCCTCGGTCGAACCCCAGCCAGCCTCTCTAGTTATAAAGCTAAGCTCCATGGCTACTTCTAGGGCTGTAGCTAACTTACCGCCATATCTGAAGTATCATTCGGTGCTACCCTATCATCCGAGGAGGATCCGTTCGAGGAGCGATCTTCAACAACCAGCTGCACCCTACACAAGGTCAGCCCCAGTCACCGCATTCACTATATTAAGGTGATCAGCAAACATTCCCTTAGGATTCGTATGCCTCACATTCCCTGAGGGCAAGGAGCTAGGGGAAATTGCCTATCTGGATCACAACGTCCATAGAACCAAGGAGTGTGCTGCATGAGACCAATGTTAGAGTTTGGTTTGGTACTATAACACATAGATTGTTGTAACTCTGCATCATCATGTATTTTATTTTGTTTTGAATCTTACTATGCTAGCTTGTATTTGGCATTTACTGATGGCCTAGTCATGGGTACATTTTATGTAATGCTTGACATTTTGAATTTTATTTATGTGGAGTGGAAGTGAGACTTATTATGTATTAATGTATTTTATATTGCCTTTATGCCCTATTAATCCATTTATGCTATGGATCTTCATGCACCATGTAACAACCCCTATCATATAAGTCATGCTCGAGTCATGGAGTTATATTAAAAGGTTATCAAAGTGAATCTTTAAAATGCGAAAAATACAAAAATGGCCCTTTAACTGCACACTTTATTACTGAATACAGTTCATAAATTTCATCATCTCTGATACATAGAGAATAAAATAATTACATTTTAGGAAAAAAAAATTTTGTAACTAATATTATACATAGAAACTGTTTCTACATTGCGGCTATTACCCTTATTGAACTTCAACCAATCTCTATAGTCTTCCGGGCTGACTTAAGCCTGAGTCTTGAATGTTGAACATCCCAGGTTTCTGCCTTGTTATGAAGTTTTAGCCTAGGATCTGGAATGTTTACAGAAAAGAAAAATATACAAGCAAGCAGTGACAACCTAAGGTTCTCAGTAGGTAAACTCGAACCATCACACATACAGTATCATCATAAACATTCCAGCCTCTTCGTTTTCTTGTGAAAATGTGAGCACACCTACACAAGTAGTGGTTCGATTTTAAGTTGAAAACATCTTTCTCGAAGCAGGTTATATCTTAACAACCACTTGGCATATTATAAGACAGACATAGAAACATGAATAGTGTAATATACTTAAGTAAGAATTATAATAACATCATGACATAATGAGATAGTTAGATAAGCACATATAGATGATTGTACTTGACTGAATGCAAGTGCACTTGACTTAATTCATCTCTTTCTTTAACTTGTAACTTGATCTTGCTTTTCTGTACTTGGTCCCTTGAAGGTGAATGGCCTCTCTCACCTCTAGGTAATAGCCTACATTTCAGGTTTGAACTCATATCCATATATAAGTGACGGGTTTACTTTCCCCGACCCTTACACCGATCTATTCCCCTTAAATTTGTTCAGGGGCTAGCCAAAGTCTTAGACAGTACCACTCTGGTACATGCTAGCTGTGTCTATGCCATGCCTCACGTGGTAGCTCGGTACGTCTTTCTTGCAAGTTCTCATAATTTTTACCCTTCTTTGGACATGATTATACATGCATATGCTATGGGTTTTCATTAATATACTTCGTGTCACACTTAAATCATTTTTGCATATATGAATTTTATGAGCATAATATATAAACGTTTATAACATTCATATAATTCACATATTTCTGCTGGAATTTTGGTAGCATAACGGATCAGGCTTGCTTCCCTGTGAATAGTGCTAGCTCCCATAGACAAATCAATCATAGCAGTATAATCAATTAACATATCTATCAATGTAAAATTTGCAACCTTCAACCCAAGCCTTATATGTACCTTAATACTTGTGAAACCATCAATTTGGTCATTTTTGCCAATTCTATTTAGTTCTGCCCGAATTTATAATTTATGCCATACTTTCATCTTAATTCATTTATTTGTGAATTTTGGATATGTTAACATGCTATTTGTATAGTTTTCAACATTTTTGGTCCCATCTCATTTTGATTTATGTAGCTCAAGTTATTTGAATTTTACCTCAGTCTATCCTACAACTAGCCAAAATTGAACCCTGAGAAGTAAAAATTCACCAAAAATAGAAATCTAGGTGAAATCATATGAAACCTATATCAAATTAAAGCTAATAGAACAAGCTTTTATTTCCATCAAGTTGTATCTCATTTGCATGTGGAGAGCTTGAGTTATAAGCTTCGTAAGTTGACCCTTCTGGATTGTCCTGTTCTAGTTTGGTTTGGACTTAAGGCAACTTCATTGAATCACTAGGAATAATTGTGATCATCTAACTCTAAAATTTTTATAGGGTGTTGCTCTATATGTTGGCTTTCAAACAAAACAGTTGCACTCAATTTAGAGTTTTGTAGGGTGCGTTATATCCTTCACAACTCATACTACCAAGAAGAGAACCTAGAATTTCAGGTTAAACTTCAAAAATTCATAACTCACTCAATACTAATCCAATGGCCTTATAATTTATATAGTTGGAAAGTTCTAAATGTCTAGTTTTATTTAAAATTGGTTCCACATACTTTCTATGGTTGTATATGGAGCTGTGCACTCCACCGGTAGGATGTCGCAGGGTTTTCTCACAAAAACAAATTCTGCTTAGCTCCTTTTTGAGTTTTTAATCAATTCCTCAACATAGACTAAATTTCTTCATTTCAATTCACAAGAAAAACATCATAACATAAGCATATAAGCATATACCAGCATAGCATAAGGAGCTCACAATAGCCATATAGTCCCACAATACAACAAATAACTAAGGATTTGAGTTACTTACCTCAAAATCCTTGAAACTATGGAAGTAACGAAGCCAAGAACCAACTCCTAGCCTCTCTCCTTCACCATGGCAGCAGCTCACATGAATGTGGGGAGGCTCTATTTGATGTTTAATCATGAAATTGTTAGAGGGGTTTTGTAGAGAAGGAGGTGGAGATCAATTTTCATAAAAGGAGAAAGAGGATTTGAGGCCAAGAAGGCCCTGAGCTAGGAGCTCGAAGCTCATAGCCATGGAAGCCAGGAAAGAAAGGAGGAAGAAGAAGGATGCATGGAAAGGATATGGCAGCTGGTGGGGAGTGAAATAATGGAGGAGCTAGAGGGAATTTTGGTGCTTTAAAAGATGATACTCTCTTATGATTGGTGGAGGCTTGGTTGGTGGTTGTTTGGCCAAGTTTCTCCACTCACTTGGAAGCCAATTGGCACCATCCATAGGGGTAAAAGTGGCTCAATTTTTAGCCACTCAAACTAGTGGTGTTAGTGTGAAATTCTACGGATTCGGTTCTGGCGGTTTAAAATACCAAATCTTCGCCAATTTTCTTCAAATCAGCAAAACTTTACTAAATGACTCTGAGAGAATTTCTATATCTCTATTCTAATTGTTCCTAAGCCTAATCCCTCTAATTAACATCTAATTAACTCCTAATTACTATTTAATTAACTTCTAATTGCCTTCACATAACTATTGACACCGAACAAATAGATTAACGGTGTAAATTAGACATTTTCGCAAATTTGGAGCCTTTTTGTTTTCTGTTTTCTGTAACTAATGGTATTTCCATAATTTTGAGCAAGTCCAGGGACACCCCATGTCACTTCACACCAGACTACCTCCATGGCCCAATTGGTAGAGATTTAAACTTCTACGATTTCACCACGTGATTTTGCTCTGTTTAAAATCTCATTCTACTAATTCTACAGATGTGGGGACATAAAGGTTATTTTATAAAAAGTTCTAAGGTTATTATGGGAATAAGTCTTGGGGTCAAAATATAATTTCTAAAAATTTTGGGCATCACTGTAATTAACAAAAGTTTATAGGGGCACTTTTCTCATTTCCTAACTTTTTAACATATGGCAGTGCTATATTTTCAATGACAGTGTTACACTACTCTATAATTCTGAGTGTGAAGATCGTTATGGCATAATGCTGCCTGAGAAATTCTCACACTGCCTAAGAGAAATAATTCAAAGTTTTCATTACGTTATGTTTATGAAAGTGGGGATGTTACACACCATGCCCACTTGTCTCCTTTATTCACGCTTGAAGCTCACGTTTTTTCAAAATGACGACGTATTTTAAAAAAAAAATTTTACCGTATTTTTCGCATAATATATTTTCCAAAAGAGTTTAGGTTTTCACAAGCAAAAGTAACAACTGATAATCAAAAATAATATGACTTAACCATAGTATGAGATTATTAGGATGTTACATTATGGTATCAAAGCAATTCATCCTGATAGAGCTTGAGGTTGTACAGAGTATGCTTCCAAGCATAATGACTCGCGCGTCGTAACACGAGCAAATTAAACCGAATAGCGACTATAGTATAGTAACCAACTCGGATCATTTCCCAAAGATGAACACACTATTTGATCAGAAAATTCAGGGGGGTTTTTATAACAAACACTTAAAATGCAATACTGAATTCCAAAGCAAACAGAAAACAAAAAGGCTAATTCTAATCCAAGACACACAAGAAGAAAACAATCAACACTCAATCATTGGATTCAAATATACATGCACACTCCAATTCGATGATTAATTTTAGATTCAATTGAAACCTCAAATCAAACCTAGCATTCACATGAAAATCTCCATGCATTCAACTAATCACTCAAGCAATTCGGTTTAGAGACCTCTAAAACCGAATTGATTTTGGATTAGCTTCCAAACCAATGCTCTAATCTCATATTCAGATCCGAATTATGAATCACACTCTTGAACAATCGAATCACATATATCAACCGAATTATACATGATTTGATTGACTCTTAATCAACATGCATGAATGAAAACCTCCAATTCAATTACGAGATTAAGAAGAGGAGAAGAGGAGTGAAACCGAAATTGGAATTTCCATGTCTTGATGCACCAATCCTCAAGAGCTTGAATGCTTCTCTTGATGCCTTGGATCAGAGGATGATCACCCCTCCATTAATGGAGGAAAACATAAAGAGAGAGAGAGAGAGAGAGAGAGAGAGAGTTTTCTTATTCAATAAAACTCAAAATTACAAAATGAGCAAAAAGGTCCTGAAGCATAATCAGAATTTCTATATGTACCTCTAATTAAAAGTCACTAATTACTTAATTAAAATAATCCTCTTTTCCTAAGCTAAATTTGGATAGCTCATTTGCCCAATTTGGATGCTTAGAGAGAAAGTTGTGCCCAAAACAAGTTGAGTGGGCTCTCTTAGACTCAGCAGCCACTTCCAACACGTTTTTGGGCCTCATAACGGTTCTTCTTGGCTTAGTGCTCTGAACATAAAATGAATCCCTGGATGTTAGCTTTCCAATGCCACCGGAATGGGCTCAATTGAGTCCCTGTAGCCCAAGATATGGTCCAATCATTGAAGGCTGCTCAGAAACCACGCCCAAACGCTTCAGTTCAGTTCCGAGCCCAATTTCGGCTTTAAGATCTCAGAATTAGCCCTTGCCCTCTTCATAGAAATTGTAGCTCTATCTCTTAGCTTTCCTACAAATCAAGAAGCATAATAAAATGAGGTATAGAGCTCAAGATATGATCTAAACACTGAAGCAGGTCAAAATAACCGAAATGCTGCAAAAATTAACTAAGTCTCACTAAGATCCAAAAAAGGAAAATGATCTAAACTCAACCAATTAAGCACAAAGGAGGATTAATGAGACAAGTATGAAGGATAAAAATAGTATAAAAATCCAATTCATCACATAATTCTATGTATGCTTTGTTATGTCATGCTTTGAATCTCATCTGTATAATGGGATGTAGGAATTAGAATGCATGAACATCATGTGAGATTGCCTTTAGTTACTGCCATGCTTATGCTTAATATTGGGCTTGATTAACTCGATATCTTTGTTTGGTGTGCTCAGGAACTAATGGCAACTCGTAGACATACCTTCAATGAGAGTAACGATAACACGAACCTTGCTGAATTCATGAGAACCTTCCAGCAGATGGCAAATGCAATGAGGATGGCGAAAATGAAGTGGACGTCGAGCATTAGAAATTCTCGGAATTTTGAAGGCCAAACCTACCCAGTTTTAAGGGGACTTTCAACCCCAATGAGGTTGATGAGTTGATTAAGGAGATTGAGAAGATCTACTCCATTTTAGCTTGCTCAGAGGCCCAAAAAGTGGCCTTTGCCACTTATATGCTAAAATCAGATGCCATGTTCTAGTGGAAGGGTGCAAGGAGTTTGATGGAAAGTGACCAGAGGGAGATCACTTGGGATGCATTCAAGGAAGCTTTCTATGAGAAGTATTTTCTAATGTTTGTGAGGAATGCAAAGGAAATGGAGTTTTTTAGGCTCTACCAAGGAGGTATGAGCATTGCCGAAAACACAGTGAAGTTTGAAGAGCTATGTAACTTCTCAACAATCTACCAACGAAACCTTGATAAACATTAGAAGTGTATGAAGTACGAAGGAGGATTGCAGGCCGACATTCTGGTGTTGGTGGCCCCGTTGGAAATAAGGAACTATGCGGCACTTGTCAACAAGAGTCAAGTAGTAGAAGAGTGCAATAAGAAGCTGGCTGTCTGATGAGTTTTTACCATAAGCCTCTTGAATTAGGATCTATCTAGGACTTGGACACAAGAAATATGATCAAATCAAAAACAAGTTTGCGCAGAAAATAGGGCTCCGGACGTCTTGTTAAAACGGTTTCGTATCTCACTCTACAGACCTCGGAATTGAGCGATTCAAAAACGAGAAGAAAGATGACGTTCTGAAACTCAATTTAGACTCAAGAATCACCGAAAAACAATACGTATAAGTCGAGATATGAGCAAGAGATAATTGAGACGACTGCAGGAAAATTGACGCGAAATTGATGAAAAAGAAACAAGATAAGATGGCGCCACAAACCTAGTTTGATAAGCCAAGAAGGATCGCCACAAGAATTGGAGGATTCTTGATAAGATCAAATAATGCAAGGAAGAACCCTAGCAGAGAAAAACTCCCAATTTCTGAAACATACGTATTCTGCTGTCTATTGATCTCCAAATGTTTTAATACAAATCAGTTTAAGAGTTTGCCCCTAAGACTTAACAAAACTAAAAGCAAAACCCCTTAACATAAGCATTACTGATATGTTCCAGTGGTTAAGGAGACATATTCAGCCTCAAGTGCTTGGGTTCTAATCCTACTATAGATAGTTTATATTTTTTTATCACAGCATAACAATAGAAAAATAAAATAAACAACTAAAGTCTTGCTAATTCAGATTGACTCTTTAGGCTCTTTTCCTCTCATTCCAAGTGGGCTATGCATGTGTAAACCCTTAGACTCATGTGTTGGGCTTCATTTGGATATTGAGCTTCAAAATGTGTTTGGGCTTCCAACAAGGAGATAATTACATGTTTGACAGCTTCATGGGCCTTCTTTACTCTAGCTCTTGTCATGGTTCCTCCTAGGCCTTGTGTCAGATCTTGGGCTTTTTTTTGGGCTTGAGTCTGGACTTGAGCTTGGGCCTTTGTGTCCTCATCATTCCCTCCTTCTTGAGATGCATTTGTCCTCAAATCTTGTAAGTCATCGCCTGCATCATAGAGGGACAAGTCAGCCACATTAAAAGTAGCACTCACACCATACTCACCTGGTAAATCAATCTTATAGGCGTTATCATTGATCTTGGCCAATACTTGGAAAGGTCCATCTCCCCTTGGCATCAGCTTAGACTTCCGTTGAGATGGAAATCTTTCCTTCCTGAAGTGTACCCATACCCAGTCACCTGGTTCAAAAGTTACCTTCCTCCTTCCTTTGTTTGCATGTTTAGCATACCCTTCCATTTTCTTCTCAATTTGGGCCTTGATCTTCTCATGCAACTTCTTGACATAATCAGCTTTTTCTTGGCCAGACTTATCTTTCAATTGAGAAATGTTAGGTAAAGGCAATAAATCCAAAGGAGTCAAAGGATTAAAACCATAAATAATTTCAAATGGTGAAAGCTGAGTAGTACTATGTCTTGCCTCTATTATAAGCAAACTCAACATGTGGCAAACATTCTTCCCAAGTTCTAAGATTTTTCTTAATAATAGCTCTAAGAAGAGTAGAAAGAGTTCTATTTACCACCTCTGTTTGCCCACCAGTTTGGGGATGGCATGTAGTTGAAAACAAAAGTTTAGTGCCAATCTTTCCCCACAAGGTCCTCCAAAAATGACTAAGGAATTTAGAGTCTCGATCACTCACAATACTCCTAGGCAAACTATGTAATCTTACCACCTCTTTGAAGAATAAGTCAGCTACATGACATGCATCATCCACCTTCTTGCAAGGTATAAAGTGAGCCATTTTAGAAAACCCATCAACCACCACAAAAATTGAGTCCTTTCCTCCCTTGGACCGTGGTAAACCTAAAACAAAATCCATAGAAATATCAATCCAAGGGTGTTCAGGAATAGGCAATGGAGTGTACAAACCGTGTGGCATGACCTTAGACTTAGCCTTTTTACAAACAAGACACTTATCACACAACTTATGTACATCATGCTTCATGTGAGGCCAGTAGAAATGGTCATGCAAGATGTCATATGTCTTTTGCACCCCAAAGTGCCCCATTAAACCCCCTTCATGTGCCTCCTGAACAAGCATTTCCCTAATTGAACTCTTAGGCACACAAGTCTTTTAT
The DNA here is from genome assembly GCA_031439585.1 of Pterocarpus macrocarpus. Taxonomy (NCBI): domain Eukaryota; kingdom Viridiplantae; phylum Streptophyta; class Magnoliopsida; order Fabales; family Fabaceae; genus Pterocarpus; species Pterocarpus macrocarpus. Next base: position 35,787,343 of record CM062519.1, on the reverse strand, counting down.
CCTTTATTAAATAACCATCATGCTTAAAATACCCATCAAATGCAGTATGAGAACATGTTTGATAAATATGAGAAAAATCAGCATCATGCTCATATAATTCCTTAATGCACTCAAAACCAAGAAACTTAGTTTCAAGAGTAGACAATAAAGCATACCAAGTGACAAAGCATCAGCTACCACATTGGACTTACCTTTCTTGTGCTTGATCATATATGGGAATTGTTCAAGGAATTCCACCCACTTAGCATGCCTTTTATTCAACTTTCCCTGCCCTTTCAAATACTTCAAGGATTCATGATCACTATGAATGATAAATTCTTTAGGCAGAAGATAATGTTGCCAAGTTTGCAAAGCCCTAACTAAAGCATACAATTCCTTATCATATGTAGGGTAGTTAAGGGCAACCCCATTCAATTTTTCACTAAAATATGCAATGAGATGTCCTTCTTGCATTAAAACAGCTCCTATGCCTACCCCAGATGCATCACACTCCAATTCAAAGGATTTTGCAAAGTTAGGCAAAGCAAGTATGGGTGCATGTGTTAATTTCTCTTTTAGGGCAGCAAATGCTTTCTCTTGTTTCTCTCCCCATTTAAATTGCACATGCTTCTTGACTAGCTCATTTAGAGGTGCAGCAATGGTACTAAAATCCTTAACAAACCTCCTATAGAAACTAGCAAGCCCATGGAAACTTCTTATCTCACTCACACTTTTAGGAGTTGGCCATTCTTGGATTGCTTTTATTTTCTCTTTATCTACATGCACTCCACTAGAATTAACCACAAATCCTAAGAACACAACATGGTCCTTACAAAACGTGCACTTTTCCAAATTAGCATACAATCTTTCTTTTCTAAGCACATGCAAAACAGATTTCAAATGATGCAAATGCTCATCCAAATTTTTACTATATACAAGAATATCATCAAAGTAAACAACCACAAATTTCCTAAAAGCTCTCTCAAAACATGGTTCATCAATCTCATGAAGGTACTAGGGGCATTTGTCAAACCAAATGGCATTACTTTCCACTCATACAAGCCATACTTGGTTTTAAAAGTCATTTCCACTCATCACCTTCTCTAATCCTAATCTGATTATATCCACTTTTCAAATCAATCTTAGAGAAATAACAAGAACCATACAGCTCATCAAGAAGATCATCTAACCTGGGAATGGGATGCCTGTACTTGACGATGATGTTGTTGATGGCTCTGCAATCAGAACACATCCTCCAGCTTCCATCCTTTTTGGGCACTAATATAGCAGTGCACAAAGACAAGGGCTCAAGCTCTCCTCAACCCAACCTTTGCTAATCAAGTCAGCAACTTGCCTTTGAATTTCCTGGGTCTCCTGGGGATTACTCCTGTATGCTGGCCTATTAGGCAACACAGCTCCTGGAACCAAATCAATCTGATGTTCAATGCCTCTCAATGGTGGAAGTCCTGATGGTATCTCTTCAGGAAATACATCTTGAAAGTCCTGCAAAATAGATTCAACACCACTTGGCAAATCAAGGTTAGAAACATAATTATGAGTAGGTGAAGTGACTTCCTTACTATATAGAATATACATGGATTTTCTTGCCAAAAGGACTCTCCTCACCTCTCCACTTTTCACAAACAGAGCATTTTTCCTCTCTTTCTTTTCTCTACTTTCTTTTCTCTCTTTCTTTTCTTTCTTTTTCTCTTTTAGCTCTCGGCCACTCTTTTCACCCTCTTTTTCATTTTCTTTTCTTTCTTTTCTCTCTTGCTCTCTTTTCTTTCTCATTGTATTTTGATCCTCACAAACCTCTCTAGGAGACAATGAAACAAGAGTGACCTTATGGTCATTATGCACAAAGGTGTACTTGTTGGTGTGTCCATCATGGTGAACTTTCTTATCAAATTGCCATGGTCTCCCAAGTAACAAATGACTAGCCTCCATAGGAACTACATCACAAATGATCTTATCCACATACCTTCCAATGGAAAACTCAATTTCTACTTGCTTATCCACCTTCATCTCACCTTGTTCACTTAACCATTGTAACTTATAAGGTCTAGGGTGGGGTTTGGTCTCCAAATTCATCTTTGTCACCATCCTAGCACTAGCCACATTTGTGCAACTCCCTCCATCTATGATCAAAGAACACAACTTCCCTTGGATAAGGCATCTAGTATGGAAAATGTTCTCTCTTTGGCTTCCCTCATCTTCTTTAGCTATCCCTCCTAGCATCCTCCTCACAATGAACAAATCTCCCTCAATAACCTCCTCCTCTTCCTCACTCTCTTCCTCACTAGATGGTTCAGAATGAGAACTCTCACTTGTGATTTCCCTCATCTTTTAACACCATAACTTTCTTAGTAGGACACTCAGAAGCTATGTGTCCTCTACCCAAACACTTAAAACACTTTATATCTCTAGACCGAGACTTGCTGGCCACTTCTTTGCCCTTGTTTTGGGTTGGTTGTGATGCTGCCCTTGGGGTCCTACTAGATGAAGTTCCCTCCTTCTTAAACCTCTCCTTCCATCTAGAGTTATCATAGTTTGAAGCACTCTTCCTCACACTTTTTCTTTTTAATTGTTGCTCCACTTTCATGGCTTGATGAACTAGGTCCTCAATCTCAACATAATTTTGAAGCTCCACCACATCCCTTATTTCTTCATTCAACCCATTAAGAAACCTTGCCATAGTAGACTCCCTTTCCTCCTCAACATTGGCTCGGATCATGGCTATCTCTAGCTCCTTATAATACTCATCCACACTCCTATTACCTTGGGTAAGTCTTTGTAGCCTATTATGTAACTCCCTGTGGTAATGAGATGGCACATATCTCCTTCTCAAGACTCTTTTCAACTCCTCCCAAGTTTGCAACATAGGCTCTCCATACCTCCTTCTTTCCTTGTGAAATTGATCCCACCACACCAAGGCATAATCTGTGAACTCTAAGGTAGCCAATTTAATTTTTCTCTTCAATCAAGGTATGACAAGAAAAAATTTGTTCTACCTTCATCTCCCACTCTACATAAGCTTCAGGATCACTTTTACCCCTAAATGGTGGAATGGTAACTCTTACTCCCTCATCTCGGTTTCCTCTTGGTTCTTCCTCATTTTCTCTCCTCCTTCCAGTAAGCCTCCTTCTACCTCCCTCATCATCATGATGTCCTTGATTTTCTAGCCGGTCAATTCTCTCATATAACTCCTCTGTATGCTCCCTCATCATCCTTTCCATTTGAGCTGTAATAGCCTCTACTAACAATCTGTTGTTTCCCTCAGGATGAGGGTTGCCATCACCACCTGTTCCTGCCATAATTCAAGTAAAAAGAAAACAATAGTGAAAGCAATGGGACCTCACCACACGTCTCACGTGTTTACACTCTTAAAGATGTATCACTCGTGTTTGTTGCACTCAAAATTGGCTTTTATGTAATGTAACTCTCTTGCCTTTTTCCACTCTTCCTCTAGCTCAAGGTTCTTACTAGATCAAACAATCAATTATCAAGAATCACTTAAGGGCAGCAAACACATAACAAGAAAGATCAACATGAACTCTATGGAAAACAAATATGAGACAAGACACAAGGCACAACTTAAGAAAATGAAAAGAAAACAAACACAAGTTTAGGATAGCAAAGGTACAAACTTCAACTAAGAAGAACAAAGGAACACAAATTACTACAAACAAAAGATTAACAACCAAAGGAACAAGGATAGCAACTTAGAAACAAGAAATAGACCAAAGAAACTTAGTTAAAAGAAATTTCAAGCCCTCTAAATCCAGAATTTCAAGATAGCTCAAGAACTCAATTTCTTTATTTTTTTACCAACTCAAGTTTCCCATGTCAACTTCAGCCACTTCCACTTTACTCCTTTTTTTTTTTTTTAACTTCAATTCTGTTTTCCTTCTTTTCCCTTTTTTTTTTTTAAATATGAATGCAGAATTTTATCCTTCAAATCACTAACAATGCTCAACAATTCCCAGCCACACTTGATGTAAATTTCAGCACCAAATTAACCTCCAAACAGCTCCAATTCAAAATTTGAATTCCTTCAAATTAGGCTTCAAACAAGCAATTAAAATTAGGGTTTTATGAGTACCTACTTGCCAGCCAATGTAATGCCTCCTTGCAGCCTTCAAGCAATCAAATTTCTGTGATCACCCAAACAGCCCCTTTTTCCTCTGAATTCACTTCCACAACTAGCCTAGTGACTAGCTCTGATACCAAATGATGAGTTTTTACCATAAGCCTCTTGAATTAGGATCTATCTAGGACTTGGACACAAGAAATATGATCAAATCAAAAACAAGTTTGCGCAGAAAATAGGGCTCCGGACGTCTTGTTAAAACGGTTTCGTATCTCACTCTATAGACCTCGGAATTGAGCGATTCAAAAACGAGAAGAAAGATGACGTTCTGAAACTCAATTTAGACTCAAGAATCACCGAAAAACAATACGTATAAGTCGAGATATGAGCAAGAGATAATTGAGACGAATTCTGGGAAAATTGACGCGAAATTGATGAAAAAGAAACAAGATAAGATGGTGCCACAAACCTAGTTTGATAAGCCAAGAAGGATCGCCACAAGAATTGGAGGATTCTTGATAAGATCAAATGATGCAAGGAAGAACCCTAGCAGAGAAAAACTCCCAATTTCTGAAACATACGTATTCTGCTGTCTATTGATCTCCAAATGTTTTAATACAAATCAGTTTAAGAGTTTGCCCCTAAGACTTAACAAAACTAAAAGCAAAACCCCTTAACATAAGCATTACTGATATGTTCTAGTGGTTAAGGAGACATATTCAGCCTCAAGTGCTTGGGTTCTAATCCTACTATAGATAGTTTATATTTTTTTATCACAACATAACAATAGAAAAATAAAATAAACAACTAAAGTCTTGCTAATTCAGATTGACTCTTTGGGCTCTTTTCCTCTCATTCCAAGTGGGCTATGCATGTGTAAACCCTTAGACTCATGTGTTGGGCTTCATTTGGATATTGAGCTTCAAAATGTGTTTGGGCTTCCAACAAGGAGATAATTACATGTTTGACAGCTTCATGGGCCTTCTTTACTCTAGCTCTTGTCATGGTTCCTCCTAGGCCTTGTGTCAGATCTTGGGCTTCTTTTTGGGCTTGAGTCTGGACTTGGGCTTAGGCCTTTGTGTCCTCATCACTGTCCAAAGATCAGAGGCCCACAAGAGAAGATAGGCATCTTAGGGGCAACCTCCGAAGCAACCCCTACAAAAGAAGCCTTATCACGGTGAAGGTTCCAAGGGCAAGCAGCCACAAAAGCCCTCTGCCAATCCTCTAAAACTTGCCCCTCAAGGCCCGAAGCTTGCAACCAATCTCGCCTGCCCAAAGAATGGAAAGAACCATAAGGGGACTTGCTATGCTGGCCAAAATGTCTGTTACAAGTGCAGGCAGCCCGGGCACTATGCCAAGAACTACACCAAGGACATGCCTGCCCGAAGCCACAACGCCAAGGGAGAGTCTTCACCATGAATGCTGAGGAGACCATGGAGTCCGATGATCTCATCGAGGTAAGTACGAAGTTGATGGTAACACCTTAACTGTACTATATGATTTTGGCGCAATGCACTCTTTTATTTCTTATGATTGCCTAGGTAGACTAGGAATATCTGTTTCTAAAGTGCCTTACACATTGCTTGTTTCTACCCCCACTAGAAAACCTATAAAAACTTGCCTGTGTTGTCTAAAATGCCAATTTAGTATTGATGATAGAACTTGTGAGTCGATTTAATTTGTTTCCCTTTATCTGGTTTAGATCTGATCTTAGGCATGGATGGGCTTTTAGCCAACCATGTTATGATAGACTATGCTAAAAAATCTATTATGTTCCCTTCTGTACCTGCTGAATCTGTAGTTTGAGTCTGAAACCTGTTGTGTTATATTATTGTAAGACTGAGAATCAAGAATACGTTCTCCTATCGACTAGTGAGGGCAAACTTGAGCATGCTTTGAGTGAGATTCCTGTGGTTAAGGAATACCCCAAATTTTTTTCCCAAGGATATCCCTGAGTTCCCCCCAGAGAGAAAAATAGAGTTTTCCATGGAGTTGGTACTAGGAACGAGACCGATATCTATAGCATCTTATAGAATGTCCTCGTTGGAGCTAGCGGAGCTAAAAACTCAATTGGAGGAATTGTTGGAAAAGAAGTTTGTGAGACCTAGTGCCTCACTCTAGGGAGCCCCAGTGCCATTTGTCAAGAAAAAGGATGTAACATCCCGATTTCCGACTTTACCTCCAAGTTCCCATGATTTCCGACTTCACCTTCGAATTTCACACGAAGTGGGATAATTTCCGAGTTCCGAGTTCGTCTTGCACAATTTTCGACTTCATGTCCTGTCCAATTTCCGATTTAATCTTCAATTTTGATTATTCCTGATTTTCGACCTAATGTTCTAGTTTCGAGTTAAAGGGAGTGGCTTATATCCGACTTCAAGTTAAACTATGTTGGACATCATTTCCTACTCCCCGACTTAACATTTAGGTCCAAAATGACATAAAGTGATTCCCGATATCCGGTTTCATGTCTTGAAGACAATGTACCCGATTTCCGATCTCGCAGTTTATCTCCAAGTTTCAAGCATATGTACCTGAGTTCCAACCTTATACCCCGTACATGGTTCCCGACCTCCGAAGTTATAGTTTAACACAATGGTGCAAGCACCAACCTCCGAGTTGAATGTAACGAGTTCCTGACCTTAGAGTTGAACTCAATGGACATGAGTTCGAATTTGAGTTGATTTCCTGCCATACACGAGTTCCGATATACGAGTTCATTCCCAAGAGCCTTTCATTTCTGTTAGTATTCCCGACTTTGCATTGGGAGTTCCGAGATTATATGATTGTAAGTTATATGACTTCCGATATCCGACCTTGCTTCAAAGTGCCTAATAAACCAGACAAGATATCCGAGTTTATTTCCTCAAGTCATGAATAAGATGGGACGAGTTTCGACATCAGGCTTCAGCTCCAAACACAAGTAAAATGGAACGAGTTCCGACTTTAAGCAGAATCGAGACGAGTTCCGAGTTCAAATAGAATGGAAGCGAGTCCCACTTTTAGGACAACGTGGAGAGCAATTTAGCCAGAAAAGTGGGAGATATGGCCGATCTTCAATCACAAAATTTCAACCAATCAACACTCACAATCCCAACTACCTCCATGTATTTAAGTCAGACTTCTCTTCTCATTTGAGGCTAATTTATGCCTCCTTCTCTTCCACTTGCTCCAGCTTTCTTCTTCCCTTCCCCTCTCAATTTACTCTATTAAATCTCCAAGCTTTGTCAAGGTTCCAGCATTTCAAACTCAAATTCAGCAGAATCACACTCCAAAGAGGTAGGATTCACTTTCTATTCTTGATTTCTCTGAACTGTGGCTGTATAGGATTCCACTTTTCTTCAATTAATTGATGATGTATTGGATGTATATGAGATTATGGTTGGATTGGTATGAAATATTGAGTTGTAATTAAGGTTAGAAGAAGAAAACTAGGAGAAGTGAGGGTTTGGAATGCTGTCTCGGTGAGAAGCTCCACGGCAGTCCGGATGGCGGAATGTACCATTAATGTAACACCCTCCCAAGTACAGTACTATGCTTAAGTCATAGCACCACACTCTAGAGTTGTTACTGTTACCTGAACGAACCTTGTCTGACAGCAACTTCAGAAACTTCTGAAACTATCTCGAGACAACACGGAAATTAGGAGTGAGAATTATAAATTCTCAGTAGGATTCTCTAATTATCATACGTAATGTCACCGTTGTCATCTCCAGTTTACTTCGGTTTATTATAAAAAGTGAACATGCTATGTAAACTATTAATTTTACAGTTCGAAAAATATGTTATCCGAAGCAAAGTTCATTTTTATCATACACTTGTCGTTTGGGGAAAGCCCATACAAAATCAATCAATTCATTAATATTAATGAGTAATAACTTAAACATAATAAAATACATTAGTATAATATATTGAACACATAAAATCTGCACATGGCTTTACTTGTCCTTGAATTTATGCTTGTACATAAAATTTACTTTCTTTCTTTATCTTCCTTTTCATCATAAAATCTTTACGTGCCACATTTCTAGAGTATGATCGCCATGTCATACCCTATCAGAGCATGATTACCATGTCACGTTCCTTAGGAATATGAGATCTTCATTTGACACCTACACGAGCTGGGTCATGCCATGCCTCATGTAAGTTCTGGCCCCTATGCTCACACTAGCTGGGTCAATGCCATACCTCATGTGAGTGGGGTGTCTGCATATACTTTCATCTTCAGTCTTTAGTCTTTAGTCTTTAGCCTTTACTTGGCACACCTAGTCGTTACTTATCGCCATCCCTAGGGTGCTTTTACTGCCCTTGGGTAGCCTGGCCTTGGAGTGAGCTCGTCAGCTTCACCCGTGACCGTCGTCACATCGACTCACCGGCAAGGGGACCCACGTGCCTCTAGTCTTGGAGGGATCTCATCTGACCACGTGCCTTCAATATAGAGGGATCTCATCTGATCACGTGCCTCCAAGGTAGAGGGATCTCATAGTTTTAGCTGCCTTCACAGGGAGGGATTCAAAGTGTTACTACCTCCAAGTGAAGCGACCCATATCTTATCTTATTTAACTGCCTTTACCGGGAGGGATCTCAATTAACTGCCTCTGAGTGAAGGGATTCTCATTTAATATATTCATGTCTTTTCATTCTCATACATGGGTCATGCATAGAGGTACTGAATGCACTCATATATGTATATATGTACTTCATCATTTATTGTCATATACGTCATAGCTCACATCATACTTAAACTCATCCTTGCATATAAACATTCATAGACTTCTGTCGTAAATCCGGCAGCATAACAGATCCGGTCCATCACCCCATGAATAGTGTCAGTTCTCACGGACAAATCAGTCATAGCTGTATCATCAATCTAATATATTTATCCATATAAAACTTGCAACCATCAACTCAAACCTTATATGTTTCACTAACACTTGTGAAATCATTAATTGGGTTACTCCTGTCAATTCTATTCAGTTCTGCCTGAATCTTGTATAATCCACCTTTACTTCTATTCAACTCATTTAAACCTAAATTTTGGATATGTCATAGCTCTATATGTCTACTTTCTAACCTCTTTAGTCCCATATCATTTTGATTTATATAACTCAAGTTATTTAGGTTTTATCCCGGCCTGCCCTGTGGCTGGCCAGAATTGCACACCTAAAAGTAAAAATCTACTAAAAATCGAAAACTGGCTCAAATCATACGAAATTGGTCTATATCAAAGCTAACAGGACAAACTTTCATTTTCATGAAGTTTCATTCCATTTGCTTTAGTATAGCTCGAGTTACAAGTCCTGAAATTCCACCTTTCTGAACTACTCTATTTTGGCTTGGTTTGGACATAGGGTAACTTCCTCCATCCACTGGGATCAATTGAGGTCATAAAAAACTCGAAATTTTATATTGGGATGTTCCCCTATGTGTAAGCTTTCTAACAAAGTTTGTTTCACTCAATTTGGAGTTGTACAGGGTGAGACATACCCTCCTCAAGTCACCCTGCTCGGATGAAAGTCCTGATTCCTAGGTCAAACTTCAAAAATTCATATCTCTCTCAATACTAATCCAATAACCTTATATGATACAAGAATGGAAAGCCCTGAATGTCTACTTTCATTAAAAATGGTTTCATCAGATTTAACTAGCTATAGGCAGAGCCGTACACTCCGCCATCCGGACTGCCGTGGAGCTTCTCACTGAGACAGCATTCCAAACCCTCACTTCTCCTAGTTTTCTTCTTCTAACCTTAATTACAACTCAATATTTCATACTAATCCAACCATAATCTATCATATACATCCAATACATCATCAATTAATTGAAGAAAAGTAGAATCCTATACAGCCACAGTTCAAAGAAATCAAGAATAGAAAGTGAATCCTACCTCTTTGGAGTGTGATCCTGCTGAATTTGAGTTTGGATTGCTGGAACCTTGACAAAGCTTGGAGATTTAATAGAGTAAATTGAGAGGGGAAGGGAAGAAGAAGGCTGGAGCATGTGGGAGAGAAGGAGGCGTAAATCACCCTCAAATGAGAAAAGAAGTCTGACTTAAATACATGGAGGTAGTGGGGATTGTGAGTGTTGATTGGTTGAAATTTTGTGATTGAAGTTCGGCCATCTCTCCCACTTTTGTGGCTAAATTGCTCTCCATGTCATCCTAAAAGTGGGACTCGCTTCCATTCTATCTGAACTCAGAACTCGTCTCGATTCTGCTTAAAGTCGAAACTCGTTCCATTTTACTTGTGTTTGGAGCTAAAGCCTGATGTCGGAACTCGTCCCATCTTATTCGTGACTTGAGGAAATAAACTCGGATATCTTATCTGGTTTATTAGGCACTTTGAAGCAAGGTCGAATGTCGGAAGTCATACAACTTACAATCACATAGTCTCAGAACTCCCAATTCAAAGTCGGGAATACTAACAGAAATGAAAGGCTCCTAGGAATGAACTCGTACACCGGAACTTGTGTATGACAGGAAATCAACTCAAATTCGAACTCATGTCCATTGAGTTCAACTCTAAGGCCGGGAACTCGTTACATTCAACTCGGAGGTTGGTGCTTGCACCATTGTGTTAAACTATAACTTCGGAGGTCGGGAACCATGTACGAGGTATAAGGTCGGAACTCAAGTACATATGCTTGAAACTTGGAGATAAATTGCGAGATCGGAAATCGGGTACATTGTCTTCAAGACATGAAATCGGATGTCGGGAATCACTCCATGTCGTTTTGGATCTAAATGTTAAGTCAGGGAGTAGGAAATGATGCCCAACATACTTTAACTTGAAGTCGGATATAAGCCACTCCCTTTAACTCGAAACTAGAACATTAGGTCGGAAATCAGGAATAATCAAAATTGAAGATTAAATCGGAAATCGGACAGGACATGAAGTCGAAAATTGTGCAAGACAAACTCGGAACTCAGAAATTATCCCACTTCATGTGAAATTCGAAGGTGAAGTCGGAAATCATGGGAACTTGGAGGTAAAGTCGGAAATCGGGATGTTACAAAGGACAGAAGCATGAGGCTGTGCATCGACTATCGGTAGCTTAATAAGGTCATAGTGAAGAATAAGTACTCCTTACCTAGGATAAATGATTTGATGGATAAGCTAAGAGGAGCAATAGTGTTTTCAAAGATAGACTTGAGGTCTGGATACCATTAAATTAGGGTGCAGGAGGAAGACATTCCCAAAACGGCCTTTAGGACAAGGTATGGGCATTATGAGTTTAGAGTAATGTCATTCGGTTTGACTAATGCCCCAGCTGTGTTTATAGATTATATGAATGGAATTTTTAGACTGTATTTGGGCAAGTGTGTGGTGGTATTCATAGATGACATCCTCATCTATTTGAAAACTAAGGAGGAACATGAAAAGCACTTTAGGATTGTGCTAGAAATCTTAAAAGACAAGTAGCTTTACGCTAAGTTGTCAAAGTACGAATTTTGGTTAGAGGAAGTGAAGTTCTTGGGCCACATCATGCCTAAAGGAGGGATATCCGTGGATCCAAGAAAAGTGGAAGCTGTAATGAATTGGGAGAGACCAATGACGATGACGGGAATTCAGAGTTTCCCTGGTTTAGCTGGATACTACCAAAGTTTTATAAAGAGATTTTCTTAGATATCCCTACCTTTGACTAAGCTAACTAGGAAGAATGCTGCTTTTGAATGGATTGCAGAGTATAAGAAAAGTTTTCAAGAGTTGAAAAAGATGTTGACTTCCACACCTGTGCTAATTTTCCCTGACCCTAAGGGAACTTTTAAGGTTTACTATGATGCCTCTGGGAGAGGTTTAGGTTGTGTTTTGATGCAAAACTATAATATGGTAGCTTATGCCTCTAGGCAGCTGAAGCCCCATGAAATAAATTATCCAACCCATGACCTTTATCTAGCGGCTGTGGTGTTTGAGCTAAAGGTATGGAGACACCACTTGTACGGAGTTAGGTTCGAGATATTCTCATATCACAAGAGCCTGAAATACTGTTTGACCAAAAAGAGCTTAATATGAGGCAAAGAGGTGGATGGATTTTTTGAAGGATTACAATTTCAGATTAAACTACTATCCTAGTAAGGCCAACGTGGTGGCTGATGCGCTGAGCCGCAAGTCATTACACATGTCATGGATGATGGTTAAAGAAGCAAAGTTAGTTGAGAGTTTTAGAGACCTTAACCTCATACTCACCCTAACCCCACATAGCATATGGTTGAATCAAATAAAGGTGACGAGTGATTTTAAGGGCCAAATTACTTGAAGCCAAGCGGAGGATGAAGAATTCTTGAGAATAGTAGCTTAGATGAAATAGGGAAAGCTAAAAGGATTTACTCAAGGCACTGATGGTTTATGGAGATATTAAGGAAGAATCTGTGTCCCCACTAAGGATAACCTGAAGGATAGGATCGTAGAAGAGGCTCACACAGGTCACTTCACTGTACATCCTAGCATGACGAAGATGTACCAAGACCTCAAGGGAATGTTTTGGTGGCCAGACATGAAAAAAGACGTGGCAGACATGGTGAATAAGTGCTTAGTTTGTCAAAAGCTAAAAATTGAGCATCAAAAGCCCTCAGGCATGTGCAACCGTTGGAAATCCCTAAGTGGAAGTGGGATGGAATCTCCATGAACTTTGTGATGGGTTTACCCTGTACACAGACTGGGTTTGATGCCATATGGGTTATAGTGGACAGATTGACAAAGTCTACTCACTTTCTATCTATAAGGGCAAATTATCCTTTGGATAAGCTAGCCCAGCTATACGTCTAAGAGATTGTAAGACTGCATGGAGTGCCTACGACCATCATATTGGATAGAGACCCAAGGTTTACCTCTAGGTTCTGGGGAGCCTTACAAAAGGCATTTGGGAAAGACTTTGTCTAAGTATAGCATACCACCCCCAGACTCATAGACAATCAGAAAGAACTATACAAACCCTTGAGGTCATGTTGAGAGCAAGCATAATGGACCAACCCGGGAGTTGAGACAAACACCTACCCCTCATTGAGTTTGCCTACAACAACAATTTCCATGCTAGCATTGGAATGGCACCTTATGAAGCCTTATATGGCAAAAAGTGCCAATCTCCACTTTGCTAGTATGAGATTGATGAATAAAGCCTCTTAGGACCTGACTTGGTTTGGCAAACCACTAAGCGAATAAAGAGGATAAGGGAGAGAATTCTCACTACACCAAGCCAACAAAAAAGTTATGCGGATAATAGGAGAAAACCAATCGAGTTCCAAGAAAGAGAACATGTATTCTTGAAAATCACTCCTACAATAGCTATAGGTATAGCCATTAGAGTCAAAAAGTTGAGGCCTCATTTTCTTGGCCCTTTTCAAATTTTGAAACGAATAGGGTCAGTTGCCTACCAAATAGCCTTGCCACCTCAATTGTCAAACCTTCACAATGTTTTCCATGTGTCCCAACTAAGAAAATACAACTCTGACCTTAGTCACCTTTTGGAGCCTGAAAATGTACAGTTAAAGGAAAATCTAACTGTCGACCGGCCACTTATGAGGATCATAGATAGGAAGGTCAAACAACTTAGAAACAAGTCTATGCCCTTGGTAAAAGTGGCCTGGGAAAGGGAAAGCTTGGAAGAGCACACATGGGAGCTCGAGTCAAAAATGAAAAGAGAATATCCTAACCTATTAACAGGTAATGAATTTTGAAGGTAAAATTCTTTTTAAGGAGCGGACAAATGTAGCATCCCCAATTTGCTTAAGCTAATTAGCTTAGTGTCACCGATTAATTTGAAGGGTTAGTGATTAATTGAGGGATAATTGGCTAATCTCAAGAGTAAGAGTTTAGTAAATTAGAGACCAGTCAATAAGTCAACTAAAAGTCAATGATCAATAAGAAAAAGTCAATAATTGAATAATAGCACACTAAATGTTTTAATTAAAGCCTAATCATCCAAATCTTGCTAATTCATGACTAAAAACACAACTAAGGTAATCTAATCCTGTTAATTAAGCACACGACAAATTTCTACCTTAATCAAATATGATAAATAAATCATCACACACTAAAAGTATAATCAGTATGAATCATTCTTTTAGAAAAACAAAGTCTTAAAAGTGTAATTAACTAAAATTATTTAATTAGTAATTAAACTAATTTAATTGATTAACATTTAGATAACAAGGAAAAATTCAAAATTATCCCCTAATCATGCTTGAAAAATTCAGCCAAGACAAGCTCATCATCCACCATCCATTTGGCTCTTAATCTTTCACCATTAGATCAAAGCTTAATGTGCTTAATTTACTTAAAGATTGATTAACCAAAAGTGGGATAATCCTACACATGGATCACACTTGATTTGTCATTAACCACCAAAGTCGATCAACCCACAAGTGGCAAGAAGGTAGCCATTAACCACTTGAGAAAACACAAAAAGGGGGTTTAAGCTTTGCACCAAGACTCAAGGGTAGAACAACTACTCTTTCACCCCTTGGTCACTAAGCTTCCTCCTAAGTGAATAAAGCAGAAACCCAATCTGCCCAAGCCTTGTATTAGGATGCCAATTCAATCCCTCCCACTCTCATTATTCAACTTTCACTCTCTTACTAAGTCACCAAAGTTCTCATCTTTCTCTAAACCTCTCTTTGTTCTTCTTACTCTTCCTTTTGTTTCTTTTGCCTTCCTACTCTAATCAACCTTACTTCCCATTGCCATCCTCACAAGCCCTTGAAAGACCACCTACTTTGATCTTTGAAAAATATACTTAAACACACAACCAGCCCCCATTTCCAAGCTCCAATGGAGGGAGGCCATCTCTAACTTTTCCACTCTCCAACACTTCAAAAAGCTTCTTGTGATAGTGACTTTAACCTTTCTTTTCTATGTGTTTTCAAGTACTAAAACTCCTAAGCTCTTCATAGCTAGGTGATTTTAGGGCTTGCTCTAAGGTCTCATGACCACACCTTGTTTCCATGAAGTTTTCTTTGTGTTAAATGTTCTCCAAAAATGTGACTATATTGTATGAGCACTTTTATGATTCACACCTTAAATATTGATTTGTTACTGAAATATCAAAGCATGATAGTAAAATGAAAGATAAAAATGGTTATTTGGTAAGAAACTTCAATATTTCTACAAACTAGTCAAGAAAAGAATTCTGGTTATGCTGGAAAATCTAGCATTCTAGGTTGCAAAGATGATAACTCATGCTATATAACTCAAAATGTAATAAAACTAATTTTGAATAAAAATAGACTCACAGAGCTTTCTATAGATATAAAATATGCGAGCATTAGATTTAAAATGAGCAAGATATGAATTTTTAAAGTAGGTTGTACCCAGTGGTATTTCTGTCTGGATAGCCTACACTAAAATATGTATAACTCGAGCTATACAAAACATTTTTGAATGAGGCCATGTCCCCAGGGCTACCCTCGGTCGAACCCCAACCAGCCGCTCTAGTTATAGAGCTGAGGTCCACGGCTACTTCTAGGGCCACAGCCGCCTCACTGCCATATCCGGAGTATCGTCTGGGTGATACCTCGTCATTCAAGGAGGATCCGTCCAAGGAGCAGTCTTCGGCTGCCAGTTGCACCCCACACGAGGCCGAGCCAGCCGCTAGTTTGTTGTATCGAGGTGACTAGCAGGCATCCCCTCAGGATCTATATGCCTCACATTCCCTGAGGGCAAAGAGCTAGGGGAAATAGCCTCTTTAGGTCACGATGTTTGTAGAACCGAGGAGTGTGCTACCTGCGACCAATGCTAGGGTTTGGTTTGGTATTAGGGCATGTAGATTGTTGTAAATCTGCATCATCACGTATTTTATTTTGCTTTGAATCTTACTATGTTAGCTTGTATTTGGCATTTAGTGATGTCCTAGTCATGCGTACATTTTATGTCATGCTTGACATTATGAATTTTATTTATGTGGAATGGAAGTGACACTTGTTATGTATTAATGTATTTTATATTTCCTTTATGCCCTATTAATCCATTTATGCTATGGATCTTTGTGCTGCACACCCACTTGACTTCTCTATTCATGCTCAAGGCTCATGTTTTTTCAAAGTGACAATGTATTTCAAATAAAAAATTTACCCTATTTTCCACATAATATACTTTCTAAAAGAGTTTTAAGTTTCTGCAAGCAAAAGTAACAACTGATAATTAGACATAATATGACTTAAGCGTAGTATGAGATTATTAAGGTGTTACATGGAAGCTGACGAAGATGGCAAAAAAGTTTCAGAAACTCTTTATAGAGGTATGATTGGATTCCTACTATATTTTACTGCTCGTAGACCTAACTTACAATTAAGTATGGGAATTTGTGCTAGATTTCAATCTAACCCCAAACAATCACACTTGAATGCAATTAAGAGAATTTTGAGATATTTAGTTGGTACTACTAATCTTGGTCTCTGGTACGAGAAAGGTACTGTTTTTAATGTTAAAGGTTACTATGATGCTGATTTTGTTGGAGATAGAGTGTTCTTGAATTCTTTGCAGTATGGCTGCATGAAATTTTACTCTTCTTCATGTATTTGATGATATACTGGATGTATATGATTGGATTAATATGAAATCTTGAGTTGGAATTAAAGTTAGAAGGAGAAAACTAGAAGGAGTGGAGAATTAGGATGCTATCTTGGTAAAAAGTCCTCGGCAGTCCAATGGCGGAGTATACGGCTCCGCTTACAGCCAATTAAATCAGATGAAACTATTTTTATTGAAAATAGACATTCAGGGCTTTCCATACATATGTAATATGAGATCATTGGATTAGTATTGAGAGAGATATGAATTTTTGAAGTTTGACCTAGGAATCAGGACTTTCATCCGGGTAGTGTGACTTGAGAAGGGTGTAACTCACCTTACACAACTCCAAATTGAGTGAAACCAACTTTGTTAGAAAGCTTACACATACGGGAACATCCCATAGTGAAATTTCAAGTTTGTTAGGATCCCATTTGTTCCCAGTGATCCGAGGAAGTTGCCTTATGTCCAAACCAGACCAAAATAGGGTAGTTCAGAAAGGTCGAATTTCAGGACGTATAACTCGAGCTATACTAAGGCAAGTCAAATGAAACTTATTGCAAATGAAAGGTTGTCCTATTAATATGAGACCAATTTCGTATGATTTGATCTTGGTTTCAATTTTTAGTGAATTTTTATTTCCAAGAGTGTAATTCGGACCAGTGACTAAATAGGCTGAGGCAAAATTTAAGTATCTTGAGCTACACATATCAAAATGAGATGGGACGAAAAGGGTTGAAAACTAGACACATAGAACTATGATATATACAAAATTCAGGTTTAAATGAGTTGAAGAGAAGTAAAGGTGGATTATACAAAATTCAAACAGAACTGAATAGAATTGGCAGATATGACCACATTGATGGTCTCACAAGTGTTAGTGAACATATAAGGTTTGAGTTGATGATTGCAAGTTTTACATTGATAGATATATTAGATTGATTATACTGCTACAATTAATTTATCCGTGGGAACTAGCACTATTCATGGGGAGGCAGACTCGATCCGTTATGCTGCCGAAATTCCAGCAGAAATATGTGAACCATATGAATGTTATAAATATTTATATGTTAAGCTCATAAGGTTCAAATATACAAGGATAAATTTAAGTATGATATGAGTTATGACGTATATGAAAATAAATGATGAAGCATATGTATGAGTACATTCAGCATGTCTATGCATGATTATGTATGAGAATGAAAGGACATAAACATATAAAATGTGAATCCCTTCACTTGAAGGCAGTTATTTGGGTCCCTCCAGGTGAAGGCAGTTAAAGAATAAAAATTAAAGCATATGCAAGCATCCCACTCACATGAGGCATGGCATCGATCCAGCTAGTGTGTGTATAGGGGATAGGACTTACATAAGGCATGGCATGACCTAGCTAGTGTAAGTACCAAATGAAGGTGCCATATTTCTATAGAACATGACATGGCGATTATACTCTGGAATATGGCATGATAAGCACATCCTAAGGAACGTGACATGGCGATCACGCTCTGATGGGGTATGACATAGCGATCATACTCTGGAATGTGACATGTAAAGATATAATGATGAGTCTATATTCCTAAGGAATGTGACATGGCGATCACGCTCTGATGGGGTATGACATGGCGATCATACTCTTGAATATAGCATGATGATCCCACACCCTAAGGAATGTGACATGGAGATCATATTCTGATGGAGTATGACATGGCGATCATACTCTGGGACGTGACAGGAAGAACATATTTCTAAGGAATGTGACATGGTGATCACATCCCCATGGAGTATAACATGGCGATCATACTCTGGAATATGTGTAACAAGTAAAGGAAGATAAAGAAAGAAAAGTAAATTTTATGTACATGCATAAATTCAAGTACAAATAAAGTCATGTGCAGATTTTATGTGCTCAGGATATTTGTGCTATTGTATTTTAAATTTGTTTCAATTATCCTTCATAGTATAATTCATGAATTGATTTTGCATGGGCTCTCCCAAATGCCAAGTGTATGAGCAAAAATGAACCTTGCTTCGGATAATATATCTTCGAACTATAAAATTAAACAGCTTACATAACTTGTTCACCTTTTTCATAATAAACCAAAGCAACTGGAGATGTATTATTACTTAATATTTATATGGCGAAGGCATAGTCTTCTTTTTTTTTCTCAAATAAAAGACTCATTGGTGCCAAGCATGAGGGAATGCTAGACGTTTGGTAATTTCTCCTCCTGCCAAAAGAAAAGATCCCCAGGGAACAGTGGAGCTTCATAGGGTCTTTCTGTCTAGGTGGAGGTAGTCCGCATCTTCACAGACATGTCTATTTCACCGAGCCTCTCTCCGAGACAGTGCCCAAATCGTTATGCCTTTCGTGCGGGTCGGAACTTACCCGACAAGGAATTTCGCTACCTTAGGACCATTATAGTTACGGCCGCCGTTCACCAGGGCTTCGGTCGCTAGCTCCCCTGTCATCAGGTCACCAACTTCCTTGACCTTCCGGCACTGGGCAGGCGTAAGCCCCCATACATGGTCTTAAGACTTTGCAACGATGACATTATATATGATAGTTAAAGAATCCTACTAAGAATTCAAAATTCTCATTCCTATTTCCGTGTTATCTCCAAATAGTTCAAGAAGTTCCAAAGACGGCTGAAATTGCTGTCAGATAAGGTTTGCTCAGGTAACAGTAACAACTCCAGGGTGTGGTACTATGACTTAAGCATAGTATTGTACTTGGGAGGGTGTTACACGTATTGCCATCCTCAAGCGTAGCCTTACTTATCTTTCTTAACATACCTAGGTTTTACATATCACCGACCCTAGATTGCCTACATGTATCTGCATTTGAGCATTCCATATCGTTGTCCTCAAAGTGCAGTCTTTCTTAATTTCCTTTACTTTGCATACACATTCCAGAGTATGATTGCCATGTCATACCCCATCGGAGTGTGATCATCATGTCACACTCCTTAGGATGTGTTCATCATGCCACACTCCAGAGTATGATCACCATGTCATACTCCTTAGGATGTGGTCGCCTTTTCATGTTCCAGAATATGATCACCATGTCATACCCTATCAGAGCGTGATTATCGTGTCACACCCCTTAGGAATATGAAATCCTTATTATATTTTTTATCATAGAATCATGAATGCACATGCTTCATGCTTTACATTCAAATGATCATCTTGCCTGATATTCATGTACACAATATCTAGAAATTCATAACTTTCATATGTTTCTATCAGAATTTTAGCAATGTAACAGATCGGATCCATTTCCCCATAAATAGTGCCAGTTAACTAGACAATTATTCATATAGAAAATCAGTGCAATATATATATATATATTAATAATCAAACAAAGTTTCATAACTTTGGTCTTGAATTAGGTTTTTACCAATTCCTTTCAATTCTGTCTAATTTTTGTAAATTAAGCCATAAATTCATTTTAACTCATTTAGACCTACACTTTGGATATGTTGAAGCGTTATGTGTTTAGTTTCTAACCTCTTTAGTCCCATTAAGTTTTGATACATATAACTCAAGTTATTGAAGATTTACCTAGGCCTGTCCTGTATTAGGCATATTTAAGCTCTAAAAAGTAGAAACTCACTAAATATCGAAAACTTACTGAAACTATACAAAACCTATATGGTTTTAAAGCTAACTAAACCAATTTTCATTTATAGCAAGCTTCATCCCTTTTGAATAAGTAAAACTCAAGTTGTAAGCTCTTGAATTTGGCTAAATTGAACTGCCCTATTCAAGCTAGGTTAGGACTTAGGGCAATTTCCATGAATTATTGGGAACAATAGGGATCAAATTTGGCTATGAAATCTTCATGACATGTTACTATATGTCTTAAATTTCTAAAACAATTGATTGAACTCAAATTGAAGGAGTATAGGGTGAGTTATGGCCCTCGAAATCTAGTCTGCTCAGAATCAGGGACAAAATTCTAGGGTTAATTTCAAATCCAATGGTCTTATATTTTCTATCCTTGGAAAGCTCTAGATGTCTAGTTTCATGTAAAAATAGTTTCATCAAAGTTTGATGATCGTAGGAGGATCCTATACTCTATAAGTACAGATGTTGTAGGGTTTCCAAGGGATTCCAGATTCTATTTTCTGGCTCCTTGTGTTTTCTCTTCAAATCTAAATCCAAATCAAGCAAATACATGCTAAACAAGCCATAAATCATCACATCACCACCATCTATCATCAATTACATGAGAGGAGAAAGTATTCCTGATAGTCATTAATTCCATAAAACTAAGCAAAGAAGTTGAATCCTACGTTAAAATTGAAGTTTGAGCTTGGAAGATGAAGGCCATAGGTGTAGAAGCTCGTGTAGGGTGAAAAGGCAAGAAGAAGATGATGAGATGGAGAACAAAAATGAAGGAAGAAAGCTCATCCTCCTCATGCACAAAAATGAAGAAGGGAGAATGAGAGTTAGTTGAGGTTTGCGATGTAAATTGGTAGATGTTGGGTGGTTGGCTTGGGTGGTGATGAGTGAGCCAAATTTCTCCATTCTTTGGGAAGCTACTTGGCGCCACTTAGGTGGGGGAATGGTGGCTGAATTTCAGCCACTTATCCTAGGATTTTCATCACATAATCCGATTGATTCGGCTCCTGCAGTTTAATATACCAAATATTTATTGATTTCCTTCAAATTGGCAAGTCATAACTAAATAGTTTTGTGAGAGTTCCTATGTATCTATCTTAATCTTTCCTAAGCTTAGCCCCTCTAATTAACATTTAATTAACTCCTAAATAATCTTTAATTAACCTCAATTAACTTTATCGATTCAATAAAATTGTGAATTAAATATTTTTGCAAATTCAGAGTCTTTTCTGTTTTCTATTTCTCGTAGCTAGTGGCATCTCTGTAATTTTGAGTAGGTCTAGGAGCATCCAACATCATTTCACATGTGGACATCTCTGTGGCCTAATTGGTCAACAATTAGCTTTCTATGTTTCCGTTCATAATTATATTTCGTTTAAAATTTTATTCTGCTAATTCTATTAATGTAGAGACCTAAATGTCATTTTCTAAAATGTTCAAGGGCAAGGCTATAAATAAAAAAAGTTTGCCCAAGAACGTTTTTATCATTTCCTATTACGTTATATAGGGATGTTACATATGGCTAACTTGAGCTATTAGAGAGACACCTGCTAACAACCCTACAATTCTACCTAGAAACCTCTAGGCATTCAATCAGCATATAATTGATAAGACAATTGAAACATTAACTCTAATTAACCTATGTTGATTTTTAGCCCTAATTGCATTAGCCTAGGTTTGGACCTAAACCCAATTCCTAATTATTTAATTGATCAAGTTCATACCAAGTAACTAATTAGTAATCACCCAACTAGTTTCTCATTCATAAATCCACATATCAATACCATTCAATGCAAGCGTATAAAGGAGTAAGAGGCAAAGAATTAAAAAAATATATCATGCATTGAAATTAAAGAGTACGATTTCAAAATACAAACCTTAAAGCCTTTGGAGAATCAATCCCTAAGCTAGCCTCCAACTCTACTCCTCCGTGGGAATTTACAACCAAATAGAAAATAAAGAGTGGTAGTGGAAAGATGAGAGGGTAAGAAAAAGAAAGGAGAAGAGGAGGAGAGAAAAGAGTGAAAACTAATCTACTATAACCTAAAGAAAGGACCTAAATTCCTAAAAATAAGACTTGTTTTTCGCGTCTCTATTTTCTCACTACTTATCAGACCTCATATGTGACAATCCAACATTACCCTTAAGCCCAAATTAATCCTCCCCCTCTTAGCTTTAAGTGGGCAACCAATTTGCTTAATTTGGACTTGAAATGAAAGAGTTATGGCCCAATCTTTGTAGCATATCTAGGTTGTAACATTAGTCAACTTCAAAAGCCAATAAGCTCACCAAGATGTTATTCTTTTGGAAAGTGATGTTCATATGAATTGAAGCTTTATGTCTTAGCTTTCAAATGGCACCGATTTTGCCTAAATCCAATGTCAACAACTCAAGTTATGGCCCAATTAGTGTGCACGACTTAGATTCTAGCGATAGCAACCTTGATCCGACTTTGTGGCCCAATTCGATCATCTAGATATTTGAATTAGCTTTCGTAGTCAGAATTGTAGATCTTTCTCTCTGCTTTTATACAATATAAAATTTGTAATTTATAGAGTTTTACAATGTTAGCTCCAATGCCTATCAGAAACTACTCTAAAGCTATGAATCGAATTGTTTTCTAAAAGGTTTTGATGAAAACCAAATCAAAATACAAGCAAATCTTTTTGATCAAGAAAAGGATAATTCGAATAACAAATTCTTCTACAAGAATGAAATTCAACAAATAGCTTAAGCGCTCAAAACAAGCCTTCAAAGCACTTTATCCATAACTTTATACTATAATATACTCTATTTGGAATATATGCTTCGTGTCTCTCGAGCTATTTTGTGTAGAACTAGAATAGAAGAATTTCAAAAGGTTGATGCTACACTTCAAAAAGGAAAGACGAGCCCAGAAAGCTAAGATATGCTAATTCAGAATAATGACTTTGTCCAGAAGGATGATCCTATCCAGAAGGGATATCACCAGAAACATACTTCTCATATTTGTCATACCTTCAAAGCTTCCTTAGCACGCTTCATAGAGAAATTCAAAATATCAAAATGATGATTTGACAAGAGGCAGAAGAAGCACTGACAAGTCTGCACAGTTGGTACAGCAACAAATGGCTACTTTCCTATCTTTGCACAAGCTTCAAAGAATGAGGAAAAGGAAAAACTATTGCTTTTCTATCCAGTCTTAGACCAACAGTTCAAAGAGAACTTCAAAAGTTAAGAACTGAAAGCTCCAACGGATATATTTCAAATGTCTATAAAAGGCTAGATGTTGAAGAAAGAACGTTAGGACAACTGAATATCTTCTTCGCTTGTAGAGCTTCATTGTCAACTTTCTCAACCTCCTAAACCGCCAGAAAGTTACTCTTTGTAACCTTTGTTAAACAGAAAATCTTATCTTCTGCTTTGTATTTGCAAAGATTCTCTTTTTGAGAATTTAGAGAAGTCATACACACCGAAACACAATTGTTTATCCTCTGTAAAGAGAGTTAGTGTGAGTGTTCACAAACTGTTTTTAAATCTTGAAACTTGTACACAGACCTAGTAGTGGTCAAAAAAAACTTAGAGAAGCCAAGATAAAGAATACTCGAGTTAAAGCCTGGAGAAGCTTGAAGAAACACTACTCTTGTGTAAGAAGCTTGGAGAAGCTTGAACAAAGAATACTTAGGTTTATATAAAATCTCAACAAAGTATTGAGGACTGGAAGTAGGCAAGTGGATTGGCCGAACCAGTATAAAAACTTCTAGTATGGTTCCTCTATTTCTAGCTTAGCTTTTTAACTTGATTGAATAAGTTATTCTCTCTATGTGATTTATTTCAATATGTTCATCTTTTTAAACAAATATAAACATATAAACCTTTTTTAACTAATAGAAAGCTTCCGCAATCCAAGTATAGAACTTGAGATAAATTTTTAAATTCAAATTTTCAAGTTACTTTTAAGTCTGAAATAACATGATTCAACCTCCCTTCTCGTGTTATCTCTTCCAACAATTTGCATCAGAGCCTAACTCTAGGGTTGAGTTTCCTAATAGTTGCAAAGGTTAAAGATCCCATCAGATGGCCCAACAAATTCATTACATCGCAGAAGGTCACTACATAAATCATCCTCCATATTTCAATGGTGAAGATTATCCATACTGGAAGGATAGAATGACACTTTTCATTGAGTCCACAAGTTTGGATATGTGGGAAATAATAGAGAATGGTGACTATGTACCTACTACGGAACAACCAACACCACAAGTAGCAGCTGATCCAGAACATCCTCCACCAGTAGTAGTCAGAATTATTCCTAGAAATGAACAAATTGATCAGCACAAAATGAAAGTTCAAATGAATGCCAAGGCAAAATACTTGCTCACGTGTGCCTTGAGCAAAAGTGAATATGACAAAATTATATCTTGTGATTTTGCCAAAGAAATCTGGGATAGACTTCAAGTGCTTCATAAAGGAACTGATCAAGTTAAAGCAATGAAAATCAGCATGCTTGTTCATAAATATGAAATGTTCAATATGCTAGAGCATGAGAATATTGACGAAATGACTACCAGATTTATGCATATCATAAATCAGCTGAAAGCTTTGGGTAAAAGGTACTCAAATGTAGAAATGGTAAGAAAGATATTAAGGAGTCTTTCAAAGGCCTGGCTTCCTAAAGTTATTGCCATCCAAGAAGCTAAAGATCTGAACGTACTCAACTTGAATGCTCTCAATGAATCCTTAAAGACTCATGAGATTGAACTGAAAGAAATTTCTGAGGAATGCAACAAGAAGGGAAAGTCCATTGCCCTTAAGAATACTCAAAAGAGATTTAGCTCCTCCAAAGCCATGAAGGCCTAAGAAGAATCGGACGAAAAAGATGAAAGTTCCTCTGATCCTAATTCTGATGATGAAAAGGATGAAATAACTCACCTGGCTAGAAGAATCTCAAAAGTATGGCTCAGAAGGAAAAAGAAGAACTTTGCTTCAAAAAGGGACAAGAAGAGCAATGTCAAAACAGATGAAGTAATATGCTTTGAGTGCAAGGAACCGGAGCACATCAGATCAGAATGTCCAAGACTAAAGAAAGCTGGAAAGAAAAGGACTCCAAAGAATGCTCTAGACACATGACTAAAAATAAATCCTGGTTCAAAAATCTTAAACCCAAGGATGGTGGAATAGTCAAATTTGCTGACGAAATCAAATCCAAAGTCGTTGGTATAGGTAATGTTGGGCAAAATAATTCCAACCTAATAAATGGTGTTATGTTAGTAAAGGGATTAACTCATAATCTCTTGAGCATTAGTCAATTTTGTGACCAAGGCTACAAAGTTATGTTTGAATCCTCTCACTGTATTATTAAGGATTCTACAAATAACAAGATTATTCTTACTGCCAAGAGGCATAACAATACATATGTGTTGTATCTAGATGATCTCTTAGATCAAAATGTAAAATGCTTAGCTTCCTTTTTGGATGAAAAGTGGCTGTGGCACAAAAAGTTTGGTCATGCTAATATGAAATTAATCTCTGAGATCTCTCAGAAAGAACTGGTCATAGGTTTACCAAAAATTGATTTTGAAAATGATTCCTCTTGTGAATTCTGTCTCAAAGGCAAACAAACCAAAAGTTCTTTCCACAGCAAAAACGTAGTTTCTACTACTAGACCACTTGAGCTTTTACATCTTGATCTCTTTGGACCAACTAGAACTACCAATGTAAGAGGTAAGAGATATGATTTAGTCATTATAGATGGTTTTTCAAGATTTACATGGGTTATGTTCCTAATCCATAAGGATGATGCCTTTGAGATCTTTAAATCCTTTTCAAAAAGAATTCAAAATGAAAAAGCTTTTTGCATAACTTCCATCAGATCAGCTCATGGTGGAGAATTTGAAAATCATGCTTTTCAAAAATTTTGTGAAGAAAATGGCATTCTCATAATTTCTCTCCTTCTAGAACTCCTCAGCAAAATGGAGTAGTGGAAAGGAAGAATAGATCTCTGCAAGAAATGACCAGAACTATGCTTCTTGAAAGTGGCTTATCAAAAGATTTTTGGGCAGAAGCTGTTAACACTACCTGCTATATTCAAAATCGTATTTTCTTAAGACCAATTCTCAAGAAAACTCCCTATGAATTATGGAAAGGAAGAAAACCCAACATTTCCTATTTTCATATTTTTGGATCCAAATGTTTTATACTAAACACCAAGGACAAGCTGTCAAAGTTTGATCCTAAATCTGATCCTGGAATTTTCCTAGGATATTCTTCTGTATCAAAAGCTTACAGGGTGTTCGACAAAAGGTCTCAATCTGTAGAAGAAACTATCCACATAAGCTTCATGGAAAAAAAAATGACCGAAATCAGAAGGTTGCTAATCTGGAAGTGGAAATGGAAAGTATGTCATTAAATAAATACTCCCATGCCCAACAAAACCTTCAAATGACCACTAGAGATGATGATGAAAATGTTTCTGAAGTTCTTTCACATCAACATGTTTCTGATGATGCTTCTGAAGAACTAGAAAGTGCTCCCTAGAGGAGAAGGTACTCAGGTGTAAAAGACTTGAAAACTATCTCTCAAAACCAAATTATTGGTGAACCTTCTCATGGAATCAGAACAAGATCCTCGCTTAGAAACGATTCAAATTTCGCTCTTATCTTTGATATTTAAATAGAAAATATCGAAGAAGCTCTTATAGATCAATTCTGGATTGAACATATGAAAGAAGAGTTATCTCAGTTCAAGAAAAACAAAGTCTGGACACTGGTACCACTGCCTAAAGGATAGTCCACCATTTGAACCAAATGGGTATTTAGAAACAAGCTTGATGAGGATGGAAAGGTTGTTAGAAACAAAGCAAGATTAGTGGCTCAAGGTTATAATCAGCAAGAAGGCATAGATTATGATGAAACTTTTGCTCCTATTACAAGATTAGAAGCCATTAGAATGTTACTTGCCTATGCATCTTGCAAAGGTTTTAAGTTATTTCCAATGGATGTAAAATCTGCTTTTTTAAATGATTTCATATTTGAGGAAGTTTATGTTAATCAACCTCCTGGTTTTGAAAATGAAAACTGTCCTCAGCATGTGTTTAAACTTTCAAAAGCTCTCTATGGGTTAAAACAAGCTCCCAGAGCTTGGTATGATAGACTCAGCTCTTTTCTAATCAAAATGATTTTGTAAGAGGAAAGGTTGACACCACCTTGTTATTCATCATGACAAAAATGATTTTCTGATTGTTTAGATTTATGTTGATGATATTATTTTTGGAGCAACTAATCAAAGTCTATGCAAGAATTTTTCTTATCTTATGCAAGGAGAATTTGAAATGAGCATGATGGGAGAACTAAAATTCTTTCTGGGACCACAAATCAAACAAGAGAAAGATGGTATCCTAATTCATCAAGAAAAATATGCCAAGGATTTGCTCAAATAGTTCGATATGGATAAGGCCAAGAGCATTAGTACTCCTATGCATCCCTCACAAGTTGTAGAAGCTAATGAAGATGGTGAGAAAGTTTCTGAATCTCTCTATAGACGTATGATTGGATCACTATTATATCTAACTGGTAGTAGACCTGACTTGCAATTAAGTGTAGGAATTTGTGCTCGATTTCAGTCAAATCCCAAACTTTCACACTTAATTGCTATTAAAAGAATTTTGAGATATTTAGTTGGTACTACTAATCTCGATCTTTGGTATGAGAAAGGTACTTCTTGTGATATTACAGGATACTGTGATGCTGATTTTACTGGAGATAGAGTAGAATGAAAAAACACTAATGGTTGCTGTTGCTTTCTTAGAAAATTTTTGATAACATGGTCAAGCAAGAAGCAGAACACTATTGCTCTTTCAACTACAAAAGCAGAATATGTATCTACTGCAAATTGCAATACCCAGATTCTGTGGATCAAGCAACAATTAAAGGACTTCAACTTGAGGTATACCAAAATTTCTATCCTGTGTGACAATACAAGTACTATAAAACTCACCAAGAATCCCATTCAGCATTCTAGATCTAAGCACATTGACATAAAGCATCATTTCATAAGAGATTATGTTCAGAAAGGTGACATTGAGCTAAGGTTTATTAATATTAAAAGTCAAATTGCTGACATTTTTACAAAAAACCCTTACCAGAAGATCGATTCTCCAAAATAAGGAACCTTCTGAACTTGATCAACTTTTGATCATTCACATGCATTGCATATGAACACTCTCTCTCTCTCTTGAGCTAAAGTAAAAACTGAGATTGCCATATTTCAATGGGGTTTGCTTTCTGGAACATTGTTTTTCTTCATCTAAATTTGCTTCAGAATAGTCACATCATGAGATACTTATAGAGTCTGTTCAAAATGAGCTTTCTCACCATTCAGAAATATTACTTCAGAAAAGAATGAAGATGAAATGAGAAGAATAACAGCTTCAGAAAGTTAAATTAGTCTTCTCATAAGACTGCTTTCTTATTCCTCCAAAAAGATGGTTATAGACTTTGAAGAATGAAGGTTTTGGTTAAAAGATACGGTTTTGCTATGTGCGTCGCTTGGATAATCACCCACTATCACACGATGACCATTACCTAATTAAGCAGGAAACTCCAAAAGGCACGCTAATCTAAAATAGGCGGCATTTTATTCTAAATATGCTCACACATTTTAACCGTTGGTCTCCCTCATTAACCATTACCCATCACATCAACTTTTCATCTCTCAAGTCTCAGAGAAAAACCTTTCACTGTTCTTCATCCTTCCCACTCCAAAGCCTTCTAATCCTCACAATTTTTTTCCATACACCTAGCCCTAACACACTCTGTCCTTCACATCCAGATACCTATCTCATCTGTGCATCATGACTAAGAAAGGAGACCACAGTGTGCCTTTCATATTTGACGATAATGAAATGCAGACTAGATTTCATAGGCAGTTCTTCATATATGCTATTGCTTTTGGAAGAAGTTTCGAATTGGAGAACTTCTCAGCCTTCCCCCAAATTACAGAAGTGTTCGAGTTCCAAGGATAGAACAATTTCTTGAATATTTCTGAAGATGTCTACACTGGAGTTGTTGCCACCTTCTACAGCACCCTTGTGCCTGTTGATGAAGACAATACATCTTTGAGGAGCATCATAGAGAGCTTCGAGATCCAAATACTTCCACGGCACCAACACTCCAAATGAAGGGGTTTTATGTAGAGGTGGTTCAAGATGGTGGGAGCAACTTTAAGCCACAGAAGAAGATGTCTCTGAAGTCCTTACCGGAAGAAGAGACATGAAAGTGAGAAATACTCGCACTTTCTCTCTCATCTTAAATGTCAGAGCAATCTATTCTGTTGTCCAACACACAGTGCTTCCAAGGATGGGAAACACTGATGTCATGACTAAGGTAGATCATATGGTCATGTTTTGCCCCATGACTGGAAGAAAGATTAATCTGGTCAAGTTAATCATGGACTACATGCTCTCTACTATAGGTGATGCTAGAAGGAGTCATGCAGCCTTGCCTTGCGGCATGCTCCTAACACGTGTCTTCCAAAGAGCCTAACTTTCTGTTGAAAGACACAGGAAGGATGAAAAATGCCCTGCCACCACCACAAAGACCTTCTCCGCTAAGGGTTTGAAATCCCAAGGTCTTGAGAAAGCAGGAAAGAAAAAAAAAAAGAAAGACGAATAAGAAAAGGAGAAGGAAAAGAAAAGAAAATCAACCAACCTTCAAAAGGATGTTTCTAAATCTTCTGAAGAGAGAAAATCAAAGAAAAAACATGAGAGAGATCTCTCACCTGTTCATGAGGAGAGAAGAATCAGCAAAAGAAGAATGTTGAGAATTGCTGAATCCTCCTCTTCTAGTGCAAAAGCTGAAGACTCAGCCATTGCAGCACAGCCTATGAATGTTGCTGCTCCTGCAACATCTGCTTCACAACCCCCCAAAACAAAAGGGATTGTCATTAGGGAACGGCTTCCTCAAGCTCCTCCAAAAGAACAACTTGAAGCAAAAGCTTTAAAAACAAATGAGGACCCTGAGATAATAAGGAAAGGGATAAAAAGAAAGCCTATGTCAAGAAAGCTATACTAGAAGATGCTTAGGACAAACTGAGAAATGAAGCATGGCAACATAGGCAAAGAGATAAAGCTTCTGGAGTTAGTGGGTTAGTTGGAAGAACAAGGAGCTCATCAACCTCTTTGAAAGTGGAGCAAGACTTCATTGTCATTGAAGAAGTCAATCCACCTTCTGAAATGAGGACAGTGGTTCTACTTTCTGAAGAACCATTAAGAAGACCAGCACAGCCTTCACTACAAACTGAATCGCTCTAGAAAGAACAGAGCATGATAGAACTCTTGTTTTGGTAGCAGAACCAGAAACTGAAATAGTTGCTACTAAATCTCAGCCCCTTTTGTTGAGCACTCCAATGCCTCATCCTATTACTGCCTCTGAACCTCAAGAAACTCCTACCACTCCTGTTATAGCTCAAACCTTGCTGCTGCTCGCTTCCATACCTAGATTTGACAGGAAAACCTCTCCTGTTATATTTGAGCCCCAACAACACTCAGCAAACAACTCTCAGCACACTGAAAAGTTGCCTTCTGAATAACCTTCATCTGCTGAAGTGTTTCCCAATGCTGCTGATGGATCTGCTCCTTGTCAATCAACACACAATACTGGCAAATCAAGCTAAACTTCAAGCCCATCAACAGAGAATGGATTGCTGTATGGACAAAATGGAAAACCTTCTTGTGCAGATTCTAAGGACCATTCAAAAAGCAAAGGACAACAATGATGGCAGTTCCATGATCCCACATCATTCTTTTTTGATGATGTCAAAAGGGGAAAAAAAGAAAATATTTAAGAAAGCTCAAGCTGAGGGGGAGCATAGCATAAGTGTATACACTTAGGAAGAAGAATGCATGCATACACACGCATTCTCTTTCATGTTATATCTGTGCTGACAGCTCTGTTTAATTTTGGTTAAAAATAGTTACTGTTAATTTTTTTTGCTTCTGCAAATGCATTCTAGATTCAATATTTATCTATCATATTTTTAATTACTCTAATTGAATATTCTGTTACCTATAACATGCTCTGATACCTTAAATTATTAAATTTTCTCTGATATTTCAAATTATTGAATGCTCTGATCCTTATTTAGAACAATCAATAATTGTCTTGATATTTAATGATTTGATATCTATTAAAATGAAATGCTCTGAACCTCATTAAATACTTGTTTGAAGTTTTGAGATAATGATTGATTAGCTATTTTCTGACCATATGCATCCTAGTTGATTTATCTTTACCTTTGCTCTGATATATCAAAATATTATAATAAGATAAGTCTTAAATTCATATGCCTTCACGTGATGACATTCAAAACATTTTTTTGGAAAAATTACTCTGATATATCTCAATGATGTATTATGATAAAAATAATGATCTTTGAATTCATCACTCTTCTTTGAAAGAAGTTGCTTTTCAAACAATAAATCACGTTCTTTCAAAAGGTCTTTGCTGATAACAACAAGCATTTCTTAAATACTGACTTGCCATAATAAAAAAGGGGAAGATTGTTAGCTCTAATGCCTATCAGAACCTATTATGAGGCCATGAACCGAATTGTTTTCTAAAAGGTTTTGATGAAAACCAAATCAAAATATAAGCAAATCATTTTTTATCAAGAAAAGGCTAATTTGAATAACAAATTCTTTTATAAGGATGAAATTCAACAAATAGCTTAAGCACTCAAAAAGCCTTCAAAGCATCTTTATCCATAACTTTATACTATCATATACTCTATTTGGAATATATGCTTTGTGTCTCTCGAGCTATTTTGTGTAGAATCATAATAGAAGAATTTTAGAAGGTTGATACCATACTTCAGAAAGGAAAGACGAGCCCAAAAAGCTAAGATATGCCAATTCAGAATGATGACTTTGTCTAGAAGGATGATCCTATCTAGAAGGGATATCACCAGAAACATACTTGTCATATTTTTCATACCTTCAAAGCTTCCTCAGCATGCTTCATAGAGCAATTCAAAAAGTCAAAAAGATGATTTGACAAGAGGCAAAAGAAGCACTAACAAGTCTGCACAGTTGGCATAGCAACAAACGGCTACTTTCCTATCTCTGCACAAGCTTCGAAGAATGAGGAAAAGGAAAAGGTATTGCTGCTCTGTCCAATCTTAAACCAGCAGTTCAAAGAGAACTTCAAAAGTTAAGAACTGAAAAGCTCCAATGGATATATTTCAAATGTCTATAAAAGGCTGGATGCCAAAGAAAGAACGTTAGAACAACTAAATATCTTCTTTGTGTAACACCCTCCCAAGTATAGTAATATGCTTAAGTCATAGTACCATACCCCGGAGTTGTTACTGTTACCTGAGCGGACCTTATCTGACAGCAACTTCAGCCGTCTTCGGAACTTCTTGAATTATCTGGAGATAACACGGAAATAGGAGTGAGAATCATAAATTCTCAGTAGGATTCTCTAATTATCATACATAATGTCATCATTATCATCTCCAGTTTGCTTCGGTTTATTATAAAAAAATGAACATGCTATGTAAACTGTTTAATTTTACAGTTCGAAAATATAATGTCCAAAGAAAAGCTTATTTTAATCATACTCTTGGCAGTTGGGAGAACCCATAAAAATCAATTCATGAAAGATACCTTGAATATTAACTGCAACATATTAAAATACACAAAGCATCTGTACATGCTTTTACTTGTACTTAAACTTATGCATATACATAAAATGTGCTTCTCTTTCTTTATCTTCCTTTACTTGTTACACATGTTCTAAAGTATGATTGCCATGTCACATTCCTTAGGAATATGTTCTTTCTGCCACGTCCTAGAGTATGATCGCCATGTCATACTCCATCAGAATATGATTGCCATGTCACATTTCTTAGGAATATGGACTCATCATCATACCTTTACATGCCACATTCCAGAGTATGATCGCCATGTCATACCCCGTCAGAGCGTGATCGCCATATCACGTTCCTTAGGAATATGGGACCTTCATTTAGTACTTACGCTAGCTGGGTCATGCCATGCCTCATGTAAGTCCTATCCCCTATACTCACACTAGTTAGGTCAATGCCATGCCTGATGTGAGTGGGGTACTTGCATATGCTTCATGATTTATTTTCATATACCTCATAACTCATATTGTACTTAAATTCATCCTTGCATATAAACATTCCTAGTTTCATAGACTTCTACAATAAGTTTAGCAACATAACAGATCAGGTCCGTTTTCCTATGAATAGTGCCAGTTCTCACAGACAATTCAGTCATAGCAATATAATTAATCTAACATATATATCAATGTAAAACTGGCAATCCTCAACTCAAACCTTATATGTCCACTAACACTTGTGAAACCATCAATTTGGCCATTCTGCCAATTCTATTCCAGTTATGCTCGAATTTTGTATAACCCACCTTTACCTCTATTCAACTCATTTAAACCTGAATTTTGGATATGTCATAGCTCTATATGTCTACTTTCTAATCTCTTTGGTCCCATATCATTTTGATTTATATAACTCAAGATATTTAACTTTTGCCTTAGCCTATTCGGTCATTGGCCCGAATTACACTCCTGAAAGTATAAATTCACTAAAAATTGAAACTAAGCTCAAATCATATGAAATTAGTCTCATATTGAAGCTAACAGGACAACCTTTCATTTGCAACAAGTTTCATTCCATTTACTTTAGTATAGCTCGAGTTATAAGTCTAAAATTCCACCTTTTTGAACTACTCTATTTTAGCTTGATTTGGACATAGGGTAACTTCCTTGAATCACTGAGAACAATTAGGATCATAACAAACTCGGAATTTCATATTGGAATGTTACCCTATGCGTAAGCTTTCCAACAATTGGTTTCACTCAATTTGGAGTTGTATAGGGTGAGTTATACCCTCCTCAAGTCATCTTGCCCGGATGAAAGTCCTGATTCCTAGGTCAAACTTCAAAAATTCATATCTCCCTCAATACTAATCCAATAACCTTATATTATATATATATATATATATATATATGGGAAGTGCTGGATGTCTACTTTCATCTAAAAAATGGTTTCATCGGATTTAACTTGATTGTAGCGGTGTGCACACACTGCATCTGCAATTTGTAGTGGAATTCCTCACCAAGACAGCATCCTAATTCTCCATTCCTTCTAATTTTCTTCTTCTAACTCTAATTTCAACTCAAGATCTTCTATTAATCCAATCATAATCCATCATAATACATCCAATAATCCATCAAATACATGAAGAAGAGTACAATTTCATGCAATCATAGTGCAAGTAATTCAAGAACAGAAATAGAATCCTACCTCTTTGGAGTGTGATTTAAGCTAAGTGTTGAAGCTTGAATTGCTAGAGCCTTGTGAAGCTTGAAGGAGTGATGGAGTTGGGAGGTGGAGAAGAGAAAAGAGAGCTGAACCAGGGAGAAGGCAACATGAAGATGAGGCTGAAGGAGAGAAAGAGATGAGTTTATAAGCTTGAGGTGGTAGTTAACTTGGAGGGTTTTGATTGGCCTAAAAACACAAGGCTGAATTTCATCCAACCTTCCCCTAAAATTGCTCTCCACGTCGTCCTCTTTTTGTGGCAAAATTGCTCTCCACGTCGCCCCTAAGTGGAGCTCGTTTCCACTGTATTCTGAAAAATGACATTGGAACTCGTACTCTTCTTAAACTTGAAAATCATGTACATCCAGTCAGATGAAATCGGAACTCGGAAATATTGTCTAGTTTATTCGAAACTCGAAAGCAAAGTCGGACTTAAACCCGAAAGTCGGGGGCATCAGGTAAACTTGAATCGATTCTAAGCATGACATCGGAGATCGCGAATCCAATAATTAATCCTATGTTCTAGGAAATCGGAACTCGTCTTTATTGTGTAATGTTGGAACCCGCGTCCTTTTATTTGAGCTTGGAGCTTAAGCCGGATATCGAAACTCGTCCAATCCTTATTCAACACTTGGGAGTGAATTCGGATATCGGAAGTCGTGTCTAACTTGGAAATCAAATCAAAGGTCCAAACTCATGTCCATTCTAATTGAGTTCAACTCTAAGGCGAGAACTCGTTACATTAAACTCGGAGGTCGGAAACCGTATATACTATTTTGAAACATGATGTCTGAGGTCGGAACTCGGGTATCTCTTGCTGAAACTTGGAGATGAAGTCGGATGTCTGACCTCTTGCTTACCTCATTGAAGATCTGGTCATAAGTTGGGAGATCGGAAATCATGTACGTTTTTATGCGAAGGTTCAGAATAAAGTGCGAGATCGGAACCCGTATAAATTTTGGTCGAACTTGGAGACCAACTCAGAGATCTGATCTCACGTCCATTAACTCGTAGGTCGGGAATCGTGTCCTATTCCGGTTGAACAATTAATCATGAAGTCGGAACTCGTATCCTTTGTGTTTGAAGCCTAAGGTCGGACATCGGATAATCAAGCCAGTCCAATTGAGATCGGAAATCGGACATTATCATATTTGTCTGATAAGGTCAAAAATCGGAAATCGGGATGTTACACTTTGCTTGTAGAGCTTCATTGTCAACTTTCTCTACTATTTAAACCACCAGAAAGTTACTCTTTGTAACTTTTGTTAAACAGAAAACCTTCTATTCTATTTTGTATTTGATAAGTTTCTCTTTTTGGGAATTTAGATAAGTCATACACATCGAAACACAATTGTTTATCCTATGTAAAGAGAGTTAGTGTGAGTATTCACAAACTATTTTTAAATCTCAAAACTTGTACACAGACATAGTAGTGGTCAGAAAAAGCTTGGAGAAGCTAGGATAAAGAATACTCGAGTTAAAGCTTGGAGAGGCTTGAAGAAACACTACTCTTTGTGTAAGAAGCTGGGAGAAGCTTGAACAAAGAATACTTAAGTTCATATAAAATCTCGACAAAGTGTTGGGAACTGGAAGTAGGCAAGTGGATTGGTCGAACCAGTATAAAAACTTCTTGTGTGGTTCCTCTATTTCTACTTGGCTTTTTAACTTGATCGAATAAGTTATTTTCTTTACTTGATTTATTTCAATATGTTCATCTTTTTAAACAAATATAAGCATATAAGCCTTTTTTAACAAACACAAAGCTTCCGCAATTCAAGTCTAGAACTTGACATAAATTTTTAAATTAAAATTTTCAGGTTACTTTTGAGTCTGAAACAACACGATTCAACCCCCCTTCTCGTGTTATCTCTTCTAACATACAACTAAAGATGTACTCAAAATACAAAAACAAGATAAATTTGTAATAATGCTGAAAAATACAATTAAGTCTAATTAGAGCCCAAACTCATAGAATATGTCTAACATTGATAGACTAAGCACAAAAGATGTCCAATAAACTAAATATAAGAGTTAATTAATGATTCAAAATGTTACTTATCAAATACCGACTTAACAACTTCCCCAAGGAATGGTTCTAGAAGGACTCTAATAATCCTAAAAAGTAGTTGCTCAAACCTTTCTAGCTTGGGATAAGTAACTACCAAATCCCCCAAAAGGTGGAACCACCACTTCTAATTACTCACTTGTTATAAATATCGAGTTAGGATCTCAGGTATGACATCTAATCCTTCATTTCTAATACCTCTTGACCCTTGCTGACTTAAGTATTGAAGTCCTTGCAAGTACACCCCTACCTATTTGGATCCCGAAGCACAAATCAGCAACTTACATTGTTCCTAACCTATATCGGATATCAGGTAATCGCTATTCCGATTTCCTAGTTCTGAACAAAGACATATGTAGATAGCAATAGTTATCTCATTTATCTAATTTAAAGATATAAAATAAGAATTTAATTTTGATGCACTATCAGTATAAAAATTTTTCCATAGTTATCCTATCATATATTGTCACATCAGTAGAAATATTTGACTCAACCATCCACTACTGTAAAAGATTTACAAAAAAAATGCGTATAAATGGATAATAATATAAAACTTTTTTACACTTACAGTATATCAAAAATAATCTATTAAAATAATTAATAAGAGCTAAATCAACTTAAAGAAAATCCAAGTCATGGCAAGTATTGTCTACTTTGGCTTTCGATATATATATATATATATATATTAGGAAAGTAGATAGAGATGGACTTAGCAAGTGTTAAGCAGTTTATCTTGAAGACTGACACTCAACATCACTCGAGCCTCTCTTTTTTGAAAGCTATTAAGGAGCTTAGGGAAGGAACTGGGAATTTAATCTTCTGCATGCTTATTGGAAGCCAATCAATGCACAGATGAGTTAGGCCAGCATAATACTAGTTTTTATTCTTTTCTTCATGCTTCTGGTGAGTTCTTAGGTGAGGAAAATGAGTTTGTCAACACCATGGTAGCCAATAGCAAAATAACTTTTTTACCCTCAAATTAGTTCTCTCTTTCCTCCCACTCGACCCCCACCCCCACTGCATCCACCCCTACAAAGCACAATCTCATCCATGTCTTACAATCAAAGATAGCAATCAATAATAACTCAACACAACAACCTATTTAAACATTGCCCTGCAAGCCAGCAGTTCCAAAGATACTATTTGTTGTGGAAACACATCCATCTATTCTCCAAATGGCAATTCAAATATGCTCCTCAAAGGGGAAGGCAACGAAAGTAGCAAGATCCCCAATCCTGTTGCTGGCGGCATTAGTGACTACTATTGCCGTCCTCTTCCTCCTTTTCTCTCTCTTCTCCGCCACCAACTCTTCGTCCTCAAATGCCATAAAACCCCATTCCCGTAACCAACTGGGCACTCTACCTATAAGGGTTATTATGGGAAAGAAGGAGAGACTCAGTGTAGTGGCCATGGAGGAGGTGAGGCAAAGTTGACTCTGGCGGTGCAAGGCTCACCGACAGTGAGGCAAGGTCAATGGTGGCAGATATGTAGCAGGGCAGAACAAGGGTCTGACGGGCCTGGAGATGCTGCGCTTCGATGGTGGTTTGCTTGATGAGTGCAAGTCCAAGGTGGCTAAGGCAGTGGTTTGCTGTGGTTTTTTTTTTTTTTTTAATTTTTTTTATGGTAGAGAAATGGGTTCTTGGATAAAGAAAGATGGTGATGGGGCTTTAGTTTTTGCTTAGAATGTGGAGACTAGCAGAGGTAGGGAAATGCCCAGGGTGGAAGTAGGGCGGTGGTGCTGAGAGAGAGGTCAAGGGCGATGGCAGCATCGCCTTATTTCCAACTTGTTTTTGGCAAATCCTAGAGGGGTCATGTTTCCTCGAGTTTTAGTTTCGGGCTTTAGCGTCGTTACTTATTAAATAAATAAAGACATCAAGTTGTAGCTTCCATTCATAACTTTGAGATTTTAGAAAATTGAAAAAAAAAAAAAATACCAAGTCGTCATCTTCATAATTCGTAACACATAACCATGACTTGCCCCCAAAGAAGTCGCTGGCTAAACCCAACTTGACCTTAATTTTTAAGAATTTCATTACCGATTATTTGTTAAAAGTATAAATGCTGTAATTCTATCATCAATACTGTGTTAAAGTTTCCCTCGCCATCATCCTCATTGTTAGATTGTTTGTTTAGTTTGATCCATGGCTATGATCCACCGCGTAGCCTCCCTCATCGCCATCATCCTCATTTCCGATGGATTTGAACCTCCTACAATTGAGCCACGAGAATATCTAAATCAGGATCTCATGCGCCAGTTAGTCATGGTATTGAAAGGGTTTAAGATGTTGTCAATAGGATGAGTATATTTAGAATTCCGTTCTCCATTTCACGCTCAGTAGTTGGCACCAATGGATAATAAGTGTAAATGTCATCGAAAAGTCCAACTAGCAATCAAGCTAGTGGGAGAGACTCAACAGATAGTGGAAGAAAATTTTATCCTTGTATGCGAAGTGGTATGATTTACTCCTAAAATTCAAAAAAACTTTACTCCCTAATTTTGTTTCTGTCTCTCCATTTTTTTTCCTGCCAACTTTATCCCCTAGTTATACCCAAACCAAAGACTCTAATATCAAATATAATTTTTTATCTATATTATGTAGTTTCTTACTCTTTGAATTTAAACTTTTCGTGCCAATACGTAACTTCAATGCCCACTTATTGTAATATTAGGTGACCATGCAAAATTTAGTTTTCGTATGTAATTTTATGTAGTAACTTTTATTTGACATGTCCATTCATATTTGAAACTTCTTGCTTCAATTCATCACCATTTTACTCTTAACAAGTATCATTATTTCTCACGGGTAATTGTTTGCCATAATATATAAGGGCAACACTAACATACCCACAAAATTTGTAAGAGCATGAATGCTCACTAGAATTGAAGTGTCAGAAAATTATTGGTTAAATATTATTTAATTTGAATTGGTAGGATTGAATACCGACAAGCTCTTAATGACGTGCTTGTTGTGCTTCCTCCTACAACTTAAGCAATACCAACATCTGCCACTGCAACTGTTCGTTGACACTTTTGCATGACCTGCTGCTAGGCCCACAGCAGTGGAGATGTTCCTCGTTTGGTATAGACCAGTTTTGAATAAAAACTTAATCTGATCCAAATAATATAATCTATTATCCTAAACCCTAAATCCTAAATCATAAATCATAAATTCTAAATCCAAATAATATAATTTATTATGATTTAAATTAGATTAATTTACTCTAAAATTTGAATCCAATTCAATTTGATACAATTTTTATCGGTTTGAATTGAATTGATTTAATCAATTTTTTAACTAAATAAAGTTTTAAATCAAGAATATTATAAAATAAAAGTAACTTAAGTCAATAAAATGAATAAATAATAATAAAAAATAAAAAAATTCAATTAATATTTATAAAAGATTATTGAAGTAAAAATGATACATAAATTAAAAAAAATTATGTAATAAAATAAAATTAGACTTAAGTATATTTTTTATCTCTATAAAATTAGTGAATTATAATTTTGGTCCCAAAAAATAAAATTGATTTTGATCCAAATATTTTCAAAAGTTTTGGTTCTAATCATTACCATTAGTTTGCTTTCATTACATGATAATGTGGATAATGGAGAGCCACGTCACTTTCTCCATATGGCAGCTTAAATAT
Organism: Pterocarpus macrocarpus; assembly: GCA_031439585.1. Taxonomy (NCBI): domain Eukaryota; kingdom Viridiplantae; phylum Streptophyta; class Magnoliopsida; order Fabales; family Fabaceae; genus Pterocarpus; species Pterocarpus macrocarpus. The sequence continues at coordinate 35,747,091 of CM062519.1, read as the reverse complement.
AATATTAGTCCCTATGATTTTTGTAACATCCCGATTTCCGAGTTCCGACTTCGCCCTCAGGACTTATCAATTTCAATTCCCAACTTCATCTTCGAATTCTACGCAGAATGGGATAAATTCCGAATTCCGAGTTCGTCCTACACGATTTCCGACTTCATTTGGCAGCAATTTCCACAACTTCCGATCTTAAACTTCCAAGCTGAACAACATGAACGTGATACCCAACTTCCAATTTCATCTTTGAATTTCAGATGGAGTGTTATTTCTGATTTCCGATTTCGCCTTGCTCAATATCTGACTTCATGTTTCAAGGACAAATATACCCGATTTTCGATCTCATCAACCATACTGTATATAAATCCCGACTTCCGGGTTTAAATACTTGGGTTTGGCAATGTGATTCAAATGCCCGAGTTCCGACCTCATACCTCATGCTTCACGATAGTGTGCGTGGTTCCCGATCTCAGAAGAAATGGTTTAACACAATGGTACGTGAGTTGAACTCAATGGACATGAGTTCAAATCTTTGAGTTGATTTCAGTTATACACGAGTTCCGATCTCCGATTTTATATCCAGCATTGACATTCCCCAGTTCAAATAGGGAGTTCCGAGATTATATGATTTTCAGCTGCATTACTTCCGACATCCGACCTCGATTCCAAGTATCAAAATAAACAAGATTTCCTCAAGTCACAAGCAACATGGTACGAGTTACGACATCTGGCTTCAGCTGCAAGCAATTTAGAAGGTCACAAGTTCCGACTTCAAGTATTATGGGGGCGAGTTCCGATTTCAGGTAGAACGAAAGCATATCCCAGTTTTGGACGACGTGGAGAGCAAATTGGCCACAAAAGTGAGAGACATGGCCGAACTTCAACCACAAAACTTCAGCCAATCAACACCACAACTTTCATGTATTTAAGTTAGACTTTCCTCCTCATTCTGATATGATTTTACCTCTCCTTCTCCTTGCTCCAGCCTTCTTCTTCTTCCTTTCCTCTATCAAATCCAACTCCATCAAATCTCCAAGCTTTGGCAAAGTTCCATCAATCCAAACTCAAATTCAGCAAAGTTATACTCCAGAGAGGTAGGATTCAATCTCTAATCTTAATTTCTCTAAACTAAGGATGCATGAAAGATTACCTTTTATGATTATTTGATGATATTTTGGATGTGTATGATAGGATTAATAGGAAATCTTGAGTTAAAATTGTGGTTAGAAGAGAAAATTAGAAGGAGAGAAGAATTAGTATGCTGTCTGGATGAAGAATTCCATGGCAGTCCGTACGGCGGAGTGTACGGCTCCGCCTACAACCGGTTAAATCTGATGAAACCATTTTTAGATGAAAGTAGACATTCAGGGCTTTCCATAGATATATCATATAAGGTTATTGGATTAGTATTGAGAGAGATATGAATTTTTGAAATTTGACCTAGGAATCTGGGTGTTCATCCGGGCAGGGTGACTTGAAGAGGGTATAACTCACCCTATACAACTCCAAATTGAGTGAAACCAATTTTGTTAGAAAGCTTACACATAGGGGAACATCTCAATATGAAATTTTAAGTTTGTTATGGTCCCAATTGTTCTTAGTAATTCGAGGAAGTTGTCCTATGTTCAATCTAGGCCAAAACAGAGTAGTTTAGGAAGGTCGACTTTCAGGACTTATAACTCGAGGTATACTTAAGCAAATGGAGTGAAACTTGTGGCAAATGAAAGGTTGTCCTATTAGCTTCAATATGAGACCAATTTCGCATGATTTGAGTTTAGTTTCAATTTTTAGTGAATTTATATTTCTAGGAGTGTAATTCGGACTAGTGACTAAACCAGTTGAGGCAAAAGTTAAATGTCTTGAGTTATATAAATCAAAATGATATGGGACTAAAGAGATTAGAAAGTGGACATATAGAGCTATGACATATCCAAATTTTAGATTTAAATGAGTTGAATAGAGATAAAGGTGGATTATACAAGATTCGGGCAGAATCGAAATGAATGTGGCAGAATGGCCAAAGTGATAGTTTCACAAAGTGACCCAGTTGGAGATTTCACAAGTATTAGGGAAACATATACAGTTTGAATGGAGGATTGCCAGTTTGACATTGATATATATATGTGTTAAGTTGATTATGTTGTTATGGCTGATTTGTCCGTGAGAGTTGGCACTATTCATGGGGAAACGGACCTGATCCGTTATCTTCTTTGGATTCTGTGAAGTCTAAGAAGCTATGAATGTTTAGATGTAAGGATGAATTTTAAAATGATATGAGTTATCAAGAATGACATAATTATGTTATGAGGTATGTGAGGGTAAGTGATGTAGCATATGCACGAGTACCGGTAAATTGGTAAGGAGGCTACGGGCCTTTATATGTAATGAACATATACGTGAAAATCATGTGTGCAATGATACATGAAAATAAATGAAGTATATGTATGAGTACACTCAGTATGACTATGCTTGAATATGTATGAGAATGAAAGAATGTGAATATATTGAATGTGAGTCCCTTCCCTTGGAGGCAGTTATTTGAGGTCCCTCATTGTGAAGGTAGTTAAATAAGATACTATGTGGGTCCCTTCACCTAGAGGCAGTTGCACATTGAATCCCTCCTTGTGAAGGCAGCTAAGACTTGGGTCCCTTTATGCTGGAGGCACGTGGTCAGATGAGATCCCTCTATATTGAAGGCACGCGGTCAGATGAGATCCCTCAATTTTGAGGCACGTGACCAGAAGAGGTCCCTTCAATTAGAGGCACGTGGCCAGAATGAGATCCCTCCAACCTAGAGGCAGTGGGTCCCCTTGTGGGTGAGTCGGTGTGACGACGGTCACGGGTGAAGCTGACGAGCTCACTCCAAGGCCAGGCTACCCAAGGGCAGTAATAGCACCCTAGGGACAACGATACGTAACGCCTAGGTGTGCCAAGTAAAAGCTAAAGATTAAAAACTAAAGACTAAAGATTAAGGCATATGCAAGCACCCCACTCACATGAGGCATGGCATCGACCCAGCTAGTGTGAGTATAAGGGTCAGAACTTACATGAGGCATGGTATGACCCAGCTAGTGTGAGTACCAAAGGAAGATCCCACATTCCTAAGGAACGTGACATGGCGATCACGCTCTAATGGGGTATGACATGGCGATCATACTCTGGAATGTGGCACGTAAAGATTTTATGATGAAAAGAGAGATGAAGAAAGAAAAGCAAATATTATGTATATGCATAAATTCAAGAAAAGATAAAGTTATGTGCAAATGCTATGTGTAGTTTAATATGTTGCACTTGTTATCCATGATATCGTTCAGGAATTTATTTTTATGGGTTTTTCCCATAACTCTTATGTTTTTGCATAAGTTCAAATACACGAAAAGGTAGGTGCATAAGTTATGTATCCAGTGCATTGAGGCTATTGTGCTTTACTATGTTTCAGTTATTATTCATACTATAATTTATGAATTGGTGTTGTATGGGCTCTCCCAAATGACAAGTCTATGAGTAAAACTGAACCTTTGCTTTGGATAATATATTTTCGAACTGTAAAATTAAACAGTCCACATTATACGATCACTTTTTTTTACAATAAACCGAAGCAAATTGGAGATGACAACGATGTCATTATGTATGATAAGTAGAGAATCCTACTGAGAATTTATCATTCTCACTTCTATCTTCCGTGTTGTCTCCAGAAAGTCCAAGAAGTCCCGAAGACGGCTGAAGTTGCTGTCCAACAAGGTCCGCTCAGGTAACAGTAACAACTCCAAGGTATGGTGCTATGACTTAAGCATAGTATTGTAATTGGGAGGGTGTTACAATTTTAGTTTTAATGCCTAATTTTTTTCTTTTGGTTTTAGTCCAAACATTTCCGAAAGTTTTCATTTTAGTCCCTTTCGTTACCTTACCTCCATTAATTAATGACTTAAATATGTTTTTAATCTCTTTTTGGTTTTGACCCCTCCATTTAAAAAAAAACACTAACTCCTCTTTTCACTATAGTCCCCTCCAACCCCACCCGTTCCCTCTCCCTTCCCCACCCAACGACCTTTCCCCCTCCGGCCCACATCATCTTCCCCTATCCACTTCCCCCCCTTTTATAAAGAGACTGTGAGCACAACACCACCACCACATCCTCTACCTAGTCATCACTATTGTGACAATATCGCCACCTGAGCCTCCATCGAGTAGCTATTGTTCATCACCTAACTGGGCTGTCAATAGCCACTATCTAACCAGAAATCGTCTCATTGCCATAAACCATTCCTCCATCATGTCGTCTTTGCTCTTTACTGACCACATCATTATCGCCCAGCCACCAAGCGCCTGTTGCACTAGCTTAGCTGTGAACCACCACATCATTGCGCCATGTAACACTCTAATAAACCTATACTACGCTTAAGTCATATTACGGCGTTTTATTAATTGTTACTTATACTCATGGAAAACTAAACTTCATTTGAAATTAAGTTACGTGGAAAATACGGTAAGATTTCTTTTGAAATACGTTGTCGCTTTGCAGCGTTTTGGAAAGTAAAGCCTTGAGCGAGAAGACAGATAGAGAAAGAGCGTGACGTACGAGAGTCCGATTCACAAGTGGAATAAAAACCATACGAGATACATAATATATAAAAATTCTTGCATACTCATACCACATAAACATAATTCATAATATCCATCATTACATAAGGGTACTCATAATTAAGTCATCGCTACATATAGAATGCAATCTAACATAGCAAGCTTTTAAGCAGCAGAGATACACAAGGAAGCAGAAATCTCAGAAGTCTATGCGCCTTGGTTCCACACCAAATCCTAAGATCAGTCTTCAAAATGCACCCTCCATCTACTGATGTCGCGGTCCAGAGATGCGACTCCTCCTAGCTCCTTGCCTTCAGGGGACATGAAGTGTGCATATGATGAAGGGGTGCCTACGAATCACTTCAATTTGACGAACAGGCAACTTGGGCCGGCCTGATTTGGGTCACAGCTGGCTGTTGAGGACCGTTCCTCGGAAGGATCCTACTCCGAAGTCTCACGATGATACTCAGGGTACGGCGGCGAGGCGGTTGTGGCCCCTGGGGTAACCGTGGAGCTCAACTCAATCACAGGAATCTCTGGCTGTGGCAAGGGCTTAGCGGTAGGTAGCTCCGGAGACATAAACTCCATCTCAATATCCGGCAATGGCTCCGACGAAAAATCCCAAGGACCCAACGGCTGTCTAGGGTAGGCAGCAGGAATGTCAGCTGGGGCAGGTGAGACATCGGGCCCCACATCCTCATGTATACGGCCAGGGTAAAAATTGGTGCACACCACCATAGTGGTCGTCGCCACGATGGCCTAAGCGTCGTCGTCGAAAGCCTACTCATGATGGGGCGGCTCCATGCTCCACTCCACAGGGTATGCCATCGAGATCTGGTGACGATACGGGTGAATAACTAGGGTGAGAAATAAGATTTCTCAGTAAGACTCGAGCCCGATACGGAGGTGTCATCGTCATTGTCCCAGCCACTTCGGTTTTTTAATGAAAACAGTGAGCATGCATAAAGTCCAATTCTTAGATTTTCAAAAACATGAATATCCGAAGCGGATTCAATTTTAACATACCCTCTAGTCATTTATATCATAACATACATGGGCATAAGTATAATTACATAAAACATGCAAGGCTATGCTATAAGCTTCTCTTAACTTCTTTCCTTCAAGGGTTTGGACTGAAGTCCCTTTTCTTTTCTTAACTTGACTTTATCTTAAGTCTTATCTTTTTCAACCACTAAACATAAGTGGTAATAAGCTCATGTAACACCCTAATAAACCCATACTACGCTTAAGTTGTATTACGGCATTTTATTAGTTGTTACTTATGCTTGTAGAAAACTAAACTTCATTTGTAAGTTAAGTTACGCGGAAAATACGGTAACATTTTTTTTTAAAAAATACGTCATCGCTTTGCAGCGTTTTGGAAAGTAAAGCCTGGAGTGAGAAGATAGCGATAAACGAGCGTGTCACATACATACAAGTCGTAAAATATAGGAGCAATGGATAAGTAGAAATGTAATATATTCATCTTAATAGAACAACCATACATATATAAAGTCTCATAATAATCAACAATACATAAAAAGGAGACTCATGGTCATGCCATGGCCCCAAAATATCGAACATAAACAAATATGACAAGGTTCGCCACAAAATGAAATACATAAGATAAGGAGCAATATTAAAATAGCCCATGTAGACACGTCTGGCTTTCTCGCCCCTTCTGGGATGCTCGGTCGAATGGAATTTAGGTCCTCGAGTGACTAGTTCCCCTCGCTCCTCGGCCTCGGGATATGTGAGGAGTATGGATGATGTGAGGGTGCCTACTGATCACCTCTACGCGACAAACACGACGACCCGGTGTGTAGTTGGCTACCAACGAATGCTCCTCAAAGGGATCCTCCTCAGACGTGGCGGGGTGATACTCAGGGGGCGGCGGCGGCGAAGCGGCTGCGGTCCTCGGAGTGGCCGTAGAGCTCACATAGACCACGGGGATCGCCAGCTGCGGCACGGGCTCGGCTGCTGGCAGACCCGGAGACATCGGCTCCATCTTGATGTCTAGCAAGGGCTCAGGAGGAAAATCCCAAGGACCCAATGGCTGTCTGAGGTGTGCAGAGAAAATGTCGACTGGGGCTGGCGGGATGTCGGGCTCCTCTACCTCATGTATACGACCAAGATGAAAGTAGGTATGGACTACCGTGGTGGTCGTCGCCACGATAGTTTGGGCATCCTCGTCGTAGGCCCACTCATGGTGGGGAGGATCCATGCTCCACTCCATGGGGTATGCTATCGGTATCTGGTGACAAGACAGAAAAATAACTGGAGTGAGAAATTAAGATTTTTCAGTAGGACTCGAACCTGACACGAGAGTGCCATCGTCATTGTCCCAACCACTTTGGTTTTTATTAATGAAAATAGTGAGCATACATAAGATTCAATTCTTGGATTTTCGAAAATATGAATATCCGAAGCAGATTCAATTTTAACGTGTCCTCTAATCATTTATATCATAATATACATAAGCACAAGTATAATTACATAAAACATGCATGTCCCTTTTCTTTTCTTAACTTGGCTTTATCTTTTCACCCACTAACACATAAGTGGTAATGAGCTCATACCGTGGCTGTCGCTACCACAAGATTTCGGTACTTACACTAGCTGGGTCATGCCATGCCTCATGTAAGCCCTATCCCCTATACTCACACTAGCTGGGTCATGCCATACCTTATATGAGTCGTGGGTGAGGGGAGCTTAAATTAGGTCACCTTCCCTTTTGAAGGATCACATACTTGAATTAAATTTCTTCTTATTAAGGCTTATGATGCAAATTATCCATAATTTTCACAGAATTTCGGCAGTATAACGGCTAGACCGAAGCTTCCCAAAATTTTGCCAAACAGAGAAATCCAATATCACATATCATTAAGCATCATATCATCAACATATCATCATCATCACTCATCATCATCATAGCATCATGCTTGCACATAAACATAGGCATATTTTCAAGCAAAATTTTATGAGCTTAGCTTAATAAATTTGGTGCAAGCTTTTAATTGAAATTATCTCTTGTGTAAACTCTTTTATTAGGTGTAGGGCCAATTTCATCCATTACCCTTTTTGAAACTTTTAAGTTGAGTTATGATGGGTTTTTCCAATGCTTAGTGTAAGAGTCTTAATGTTTTAAAGCTTATTTCTCATTATTCTTTAACTTTCACCACAACCAGTTTTTATTTTTACAGTGGGGCAGTAACTTTAAAATTCACCATAATTTCATCTTTTACTCTTTTGTTTTGAAATTTTGTGTGAATATACTTCTCTGAGTCTATTTTTAAACAAAATAAGCCCTGCCCAAAAATTCATTTTGTAGCTTGAGTTATGGACATTTTATTCTGACTGCTTAGACTTGAAAGTTCAACTCAGGTCAGTGGCTTGTCAACTCCACTAGGAGTTCCTCACATGGAATTTGACAAAACTGTTTTATGGGGGTGTTCCTCTATGTCTTAGCTTTCTAACGAACTTGGTCCCATTCAAAAATAATTTTTGTAGCTTCGATTATAAGGTTTTTAATGCAGACTGCCCAAACAGAAACCTATCCGGGAACAGCCAAATTTGAAAAATCATATCTCCCTCATTTTAAATCCAAATTTCACGTATTTTATATGCTTGGAAAGCTCTTTGAGTCTACTTTCACAGAAAATTAGTTTCATTATATTTTGAGTTTTGTAGAACGAGTTATACCGTATGACTTGCAAACTGCCAGAATTTCAGCTTAACTAGTTTTCATATTTCACATATCAAACTTGTGGAGATGTTGTTATAGCACTTCAAATCACCATTTTTATGTTTTATCTCACCATTATATTCAAGGTTTTAGTCACCAAATTAGTATTTTAAAACAAAATAAAGCAAGATACACAAAAACCATCATGCCATATAATCTCATTTCAAGACAACAAAAACTCACAGAGCAAGAAATGGTCATGAGACCTTGAAGCAAGTCCTAAAACCACCTAGCTATGAGGAGCTTAGGAGTTCTAGAGCTTGAAAAATACATGAAAAGAGAAGGTTAGAGTCACTACCAAAGAGAGATTTCTTGAAAGATTTTGAAGGTGGAGAAGGTTGGAGAGAGCCTTCCTACTTGAGAGCTTGAAAATGGGGGCTTGTGTATGAGTGATCTTATTTCTCCAAAGACCAAAAATTATGGTCCTTGAAGGGATGGTGAGGGTGGTGATGTAAATGAGGTGAGAAGTAGTAGGGAGATTGGAAGAAGAACAAGGAAGATTGGAAGAACAAGAGAGTAGGAATGGGACTTGGAGAGAGGAGAGAGCTTTGTGTCTTAGTGAGAGGAATGAAAAATGAAGCGAGGGGGAGAGAGGAGGGGCTAAATGGCGCAAATGTGGGGGGAGGAGGTGATGTGATTATGCTTCTTACAACAAGCAAGAGAGTGGGAAAAACCTTGGGGCAAAAGAGGGAGTTGTGTTTCCTTTGAGTCTTGGCACTTGGGTAAAGACCTTGTAGTGTTTCTTTTCAAGTGGTTAAAAGCATGATCTATCTGAGGATTGGCATTGGATGAATATGATCACTCCAAGTGTCACAATCTTAAAGGAGGAGAGTAGATCTTTTGTCTTGACTCAAGGAATCTATTAACATGGACTCTTGATCTAGTGGTGTATGATAAGAAGGCAAATGGATGGTTGGATATGGCTCTTGCTTTGACCAAACTTTCAAACAATAATTAAAGGGAAGTTTCTAAATTTTTACCATTGTTACAATTATCTAAATGCTAATTAATTCAATTGGTTTAATTACATATTAGCACATTTTCAATGAGAAGGATTTTCCTCATTAATTATGTAAAGAAGATGTGAAGGTTAATTTTCATGTGATTAAGATGTGATGCTTGTCATGCTCTTAGTTAATAAGGTTAGGTCACCTTGATTTTATGTTCTAAATCATGAATTAATAAAGATTGGGCAATTAGGCTTTTAATTGTAACTTTTAATGCATTATGTTTCAATTGTTGACTTGCCTTAAATTTACTGAGCCCTTGCTCTCGAGATTAGCCGATTAGTTCTCAATTAATCGCTAACCCCTCTAATTAGCCGGAGACACCGAGCTAATTAGCTTAGATGAAAATGGGGATGTTACAGCTCATACCGTGGCCGTCGCCATCATAAAATTTCGGTATTTACACTAGCTGGGTCATGCCATGCCTCATGTGAGTCGTGGGTGAGGGGAGCTTACTTTGGGTCACCTTCTCTTTTGAAGGATCACACCCTTAGTTCAATCTTTTCTTATTAAAGCTTATGATGCAAAATTATTCTAATTCTTTTCTACATTTAGGCATTACGTATCGCTGTCCCCAAATGTGATTCCTTTATCACATATCATTAAAACAATAATTAAAGGGAAGTTTCTAAATTTTTACCATTATTACAATTATCTAAATGCTAATTAATTCAATTGGTTTAATTACATATTAGCACATTTTCAATGAGAAGGGATTTCCTCATTAATTATGTAAAGAAGATGTGAGGGTTAATTTTCATGTGATTAAGATGTGATGCTTGTCATGCTCTTAGTTAATAAGGTTAGGTCACCTTGATTTTATGTTCTAAATCATGAATTAATAAAGATTGGGCAATTAGGCTTTTAATTGTAACTTTTAATGCATTATGTTTCAATTGTTGACTTGCCTTAAATTTACTGAGCCCTTGCTCTCGAGATTAGCCGATTAGTTCTCAATTAATCGCTAACCCCTCTAATTAGCCGGAGACACCAAGCTAATTAGCTTAGATGAAAATGGGGATGTTACAGCTCATACCGTGGCCGTCGCCATCATAAAATTTCGGTATTTACACTAGCTGGGTCATGCCATGTCTCATGTGAGTCGTGGGTGAGGGGAGCTTACTTTGGGTCACCTTCTCTTTTGAAGGATCACACCCTTAGTTCAATCTTTTCGTATTAAAGCTTATGATGCAAAATTATTCTAATTCTTTTCCACATTTAGGCATTACGTATCGCTGTCCCCAAATGTGATTCCTTTATCACATATCATTAAGTATCACATCATCAACATATCCTCATCATAATCATATCATTACCATAATCATCGTCATCATTCTCATATCATTATCATAATCATCATGATCATCATCATATCATATCATCATCATCATATCATTGTCATCACATTGACACATAGAGGCATACATATCACACAAAGTCTTATGAGCTTAGCTTAGTAAATTTGGTGCAAGCTTTTAATTGAGGTTGCCTCTTGTATAAATTCTTTTATTAGGCATAGGGCCAATTTCGTCTATTATCCTTTTTGAAATTTTTAAGTTGAATTATGAAGGTTTTCCAATACTTAATGTAAAGGTCTTAATGTCTTTAAGCTTTTTTCTCATTATCCTTTAAAACTTAACCATAACCAGTTTTACTTTTACAGTAGAGCAGTAACTTCAAAAATTCACCATAATTTCATCGTTTATAATTTTGACTTGAATTTTAGTGTTATAGTTCTCTGAGTCTATTTTTAAACAAAACAAACCCCACTCAAAAATTCATTTTGTAACTTGAGATATGCATATTTTATTCTAGCTGCTCAGTTTTTAAGTTTATTCTCGGTACAGTGAATTTTAAACTATACGATGAGCTCCTCACAAGAAATCTGCCAAAACTGTTTTATTGGGATGTTCTTCTATGTCTTAACTTTCTAACAAACTTGGTCCCACTCAAAAATGTTCTATATAACTTGAGTTATTAAGATTTTATTACAAACTGTTCGAACAGAGACACATCTGGGGAAAGCACACTTTGAAAATTCATATCTCTCTCTTTTTAAGGCCAAATTTCACGTATTTTATATGTATAAAAAGCTCTATGAGTCTATTTTCATTTAAAATTAGTTCGTTCTATTTGGAGGTGTATTGAAAGAGTTATCAGTCACGCCATACAGACTGCCAAAATTTTCCAGCTTCCACAGTTTTGGTTTCAATGAGTTTTCTTGTAAAAATATTAAGTCTTTTCTTCAAGTGGCCACTTTTCTCTTCCAAATCACTTTTATACTTTGAGATCTTGATGAAAAAATCAATATTTTGAGTTCTAAAAAGTTTGGTTCAAAATAAGAATAAATGCGCCACAAATCATTTTCTAAGAAAAGAGCAAAGATCACAAACAATTTCTTATAATGAAAGCATGGCCATGAGGCCTTTAGAGCAAGTCATAAAACCATCTAGTTATGAAGAGCTTAGGAGTTCTAGAGCTTGAAAAATATAGAAGAAAGAGGGGTTAGAGTCACTACCACAAGAATTCTCTTGAAAGCTTGAGGAATGAAAATGGTTGGAGATGGCCTCCTTCTCCTTAAGTTGATAATGGGGCTAAGTGAGTGTTTGTTTTTACTTCCTCAAGAACCAAAGAGGGTGGTCCTTAAAGGGCTTATGAGAATGGTGGTGGCAATGAGATGAGTTAGAGTAGGGAAAACAAGAAGAACAAGAAGAAGATTAGGAAGAACAAAGAGAGGTTTAAAGAGAGGTGAGAGCTTTGTAACTTGAGAGAGGAAATGAAAAATGAAAATGAGGGGGGAGAGTGATGGGGCTGATTGGCGCAAATTGAAGGGGAGGGGTGATGTGATTTTGCTTCTTCCAACAAGCAAGAGAGTGGCGGAACCTTGGGGTAAAATGGTGGGTTGTGTTTCCTTTGAGTCTTGGCACTTGGGTAAAGACCATGTAGTGTTTTTCAAGTGGTTAAAAGCATGACCACTCTTGGGATAGGCTTGTGTGAATATGATCACTCCAAGTGGCACAATCTTGATGGAGGAGAGTACATCTCTTGGCTTGACTCAAGGAATACTACTAATATAGACTCTTGATCTAATGGTGCATGATGAGAAGGCAAATGGATGGTTGGATTTTGCTTTTGTTCTTGGCCAAAATTTGGTGCATCAGTTAGGAGAAATTTTTAAATCTTCAAAGCTATTAGAATTACCTAAGTTGTTAATTCAATTTGATTAGTTAAATTGCTCTTATGAATTATGTAATTAGGGTGTAAGAATTAATCTATCTCAAATGGGTAAAGTAGAACAATTGTCTTGAACTTAATAAGATTGGATTAACTTAATTATATTTCTAAGTTATGAATTAATGAGGTTCGAATAATTAGGTTTTAACTAAAACATTTAATATGTTATGATTCAATTATTGACTTGACTCAATTTACTAAGCTCTTGCTCATCGAGATTAGCCAATTAGTTCTCAGTTAATCGTTAACCTCCCTAATTAGACAAGATCACTAAGCTAATTAGCTTAGACAAAATTGGGGATGTTACACGCCACACCTCCATTTTTGCAAAATCACTATCTCCCCACTATAGCGCCACTAGCTTTGTCCTCTCTGTTGCCGGTCATGCTTTCCCCTATTTTCAGCTTCATACCTTTGTTTCTTCCTCCTTACATTGTTGTGCACTATATAGATTTTGTTTTTATTGGGCCATTTTTTTTTTATTTTAATGCTGAAAGTGTGGATTAGACTTGGGGATATTTCAATTTTTTTTCTTTTGTATTGGATAAAGATTGAAGGGCAACTCCTTTGTTGTGGAGGGCTAGAAGGCAAGGAAAAGGAAGGGAAAGTCAGTGGACACTGGAAAAGAGATTTTAATCTTTTTTTAACTTTTAGAATGACTAAAATTAAAATTATATTTAAATTACCACATGAAAAGAGTGGTGCAGCTCTCTGTCATCCACGTGATCATTTAATGGATGTAGACTAACGACAAAAATTAAACCAAAATTTTTGAAAATGTTTGGATAAAAAATTAAAAAAAAAATTAAGGACTAATATCGTATTTAAGCTACCACATATGTAATAGTATCCGATTTGGATTGGATTTGATCAATTTTGAAAATTAAATTTAAAATACAATCCAAAGCATGCCATTTGTTAAAAACTAGAATCAATCTAATCTAAACTTTTGCAATTCTAATCGGTTTTGGTTTTGGATTCATTTAGTTTAACAGTTTTGATTGGGATATATTAGACTTGAACACCCCTACATAGTTGCATCCCTTTGCAAAGCCTCTGTCAGTGGTAGAGAGACCAAGTTCTACCGCACAAGATCACCAATTCTGCAAGTGTGCAAGTATTCACTAAAGGTTGGTTCACACAAGAAAACCACTTCACAAACCAATCTTTCAAATACCCATAATGTCAAGCACTCCAATCACTTCAGTCCCTGCATAGGATCACCACCATGCCTTGTAGAGGATAGTGCGAATGGGCATAAGCCATGGAGAGCCGACGCAGTTCAGTGCAGTAGTCGAGTTATTGGACAATAATATTGCCTTGCTCCTATCTTTGCGGCACTTCAACGGACTCCTTTTACATACTTCATGGCCAACAAATGCATTAGGGTGATAAAAAAATACTCAATTTTTTAATTTTTTAGTTTTTATTGTGGACAACATACTTAGTCTAGGGTTGCATTCCCCCACCCACCATCACCTTGTCAGCAATGGTGCCAATGGGCATGAGGGGAAAAAAGGGAAAATTTTGATGAACTGCGGAGAATATTGAGTGATGAATAATAGATGATGATGAGACTATCTTGGTGCGACGACAACGTGTAATATATGTGAGTGAAGTCTTAATTAAGTGTGAAGATGAAAAAATCTGCTTCAGACCACAAAAGTCTAAAATAAAATTATGAGTTGCAAGATATGTCAAAAAAAATTACTAAAACGGAATATTAAAATTTTCAAAATAATTCACTCAATGAATGATGAAATTGTCATTTCATATTTTTAATATAAAAAGAATAAAAAAAACCTAGATAACCTATTATACTTAATTAATAGAACAAATTATATTTACCTCCCCTAATATCTATTAATATTACATTTGACCCCTCTAATTTTAAAATTGACACTTAACTCCCTCTTTTAACATATTTTTCAAAATTTCTAGTTTATCCTTCTTCTACCTGCACCTTTATCATCTCGAGAAAACCACTTGGTCCATTTTTGTTGTCTCCAGCGAGACTTAGGAGCTACCATCTTGTGAGCCTGACACAGCCGTACCTAAATTGTGGAGCTCAACCACGAAGCCATGCCATCACCGTTGCTCCTGCTCTAATGACCCCAGACCCACGGAGCTCTTCCGCAAAATCGTAGACCTCCATTGTTGAAGTTGTTGGGGTTGCTAGCCTCGAACCCAAACTTGGGAGACGCAACCTTGGACCTTCTCGTCATTTGTTTTGAAGTGGGATTTGAGGGGTTTGAGGTTCTTGTCATAAAAGTGTAGTTGCTTGTCCTTGACTTTTGGTCCTTCCATGGATTGAAAGAGCTTCACAATCTCCTAGAGCTTTGGAGGGAGGTCTTTGATGAGTTGCAGGGAATGTGGGGTTAATGATGATGATGATGATGATGATGATGAGGTTGGGGTCGCTAGAAGCTTCTCAAAGGTGATTCTTGGTTTGAGGTTTCTGGGTTTCTTGATTTTGAAAGATATGAGGTTTAGGAGAGAAGGGTTTATAGATTATGGACGAGGATGGAGAGAAGATAGGATAGTATTGAATTAGAAATAGAACAAATAATTAATGATAAAATAGTTATTTTATATATCTTTAATTTTTTAAAAAATTAGAATTTAAGGACAAGGAAAGTTAATGTAATGTCTTTAAATAAATTAAGGAAGTGAATTGCCATCTTAAAAATTAGAGGGAGTTAAATATAATATCAATAGACCTCAAATGAGGTAAATATAATTTACCCTAATTAATAACTTATACACAAATAATAATTTATTCTTTAATTTAGTACTTGTTTTCCTTAAATAAGATCCCGAATTCAAAATCTTGTTAATGGCAAAAATCATCGTCGGGAGAACTTTAACAATCCAGCTCAAACTAGATTAGATAAAATCCAATAAATTTCAGATACTGGTAATTAAACCCCCCCCCCCTTTTAAAAAAAACACACATTCCTCTCAATTCTTTTAATCAAGGATTAAAATTGTTCGCTATAGTTTTTCTAAAATACACCTTGCGCCTTAGACGAACTAAACCCAGGTAGTTCAACGCAAATAAAAGTAGCCAAGAAATGAATCAAAATTAACCATACGTAACACAACTGGCCTACAAATTTATGGTTACTTCTAAATTTTAAGCTCGTTTATCGACTTTACCTTGGTTATATTTAATGCGCACCTAACATGAATACAAATCTATTCATACTTTTTTCAGTTAATTTGTGTTAAACACATTCTTCAGTGCGGCTGAAAAACAACAAACTTTGCAAAATTGCGCCAAAATTAGAATTACGTAGAACAAATTAAATGAATAAATTTTGAACGACAATACTCATGTAACTCTTAATAGAATGTTGGATAGGTACGCGCCTTCTGGGTATGATGGATCAATAGGATGATCGCAAGCTGCTCCAGCCTGTCTTAGAACAGTGATTTTCCTCCCTGCCGTAAAAGCTGCACCCTAATAGAAAGAAAAAATAGGTAAAATTTAATAACTTTCGCATAGGCATGTTACTCTTATTAGTAAAATGTCTATTCCACAAGCATATAGCAAGGCCTTACCAGCACAATAATCGTGCGTGCACAGATAAATGTTTAATGCTAAAAAGCTTTCATATCTCACTGAATAGTAGTGGTTACTACCCAAAATGTGAGTGAAAATACTTAAAAAGTGGAAAACTTTTTCATATTATCTTATACTAGACAGTTTAAGTTTGAATCCATTATCAACATAATATTTTTTACAATTATCATTGTTCTTTACTCATCCAATGACGTATAAACACTTTATTTAAAGAATGCGACATCCAAGGTAGTTAATAACTTAATATGACAACCAAACTCTTAATGATTTGACAATTCATGATTGGATAACAATGTAGATAAGTTTCGCATTGATAGAAGATATATATATATATCTATATCTAAACCCAAAACCATTTACATATTTTTTTTTTTCTTACCACAACAATCCATAACTCAGTATAGGATTTTGTTACCTCCCCAACTATCACCATTAGATAGCATTTTTTTTGCCCAAACAATTATTTGTTCAAGAGAACTTACAAAGTTGAATTTATATTAGATCAGACCCAATGGTTGGCCAAATAGACTAACAAGCAGTGATATTACATCAAACATTTATTCTTAGGACACAATTATGATTGTTAAACCTATGACCTATTAGAAATTCTTTATCATAAAATAATGCTTGGGTGTTAAATCTCAGAAAATACCTACAGCATATAGGTCAATACCTGAAGGATACGGAGGAAAATTCCACTTTGGGTCACAGCTCCAGAACATGAACAGGTCATCAGAAGACCACCTCTTTTAGTAAGTTGCATGGCAAACGAATTCAATTTTCTGTACATACCACATGCACCATGTAAAGCCTGTAACATAATGTCAATCTAACATTCAATGATACTGAAAGCTGAAAAAGAGCAGAAGCAATATTGGCACTGCACAATTCCAGAGACAATGCCGGATAGAAGAATTGGCAATAACTATGTTCGTCTTATTGTTTTAGTTCCAAGCAAATTTGAAGTAAAGCCCTGGTTGCATGATTACATATTCAAGGCATTAAATATCTCACTGAGAATCAGTTGCACATAAAAAGTAACGACATGCCTTAATCTTATCCTGGCTCCCCAATTATATTTCCAATGCAGTATGCAAATGTGTGTGCATCACATATATAAGGAAGAGCCTCTCATCAATTTCCACTGGTTACTGTTTAAAAATCAACTACTCTCAAAGATGGGTGGGGAAAATGGAAAAACGATACAAAACTTTATTTTTTTAATAAAAGAACTTCATTCAGATTGATTTAGTCAGAATTACCTTCGAGAATCTCAGGCTAGTGACCAAGAAATGGAATAAAAGGAAATCCAAATCGGTGCTCACTTGCCAAATGAATGATGAAATGCTGATGAGAGTACAGAAGGAAGGAGAAGAAAATTGGAATGAATTCGTTGTTAGCTTCGCATTTCACATGGTGTGTGTAGTATATATTATCTGACAGAAAGAGTAAAATAACAGAATGCACTTTTGGTACCTAGACTTACAGATCACATGACACCTGGAATTTGAAATACTTTTCCAACTATAACTGAAATAAAATAACTACCAACTGCCTAAATTTCTTACACTGTATCAATACCCCCCCAACAAACAAAGAATGGTATCCGAAACAACGAACCAGAGAAAATCTCATTATATAGTATGGGCAAGCATTCTCAGTTTTCGGGGTGCCCAAATTGGATGGTGGCTAGTGACTCAAGATTTTGACACAAAATAGTGTGCATAGAGGATAGGCAGCTTTACTCTGGCAACAAGGGTACAAGTCATGTCTCTAAAGAGATGTTTTTCTTGCCATGGGTGCATTTTGGAGAGATCAGATATAATTTGGCTTCTAGTTGGCATTTTTTTGATCTTTCCCTCCTTGGCTTCTAGTCTCTATTTCAATGGATTTTTTTTTTTTTTTTTTATGAGTATTTCAATGGATTTTATTTATGATCTTCAGTATGGGTGATGAGTCTTTTGGGATTGTTGTGATTCCTCTGGAGGAGGCAAGAGTGGGTCCTTGAACACTACCTCCATTCAGGTTTTGGAAAAGGCGACCCCATCAATACCATAATTACTTATTTGAACTTGGATTGCGATGGAAGCACTACCCTTGGTGGAAGAAGGCTATTGAGATGGACTTGAGGGGTCATGATAAGGAGGATCATCTTGATAATGATATTCTGACAGATGTGGCAACAAAGGATGTGTGCATTTGGGAGGATTCTGGGTAACCTTAGATCCTCAAGAGGAAGACAGTACTACTGATTACAGAACACTAAGAGAACTATGGCAATATCTCCACTCTCTTTTTTCAGAGGCAGATGATTTATCTTTGCTTTACACCAAGGATGTCAAAATTGAAATCATACATAGGATCAAAAGGGGAGGATAAACATGTAAAATGATAGGTCATAACATAGATCTTAAGATCCTACCTAAAATATAAAATTATATTTATTGACCAAAATTAAATATAAAATTATATTTAAACATATGTATAAGCATACAAAATAAGAGAAAGAAACAAAATAATATTAAAAATAAAACTAATATTTAATTGAACTTCAATTGATCATGCATAAGAAGGTTACAACTCAAGTTAAAGTTACAATTTATAATATGAAAGAAAGCCACAATATTACGGATGCTTGAATAATGTCAAAAAACAGAGCCACACCTCAAAGAAGCACCCAGCCACCCACAAGCCTAAATTGACGCATGCAACACACCCCAAAACATTGGATGAGTGGACATACTAGACATGATATGATTTGGAACGAATATATGAGCGAGGAAGTTGATGTAGCACCAATTGTGGACAAGATGGCAGTATGCTGACTGAAGGGGTTTGGATATGTATGGAGAAGACCTATAGAAGCCTCAATAAGAAGAGTAGATCAGATGAAGTGTAGCCCAATAGCTAGAGGTAGAGGTATACCAACAAAAAGTACATGTGGAACCATTAAAAAAGATTTAGATTTTAATGGTTTATGATAGGATACTGCAGTGTCATTTGATCTATATAGCCCACCCCACATAGTGAACACACTTTGTTGCTGTTGTTACATATTTTAGCATAAAACATAACAGTAAACAAGTAAGAGTGTACCACTAGATCAATTTATGGGTAGCTTTTCAATAAACAGATCCTAAAGCAACTCATTGATAATTGACAAAATTAGCGACCATAGTACATACATGGTGGAAGTGATGTGTCCTGCTATGGAGACATGGGGACATGCTCTCACACAAACATTCACACTCACAGACAGATGCAGCTACAAGTACAAACACGATGACTAATTTTATATATCAATAATAATGCATTATTTGGGCATACTAGCAAATGAAAAGAAAATTCCAAAAGATAATTAGTATGACAAACCAGCAGTGAAGAATTGAATTACTGGGAATTTATGGTTGCATCCGCAAGCATCTTAATCAAGAAAACCCAACCCAAGCTAAAAGGCTAAAACCCTGCAGCACTTTGGTCTGCTACTCTCTCCTTGAGTTAACTAAAGCTCAAGTGTCATAACTCTATCTTTGCTGTGATAATTGATACCTTTTTTGTTGGTGCCAGTTTAGGAGGGTCAATGATCACAATATCCCAGGATTCATCTCTTAACAGAGCACCCTTCATAAATTCAGTTGCGTCTTCTCTCAAAAATGATATTCTTCCTGGATCCACATTGTTTAGTACCACATTTTCTTTAGCAAGCTCCAGCGCTGGCTGTGATGTGTCAATACCTAACAAAATTGTAGTCATAAACAGATTTATTAATTTATAACATGTTTGGATTAGATTAAATTTTGCAGAAAAATTGCATTCTTTCAAAAGTTAATCCAAGCATTATTTTACAACAAGCTTTTGATTAAAAATTGTTTTGAATACAAAATAAGTTAATCCAAGCATGATTTCAGTCTAGTAGCCACAAAAACAGAAAATATAGATCAATCAAACTATCACCATTTGTATTCATTTATTGCAAAGAAGTTTTGGAAAGATCAAGTTATAACTTAAACTAAAGAAAATTCACTATTGCTCCTGATGAATCCTATAGGTACTTGAGGTTATTATATCTTACTGGGCTGGGCCTATGTTTCTTGTACTATTTTTATTTCTCAGCATAATCGTTAATCCTAGATAGTGGTGCTGTTAGAACTTGGGAATGCAAGGTATTATTATTGAATCGGAATCCCTAACAAATGCTAGGAACCCTAGAAATTGGGAAAGAACAATACACTAGAGGTACTCCTCCAGATGAGGGAATTTTAGAGCCCTCACTCTCTCCTGACTAACCAACTGACACAACTGATTCCCTCCCTTTCTGTTGCTCCCTTTTTATTCTCCTTTCCAACTAATTTTCCTGCCAATTCCTTCCCACTAACTAACTACCCAGCCTCTCAGCCTACGACCTTTCATCATTATTTACAATTGGGCTTGTATTCTGGCCCATGACTCTGTCCCTCCTATTTCTTCTAGTATAGACTTGCTTAAATCTCTGACTCCTAACACTACCCCCCTCCAAAAGAGCCACCTTGTCCTCAAGGTGTGATTCTGGAAACTGTTGCTTCAAAGCAGCAAGGGATTCCCATGAGTTGTCACAATCCAGGAGGTGAAGCCACTTGACTAAAACTTCAGTAACTCCAGAGCAGTTGCTGCGGATATCCAAGAGTTGTTCTGGTGTGGCTTGCAGGACACCCTCCTCAGAGAGGCCAATTGGCAGCTCCTGCGGCTGTTGCTGTGGTGGTAAAGCGCGCTTCAACCTGCTAACATGGAACACGGGATGAAGGCTGCAAGTGGGAGGAAGTGCCAACCTATAAGCCATTGGGCCAAGCCGCTCAATAACCTGGTAAGGCCCATAAAACCGAGGGCTCAAATTCTCATAGGTTTCCGAGCCAGAGATTTCATTCTATAAGGCTGGAATTTCAAAAAAACCCAATCACCAACTTCAAAAATCACCTCTC
This sequence comes from Pterocarpus macrocarpus, assembly GCA_031439585.1. Lineage (NCBI taxonomy): Eukaryota > Viridiplantae > Streptophyta > Magnoliopsida > Fabales > Fabaceae > Pterocarpus > Pterocarpus macrocarpus. Next base: position 35,725,989 of record CM062519.1, on the reverse strand, counting down.
TGCGATGCCGGTCAGCATAGTATTTCATACGCTGCTGAGCCATACCTAGATGGTCCTTGAGCTCAGCCAAAACTTCATCACGGGTGGCTACGAGGGCTTGCACCTCTGGAACCTTAGATGGGTAAGTCTCACCCCGAAAGAGAATGGGAGGGGGGTCTGCCGTATAAAGCCTGAAATGGGGAGACCCGAGTTGAGGCGTTGAATGAGGTGTTGAACCAGTATTCTGCCCAAGTTAGCCACTCTACCCACTGTTTGGGCTTGGTGCCAACAAAGCAACGGAGATATGTTTCTAAGCAACGGTTGGTTACTTCGGTTTGACCATCGGTTTATGGATGATAGGAAGTACCATACATGAGCTTAGTACTAGCTTGGCGAAACAATTCTGACCAGAAATGCCTTAAAAACACTGGGTCACGATCGGACACGATGGCCTTAGGAAATCCATGCAGCCTCACAATTTCCTTTACAAACAGATGGGCAACCTCTTTTGCAGTAAAAGGGTGAATTAACGCCAGAAAGTGGGCATATTTGGTGAAGCGATCCACTACCACCATAATGACATCCTGGCCCTTTGATTTGGGCAGCCCAAAAATGAAATCCAAGGAAACCTCAAACCACCTCAGAGCCTTCCAAGGGAAAGAGGTAAAAGTTCTGTTCTACAACTAGATTGGGGAAAACAACCCGTACCTGATGACACCTGCCCTTGCTGGTTACTTGCTCACCATTCCCCACCTTCACCACAAAGTCAGAAGTGATGCTCACCTCTAAACCCGCTTCTTGCTCCAACTTAGGACAAATAAAGTTGTGCGAAGCTCCCGTATCAATGAGAACCCGCACTCGGTGGTTAGCAACCTGACCCCATAACCTAAGGGAATGAGATGTCCTTTGCCCAGCCATGCTTCGGTAATCAAGCTGCAAGTGGGTTCCCGCTTCCTGGAAGTCCTCCTCTACATCATGCCATATTTGGTCCCCCATACCATCAGGTTCTTCCTCCATTATCAAGAACTTGAAGTTCTTATTTTTACACACATGTTCGGGGGTGAACCTCTCGTCACAAAAGAAACATAACCCCTTCACCCGCTTCTCCCTATACTCCTCATTGGACAGATGTCTCAGTCCTCTACCTCTGCCCCCTGTACCTCCCTCCTTTATCTCCTCCTTTCTCGTGCTCGGCGTGTCCCCTGTTCTACCCCCAGTCTTACTCCCTATAAAACCCCAAGTGGATCTATTCAATGGCTTACTAGAACACTTCGATAACATCAAATTACGACTTTCTACTAACTCCACCAAATCCATAGCCTCATCTAAAGTATGAAAGGATTGGAGTTTCAGTTCGGCTCTTACCTCATCTTTGAGACCATTGAGAAAGACTCCGAGGAGATAACACCATTCATTGACATTGAGGAGACTTGAGCACATCTCAAATTTCTCCCGGAATTCCCGTACTGACCCTTCTTGTCGCAATCCCAGCAGCCATTCAAATGGGTTCTGAACCAGTTCTGGTTGAAAACGCTTAATAATGGCGTTCTTGAGAAGAGCCCATGAGTGGAAAGTGGCGTTCTCCTGCCACCAACAAAACCAAGTCAGTGCTTTGCCCTCCATCGCCACCTTGGCTGCATACAAGCACTACTCCTCTGGTACACCCCTGATCTCAAAGTATCGTTCCATCCTATCAACCCAAGAATGAGCATTGTCACCATGAAAGAGTGGAAGGTCCAGCTTCCTCCACTGGTCCGCTGCTATTCCCCTCCGCCCACTCCACGATGCGCCATCCGCGCCCCCAAAACCGGGCGGCGGTTCATCGTGGCCGCATGCACGGTGGTTTCCGCCGTTGAAGGTCGCCGGCGAACCATCTGGTTGCTCATCGTGGTGGTTCTGCTCGCGGTTGCTTTCCAACCCATCCAACCGCCCTTCCATCCGTCGCAATGCTTTTGTGAGAGAAGCTATGGAGTTTGCGAGCAGAGAATACTTCTCACGCTCACCCTCGCATTGCTTCTCCAGTGCCTCTAGCCTTTTGTCCATTTTGGAGTTGACCATGGGAGAGATTTCCAGGATCACAGAGGAATCTGATACCAGTGTTAGAACTTGGGGATGCAAGGTATTATTATTGAATCGGAATCCCTAACAAATGCTAAGAACCCTAGAAATTGGGGAAGAACAATACACTAGAGGTACTCCTCCAGATGAGGGAATTCTAGAGCCCTCACTCTCTCCTGACTAACCAACTGACACAACTGACTCCCTCCCTTTCTGTTGCTCCCTTTTTATTCTCCTTTCCAACTAATTTTCCCGCCAATCCCTTCCCACTAACTAACTACCCAGCCTCTCAGCCTACGACCTTTCATCATTATTTACAATTGGGCTTGTATTCTGGCCCATGACTCTGTCCCTCCTATTTCTTCTAGCATAGACTTGCTTAAATCTCTGATTCCTAACAGGCACAGAGTATTCGATCCCAAAAATGCTATAGTGGAACATAGTTGTCAATATCGGATGGCGGCTCATGGCGGTAAGCCAAAAATCCGCCATAAAGTTATGGCGGATAGCATGGCGGGTTATGGCGGAAGCCATGGCGGACTGAAAATATACAAATATATATATATATATATATATATATATATATATATATCCAAAAAAACCTGCTAAACATAATAACTAATCAAAACTAACAACATATATCAAGATGACAAGATCAAGAACAATAAAATTAGAAACATATTACATATTTTGATTAATAAATTCAGCAAATGCATCACAAAATCAAAGCCAAAGTCACAACATAACATAACATATTCATAGTCAGATACAAACATAGAAATATAGCATAATCAAAGCTTCAAAGTCATAACATGAAGACCAAGGGAAACTAAAATCAGCTAAGCTAGGCACTAGTCCTCATCATCATCTCCAATATAATCATCATTGTCATTATTTTCTGGTGAGGCATATGCCTCCACTTCTTCTCCTTCCGATTCGAGTCATCAAATTGAATTTCTTCCTCCTCTTCTCAAGAATCCTCTTGTTCTTCAAATTACAGTTCTTCATCAGCCACCACTACTTGTTTTCCTTTCTTGGAAGCTCTACTAGCTGTTGCACCACTTGAAGGCTCCTTTCTTTTTCTACTTTGCCTCCTAGTATATGTTCTAGGGTCCCCAATCCCAGATGCCACATACACAGTTTCCCAATTCAAAGTGTCATCACCCCCAAAAACCAACTCATCTCCAGCATCATCATCACCTTCATCTAGCTCTCCAACCAACCACTCATTAGACTCATCAATATCATTGAGTGAGATAGGGTCAATCTCATCTCTAAGATTGTATCTCCGCTTGAGCGCTTGGTTATACTTTACATAAACCAAATTGTGCAACCTTTTATGCTCAAGCCTATTTCTCCTCTTAGAATGGATCTGCAATATCAATATAATCTAAGTGTTAATGACTACTATTATAAGTATTAACAAAGTACCTAACTAATAAAGAAGTGTTAATTACATGTTCAAAAACACTCCAGTTACGTTCACATCCCGAAGCACTACATGTCAAGCTCAAAATCTTGATAGCCAACTGTTGCAAGTTTGGAGCTGAATGCCCATACATTCTCCACCATTGAGCTACAAATCCAAAGAAAGCTATATAAGCAAATCACTCAAAGCTTAAAATCAAAAGAAATTTGAAAACTAAAAGTTGTATTCTCCTCACCAGGTGCAAGAGTTTTTATTTGTGATTTTGCAAAGTCAGTTCCAAAAAGACCATTAGCACTCTTATAAATTGGCAGCTCAAGCAATATTTTTTGTTGCACCTCCCGACTAGGCACCAACCTCTTAATACATTCATACAATCCGTTTGTAACTTCCAAATCAAACTCCAATGCAGGGTTGCCATAATAGTACTCTGGGTTCAAAAAATGACCAGCTGCATGTAATGGTCGATGGAGCTGACAATTCCATCTATTATCAATTATTGCAAACACATCTTTGTATTTGCTTTCATCATTCTTGAATGACTTCATAATGGCTTCTTTTGCCTTGTCCATTGCCTCATAGATATAACCCATAGCTGGTTTCCTCTCACCATCAACAAGTCGAAGCACTCGAACAAGAGGAGCCATAACTTTAAGGGTATATCTCACATGATTCCAAAAGGAAGGCATAATTGTAGTCTTTGTTGCTTCTTTTCCCTTTGCCTCTTTAGACAACTTGTTTCTCATCCACTCATCAGAGGTAAAGATTTTTCTAAGATTTGATTTCTCTTGATGAAGCCTTTCCAATGATAGAAAGGAAGTGGCAAATCTTGTGACCGCATGCCTCACCAATTCCCTCTTGTTTGTGAAGTGTCTCAACAAACTCAAGGTACTAGAGTGGCTATAAATGAAACCAACAAGAGAAATTGCTCTTTTGATTGTTTTCTTTATCAATGGAAGCTTTCCAATATCTTCTAGCATCAAATCCAAGCAATGGGCTGCACAAGGAGTCCAATATAGATGCGGCCTTTTATCTTCCAACATCTTACCCGCCAAAACATAGTTGCTCCCATTGTCAGTTACAACCTGCACAACTTTCTCCTCTCCAATCTCCTCCACAAAAGAATCAAGAAGCTCAAATAACTTCTCACCAGTCTTCACAAAGTTAGATCCATCTACAGACTTCACAAACATTGTCCCATTAGGAGAGTTTACCAAGAAATTAATAATACACCTCTGCTTCCTATCAGTCCAAGCATCTGACATGATGGAGCAACCATGTTTGCTCCATTGCTCCTTATGATCCTTCATCATATTTTCAGTATACTCCAACTCCTTGTTGAGAAGTGGAACCCTTATGTCATGATAAGACGGAGCAGGCAAATTGGGACCAAAGCTTCCAATGGCTGTCAACATATCATCAAAACTCTTCAATTTGATACAATTGAATGGAATTCCAGCTTGATACCACCACCGAGCAATGTATTGATGAACACTAGCAACTGCTCTCTTATCACATGCTTCTCTAATATTTTGTTGCCTCAATCTCTCCTTATTCTTCCTAGCAATCGCAGTTTCGGGTTTTCTAACAAATAAATCCATTGGGCCTTTCAAAGCACCCTTTCTCTTTAGGCTTAGGGTTAGGGATTTCATCAATCCCTTCAGCATCATCTTCAGATAATCCAAAACCCAAATTCTCAAGATCAAAATCCCTTACATTTTGAACTTCATTACTGTCACTGCTTTGCTTCTTTTTCTGTTTATGTAACGCCAACAACTCGTCTCTAACTTCTTTTGGACACTTGAGACACTTGGAAACATTACCAGATTGTCCCCTCAAGTGTTCTTTGGCTCTTGTAATCCCTCCTTTCATAACTTTACCGCAGAAATTACACACAGTATCATTTGTGTTATTTTCTGCAACAGGGTGGACATACTTCCAACCTGGGTCTGATCTACTACTAGTCCTTGAGCTTTGTGAAGGTTGGGTTGACATGGTAGCTTGAAACAGAGTAGAAAAAGAACTGAAACAGGGTAGAAAGAGCTAAAACAGAGTTAAAAAAAAAAAAAAAAAGAGTAACAGGTTAGGATTAAAGAGCTTAAAACAGAGTAGAAAAGAGCTGAAACAGAATAAAGAACAAAAAAAAAACTGAGAGAGATAGAGCCAGAACAGAATAGAAAAAATGGGGGAAGAAAAAAGTTGAAGCATAACCAAAATGTTAGGGGAGGGGGGAAGAGATCAGAACAAGTAAAAAGAAGAAAAAATAGAAGAAGCAAAAGGAAGAAGAAGAACAGATGAAGAAGAACAGAAGAAGCAGAAACAGTAACCTTGGCCACTGCAGGTGGTGGTGTTGTCGCCGGAATGAGGCCGCCACAGGTGGTGGTGTCGTCGCCGGAAGGAGGCCGCCGCAGCTGGTGGTGTGGTCGCCGGAAGGAGGCTGCTGTCGGAATAGAGGAAGCAGTGGACAAGATGAAGGAAGCAGACTAAGGAACGTAAGATGAGAGAGCAAAGTGAAAGGAGGGTTTGAGGCAATAGGGTTATTTTCAACCCAAAATTCCCATTCTGACCTTTAAGCTTTAAAAAAAAAAAAAAAAAGATGCAGCCGATATTTCCGCCATGGCCACCATGAAACGCCATGGCGCCATGAGCATATCGGCCGCCATGGGCCGCCACGCAAAACCGCCAGCAAAACCCTTCACCATGGCGCTCAGGCCAAAATCCGCCACGCCATGGCGCCGCCATGGCCGCCATTTAACAACGCTGTAGTGGAATAGTGGATATTAGGATGCCTGTAGCACTAAAGAATAAAAGGACGGCCTAGTGTACAAGGCTCTCACCCGGTAGGGTTTGAAGAGAGTAGAAGTACACAACCTTTCCCTCACAAGCAGATAAGCTATTTTCAGGATTTAAACACGTGACCTCTAGGTCACACAGTATATGGAAAAAAAGAATACAATTTATACTTTACACATAAATGCCCAAAAATAAAATATGGCCCACAATTAAACACATATTCATCATTAATAATCAAAAGTGATAGTCTAAACTCAACAAGCAAACACCATCAACCTAATACATAATCATGGGTTCATGGCAGCATAACAAAGGAATGAGAGTGAGAACAAAGTGGTGAGAATGGAGTTAGAAGCGTGCATTAATGTGGCAACAACTAAAGAAATAGAAAAGATGAGAGAGTAGACCAGAAAAGGAACAAAAACAAAAAAGAAGACAAAGAGAAGAGAAGCTTCACTCAAACCTGCAGCATGGGAGGGAGAATGGAACATCAACAGTTGGCCAGAATCTCTGGGTCACCTGAAGCCGTTGGGTTTGGTTGGAAAAAATGGCGGCCTTCAGGAAACACAGGGCACCTGGTGAAGAAAGGAGAAGAAAGATTGTATGACTATGAGAGGTGACTTATTCTAACCCTAGACAGCTTATGGAAAAACAGGAGCAAAATCAACAAAAGATCCCTAAATATTCCTGAGAAACAGCAAAATGGGTGGAATGGCAAAGTCAGGTTTATGAGCCCAAATATTATAGCTGCCACAGTTTTCCGCAATTTGCAGCTGCAACCATCACTATGTTGAAACACAATAGGACAAGGCTGTCGTTGCATCCTGTGGCCCCTCCACTCCGTGGCACCACTATTATGGGCACTATTGACAACTATGTTTCACAATATAAATATAGAGATATGGAAACTAACAATATTGAGTCACTGATTCCCATTCTTAATCTCAAACAACCAGGATCAGAGTCAGAACTGATAGAAATGAATTTAGTAACGAGTAATGCTGGAGCCACTCGTGGGGTCACAACAAAACACAAGCTTTGCTTCAAATCAATAGTGTGCAGCTAGCGATCTTTTTGTGATCCCAACAGTTGTGAACTCCTGATTATTAGGCTTAACAGTCTAAAATTTCATTTATACATGTTAAAAGTTTGGTTCCAGATTTGGATTCAGTCTCAATTATATTACACCTGATTTGCTCAATGATATTAAGTGGTATACTTCCTTTCTTCCTAAATTTCAAGCATTAGTCAGTTGAACAACCAAATTATCTACAAAATAATAATGCTAATCATTGACAAATTAACAAAGAATGAGAGAATTAGCAACATATAATGTACCAGTGACATTTAAGGCACCTCCACGTACTGCATTTAGAGCAAACCCACCACTATAGCAACAAAGATCAAGAACCTTTTGACCACCAGAAATGCTTGATATAAACTGTCGGTTGTCACGCTGGTCTGCATAGAATCCCGTCTTCTGGCCCTTCAGTGATATTGTGTATACAATCCCATTTTCCATAATCTGACAGATTGGGACAACATTCCATAAAATCTCAAACTCAGTAAATTTCACAACATGCCCCAAAAATCTCAAACTCAGTAACTTTCATATATCCATGATGTAATTCCTAAATCCCAACTTGCTCTTGATTGGGCTATTTATAAACCCCAACCCCCGCGCACGCGACAGGCGGGGTGCGGGTGCAGGTGGTGCCAAAATAAATAAATAAAAACACAAATCAGTTAAAGTGGTGAAATATGGAGGTCCTATCTTTCAAGATCTTCAGTTCTGGCAACATTAGAACATATGATAAGGTGAATTGGTGAAAATATATGATGTCAACAATGAGAAAGAATAGCAAAATAATTCAGATTAAATTGTTTTCATTCAAAATAAGGAGTGTGCATTCCATAAAGATATAACAGTTACCATTTAACTATGTCCAATTAAAACTTTTTTTATAAATACAAATGAAATTATTCTAGAGTTTAGCAAGAGAAGGAAGAGAGAGGGAAGGAATACTAAGAATAATCAGATTATACTGATGTTGGTGTGGAATCACATGATACAAAAGACAAAGCATTAACTCCTATTTATATCTGTATTAAACTCCTAATCCTAATCAAATAAGGAAAGCAATCAGGAAATAGATAATGAAATCTGAAAACCACTCCTAAGAGATCACCTAAGACACACAAAAAACATTCTAAGATACAATAAAGATATTACAAAATATTTTCTAGCTATTCTAAGATTGCCCCTCATGCTAAAGCTCACTAAGCTTTATGCTTGTTACAAATAAACAGCTTATTATAAGGTAGAAAGGTTGGTTTAGCTATTTTTCAGCTTTGTTGGTAGTGGTACTCTTATGGAGCACCTGTCACCAATGCAGTATTTATCTTGTGCCAAGCATCAATGTGATAATAACAAAACTTTCATGCAGAACAGAATAAGGCTATGGTCTAACACGATACCTATTCTATTATCGAGTGGACTGTCAGGCTTAGTCTTTGCATAAAAAAAAAAAAAAAAAAAAAAACCAAGCAAAAGAACATAAAAGAAAATTTGAAATTCTGATGAACAGCATCTTGCTGGATCATTGCATACCGTTGTTCTTTCAGGACAAGTAGATGAATGCATTTCCTTTAAAACAGACACATCAACTCCATCTTCCTTTAAAATATCAACAGATGGCCTCCAATTTATATGATTGATATAGTTGATTTTCCTTATGCATGCTTCTATCTCTGATTTGTACTTCTCAACCCAAGCTGCAGATGATGCTACTACAGCTACATCTCCAAAGACGTCAATGATCAAACCTGATAATCTGTAGGGAATCAGTACAACCCACTTCAAAATCATGCAAGTGAACTTCTTTGAGGGAATATCATTTGAGCCAGAAAGAGTGTTTATCAGTGATAGGACCTACTTAATATATGAAGCTGTACAATAATAGACATTCAGATAAAGAGACATATGCATTTGGTGTATAACATGTATCCGATATTAATACTAATGATAGCATTAGTAGTGCAATGTATCAAGGAATCCTTCCTAACAAATTTCCAAGATAAAAGCATATTAATACATTAATTTGCAAAATGAAGGTTAGCTAAAATGGTGAATGTTGGGCATGCATATATGTATAATGAAAAGGCTGCAAAATGTTGCTGACAAAATGAAATATAATATATTGAACCCTTAATTCTAAAACCCAAATAGATTACCAAATCAAAAAAAAAAAAAAAAAAAAACAAAAATAGATTAATCATTTAGTGATGCGGGTACAATAAAAAGTTGAGAAACTGAAACATGAAGAAGAAAAGTTAAACCCCTGCATCTCTCACCTGTCACCCTCACTATTGACTAGACGATATGCATTTGTACGGACTGAAGGAAGACCCAACCTTCTACGCAATTCAACAGCTGCATTGATTCTAGTTTCAAGCAGCTTCTCCATGTTCAATGCACATGATGAATTACTGTATCATCAAGAATTTCGGAAAAGAGGTCTGTTCAATAAGGTAAGCCGAAACAGAAGGAAATGAATAATCAAACATATAAACCTGGTAGCTTCATCTTCAAGCTGCATGAGCCGAACACAGAACATAGAAACTGAGTTGTACAAGCCCCACCCCACTGGTTTTTCAGTCCCATCTGCTACCAAAACAATGTCTCCAGTCTTAGGTGGTGGCCTCCCAATTATTCTATCAACAGCTCCACTATACACCATTGGATTGCCATCCTTAAAGAGTTGTGTCTTCCCCTTTTTCAGTACAACCTTTGCAACACCTAGTAAACCCAAACTATTTATAAAATAATTCAGTGAGTTGAAAAGGACTTGACTTTCCCATACATGACCGATGACTTTAATCTATAATTCTATATGCAAGTATTTATGTGTACTGAAAACACACAGATGAATCCATTAAATTTGGCATTTATAGAGTGCTTTATTAATGCAGAGCACAAGAAATGAATTTTGAAAATGATAGCCATAGTCCAAAAATATTGGCCCTGACATATGGAATATTGCTTGTAGTATTAGGCAAAATAGCAGGAATAAAGATGAGGATATCAAACACATAACAAGCCTTGAATTAATCCATATGACCTCTTGCCTCTCACGTAAAGCCATGCTGAAGCGGTAATCACTCTTTACGAAAGTCTCGCAAGTCTCGTGGACTCTTTTTAAGTCCAAGAGAATTGTTATTGTTTTAAGAGAAATGGTTATCATCAGCATTAATATTACAGTACTTTTCTACACATCCAGCTTTTTTATTTTTCAACATTTGATAACAGAATTAGTCAACCAATCCATGCCCATGTTATCAATGCATCATATAACAAGCCACATAGTTTTTTTCTATGATCTTCGCCAAATTTCCCCTTCGATATCAAACTAGCTTGTTATTATTGTTAATAACACTTTCCATCCACTTCATTTCTAAAATGTGTTAAAATTTAAATAGTGGTTTGTGTGGAATATACTGTTGGACACGAATAACTCTCACCGAGGATGAACCAAAAGCACAAGTAAGTTTCAGCCAAAATCAAAGGGCGTTAGCAAATGCGGGCTTCTTCCTACAGACGAATTTCAAGTGGACAATCACTTGACAAGCGCATACAAAAGCATTAAAACAGAGGAAGAAGAAGAATTGTTAGTGGTTCCAGCTCATAGAGTCCTTATTTGTGTGTGTGTCTCTAGATATATATATATACACAGAGAAATAACATAAGGGGAGTGTGGGAGACAGACGCAGAAGAGAGACCTTTCGGTTGGGAGTAAGCAATTTCTTGAAGTGTGGTTGTAATAGCTGGCAAAGAACAAACTGAGAGGGACTTCATTAGGAGCGTAGGAATATGCTTCATTTCGTTATCTGAGAGGCTGAACTCCGTCTTGGCGTCTTCTGGGGAAGGATGGGGAGCGGGCAGTTCGGGTTGGCTTTATACACATACCCAACCCAAATCACGGCGCATGCTGCACTGCACCCTACAACTTATGGGGAATCAAGCACCTTAAAAATAATGGTCAAGATGCTAGAGTGTATCTACACACCAATTACTGTTGATGCACTAATAAATATAACAGTCTTATAGTACAGTACTATACTTAAGTCATATTAATATTAAATATTATCAAAGAAATGATGACATAAGAAATCCAAACAACTATATAATATATAGAAATCTATTAATTTAAGAAATTCTATCTCAAATCCAACTTGTTCCTTCTAAATTTGAGCTTTTCTTAGTGGCTCTTTCTCATTGGAGCTCCAAGATGCTAATGACTTCTCCTTTTTCTTCTTAGGGTTGAAGCTAAATGATCCAAAGGAGGGAGGATTATGAGGTTATAACGAGGTTTCTTGAGGGAATATAAGAAAAGAGTGAGAATTTTGAGAAGAAGGAGGCAAGATTCACTTAGAAACTTAAATGGGTATGGAGAGGATGGAGAAAGGAATGAAGTTGAAGAAAGAAATGGAGAGTGTTGGTTTAATAAAGGTGGCTGAAATTCTCTAGGGCAAGGAAGCAAAAATTTTTGTGCCTTGTGTCCTAAGTTGGAAAAATTGAAAAATAGTATGATTGGTAGACTTTAATGGAATTTTTTTTTTTTTATTCTTCAATTGTATGGCCATGATTTGGCCAACAATGGTGGCTCGAGTGGCTAGTTTCTAGCCATATATTCTAGGGTTTTGAACTGATACTCATATCACCCTATAGTATAGATTTCTACCAATTCAATTCTTATGTTTACAAGACAATGCAAATAAACCAACTTTCCTCTAACTATCAAAACATTGCTATTTGTCCTCAAAATTTTTTCTACAAAGAAACTTGAATTCACCTTACCCTAATGGATACATTTCAATATTGATTACTCGTATACCTATAATGTATATAAAAATTTAACTATTTGATAGTGGTAATTATATGAAATTTGGAATGTTATAATAGGGCCTATTTTCAGTCTTTCCCCATTGGCATGGTGGCATCACCAAACCCTTTTGACCCTTCACTAGCCATCTGATCAACCTTAGCTCCCCAGCAAGCATGGCCATTGCCAATGCCTGCTCCCCTCCTTCCCCTATTGTCTAGCTCCACCGCACCCACTCCAAGTAGGAACTTGATCTGAAGGATCCGAATATTTCTTTGGGTCACCGATTCGACCCAATGGAAGGTGTGTGACGACACGAAGAGGAATAGGAGCGAGGAGGTGGATAAGAGAGTAACGAATGCATTGGAGAGTGTTTGGAGGTGTGAAGAGGGAGTTGTGATGATGGGTTCATTGTTTGTTCTATGGTGCTACCTTTGTTTGGTTTCAACGGTGAAGGGGAACTTGGATGGATGATGGTGAAACCAGATGGTGTGTGAGGACGGGGAATGATGGAAAGGAAAGGAAGGATTAGAATTCAAAGAGTATGGTCCATTGTAGGTCGCTGCAATTTTGAGATCCATGGAAGAGGACTTGGAGTGATCCACTAGTGGTTTTGTATGGATACGCAATTAGATCTTGGTCATTGACCTTCAAAATGGATGATACACCATAAGTATTAGGGTGCACTGTAGCAAGCACCTTTAGTCACTACAAGGCCAGTGCTATGATGCACCAGGTTAATTATGGTGTGTAACATCCTCCCAAATGCAACACCATGCTTAAGTCATACTATCGCACTTAGGGTTGCTACCAAATTATTAGTGGAACTTGTTTATTTACTTACTACATTCTCAAGGGATTACCATAAAATTGATTTGTCATCTTGGATAAAATATAGCAAACAAATTGAAGAATGTGAAAACCTATTGGATATACACTAAAACCCACATCATAGTCTTATTCATTAACATACAAACAAACTCAGTAGTTTTACTTAACAATATTTTCAAAGCTTATAAAAGAGCTTTACCAAGAACATAAGTTACAATGTCCATCATTTAGTACTATAATACATATGCTTGACTTCGACCCTTTACCGACGAGCCGGCCTTGTTTAGAACCTCTCAGGAAGCTTGCCTTCAAGAGTTACCTACGTTATCTAAAGATGACATGGGAACACACAAGGGTGAGAAATATAATTTCTCAGTAGATAGTCCTAGGCTATCAACAATAGTGCTATTGTCATCGCCTCAGCCGCTTCGGTTTATTATGAAAAGGTGAGCATACTAATCAAAGACAAGATTCATTTTAAAAGTTCAAAACTATCCTTCGTCTAAAATGGGTCTTTTTTATCAAGCATTTAATCCCAAACTCATAACATCCACATAATTTATATCAGTATATAATTAAAATAGAACACAAGGCTAGAAATGAATAAATGGAATATTTCTACTGATATATGTCTCTATTCTCTTTTCCTTGCTGTACTTCCTTAACTTAAATATCTTCTTTTCTTTCTTAGTCTTCCTTACTTTCTTGACTTCAATGCTTACTGTTAACTTATCGTGCCTTTACTTAGGTCAGACATCCTTCCCTGACTTAAAGCAAAGGGATCTAGTTACGTTTAGCTTTCTTTTCATTCTTGTACGTGCCCTTACTTTAAAATATTATCGTGCCCTTGCCTTAAGCAAAGGAATCTTGTCAAATTTACTTTCTCTGACCTTATGTAACAGGATCTTTATCCTAGGAGTCAAACATCTCCCTTTGACTCAAGCAAGAGGATCTAGTAAATATTTTAAGTGGTCAGGTTCACTATTATTGATGATAGCACACCTAGGCATTATGTCTTGCCATCCCTGGGGTGCTTACATATATCTTCACTTAAGCATTACATACTGCCATCCTTAGAGTGCAGCCTTTCACATGCTTTAGTGTTACGTATTGTTGTCCTCAAGATACGATCTTTTTCACATGTCTGGGCGTTACACTTTGCTATCTCTAGAATAGCTTTACATGACTGGGCATTACACTTCACCGACCCCAGAATAATAACTTATGCCTACCTAAGCATTATGTATCACCGTCCTTAGAAGGCAAATTCTATGATACATTATCATGTCATCCTAGCCCACTGCTTGATGGAGGCTTGGCATGTCAGTTGTGATCGTATTGTCCTAGCCCACTCCTTAGTGGAGACCTAATACATCACTTAATTAACTTATGAAATTCTTATATTGATACTATATATCTTTCATTTAACTATATTCTCATGAGATTTATATTTTAGAAATAAACTTGGTGGAGTTTTGATAGTACAACAGCTGTACCTGGAGGTTCCCTGAAATGTGAGACAGCAATTTAACTAGCTAGTCAATAGAGAAAGCAATTCCAACACATGAAACTAGATTCCAATCACACTTGCAATCATATAAGATACAGGATGCCCAATCTCATAAATTTCACATGAATAGTTGTAACATAACATGTATATCAATATGGTACTAGAACCAACATATATTCCTCAATCTTTCAATTAGCTTTGGTCCTAAGTCTTTTGGTGACCTCTAACTTAAATTATAACCCTGTAATATTATGGAACTTCAAATCTGCCCAAAAATTGTATAATACAACATAATTTCAATTTAAGTCATTTTGATCCAAAATTTTACAAGACTGAAGCTCTACTAGTCTACTTTTAAACCTCTTTAGTTCCACTAAATTTTGAGTGTTTTACTCAAGTTATTCAAGTTTTCCCTATAGCTATTGTCTTGTTAAGGGACAAACTTGACCACTTAAAAGTGGAAATTCACTAAAAATTTATCTTTTATTATTTTATTCCGAAATTTTACATGCTTATGCCTATGTTAACCCTCATTCAAACAAGAAGTCCTACACAATTTGACTAAGTAAAGCTTAAGTTATAATTGCCACGAAGTTTAAGTTATAATTGCCACATCAGCGTTGCCTTATGTTAACACTTATCGAGCATCGGGTGAATTCATAGAATTATTGGAAATTACTTATTGGGAGTTTGGTTCTGAAAATTTACAAGTTTATTCTTCTATGTGTTAGCTTTTAACAAAATTAGTTGCACTAAAATTGAAGCTATGCGGGCGAGTTATGCCCATTAGAACTAATAAGTGCATTCTATTCACTTATTTTGTACTCTTTTCTATGCTTGTTCATAGCTTTAATCTTGCATATATAATGTTTTTATTTTATTATTTGTGTTTTGTAGAAAAATAAAGCTTAAGGATGATTTTTGAGCTGAACAAGAGTAAAATGACACAATTTGGAGCTAATTCAAGAAAATGCTAAGAAATGACCCATGACTACATTCAATGCAATTTTGCACAATTCAGTTCTCCCTTGAGATAAGCCCAAATGGGATGATTCCAGAGCAAAAAATGAAGCCCATGATGTTAACTTTCCAATGGTTGTTGAATTACTCTCATCCAAGCCCATTTGGTTAGTGAAATTCATGTGTGAAGCACCGCAGCTAGGAAAATCAAAACTGGCATTTTTAATTAATGAATAGTAGGCCAATTGAATTCAATTCATTTGTGGGTTTTCATTACCTGATTAAAGAGTGTTTTAAACTTAATTATTAGATTTATTTATGATAATCACCATTTCTTTAAGAGAATGTAACTTATGAAGCTAGTTTAATGTTGAGTTATACTTGAAACGGTTACAATTTTGATGGCTAAGGTTACATTTTGAAGGGGAGACCAGTAGCCACAACCTTGGAAGTAAAAAATCATCATTTTCTTTACCTATTTAGAAGAAATTTTGTGGAGGGAGAAGGGGGATTTAGCCACTTATCCTTAGGAACCCTAGTCACAATATTGGAGTCTCAAAAATGGCATTTTCATCAAGCTTGTAGCTGCAGACATTATAAGCTCCAATGCCCTTCAAAAATCATCTCATGATTTAAATTGTATCGAGCTTTAAGGTTTTGATGAGCAATAAATCAAACTTTAAGTAAAATATTTTGCTATCAACGATTTGTTACAATAAATACTTTATTGTGAGCAAGATCATTTCCTTTCAAACTAAAAATGAACCTTTGACAAATACAAAGCATTTAATTCCTTTGTATTCCTCTTAAATATACATTTGCTTGGAATAAATACTTCAAGAAACTTGTGATCTCTCACTTAAGAAATAGAACAAAAAGTTCACAAGGATGGATTTGCATCGTCAGAAGGGAAGATAAGCCTCAGAAAGGTGTACAACCATTAAGAAGGATGACACATCCAGAAGATTTTGTCCAAAAGCGTGACCATCAGAAAAATGCTTCTCATGAAGTACCTCACCTTCAAAGCGTCTTCAACACGATTCAAGGATCAAATTCAAAAACTCAAACTTGATGTGACATGATCCAAAAGCAACACTGACAAGTTTAAGAAGTGGGTGAACCATCAAATGACTATTTTTCCACTTCTATGATATTTCCAAAGGATGAGAAAAGAAAGCAACTTCTTCTTTGTCCAGTCTTAGACCAATGGGTCAAAGATGCACAAGGCTCAAGATCTACAAGCCTCAACGGATATATTCTAAAGTCTATATAAAGCTAGAAATCAAGAAGAACTGTTGAAAAAATCATTGAATATTTTTCTAAGCATTCAAAGCCTTCAACTCTCACCCTTCCTAACTCTCTGAACTATCAGAAAGTTACAATTTGTAACTTTTGTCTAAAAAATCTTCTCTACGGATTTTTAATGGTTAACATTCTCATTTTAAGAATTTAAAGAAGTCACACACACTATATTTATCTAATTATACTCCTTTGAGAGTTTTAGTGTGAGTGTTCTAAATACAAACCTTAAAAATTCTTATATTGTAACCAAACCCATTAGTGGTCATACTGAGCTTGGAGAGGCTTAGTAAAAACTACTCTATTGTAAAAGTTTGAAGAAACTTAAGAAAGACTAGTCGGTTGTAAAAGTTTGGAGAAGCTTGAACAAAGGATACTCGATATATAAAAATCTCGACAAAGTGTTGGAGACTGGATGGAGGCAAGTGGTTGGCGGCCGAACTAATATAAAATTTTACTAAGTGAGCTCTCTATCTCTTTTACTTTTTTGCTTTATTTTGCTAAGCTTTTAAATCTGTGTGCAAAATTTCATACTACTTGAACAAACTTTTTGTAAGTAAGACAACTTATATTTCTAACTAAATCGCTTCCGCATTCCAAGTCTTAAACTTGAAAAAGTTGTTTTATATAAGTTTTTTGGTTTTAAATTTTCTCTAAAGCATTATTCAACCCTTTTTCTCATGTGACCTTAACCAAGAATTGGTATTAGAGCCTACCACTGGGGTTAAGCTTCCTAACGGTTACAGAGAACAAAAATCCAGAAGATGGCACAACTAATTAATCACATTAATGAAGGACACTTTATCAATCGTCCTCCATATTTCAATGGTGAAGACTATCCATATTGGAAAGATAGAATGATATGGAAAGATAGAATGAGACACTTTATTGAGTCCACAAGTATTAATATGTGGGAGATTATAGAGAATGGTGACAATATACCCACTGTTGAGCAACCTATACCTCAAGTGGTTACTGATCTAGATCAACCTCCATCGATAGTAGTCACAATCATTCTTAGAAATCAATAGACTGATTAGCACAAGGCCAAAGTTCAAATGAATGCCAAGGCAAAGTATCTTCTCACATGTGCCTTTAGCAAGAGTGAATATGATAAGATGATTAAGATCATTTCATGTGACTCAGCTAAGGAGATTTGGGACAGACTTCAAGTCCTCCATAAAGGAATTGATCAAGTCAAGGAGACCAAGATCAGCATGTTAGTTTATCAATATGAGATGTTGAAAATGTTAGAACATGAAAATATTGATGAAATGACAACCAGATTTATGCATATCATAAATCAGTTAAAAGCCTTGGGAAAGAGATACTCAAATGCTAAAATGGTTTGAAAGATTTTGAGAAGTCTTTCTAAGGCCTGGCGCCCCAAGGTGACAGCTATTCAAAAAGTAAAAAACTTGAATGTGCTAAGTCTTGATGCTCTCAATGTGCTAAATGAAGGAGCTGAGGAATCCAATAGAAAAGGCAAGTCCATTGCCTTAATATTCACTCAAAGAAAGTCAAACTCCTCCAAGGCCATAAAAGTTGTAGAAGAATCAGAAGAAGATAAGCTGATGAAGACGAGATTGCACATTTGGCTAAAAGAATATCAAAAGCCTGGATTAACAAGAAGAAAAAGAAAGGCTTTGTCCCTAAAATGGACAAAAGCATGGCGATCACGCTCTGATGGAGTATGACAGGGCGATCATACTCTAAAATGTGGCATAATGATCCCATATCCTAAGGAATGTGACATGGCAATCACACCTCGATGGAGTATGACATGGCGATCATACTCTGGGACGTGGTAGGATGAACATATTACTAAGAAGTGCGATATGGTGATCACACCTCTACAGAGTATGACATAGTGATTGTACTCTAGAATATGTATAACAAGTAAAGGAAGATAAGGGAAGAAAAGAAAATTATGTGTATCTGCATAAATTCAAGTATAAGTAAAGGCATGTGCAGATTTTATGTTTTCAGTATATTGGTGCTATTATATTTTAATACGTTTCAGCTATTATTCATAGTATAATTCATGAATTGATTTGGTATTGGCTCACCTAAATGACAAGTGTATGAATAAAATGGACTCTGCTTCGAACAATATATTTTCAAACTATAAAATTAAACAGTTTATATAACATGCCCACCTTTTTCATAATAAATTGAAATAGCTGGAGATAATAACGATGACAGGTATGAAATTTCTTAGTGAATCCTAGTAATAATTTAAAATTTTCACTCTTGTTTCCATGTTATCTCCATATAGTCTGAGAAGTTTCAAAGACAATTGAAGTTGCTGTTAGATAAGGTCCGCTCAGGTAATAGTAACAACTCTAAGGTGTGGTATTATGACTTAAGTATAGTACTATACAGAGCAGGACGTTACAGCACGAGTGCGAATGAACACACGACCGCGAACTGGGGGTGGAGTGTGACAAGGGGCTACTAAAGAAGAAGACGAATCGGACAACAGGCAAATCATGGACGGGAAGGAAGGCTCAGACGGGTCCATCTCCACATGGTAGCTCGGATAGGATGGTTCCGAAGGATTGGAATCCAACGAAATTGTCAGTGTAAGGCGAGTGTCCAGTCAGAATCTCCGTCAGTGGGGTACCTTGGAGGATGGAAAGGCGGGCGAACGTCATCCATAGTGATGTCCTCGAACGGCTCATGAGGGCGGAAAAATGGACTCATCACGGGTGCACAGAACTGGCGGCTATGGAACATGTAGACCCGCATTGCTGCCTAAGCAGTCATCACGGATGCATTTAGCATCGGGTCAAAGTGCCAATGCATCACTAGGAAGTCAATGAAAATCACCACCATGCCCGACGCCGCCATCCTCTGAAGACAACATGGAAACATAGGAGTGAGAAATACTAAATTTCTCAATAGGATCACGACTAGACAAACACAGTGTCATCGTCATCGTCCCAGCCACTTCGAGTTTAATATGAAAACAATGGACAGATATCAATTCAATTTTAATAGTTTCAGAAAATGTAAATCCCAAAGCGGGTTGCTTTTAAATTAATCATCATATCCGTAACATCATACATAGGCATACATGCCAGTATACATCATAAACATTCACAATGCCATAAGGAATGTGATAACATGCATGACTATGCAATTCATCAACTTGACTATGGTCCTACTTTGACTTTCATTTTTAGCACGTGCTTAACATTCTTTTACTTTTCCTTTGAAATAGACTACTTTTGGACATAAGCTCATTCCGTGACTTTCATCACGCAGTACTAACCAAATCAGACTAAGCCAATATTGGTTACCTCTAAGTTGGAGGGTCCTCCATGTCACCCTTGCCTCCCTCATAGAGGTTCCTTGTGGATCGCCGTCTCTCACTCCCAGAAGTGATCGAGGGGTCATGTGCCATTCTTTCATTTCTTATCATTATACTTTACATGCATAATACTTCTTTGACTAAACACATGCAATGATATGACAAAGTCCATAATTTTGACGGAAATCCGGCAGCATAACGGCTAGACCGGAGCTTCCCCAAAATGCCAATTATAACTTTCAACCAATAGTCTATCATATTCAAATCATTCAATCATGAGACAAAGCTCCATCAAACTTCTTATTCATCATGCCGAATGGCATCATACATTAATACTCTAGAGGGGTTCATAATTGCATTATTCTTTGTGAAGAATCTTATGAATCATCATATGATTTCTTGTGATTACCCATGAGAGAATCACATAGTTAAGACATATGTACATGTAATCTTTTAGTTACTTAGTTCTCATGGGATCTTATTCTTTACTTAAGTACATGTCTTATGGAATACTTATTCAAATTAGTTAAGTTAGGTGGTTGTTTCCCTTCCTTGAGACTGTGTACTTAGTGATTCCTAGGTTTATGGTATGCTCAGAGGCCTTAATCATATTTCTGTTCCTAAGGAGTTCAAGATACCTCTAATCCTTGGGTCATGACAACGCATAATGTAACAACCTCTATCATATAAGCCATGCTCGAGTCATGGAGTTATATTAAAAGGTTGTCACTCTGCTAAGAAACCTTTAAAATATGGAAAATATAATATATGGCCATTTGACTGCTCACTTTATTACTGACTAATAGCCTCTGATACATAGATAATAAAATAATTACACTTTAAAGGAAATTGTGACTGACATAATACACAACGTTTACTTCCGACTAGTCGTTAGCTAGCTTCAATAGTCTCTTGGCCTGGCTTACGCCCGATTCTTGCTCAATGAATGGCCCTGTACTCTACCTCGCACATGATTTCCAACTTGGGTACTGGAATGTTTATGGAAAAGAGAAACATACAAGTAGGCAGTGAGAACCTAAGGTTCTCAGTAGGTAAACTCAAACCAATCTTATAGTGCCATCATAAACATTCCAGCCGCTTCGGTTTATTATAAAAATATGAGCACATATAAACAAATAGTGGTTCAATTTTAAGTTGAAAACACCTTTCTCGAAGCGGGTTATATTTTAACAACCACTTGCCATATCATATGACAGACATAGAAATACAGAGAGTATAATATGCTTCAACAGGGATCATAATAGCATAGAACTTAGCTAGATAATTGAAAATGCACATATAGATACTTATACTTGAATGTATGCAAGTGCACTTGACTTAATTTATCTCTTCTTTAACTTGCAACTTAACCTTGCCATTCTGTACTTGGGCCCCCGGAGGTGAATGGCCTCTCTCACCCCTGGGTGATAGCCTGCTTTTCAGGTCCGAGCTCGTACCTATACATGAGTGACGGGTTTACTTTCCCTGACCCTCACACCGGTCTATTCCCCTTAAATCTGGTCGAGGGCTGGCCCAAGTCTTAGACAGTACCGCTCTGTCCCACGCTAGCTGGGTCTATGCCATACCTCACGTGGTAGCTTCATACGTCTTTCTTGCAAGTTCTCATAAATCTTATTCTTTTTTGGACATGATTATACATGCATATGCTACATGCATTTATTCATATACTTCATATCATACTTAAATCATTTTTGCATATATAAATCTTATGAGCATAACATATAAATGTATAATATTAATATAATTCACATATTTCTGCCGGAATTTCGGCAACATAACAGATCGAGTCCACTTCCCCATGAATAGTGCCAGACTACCAGAAGGATCAATCAAGCAATAAAACCAGCATAGGGCATCAAGTTTCCTAACAATAATATCAATCATACAACATGTCAACATAAATACATAACCAAGGTTTTCTGCTCATTCTACTCAATTCTGCCCGATTTTGTAAAATTCACCATAATTTCTATTCAATTCAGTTGGACCTAAATTTTGAATATGTTATAGGTCTATGTGTCTAGTTTCCAACCGTTTTAGTCCCATCTCATTTTGATTTATGTAGCTCAAGTTATTCAAAGTTTACTTCTATCTGCCCTACAACTAACTAGAATTGCACTCTTAGAAGTAAAAATTCACTAAAAATAGAAAACTAGGTGAAATCATACAAAATTTATATCAAATTAAAGCTAACAAGACAAGCTTTCGAATGAAATAAGTTTCATCTCATTTGCATGATTATATTTTGGAATATAAGCCCCAAAACTTGACCCTACTGGACTACCCTATTCCAGCCCGATTTGAACTTAAGTCAACTTCATTGATGTTTTGGGAACAAATGGCAACGAATCTGACTTTGAAATTTTTATGGGATTTTTCCTTACATGTTAGCTTTCAAAAAGCATTAGTTTCACTCAATTTGGAGTTGTGTAGGGTGAGTTATATCCTTCTCAACTCATACTGCCCAGATGAGAATCCAGATTTCTAGGTCAAACTTCAAAAATTCATAACTAATTCTACACTTATACAATGGCCTTATATTTATATGTATGGAAAGCCTTGAATGTCTAGTTTCATATAAAAATAGTTTCATCAAATTTAATCGGCTGCAGATGGAGCCGTATACTCCGCCATACAGACCATCAAGGGGAAAACCCTAACAGCTTCTTGAATTTTTCTTGGATTCAAGTTTTTCTCTAATCAGTCCATCCAATCTTCAATTCAAACTCACATATACACCTTAAACCAACCTTAATTCATCATCATCACTCAAGATAGCATCAGAATCTTGCAAGAAATTGGGAAGAACATGGAGTCCCAATCAGCCCAATTCAAAGAAAACAAGAAAAGAAGTTGGGATTTCTACCTCTTCTAGGTGTTGTTGTGCTAGATTGGTGCCTTGGATTGAAGGAATCCTGATGAAGCTTGAAGAGTAGATGGAGATGGAGTGAAGATAAGTTGAGATAGGAGAGAAATAATGAGGGTTCAGCAGGTTATAAGTCCGAAAATAATCAAGGGAGTTGGAAGGAAATAATTGGAGACTTTTGGAGCAAGATTACATGTGATCGGTGGATGTGTTTTCCTTCTCCAATCTGATTTGGCTGCCTTCTTGAAGGCTGATTGTTGTGCCAATTGTAGGGTGTGTTTGCTGAATCTTGGCCATCCATCCTAGGGCTCTCACAGTATAATTTTTATTGGTTCGGTTCCGACAGTTCAAAGTACCGAAATCTTACCGATTTCCTTTAAATCATTAAATCGGTTTTGGAAAAATCCTATGAAGTTTCCTATGCTTTCAATCTAATTCTCTCATATCTAATTTCTCTAAATGATACTTAATTGGCTCTAAGTAAAAATTTAATTGAATGCTAATTAATCTTAAGTAGTTGATAAAACCGAACAACTAGGCGAAAACGATAAAAATCCGATGGAGGTGAGGCCACGTTTTTCCACTATCTTGAGCAACACTTGGCGCCACTCATATGTGGTAGGGGAGGCTGAATTTCAGCCACTTAAGTGAGGGGTTCCAGTAGAAAATTCTGCTGGTTCGGTTCTGTCTGTTTAAAATACCGAATCTACGCTGATTTTCTTCAAATCGGCAAAACTTTACTAAATGACTTTGAGAGAATTTCTATATCTCTATTCTAATTGTTCCTTAGCCTAATCCCCCTAATTAATATCTAATTAACTCCTAATTAACCTTACTTAGTCAATAAGATTGAATAAATTGATTGTTAACGTGAAATAATCGTGTTTGCGAATTCGGAGCTTTTCTATTTTCTATTTTTCATAGTTAATGGCATTTTTGTAATTTTGAGCAAGTTCAGGGATACCCCATATCATTTCACACCCGACTGCCTCCATGGCCCAATCGGCAGAGATTTAAACTTTTACGGTTTCACCACGTGGTTCTGCTTCGTTTAAAACCCCATTCTGCTAATGCTACAGATGTGGGGATATAAAGGTCATTTTATGAAAAGTTATAGGATTATTGTGGAAATAATTCTTTGGGGTCAAAATATAATTTCTAAAAATTCTGGGCTTCACTCCAATTAACAAAAGTTTCTAGGGGCACTTTTGTCATTTCCTAATTTTTAACATATGGTAGTGCTATATTTTCAACGGCAGTGTTACACTACCCTCTAATTCTGAGTGTAAAGATCGTTATGACATAACGTTATCTGAAAAATTCTCACATTGCCTAAGAGAAAGAATTCAAGGTTTCCATTACATTCTTTTTATGAAAGTGGGGATGTTACACATAACCATACTCTTGAACCCAACAACACCATGTTCACTAATCAGCAAGGTTGATTTTTAACTTATTCAACTTATAAACTTTCAAGCTTTCATTATTAATATATCAAGGTTTTGCCTTAAACATTATTAAAGTTATCATTCTTTATAAAGTAGTCATAAAGTTTTATTCTTTATGAAAGTAAGCGTCTCTAAAATTAAGCTCTTGTCTTAAAAATTAAATCTTTATGTAATAATGATACAAGTTACTAGCTTTTTAACTGAAAAGCCTTGTTCTTTATGAAAGTTGACTCATTTAATTATTCTAAGACCATCAAGATCTCAACTTTATGACTTAAAGTTGTCTCTACATTAAAAAGATTCCTACTTTATCAACTAGTAATATGAAACATTAACTTAAAGGTTAAAAAGTCTTCATCTTTGTAAAAGTTAACACCTTTTAGTATTGTTTTGGTTCAAGATCTAAGCTTTATGAATTAAATGTTACAAAACAACACTTTTATGACTTGAAGGTCTCACTCTTGATTAAAGTTTGAAACTTTATGAAAGGTCTTGTCTTTAAGGTTTGATTTCTAAGACATAAAGTGACAAGATATCATTTTATAACTCAAAAAGGCTTGTTATTCTAAAAAACTTATACTTTTACATGTATTTTTGTCTTCAAAACAAAACAAAAGAAGACTTTATGATGGCACTAAAACTTGCGCCACTTTTTGTGTATCAAGAAGCAAACTTTTTGAAGCTTTAAGCATTAAGAATATTTGTAGTCATGTCAAATCAATAGAAAATGATAAAGAAGACAACTTTCAACTCAATACAACCAAGAACATCAAGATCTCATGCATCAAGAATAAAAAAAGGGGAACTTTAAAGCATTTAGAGTGAGAAACTTTCAAGGGTTAAGAACACTTGTGAAGAAGAGCATACACATACTTTACTAAGAATGGAAACACCAAGAACACTTTAAGAAGAACATGAACATAGTTTACCAAAAATGGAAACATCAAGAAATATCAAGAACACTTTAAGAAGAAGATGAACATGTTTTGTCAAAAATGGAAATATCAAGAAACTTTAAGAAGAACATGAACTTATTTTGCCAAAAATGGAAACTTTTGCTCTTGAAGAGCACGAAGGATTTTCTCAAGTTTTCACTTAGAGATCTTGGTCATGAAAGAATCAAGTCCAAGCTTTCTTGAACAAACAAAATGAAAAAGATGAAGATCACTACCTCCTTATCAAAATGGCGCTACAACAAGGAAGGAGACGAAGAAGATGGTGGCTCCTCTTGGTGATGATGGTGGCAGTCTTGCAAGGTGGAAGGAGAAGCTTTTGAGATCTTGCGAAAATAGAGGTTGTAGTGTTTTGATCTTGTCTCCAAAGACCCAAAGATGAGGTCTTTGAAGGGCTAAGTGAAGAAGGTTTGGTTATGGAGGTGGAGAATGGAAGAAGAGGATGAAGAAAAAGAAGAGACTTTTAGAGAGAAGTGAGAGGATAAGAGTTTTAGAGAGAGAATAGGAAGACACAAAATAAAAATGTGAGTGTGTGTGTTGTGTTGTTGTGGCTGTAAGTTGTATGGAGAGAGGGAGGGAGATATTTTCTTAATTTTGTGCTAATTAAGGTTTAAGTAGACAAAATGGATGATGGGGGAATAAAGCATGTACAACCTCTTACATAAAGCACTCTTGTCTAATGCTTTATGCTTTAGTGACATCACTCTTTACTTTATTGTCTTGTTGACTAAATTTGAATTTAATCATGTGATTAAGTGCTCTTGCAAGTTAATTAACATGATTAAGTAAAGATTAGTGATTAACACACAAGAATATGATTAACAAAAATTAATCTTGCGATTAAGCTTAATTATCCTTAATTAAACTCGATTAAGCTAATTAAGGGCGATTAGTGCTTAATTAAGCTATTAAGGGTTTGACTTGCTTAGTTAGAGATTTTCTAATCTAGATTAAGCATTCTTTTGACTTTTCTCATCTGAGTTGACTCCTAACTCTTCATTAATCCCTTAATTAAGCCCTAATCTCGTAATTTCTCATTAAGTGCCTAATTACTCAGGGTTACTGAGGTAATTTAGCACGACATAAAATTGAGAATGTTACATTTCTCCTCACCTTTAAAAAGAATTTTGCCCTCAAAATTCGTTACCTGTAAACAAATTCGGATACTCATTCTTCATTTCAGACTCCAGCTCCCACATATATTCTTCCACATTTCCTCTACCCCAAGCCACCTTGACCAAGGGTACCATCTTATTTCTCAGCTGTTTTGCCCTACGATTCACGATCCAAGACGGCGGTAGATTGAAAGTTAGGTCCTCCCTTAAATATACACTTTCAGGCTCAAGTAGATGACTAGGATCGAAATGATATTTTCTCAATTAAGACACATGGAAGACATCGCGAAGGTTTGACAACTTTGGAGGTAAGGCCATTTGATAAGCAACCAACCCGACACATTTTAAAATTTGAAAGGGGCAAAGGAAATGGGGGCTTAACTTTTTGACCTTCATGGCTCTACCTGTGCTGATCGTAAGAGTGATTTTCAGAAACACATGTTCTCCTTCTTGGAACTCTAGAGGCTTTCTCCTCTTATTGGCATAACTCCTTTGGCGGCTCTGAGCTGTAAGAATTCTGTCCCTAATCCTTCTTATTTGCTCAGTGGTCTACCTCACAAGATTAGGCCCTAATAGGCTCTGCTTACCCGGTTCGAATTAACACAGGGGAGATTGGCACTTCCTTCCATACAAAGCTTCATAGGATGCCATACCAATACTTGCATGATGGCTATTGTTATAGGTAAACTCAATCAAAGGTAAGTATTTGTCCCAACTTGCTCGATTGTCCATCACATAGGCTCTCAACATGTCCTCCAAAGTTTGGATAGTCCTCTTCGACTATCCATCCGTCTGGGAGTGATAAGCTGTACTTAGGCAAAACTTTGTCCCAAATACCTTTTGCAAGGATCCCCAGAATCTAGAGGTAAACCTCGTGTCCCTATCTGAGATTATGGTTGAAGGTACACCATGCAGCCTTACTATCTTTTGAACATACAGTTAGGCTAACTTTTCCAAAGGATAAGTAGCTCGAATGGGCAAAAAGTGAGAAGACTTGGTCAATTTGTCAACAATTACCCATATTGCATCGAAACCAGCTTGCGTTTTTGGTAAACCCACCACGAAGTTCATAGAGATACTTTCCCATTTCCATTCTGGGATTTCCAATGGTTGCAACATACCAGAAAACCACATTATACACTATAGTCAGCTGGGTGGCAGATGCCTTTAGTTAGATGCAGAAGACAAGAACTCGTTAGCCATGCAGGGCTCCACTAGGGTGTAATCGTCACTAGGTCTGGAAGATGAGCCAAGGGATGATGCTGAGGTCTCTAAGGGGTCATCGTCATCATCAAGGGAGAAAGAAGGAACTACCTCGGGTGGTGAGGCAGGTGGTGTAGCTGTTGGAGGTGCTGGAGGTAGTGCAGGCTACACCATATGTAGGGGTATGGCTATAAAGGGTGTTGCGGGGTCAAACAGAGGGTGGAAGAGGGTAATGGCAAAATCTCTCTGGAAAAAGGAAGTAAAGACGGAAGCTGCAGGTATTAGTGGTATATACGGAATCTATCACCGAGTCTATATGGAACTGCAAGTCTGGGAATTCTATGAACAGGATGCCTATCGCTGCCTGGTCCATAGTCTGAGAATGATTTGGATATAAAGTAGGGTGAGAATTTATAAAATTCTTAGTAGGATTCCTATAACTACACTACTCTGACATCATGTTCATTCCTAGTTACTTCGATTTTTATTTAATTATCAAAAGCTGGATAATAGATACATTCTTCCTATTCATTTAATTTTAGAAAGCATATCCCAAAGCAAGGTTCAATCTTACTTAGGGTAATAAGACACAGAATAGATATTAGGCATAATATCACATAAAATAAGATGAGGTGTAAACAAAAGTAATGATTATAAAAGAACATATACGTATAGCACATTCAAATCACAATTTATTTAACATGTCTATATAAACGCATTAATGCATGAAAATGTAATGCACTTTGCCTCATTAATTCTTTGACTTATACATCATGGGCTTTTCCATACTTGGTCCCTTGGGAGTTTTGGGCCATATAGCTATTGGATAATAGTTTGCTTATCAAGATCGAGCTCACTTTTATATAGGATCGCTGGGTTTACTTTCCCCAACTCTCCTACTGATCTACTCCCCTTAACTTTATTCTACGGCTGGCTGGCCCAAGTAATATGGAATCCTTTATAACTCTTATGAATTTCATAATCAAGATTTAATTGGCTTGAATGTCATGCATTAATAAGTATATGACTTGTGCATCCTTTCTACTAGAATCTGGGCAGCATAATGAATTAAGTCCGCTTCCCCATGAATAGTGCCATTCAACCAGAAAATGGCACAGCAACATAACCAATACAATGTGTCAATCTTTCAAAATTGATACAAATTCTACAACATTCAAACTTGGGTTAAGTTCATGCATGTACTAAGGTGTAAAATTCTTTAGATTGGAAATTCTGCTAACCATGTTCAGTTCTGCCCGATTTTGTATATTTTACCATAGTTTCTACTTAACTCATTTAAATATGAAATTTGAATATGTTAAAGTATTATGTGTCTAGTTTTTAACCTCTTTGGTCCCATAAGATTTTCATAAGTATAACTCAAGTAATTCAGGTTTTATCTCGGTCTATTTTGTAGCCATACAGATTTACAGTATAACTTAAGTAATTTAGGTTTTATCTAGGTCTATTTTGTAGCCATATGTATTTACACATTCAAAAATAAAAATTCACCAAAAATAGGAATCAAATTGGATTTATACAAATCCTATATCATTTTAAAGCTAATTGAACTAGTTTTCATTCCCAATAAGTTTCATTTCATTTGAATGAGCAGAGCTCGAGTTAGAACTCTCAAGCTTGATGGAACTTGCCTACCCTGTCTTTATCCCATCAAGACATGGGACAACTTGGGTGAATTATTAGGAGTAACAAGGATCGAATTTGATTTTGAAATTTTTATGACATGTTGCCCTATGTGTTAGCTTTCTAACAAAATTGGTTACACTCAAATTGAAGTTGTGTAGAGCGAGTTATGCCTTGCACAGCCTTTCATTTCATTTGAACGAGCAGAGCTCGAGTTATGAGCTCGGAAGCACGGTGGAACTTGCCTGCCCTGTATTTATCCTATCAGGACATGTGGAAACTTGGATGAATTACTAGGAGTAACAAGTATCAAATTTGATTCTAAAATTTTTATGACATATTTCCCTATGTGTTAGCTTTCTAACAAAATTGGTTGTACACAAATTGAAGTTGTGTAGGGCGAGTTATGCCTTGCACAACCCACTCAGGTCAGATCTAGAGGCAAAAATCTAGGGTAAACTTCAAAAAATCATATTTCACTCAATACTAATACAATGACCTTATAATTTATATGGTTGAAAAGCTCTAAATGTTTAGTTTCATTTAAAATTAGTTTCATGAAATTCTGATAGCTATGTATGAAGCTGTACACTTCGTAAGTATGGATGCCATAGGGTTTTTCTAGTTCAACCCATTCTACTTGATCCTTCTTGTAGTTTTTCTTTAATAATTCAACTCAAACCCAATATATGCATATTAATCCAACCATAGATCATCCTATAAACTCAGTATAGTCTTCAACATATGAGTAGAAAAGAATTTAGAGATAGCTAACAGTTTCACAAAATCAAACAAAGAGATGGAATCTTACCTCTAGTTTGATATATAAATTGACCAAGTGAAGGTTTTTGACGTAGGAGCTGGCTAGAACTTGAAGATGGAAGAGAAGTGAAGTGAGGTAGAAGGATGATGAAAAGAAAATGAACAACAGTCAGCAAAGAAACGGCAGAAACTTGTAAAGGATTGGGGAGAGAATTGTTGATTTGTTATAACTAAGGGTAGTTGAAATCTTGGCTTCTCATTGGTTGGTTCTTGAGTGGCTATGATTCAACCAAGTTTTCTTCTCATGTATGGCAGCAAGTGGCACCATCTTTTGGAAGAAAGTGGCTGAGTTTGTAGCCACTAAATTTAGGGTTTTCAATGTATAATTCTATTGATTCGGTTCCAGTAGTTTAAAAACATCGAATCTTTACCAATTTCCTTCAAACCGGCAAAACGTTACTAACTAACTTTGTAAGATTCTTTATAGGTCTATTCTATTTTTAAGTAACATCTAATTAACTCCAAATAAATCTAAAATTATTCTCTAATTAACCTTGCTTATGTAATAGAATCGAACAAATTGATTAATAACGCAAATTGGGCATTTTAAAAATTTTCGGATGTTACATGTTACATGCCTATATGCATCCTGTCTTTGAACCTAATACATTTAAGACATAAGACTTAATATCAAGTATTATAACAAGAAAAGAAAAGAGATGATTGGATATGATCTTTCAGTTAGGGAAGATGATCCAAAAGGACCTTGAGATCCCTCTACTTTGGAGGGATGTGGCCAAAAAGCTAGATCTTTCCAATTTAGAGGCACGTATATCCCCTTGTTAGCTGAGTCTGATTTATATTAGTATTGTGTGATGATGGTGAGCACATATCCTAGAATAATCTATCCAAAGGCACGTAAAGAAAAGAATATTAACCATATGCTAAATACGAAAGTAAATTTATAGAAGGACTCTAGTCAAGTCAAAGTTAAGTAAGCTAAGACAAAGTTAATGAAATTGCATAAATGTGCATGCATCTTTATTTTTTCTTTATTCATGGTTATGAATGCTTTATGCTATGCTCTCGCATGTACATATATTCACTATGATGTTGTTATGTCATATGTTATGATTATAAGAGTGAGATTAAAAGATATCCACTTCGAGGACTTGTGTTTTTCAAACTCCTTTAAAATTGAATTTATGCATTTTCACTTTTTTAATAACTAAGCTTGAAGTCACTGGAATGATGACGATGACATATTAACTGTCTAATCGAAATCCTACTAAGAAATCGTGTATTTCTTACTCCTATGTTTCTATGTCGTCTATGGAGGATGGTGTTAGGCAGCATGATCATTTATGTTGAGTTCCACATTTGGCATTGGCACTTTGACCTAATGCTAAATGCCTTCGTGCTGACTGAATGCTCTGCGGTGAAGGTCTTCAAGTTTCATGGCTGTTAATTGCGTTCGCCAGTTATGAGTCCGTTCTTTCGCCTACTTGAACCGTACGAGGACATTACCTTGGATGATGTATGACCTCCCTTTCATCCCTCGATGTAACCCTACTGATGGAGAATTTGATTCTGATACCAGCTTGACTCCGATGTACTTGATTGAGTCTGATCCTTCAGAGTTGATGTGCCCCTTCATGATTTGCTTGACCTTGGACTTTTCCTCTTCTACTGCAAGCTGAGTGTAACATCCCCGTTTTATTTAATATAGCATAATAGGAATTTTGAATTATTTCACTTAGACAGTGTAAGAATTTCTCAGTAGACTATCTTGTGTGATCCTCACACTTAAAACTATAGGGTAGTATGATACTGCCGTTGAAATTACTGCACTATTGTATACTAAAAATTAGGAAAAGATGAAAATGCCCCTATAGTGTAAACTTTTGGTTATTTATAGTTTTGCCTAGAACTTTTTGTAATTACACTTTGATCCTAGATGATAATTCCATATTTATCCCAAGACTTTAAAAAATGACATTTAGGTCCCCGCATTTGTAGAATTAGTAGAATAGGGTTTCAAACGGAGCAGAACTACATAGTGAAACCGTAAAAACCTGAGACTTAGCTTATTGAGCCATAGAGGTATCCAAGTGTGAAATGATATGGGATGCCCCTAGACTTGGCCAAAATTACAAAAATACCATTAGTTATAAAAAAAAATAGAAAATACAAAGGAAACTCCGATAGAAAATAAACAGAAAACACTAAAGGGCTTACAGAAGGTCAAAAACTACCTAGAAGGCCCTGAAAAATTCTCAAAAATATTACAAATACATTTTTAACATAATTTTGAAGATAAATATTAAATTTTAATAAATTTGAGCAATATTTACATAATTACACAAAAATAACCTTACCGGGGTACAAAACGGGCACCGAAAACCATATAAACCACTTTAACTTGCAATACGGCAAAGAATCACTAGAGTTCCAAGCTTGGGCTTGAAGGACCACGTGAATGGGCCTCAAATTGGGCCTTGGCAACTGCAACCTTGGGCCAAACAGTTTTTGAATTTATTTTGGGCTTAATTATACTTAATTACATCAAAAAGGCCTAAAATAAGTCATAAATCATAAAATAAATTAAATAAATTGAATAAAAAATCAACTAAGCCTAACCCTCAGCCCTAGGATGCCCCCAATAGTCCTCCAGCCCCTAGAATTAGTTTCAAACAAAATGTGAACAAGGATTAGCAAAATTCTAACCAAGACATCAAATTGTCAACAATTCATTAAATTACTTTTACTAATTTACCTTACCTTTTTGACTTAACCATGTTATAATAGATTTTGTCACCCAAAATCTTATACATAGGCGCAGCACTTCACATGGATCAGCAGAGATTTTTTTTTCATTTAATTATTAAATAATTAATTAGGCTAATTAACCCAAAATAGGCATATTTAAGACTAAAATTCACTAAAAATAGTAAAAATTATACAAAAATTCTGAAAAAAATTCTGAGCAACATCTAACACACAATTGAACATAGATTTAATGGTAGATAAAATAAATTTAATTATTTTCTAAGTATTTTACTAATTAAAGCTTGAATTGCAAAAACTAGTTTTTAGCAAAAACACTAATTATGCACTAATTAAGGGTTAAACTATTTTAATCTTCTCTTAAACCTTAATCACCATATAATATGAGTATTATATCATGTCTAAATAAGTTTGTTGTGGTGGTTAGAATAATTGACCATTGATGTCTTAATTAACTAACAAAACTACCTAATTAAGTCAATAACTAATTAAGTGATTAAGACTAACTAAAACCACCATTTTTCTATAAAAAGACTTACCCCATTAGACCTACACACACTTTAGAACCCTTCACCTCAGCCCCAAGCACCTCCAAAATGTGCAGCCTTCCTCTCCCCCTTCCTCCTCCATTTTCTCTCAAGCTCTTCACAAAAACACCTTCAAAACACCACCAAATCTTCACCCTTTCCAATCAGCCTCATATACCATCAATCTTCATCATTGAAACACACATTAAAGCCCTCAAAAAGAAGCAAGAACCACATGGTTAGTTGCTGCCGAACACTTGGTGCAGTTGGAGTTTTCAAGAGCCAAGTCAAGTAGGGTTTTTCTTTCACTCTTTTAGGTTCATGCATGAGTTTCTTGCTAACTTGTGATGTTATTTGAAGCTTTGGGTGTTTATTTCAGAATACATGATGTTATTTTGAACTTCTAATAGTTAGTGATTGTTTGGGTTTAAGATGAATTTTTGAAAGAATTTGTGTTTCTAATGATGTTTACTTGTGTTTTCATGCAACTTGTGATTTTCATTTAAAGATGTTGCTGTTTTGTTTTGGACAGAATATATTCTCATTCTTTCTCATCTATTTTATGATATTGAAGTGTTGGTTTGATGCCTTAGATGTTGTATTTTTATGTGTAGAAGCCTGTGTGCTTTGCTTTGAAGTTTAGAGGCTAAATAACCATAACTTGTCACAAAACTCAATCTTGGCCATGTATAGGGCAGCCACTATAAGTTATGTTCGTGAGATGTTATGAGTTGTATTTTGATGAAATTTAAGTGTTAGCTCCATATAGATATGTATCCCTTTGTTTGTGAAGCATAAGAACATGAAAATACATGATTTTGGTGATGTTTTGTAAGGGTTATGCATGCTATATGTGAAAGAGTTGGGCTGTCCTGTTTTGTGCCTAATGTTCCAACACGTTTCTTGAATGATTTAAGTGAGAAAATTTGTTATATTGGTGTCACATAACCTATAGTTTGATTATAAGTGCTTATGTGCTAATTTTACATGACTTTGGTGCATGAAAGTTTGTGTTTCAATAGGTTTCATAGGCTGCCCTGTTTTGGGCAGCAGTTTAAGTTAATTTATATCATGTATCTAAAGCATTTAAATGGTTGATTTTATGTCTTGATTAATGAGTTTTCATTGGAATAAATTTTGAGTTAGTGTATGTAAGATTACAAGCTATTTTCCTACCTATATAACTTGATGATCTTGAAAATGTTTGAGTTCAAAATTCTGCACCCATTGGCTGTGCACTTCCAGCAGGTTTTTGAAAGTGTTTTTAAGCCCTTAAATGTTGTATTGATGTTAGAAAATCTATGTGATCATATTAAGTAATTGTATGATAAGTTTCTTATGTTTTGAGTTGGTTTTCTAAGTAAAAGTTAGATTTTATTTTCTGCCTTGTTTTGGACAGCATGTTTATCATTTCTATTTCTCTTGATTTAGTGTTTTATAAACTTCATTTGATGCCTTAAATCATGTAATTTCACTTAATTAAGCTTTGTGCAAAAACATGAGAAGTTTTGAATCAAATGCTTTGGCCATGCATTACCTTTTTATAAGTAAGTTATTTTAATTATTTTGTTACATTGAAGTGTTTTCAAACCTTTGAGCATGATTGAATTAGGATAGTTATGTGATAGTTTCTTTTTGGGACCAATAAGACATTAAAAGCTACTTAAAACTTAATAAAATGAATCATTACCTTTGCTTGGAGTTCATGACCCTAACCTATGTTATTGGAGTTTAGATGAACTCATTTGAATTTCTATGAGACTATGAGACTTATATGATACTTATTTGAGACCTCTTTGGGTCATACCTATGCATGGAGTACCTTTACTTGAACATGAACCATGGACCTTGAACTATGGAACATTGTACTATGATGATGGACTTTGGACTATGACTATGGACTAAATCACACTATTAATCACATTAAATAACTTTAAACATAAAGATTTAATTTAAGGGTCCCATTAGAAATGTCACATGAACTATCTAGCTCCTTGCTTGAAGAGGTTTTCTAAACTCTGGTTTAAAAATAAGAATTTTGAACTAGTCTTTGAAGTATTTGTGAAGTCTTTGATTGGCATACGAATATGATCATTTATAAATGTGAATTTCCAAATTTATGCATGAATATGTATGTGAATCATGTGTGTTCTTATGCACTTTGAACTTATGTGAATAAAGTGTTATAATATGTGCTCATGTGTAGTTTATGATTAAGCTCCTTTTTGCTATGAGAATTTCTTACCATGAATTAAGTATGCACAATATCATGCATATCTGCTGAGATATTATGTGCTTTTGGTGCAATTATAAGTTTATCTGTGCTCTGAAATATGCTCAAAATAGTTTGTGTTATGTGCACTCTGTGATAGAAATGAAACTATGCACCATTTGAATGGAAATTACATATATGCACTTATGTCTGGCTGTTATATATGACTCAATGAATAAGTGAGTGTATGGACCCCACTGTGTAGTGGACAAGCCTTGCATTTCACTAAGTGACACCTTGGGCCCCGCCTTGTTAGTGGATCAAGACTTGGTGATCACTGAGTCTGGCAGTGGATTTGAAGCGGTACCTTGGGCCCCGCCAAGTTAACGGACAAGGACTTGGTGTCCGTTATGTGAATACCTTGGGCCCCGTCAAGGTAGCGGATAAGGACTTGGTAATTCACTGATCTGACTAGGGGACACCCTAGCAAAGAGAGCTCTCGCAGATCTGGATTGTTAATGCAAGCCCTACAGACTTCAGTCACCAGAAAAGGAAGCAGTAAAAGGATCGATAGTATACTTGTGATTATCAAATTTATATGTTGCTTGATTATATTACTGCTTTACTATTTTTAATATTATGACACACTTCCATCTTGTTTGACACTAATAGTAGCTGGGAATAATAATTTATCTTGTTAATTACTGTGCCTAGATATTTGTCATTTTGCTACTAAATGTTCTGACAATGTTGGTTTATATGGCTTACATATTGTTGCACTCCTGCCTTTATTCTTTGCATTTTTGGGATGAAGCGGGATTCCCTTGGGAACACCACCCTACTGGGAGACTTCTCTCACCCCTTTTTCTTTGGTGTTTCCAGATGGTATGGATCATCCTCAATATTAAGATGGACGTTGTTTACGAGCCTGATATACTGAATAATAGAGTTATATTACATGTTGTGGATTGTGCCCTTACTATTACTATAATAAATGACTTGTTTTAGGATGCTATAATATAGCTTAGGATGCTCCTTTTTGGCATCTTCATTCGACATATTTATTTTGAGCATTGGTGGGCTGTATATGGGTTGGGTGAAGATGATTAGTAGTATAGGCATCCTATCTCCTTTCGATATTTTGGGTCCTGTATTATGACTACATTATGTACTCTATGATGCAGTAGTTATGATGTATGTTTTCTGTACATGGTATTTTACCCTATAAGTGAATTTCTCAAACTGGTAAATAGTAGTAACTCCGACTAGTATGTGATAGCATTATCTCTGCTGAGTGAAATGATTAATCAATAAGTAAGATTAGTGATAACAAATGGCAAAAGAAAAAAAAAAAAATTTACCTGCGCTAAAATTAAACTAGTAAGTTTAGTAATACCTTACTAACAAATTATTATCCAATTTAAGTAAAGGAAATTAAAGCGGTATAATAATAGTTAGTAGTAGGGTGTTACACCGAGCACCACCCTCGAGGCATGGATGCGGTTTCATATGCATTTAGGCAACACCTCGAGGATATGGGCGAGCCCATGGTTGAAGGCATGGTGATCCACAAGGAGGATTCAGGAACAGCTTCATTTTATTCTAAGGTTGGGGGATGGTGCGAGATAGCACATGTGGGGCTTGGATTCGAGTAGCCCTTTTTGTTTATAGGTTTGAAGCTATCATTTTATGGCGGTTTATGGAGGCTATTTATGTATTTCCTTTTAGTTTGGTACTTGAACCTCTTTTTAGTTATGGTCATTTTGATGGGTCAAATATAGTTTGTCATTCCTTTCTCTACCTTTGTGGGATATATATATATATATATATAGACACACACACACACATAGATACATATCTGATGGCTGTGGATGATAGTTATGTTTAGTATTAAGTTGAATATTTACTTATATTGCTTTTATTTAACGCAATGCAAGTATGTATGTACTAGATGTTCGATTATATACGTACATGATGCACTCATGGCTTACATTTTCAAAAGATTTATTTTCACTAATGATTAAAAAAAGAAATTACCATATTTTCAATGCAAAATATTTTCAATGGCTAAGTTAAGTTTCCATAATGCAGAAGTAACAACTAATAATTACCGTAATGCAACTTAAGCATAGTATGGGATTATTAGGATGTTACAGTTTCACCATCATCCTCTCTCTGTTCCCAATTTTTTGCCCCCTTTATTCGCTTTAACACCCCTATACTTCTCAATTTTTTCTCCCTTTCCTCCTGCAGTGTGTCGTTTAATTTATAGAGGACATTAGTCAATACTTCAAACCAATATAGCAAAAAATAGGTTACTTGTATATGTGTCTCATTCCTTATTAATGCTCTAACTTTTTCTTTTCTCACTTCTTATAGTTTGCCTGCTCTTCTCAAATTCTCTTCTTTTGCTTAAACTTTTTTAGGCTTTGCTAAGCTTTTCAGGAGACACCCCTTCCCAATGCCTAAGTCAATCAAACACATCAGTAAATATGGTTAAATTTTACATCTACTACTTGAATAATCATGCAAATTGAAGGATATGATTTTGACTATGTAAAAATCTTTTACACTGTTAATATATCACAATTAAACTTTACCTAAAAAATAGAACGTGCCTATCAATATGCTAGTTTATACAAAAGTATAGATTATTCGTAATATTTTATTTATATAAATTTAATTAAATTTATGAGTAAAATACACTTAACATTGTTAAGATATCAAGAAATAACACTCCACCCTATTTGTTTACAAACTATACACTCCACCTGAATTTACTAAGAGTGAGATTAGATTGTTTTTTTTTTCTTTTTTTAGTAAAAATTGTTTTTTCTTTTAAAAAAAATGTTTTTATAACGTTTTAATTATGTTTGGATACAACTTTAGAAAAAAATACTTGTAGAAAAACGTTTAATTTACCACTTTTTCTTTAAAATTAGTAACACATAACTTCTAAAAAATAAAAAAAAATAAA
Source organism: Pterocarpus macrocarpus (assembly GCA_031439585.1). NCBI lineage: Eukaryota > Viridiplantae > Streptophyta > Magnoliopsida > Fabales > Fabaceae > Pterocarpus > Pterocarpus macrocarpus. Next base: position 35,687,420 of record CM062519.1, on the reverse strand, counting down.
AGCAGAAGTAATTTTTAATAAAAGGCTTGTTTAGTTAATATTTTAGGGAAGTATTTCTCAAAATTAGAAGTAGAAGCAGAACTAGAACTAAAAGTAGAAAAGTGTTTTTGCATTCGGATATATAATTGTACAAGTATCTTTTGTCAAAATTAGAAGTTGTTAAATTGTTTAAATATGATAAATGTAACACCCTACAACTAACTATTATCATATCGCTTAATTTTACCTTACCAAATCTTGATAATAATTAGCCAGAAGAGTATTACTAACTTATTTCCTTTAATTTTTATGCAGGTAAAATTTATTTCAATAATTACTCTTTCCCATCTTAGTCTTTAATTAATTATTTTATGTGGCGGAGGTAACACTGCAACATGCTAGTTGGACAAATACACAGATAAAGCAACCATCATCTACAAAAAATATACATCACTACTACCACATCATAGAGTAAACAGTACATATAGTAGTTCATAATACATAACCCAAAATATAAAAAGAGACAGGATGCCCATTGTAACATCCGCAACTTCCGCCCTCCGATCCCATTAGTATTCCCGACTTCCGAATTCATCTAGACTGGACGGACAACGAGTTACAATTTCCGACCTCAGTGCAAAAATTCCGATTTCCGACCTTAGGAACGGTCAGACGGATTGCCTTGCATTTTCCGATTTCCGATTTCAGGAGCTGAAATGGAGTGACTGATGCTTACGACTTCCGAGTTCGTCTTCGGCTTCAGCGCAATTTACAACTTCCGACCTTAGCGATCAAAGATCAAAATTTCCGATTTCCGACTTCGTCTCTAAGGCTCAAATGAACTGGCTATATTCCAATTTCCGACCTCATGTTCACAATGTACGAGTTCCGATCTCGAGATCAATACCAATAGCTCTTATTTCCTATTCTCCCGATTTCCGATATCGAGGTCCTATAATTCACGACTTCCGACTTTAAGTGCTTGGCTTCACATCAGGTTTTGCTTTCAAGTTTCGAATAACTGGATATGTTTCCCGGGTTCCGATTTCACATGCAGGATGTTCACGAGTTCCGACTTTATAAATAGCACGAGTTCCGATCTCATTTTCAGAATATACTGGAAACTAGCCTCACTTTAGGCGACGTGGAGAGCAATTCTACGACACAAAGAGGGCGACGTGGAGAGCAAGGCTGGCTGAAACTCAGCCTTATGTTTTGAGGCCAATCAAAACCTTCCAAGTTAACTCCCACTCATGCCTATATAACACACTCTCCTCCTCTGATTCAGATCCCCTTCTACGTAACTTCTTCTTCACTTCAGCTCTCTCTTTTCTTTTCTTCACTCACCTAACTCCACCCAACTTTGAGATTCAATCAAGTTCCAGCTACAAACTCAACCAAAATCATTCATAGTAAGAGGTAGTGGTTTTCTTCTTTCTTGATTTTCTGACTCTTGGATGATTGGTGTTGATTTAATTCCTTGAATTGGATATGTTAGTTGACTGATTATGATGAATTATAATTGATTGATTGGCTGTTTGTGAGATTAAGATTGAATTGGAAACAAGAAAGGATGAAGATATGAAGAAGTTGAGAGGTCAGGAAACTCAAAACCCTCGGTCCAGATGCGGCGGAGTGTATGCACTCCGCCTCCCGCCGTTTAAAATTAGTGAAACAATTTTTATATGAAACTAGACATCTAGGGCTTCCCATACATATATCATATAAGACCATTGGATTAATATTGAGGGAGATATGAATTTTTGAAGTTTGACCTAGGAATCCAGACATCCACCCGGGCAGTTGAAAAGGGTGTAACTCACCCTATATAACTCCAAATTGAGTGAAACTAATTTTGTTGGAAAGCTTACACATAGGGGAACATCCTACCCAGAAATTCTGAGTTTGTTACCATCTTATTTGTTCCCAGTGATTTGAAAAAGTTAACCGATGTCCAAACCGAACCAAATCAGAGCAGTTCAAGAAGGTTAAGTTGCGGGGCTTATAACTCGAGCCCTACCAAGCCAAATGGGATGAGACTTTTTTGTAAATGAAACCTTATCCTGTTAACTTTAATATGAATCCAATTTCATATCATTTGAGTAGTTTTCGATTTTTAGTGGATTTTTACTTTTAGTTGCCTGATTCTGGCAAGCCACTGGGCATGCCGGGATAAAATCTGAATATCTTGAGTTATAGATATCAGAATTAGATGGGACCAAAGGGGTTAGAAAATAGAGACATAACACTTTTACATACTCAAATTTGAGGTCCAGATGAGTTAAGTAGGAATTATGGCTTGAATTATAAAAACCGGGTTGATTAAATATGCTAAGGCAGAAACTCTGCCTTAATGAATTTGATGTGGATATGAGTTCAATATTAGAATATGAATGTAATATTGTGACCCTTGTGATAAATTGATGTTCTGGTATGTTGGCACTATTCATGGGAAAGCGGACACGTTCCGTTATGCTGCCAAAATTACGGTAAGACCCATGCACAAGTTATGAATTCTATGTTAATGCATGTGCATCCTTAAGAAAGTTATGAAAGTTATGAAAAAGATTATGTACTATGAAAGTTCCATGCTTCTTGGGCCAGCCCCGGATAAGAAGTTAAGGGGAATAGATCGGTGGGAACGTCGGGGAAAGTAAACCCGGCAATTCCTGTATAGGAACGAGCTCGATCCTGATAAGCAGACTATTACCCAGGAGTCTAAAATGGCCAAGAACTCCCAGGGGACCAAGAGATGGAAAATGATGACAAGTAATAGAAAAGTTTATGAGAAAGTTTATGAAGAAAGATTCAAGAGCAAGTCTGCATGATTGCATTCAGTGCATACTTACATCGAATGGTTATTATATGTCATTTATAGTTTCTATGCTGCATTCATGTACTGCTATATGCTCATTATTCTGTTTACTGTCGATGTTGGTTTATTCTGCTCCTTATATGTCTTAAGTAAAATTGGACCCTGCCTCGGACCAGACATTTTCCCAACCTTATTAAGTATGAATAGTTAAGTTTAATCTCATGTCTTCATAAGTAAATAAAACCTGAGGCAGCTGAGAATGAACGCGATGTCAGCCAAGCGTCGTGCACAACCCTACTGAGAATTTTCTTAAAATCTCACCTCGATTTTGCTTTTCTGCCTCATTCTCAGACATGGGCAATGGACTCGGCAGCTATCCTCTTCATTGAGGTTCCAGACCTGCAACTGCGCCAGGACCTCGAGTTGGATTTGCTGTTCCTAGCTGGCTTCCGCCATTTTTGTTATGCCTTTTCCTTCACTCTACTCTTGATATGTATATTTATGGACCGAAGCCCTGGCTTCCAACTTACATATGTATATGTATATATAAGCAACTAATGATACTTCTATGTTAATCATGTTTATTATATGGAGCGTCCGGTTTTGTAGATTCTTTCGTCAGTTATATACATATATATCGGATTATAAAATACTGAATACAACTTTAGACAGCAGACTAATACGGTAACGCAACCTATTCAATTTCATGCTATGACTTAAGCATAACATCAAGTTGATAGGGTGTTACACCCATAGTACTATTAATATCCCCACCCGACCTATGTACAGCCTACAAAACTACAAAATCAAATATTTCAGATGAAGATGCCAAAAAGGGGGTGTCCTAAGCTACATTAGGACATTCTAATATCTAATCATCAATAAAAGTAAGAGTAAGAGTACAATCCCAAACGTGTAGTAAAATCCTATTATTCAGCAGATTGGGCTTGAAAGCCACATCCATCTCAATGTTGAGAATAAGTCATGCTATTTGGAAACACCAAAGAAAAAGGGGTAAGAGAAATCTCCCAATCGGGTGATGTTCCTAAGGGAGTCCCATTTCATCCCAAAAATGCTAAGAACAAAGGCGGGAGTGCAGCAACATGCATAATATACAATCAGTCAAATATCCAATAATAAGCAGATAATAAGATAAATTATCATTAGTGTTAAGCAAGATGGAAGTATCTCATAATAATAAGAGTAGTAAAGTAGTAAATATAATCAAGTAATAAGTAAAAACAATAGCAAGTACACTATCCATCCTTTTTACTGCTTCTTGTTTCATTTTCTGATGGCTGAAGTCTGTAGGGTCTGCATCAATTATCCAGATTTGTTAGAGCTCTCTTTGCTAGGGCATCCCCTATTCATATCAGTAAATGCCAAGTCTTTGTTTGCTATCTTGGTAATAGCCTCTATTCTATAATCCATGCTCAAGCCATGAAGTTATATTCAGAGGTTGCTACAGTACTATGAAAACTTATAACTTGATAAAAATATAATATATGACCCTAACAACATCATATTTTATTACTGAATAAGGATTTGCAAGTTCTAATATTTGAAAAGACATCTATAATTTAAAAATACAATGCTATGCAAGGCATAAACACCATTATACACAGAGTATGTCTCGCTCAGCATCCTCAACTTTACACTTAAGTAGGAGTTCTTGGTGTTGGACTTAAGTAATACATACTTTGCAGTTCACAAGAGACCCAATGCTCTGCTACTAATTGAAGCCTATTCTTTGTATTAGAATATTTACAAAAACACAAATAGGTAGTGAGAATCTAAGATTCTCAGTAGGTGCACTCGATCCACAAGCATACAAGTGTTATCGTAAGTATTTTAGCCGCTTCGGTTTATTATGAAAAAGTGGACAAACATACATGGGTTCAATTTTAGGATTGAAAACATATTTATCGAAGCAGGTTACTTTTAGCAATTACTTGGCACTTTCTAGAGCAAGCACAAGAGCAGTAATAATAAAATTTTTAATCATAATATTGGTAGCTATGTAGTACAAAAAATGAAATATGTAGATGCACATAAACTAAATCATGCAAGTGCATTCTTGGCTTTCATTAACTTTCTTTACTTGACACACATAGGTGTTACGTATCGCTATCCCTAGGGTGTCTGCATATGTCTTTACTCTTTACTGCCATTGGGTAGCCTAATCTAGGAGTGAGCTCAACTCGTGACTGTCATCACATAGTACTAACCTGCAAGAAGACCTATGTGCCTCTTGTAACGTCCGAAGAATTTTATCATTAGTAACCGAGTTGTTCGGTTTTTATCGAATAAGTGGGTTTAATCGAAATTCGATTAAGCATTTACTTAAAGCTACTTAAGTGTGATTTAGAAGTGATTAGGCTTGATGGAATTGGATTAGGAACATAGGAAACCTCACAGAATTTTTCTAAAACCGGTTTACCGATTTAAGAGAAATCGGTAAGATTTTGGTAATTTAAACTGTCGAAACCGGATCAATAGAAATTATACTGTGAAAACCCTAGGATGGATGGCCAAGATTTAGCCAACTTACCCATGCAAGTGGCACCATCTCAACCCTCTAAATGGCCTGCCAAACCAAGTTACATAACCCACTCAAATCCACCAATCACATGTAACTTGCTTTAGAAGTTTTTAAATTTTTCCTTATCTACCCTTGCACATTTTCGGCCCTATCTAAGCTGACCCCTCTTCATTGTTTTCTCATTATCTCATCTCATCTCAACTCATATCATCTTCCTCTCCCACAATCCTTCAAGCCATAACAAGATATCTTCAACTCCAACCACAAATTCAATAAGAATTATACCTAGTAAAGGTAGGAATCCTACTTCTCTTCTTCCCTTGGTTTGGATTTGTGTGTAGGTCTTGTATACTTTGTGCTATTGATAATATGTGGAGTGATGATGATGTTTTATGGCTGATTTTGCATGTGTGTTATGATTGGAAATAGAATTGGTATGAAATAACTTGAAGAAAGGAGAAAACTCAAGAAGCTAGTAGGGTTTTCCTCGGCGGTCCGTACGGCGGAGTGTACGGCTCCTTCTATAGCCATTTAAACTCCATGAATCTATTTTTATATGAAACTAGACATTCAGGGCTTTCCATACATATATAATATAAGGCCATTGGATTAGTAAAGAGGAAGTTATGAATTTTTGAAGTTTGACTTGGAAATCAGGACTTTCATCCGAGCAGTATGAGTTGAGAAAGGTGTAACTCACCCTATACAGCTCCAAATTGAGTGAAACCAACTTTGTTAGAAAACTTACACATGGGAGAATATCTCATAAAAATTTCCAAATTTGATAAGGTTTTGTTTGTTCCCTGTGAGTCGAGAAAGTTGCCCTATGTAACATTCGGGGTAGAACAGGGCAATCCAGTAGGGTCCAGTTTCAGAGTTTATATCTCAATTTATACTCATTCAAATGATATGAAACTTAATTCATTTGAAAGCTTGTTCTGTTAGCTTTACATGGATATAAATTTTGCATGATTTCATCCAGATTTCTATTTTTAGTGAATTTTCCCTCATAAGAGTGCAATTCTAGCTAGAAGTAGGACAAGTCTGGGATAAGACACAAACAACTTGAGTTAATGTCGAAAGTCAGGATTTAGCAAATAGAAAGCTAGGTCGGTACACTTAAAATTAAACTTGAAACTTAGTAAATAAGGGACTAGGTCGGGAATACTTGAAGTTGAAGTTGGGACTCAGTAGAACAGAAAACTAGGTCGGGAATATTTAAGGCTAAATTCGGAAGGGTACACTTGGAGGGGTTTACTTAATGCTTGAACTCGGACTTAGTGAATAGGAATCCATATCAGGTATGTTTAAGGCTAAACTCGGAACTTAGTAGAAAGAGCTAGATTGGGTATATTTGATGTTGAACTCGGGACTTAGTAAATAGGAAGCTCGGAATTTAGGAAACACGCTTATCAAGGTCTCAAAAGACCATTGGTGGGGTAAGGTCGGAGATCAAACACAACCTGGAAGTCGGGAATTATATAATCTCGGGAGACTGAACATAATGTAGAGAAGTCAGAACTTGTATAAGATCGGAACTAGGAACCCATTAAATATTGGAAGTCGAACTCGAGAACCTTAATAGAGATTAAAAGTTTGCAAGATAGATTGATACTTAAGATTCTAAATCTTGCGCCTATCAATATTGTTATACTCTTGGTATGAATATGATGTTTTGTATTGAGTTTACTATTTGATTAAAATATCCTGGTTGTCTGGCACTATTCATGGGGAAGCGAACATGATCCGTTATGCTGCCGAGATTTCAACAGAGAATGCAATTAAAGTGAATTTACAAGTTATGCATGTATTGGTCAAAGTGTTAGACAAGCAATGCTACTCTATAAGCATGAGAAAGGAATTCCATGTGACTTGGGCCAGCCCCTGAACAAAGTTAAGGGGAATAGATCAGTGGAGAAATCGGGGAAAGCAAACCCGGCAACCGTGTATAGGAACGAGCTCGATCCTAAAAAGTGGACTATTACCCAGGAGTCTTATGGCCAATATACTCCCAAGGGACCAAGTATGGAAAAATATGAGTGAAGATCAAGTGCATCATTTTTTATGCATATCCATAATTTCAGTTTTTATGCATTGAGTTAAAATTGCATCTTGGATGTTATATACATATTATTGCTCACTTTATAGGTGTCACTTATTTATGTCTGTACACAGATCGGGTTATTTATTTTCTATTTAAATTCCTTTATTTCCTTAAGTAAAACAAAGCTATGTTTCGGGCTATGATTTATATAACTAATTGAGTAGAGAGTAGAACCTCCTGGTGATGTAACATTTTCTCCTAATTAACCAAAAATCCGAAACATTTGAGAATGATAGCGATGACAGATATGCATAGATTTAGGAATTCCTACTGAGAAATCTTTATTTCTCACCCTGTTATATACTCCCGCATCCTTCTCAAATCATGGAGAACGTGGCAACTGGCATCCTGTTCATTGAGTTTCCAGAGCTCCACATCTATCTCGATACGTTCATAGATTTCGTGTACATACCTGGTAGATGCTAGTTTCGTCTTTACTTCTTTTTCCGAAGAGATTTTGCTGTATCCCTTATGCACCCGCTTTTTGACCTTGCTGTCCCTTACATTGCCATCCCTCTCCACGTGGCTCATCCCTTTCTACCTCCACCCGCAGCAGCAGCACCAACCATGGCTCTGCCAGTCACACCACCACAGTCGATCCCCTCTGCCTCTATGTCTGAGGAGGATCTGTCGGAGGCAGTGAGCTCGTCATCCTCATCTTTCGTCCCGAGCATAGACTATACCCCTACTGATGCCAGTATGGCGAATGGATTCCTCTCTTCGGAGTCCATCTAGAGTACCCACTGTAGCAGTAGTAGATGTACAAAATGACCCTCTTTTGGCAGTTTGGGTCATAGGCATACGAGTAGGAGTTAGTAGTTGTACATGAAATGTCCCATGGGGAGTAGTAGGGAGGAATGTTCATATAGTCAAGCCGATTTATTTTGTGTTAGCGACCTCATTTCTTTTACCCTGTACAGTATTGTATTTCTTTTGACAACTTTGAAAACAAAGGTATAAGCATGTACATATATATATGATGCAGTTTGTTTATTTCGCAATTCTGTTTGTGTTACTTTATTTTCTGATACAACGACTATTTAGTGTATATCTCGCTGCCAAACCGAAATTGATTTAAGTTTGAATAGTTAACTCTTAGTTCACCACACGTAATAACTTATCAGGTAATATATTATGACTTAAGCATAGTATTTTGTCTGGTAAGGTGTTACACCTCTAAATTGGAGAGATCTCATTTTGGCCAACTATCTCCAAGGGAAAAGGACCTAATAGTTTTAAATGCCTTCACAAGGAGGAATCCACTAACTATCTCTAAGTGAAAGAACCCTCTTCTTGTCTATTTAACTGCCTTCACAGAGAGAGACCCAATAACTGCCTCTAAGTGAAGGGATCCATATCTTATCTATTCATATTCTTTCATTCTTGTAGATAATCATGCATGAACATACTAAAAGCACTCATGCATACATCTTATAGCTTACTTTCATATATTCTTGCATGCATGATTTCCATATACATATACATATCCTATAAATGTTCATAGCATTCTTATAATTTTGCCAAAAATTCAACAACATAACATCTAAAATATAAGGCTTTCCTAAAATGAATAGTGCACATAGTAAGCCAGCTAGCCACAGTAACAAGGATCATAATATCAACATATTCAATTCACATCAATCTGATAAGAAATTGCACCATTCATTTAGCCATTCACTCATCATAGTTTAGAAAACTCTTAAACCTTGAAACTACCAAGTTATCTTTGTAACATCCGAAAAATCTTATCGTTAATAGCCAAGTTGTTCGGTTTTTATCGAATAAGTGGGTTTAATCGGAATTTGATTAAGCATTTGCTTAAAGCCAATTAAGTGTGATTTAGAAGTGATTAGGCTTGATGGAATTATATTAGGAACATAGGAAACCTCACAGAAATTTTCTAAAACTGGTTTGCCGATTTAAGAGAAATCAGTAAGATTTCGGTAATTTAAACTATCGGAACCGAACCAATAGAACTTATATTATGAGTGCCCTAGGATGAATGGCTAGGATTTAGCCAAAACACCACTATATGTGGCGCCACCTTCAGCCAAGGATGGCAGCTACAAAATCAAATTGAAACCCCAAACACATATCCACCAATCACACAACTCCTTGCTCCACAAGTTTGTGTTCAATTCCTTCTTTGCCCTTGTGAAGTTCGGCCAAGATAAGGGGCTAAATCCCTTTCATTTCTCTTCCATTCGCACTCTTCTCTACTCCATCTTCACCTCTCTTCAAGTCTCATCAAGAGTTGCTTCCATCTAAGACACCAAATCAACCAACTTTCAACTAGACAAGATAGGAATCCTACTTCTCTTCTTAGTTTCCTTGGCTTGGGACTGTATAGGGGTCTTGGATATCTTGTGATACTAATGAGATTTGAAGTGATTATGATGAATTATAGTTGATTATGTATGTATGTTATGATTAGAATTAGAATTGGTATGAAAGAACTTGAAGAAAAGAGAAAGCTCAAGTAGCTTGTAGGGTTTTTCCTCAGTGGTCCGTACGGCGGAGTGTACGGCTCGGCCTACAACCATTTAAATTCCATGAATCTATTTTTATATGAAACTAGACATTCAAGGCTTTCCATACATATATAATATACGGCCATTGGATCAGTGTAGAGGTAGTTATGAATTTTTGAAGTATGACTTAGAAATCAAGACCTTCATCTGGGCTGTGTGAGTTAAGAAGGTTGTAACTCACTCTACATCCAAATTGAGTGATTCCAATGTTGTTTGAAAGCTAACACATGGGGGAACATCCCATAAAAATTTTAGAATCAGATTCATTGCCAACTATCCCTAGTACATCAATGAATTTACCTTAAATTCAACCTGGGCTGGAACAGGGTAGTCCAGTAGGGTCAAGTTTCAGTGCTTATATCTTGAATTATATTCACTCAAATATATGCAACTTCTTTCATTTGAAAGCTTGCTCTATTAGCTTTACATTGATATAAATTTTGCATGATTCCACCCAGATTTCTATTTTTGGTGAATTTTTAGAGTGCAATTTTGGCTAGAAGTAGGGTGGTCTGGGATGAAACACAAACAACTTGAGGTTGAACTCGAAAATTTAGCAGATAGAGAGCTAGGGCAGGTATACTTAAGGTTGACCTCGGAACTTAGCAGACGAAGAGCTAGGTCGGGTTTACTTGAAGTTGAACTCGGAAATCTAGCAAATAGAGAGCGAGGGTCAATATACTTAAGGTTGACCTCAAAACTTAGTAGACGAAGAGCTAGGTCAGGTATACTTGAGGTTGAACTCGGAAATCTAGCAGATAGAGAGCTAGGGCAGGTATACTTAAGGTTGACCTCGGAACTTAGCAAACAAAGAGCTAGGTCAGATATACTTGAGGTTGAACTCAGAAAACTTAGGAGACAAAGAGCTAAATCGGATGTATTGATGTTGAACTCGGAACTTAGTCAATAGGAAACTAGATCGGGTATAGTTAATGTTAGAGATATGGAATTTAGGAAACACATTTATAAGAGTCTTAGAAGAACGATGGTAGGATAAGGTTAGAGATCGAACATAATCGCGGAAGTCGGAAATTATATATAATCTCGGAAGATCGAACATAACCCCAGAGGTCGGAACTTGTATGAAATCGAAACTCGTACTTCATTTAATCTTGGGAGTTGAACTCGGGAACATCAATAGAAATTAAAAACTTGCAAGATAGATTAAGACTTAAGATTTTAAAACTTGCACCTATTGATATTGTTATATTCTTGGTTTGAATATGATGTTCTGTATTGGAATTGCTATTTGATTAAAATTTCCTCATTGTCTGGCACTATTCATGGGGAACGAACATGATCCGTTATACTGCCAAGATTTCGGCAGAGATTGCAATTAATATGAATTTACAAGTTATGCATGCATTGGTATGCTACCCTTATAAGAATGAGGAAGGATTTCCATATGACTTGGGCCAGCCCCTGAACAAAGTTAAGGGGAATAGATCAATAGGGAAGTCGAGGAAAGTAAACTCGGCGACCCTATATAGGAACGAGCTCGATCCTGAAAAGCGAACTATTACCCAAGAGTTTTATGGCCAATATACTCGCAGGGGACCAAGTATGGAAAAATATGAGTTAAGATCAAGTGGATTATTTCTTATGCATACCCACAGTTTCTATTATCATGCATGGAGATAATTGCACCATTGGATGTTATATTTATTATTGTTCACTTTATGGCTGTCACTTAACTATGTCAAAAACACAGGTCTGGTTAATTATTTCTCTGTTTATTTCCTTTATTTTCTTAAGTAAAACTAAGTTGTGTTTCGGGCTATGATTTCCATAATTAATCTAGTAGAATATCCTATTGAGGTAACATTTTCTTGTAATTAACCAAAACCCGAAACAACTGAGGATGACAGCGATGGCAGATATATATAAACTTAGGATCTCTACTAAGAATTTATTTCTCACCCCACTATATGTTTCCACATCATTCTCAGATCATGGAGAACGCGGCCACCGGCGTCCTGTTCATTGAGTTTCTCGAGCTCCACATTCACCTGGATGCATTTCTAGACTGTATATATATATTTGGTAGATGTCAGTTTCGCTTTTATTTCTTCTTTCGTAGAGATTTTGCTGTTCCCCTTGCTCATCCACTCTTCGACCCTGCCGCACCTTACATTGCTATACCACTATACATGGCCCATCCCTTTCCACCTCCACATGCAGCGACAGCAGGACCGGTAGCAGCAGTGGCTCCCATGGCTCTGCCAGCCTCATCACCATAGCAGATACCCTCAATCACGATGTCTGAGGAGGATTCATCTGAGGCAGAGAGTTCATCTTCCTCGTTCTCTGCTCCAAGCGTGGACTACACTCCTGCGGATGCCGGTGTGGCAAATGGATTCCTTTCTTCGGAATCCATCTAGTTGGATTACCCGCAGTAGCAGCAGTAGGTGTGCAAGATAACCCTCTTTTGGCAGTTTGGGTCATGAGTATAGGGATAGGAGTTAGCAGTGTACATGAAATGTCCCATGGGGACCAGTGAGGGGGCTGTTCATATAGACAGGCTAATTTATTTTGTGTTAGCAGCCTTATTTTTTTTTTACTACCCTGTACTGTCTTATATATCTTTTGACAACTTTGAAAAATAGCTATATATATATATATGATGCAGTTTCTAGTATTTTTTTTTATTTAGCATTTTTTTGTGTTACTTTACTTCCGATACATGATTAATTAATAACGAAACTAAAATTGGAATTTAATCAACTAGTCACACGTAATAACTTATCAGGTAATATATTATAACTTAAGCATAGTATTTTGTCCGGTAAGGTGTTACAATCTTGATTTCCTCAATTCTACCCTGATATTCTAAATTCCACTAAAGATCCATTTTAATTCATTTTCATCAAAAAATTTAATATATTATAGTCTTATCAATCTTCTTTTGAACCTTTTTAGTCCCACCTCAATTTGAGGTGTATAGCTTGAGTTATTTAAGATTTTACTCAAGGCTGACCTATTTTAGGATAAACTTGCACACTCAAATTTAGAAAATCACTAAATATTCATTCTATATTTTTTTATTTGAAATTTGTGTCAAATTGTAGATATTAGAACCATTTTTCAATCCTCAAATTTCACTCCAATTGGGTAACTAGAGCTCAAGTTATGAGATCCTCAAGTGGGCTACCCTATTTCAACTTGAATAGAGCATAAGTCAACTTTTAAGAATTATTAGAAAAAATATATTCATTATCTAGCTCTGAAATTTTTATGACATAATCCTCTATATCTTAGCTTTCTCATAAAATTTGGTGTCACTTAATTTGAAGTTATATAGGGCGGGTTATACCCATTACATCACGCTCTGGTCAGGATAGAAAGGTAAAACCAACAGCCAACTTCAGAAATTCATAACTAATCCATTTTAAATCTAATGTCTTATAATTTATATCCTTGGATAGCTCTTGAAGTCTAGTTTCTTACAAAATTACTCTAGTTCAAAGTTGAGTTCTGTAGGGAGAGTTATCGGCTCCACCGTACGGACATTGTCTTAGAGTTTCTCTAATAGCTTATTCTATTTTGGGTTTCTTTTAATCTTTTGTTATATCCTTCAACCTAAATCAAGTTTTCCTATCTTAAATCATTAGAAAAGACCAATAATAAATATGAGCATGAACCAAGGATGATAACATAAGATCACAACAACCACACAGCCCACAAACATAATCAAAACTAAGGATTTAAGCTACCTACCTCAAAATCGTTGAAACCATTGAAGCAAGGAAGCCAAGAACCAACTCCTAACCTTCCTTCTTCACCATAGCAGCTGCTCGCATGGAGGTGGAGGGACTCCCACTTGATGGTTGATCCTCAAATTGATAAAGAGGGGCTTTGTATAGGAGGAGATGAGGATCAATTTTCATAAAAGAAGTAAGTGGCTTTGAGGCCAAGAAGGCCATGAACTACGAGCTTAGCCATGGAAGGTTACAAGACGAAGATGAAGATAGAGAGGAAATGGGGAAGTGAGGGCCAAAATTTGAAGGATAGGGAAGGAAAAGAATGTTGGCTTATGATGTAAGTTTGGTTGGCTCCTTTGTTAAGTTAATGGCATAATTTCTATTGGTGGATATGAGACAAGATTCACTTAAGCCTAAGTTTTGGGTGGCCCTGGTTTGTCCACCTAGACCGCCGGTATGGCTCATCTCTGGCCATATGCTCTAGCTATTCCCTTGCTAGGTCTATCTAGTCTCTAGAGGATTATTTCCTTGGATTTGTCTTGCTCTGGGACAATATAGGACCCTTAAGGATTAATTCAAGGTATCCGACTTTTAATTTCGGGTACATAGGAAGATATTTGTAGAAAAGGTGAGGGTGACTCACCTAGCTAAGTGTGCGGCCCACATTGCGCAGTGTGGCCCACTCTAGGCCACACATAATAGGTGTAATCTGCTAATGACTAAACCCTTTAGTATCTTATGCCACTACCTAATCGATTTTCACCTCCAGCGAAATTCTAACTGTACTATGATTCTACTTGCATCTTAGCTACCTACCCGCGTTGTGAGGCCCACATATTCCCAAAATCGGGATTTTTCGTCTAATGCCTCCCTCAACAATCGAAATCCTTTAATTACAATTTTGCCATTATGATCTAATAATTACAATTTCGCGCCCCCAATCCTACTATGACTCACCTATTTATTAATTTGCCTTTGCCTTGGGCCCAAGCTTCCTCTTATATGGGGCTATCCCTAGAGTTAGGGATGTTACACTGGTGGAGCCTAAGACAATCACACAACAAAAACTAAGTCCTTATCCCCTATCTTGGCAGGGCCCAAGGTGCAGACTGTGCAATTAAAATCAGTAAGTGCAAGCAGAAACAGTAGAATTTAAATCAGCAGAGTTAAAACCATCAAAAACAGTAGAAACAGAATTTATAGAAAAAGAAACAGGAACAACAAATCTAAGATAGCAGGATCAAAACTTATAGAATCAGAAACAGCAAAAATAGAACTAAAATAAGTGGAAATAGCAACAACAAAATCAGAAACAACAGAATTCAAAGAAATAGCAGAATCAGCAGATTTCACTGTAGAAATAGAATTAATAGATTTTACAGCAGAAATAGAATCAGCAGATTTTACAGCAGAAATAGAATCAGAAACAGCAGAACTTGATTTATCAGAACTAAACACTGCAAAATCAGAATTCACAAAACCAGAACTCACAGAAATTGAATGAACAACATCATATCTATGCAGACATGCATCAATTTCAGCACACACAACACATAAGTCATTAATACCATCACAATCAGAACAATGGAATTCATTCCTAATGCCTACAATTTCAGAAAATTCAGCCAAGAAGTTTTCATGCACATCTTCAACCAACGAATGAATAATGTCTAAGTGAAAAACAGAATGCTCTTCCGATGGATATCTCATGGCATCAAACAAGTTAAACTACACTTTGCTATCCCTAAATTCCATGGACAAGGTACTGAAGTGCACATCAATCTTGGTTTTTGCAGTTTTTAAAAATGGTCTACCTAAGATCAATGTTGGTTAATTAACATGCATGTCATCCTCCATGTTTAAGACATAAAAATCTGCAGGGAATATTAAATCATTCACTTTCACCAAAACATCTTCTAAAACTCCCTCGGGGTGGGTTGTGCTTTGGTTGGCAAGTTGAATCACCACTCCCATTGGCTTGAGCTCTCTAATGCGCAATGACTTGTAAACTACTGTTGGCATGACATTTATTGAGGCTCCAAAGTCTAGCATGGCTTGCTTGAATTGCTCGCTTCCTATGGTGCAAGGAATGGTAAAAGTACCTAGATCCTTGCATTTAAGATGAATGCTTGGTTGAATAATCGCGGAGACATTTCTGCCCATACGTACGTTCCCTTTTAATCTTCTTCTATGGGTGCACAAGTCCTTGAGGAACTTAGCATATTTGGGAATCTGTTTGATGGCATCCAAAAGTGGGATATTGACTTCAACTTTTTCTAAATGTCTCCATGATTTCCTTGTCCAATTCGGCCTCTGCTATCTTCATATTTTGAGTCACTTTATTTGGAAAAGGTAGTGGAATGTTTGGTTTAGAGTGTTGGTTGTCTTTCTTCTTGGATGGTTCTGGTTCTCTTTCATCTGCATTTATCTGTGCAGAATTCAATTTTCTACTGCAACATGATGTTCTGCAGAATCTGCATGGTTCTTCTTTGTAGAATCCGTAGCCTTAAACTCCTTGCCACTTCTAAGAGTGATGGCACTCACATTTCGTGGGTTACTCACTGTTGGGATAGAAGTTGGCCAGAACCCTGTGTTTTTAGCTCACTAACATTGTTTGCTAATTGGCCAATTTGTGTTTGCAGTTTCTGTATGCTAGCTTCTATCCTTTGTTAGAATTGGAGGCTGATAATTGCCATTTGCTTTACCAAATCTGCCAGGCTTGGTTCATTGCTGGTTTGAGGTTGCTCTTGTTTTAGTTGCTGCTGGTATGGTTGCTGCTGCTGTCTTATGTTTGAACCTGTAGCCTGTTGCCTAAACTGTTGCTACTGCTGGTACTGGTTGTAGCTATTACCATACCTCAAGTTTGGGTTATCCCTCCATCCAGGATTGTAGGTGTTGGAGAAGGGATCATAATTTCTTTGCTGTTGCTGCTGTGGTTGTTGATAAGGTCTGCCAGGAAATATTCTAGCCACGGTTTCATATCTCTTATGTAATTCTGGACACAAATCTGAAGTGTGGCTTGGTAGGTAGCAGATGCAACAAATATTTGCCACTGCTAGATGAGATTGGGGCTACTGCTGCTTTTGACCAATGGCTAACTGCCTAACTAGTAAAGTAAGCTCTTCAATTCTGTTCTCCATGTGCAGCTAGTTTGCATCAGAAGATTGCAGCTCATTAGTGGATACTATGGCTCGAGTACCAAATTGTTGAGCATTGGCAGCCATATTGGCAATCAAATCTTAGACTGCAGCAGATGTTTTATCAACCAAAGTTCCTCTTGAGGTAGCATCCACCATGCTTCTATCTATTGGCAGAAGTCCTTCATAGAAGTATTGGATTAGGAGTTGGTCACTTATCTAATGTTGTGGGCAGCTTGCACATAACTTCTTAAATCTTTCCCAATATTCATGCACTATCTCACCAGTAATTTGCCTTATGCCACAAATATCCTTATTGATGGCAGCAGCTCTCGAGACAGGAAAGAACTTCTCTAGAAATAGCCTATTCATGTCTTGCCCATATATAATTGAACCAGGATGCAAATAGTATAACTAGTCCTTTGCAGCCCTATCAAGTGAGAAAGGAAAAGCTCTTAGCTTAATGTGATCTTCATCAACTCCATGTGGCTTCATGGTTGAGCATACCATATGGAATTCCTTGAGATGCTTGAGTGGATCCTCTTTAACCAACCCATGAAAGTTAGGGAGCAAGTGCATCAATCGTGATTTGAGCTCAAAATCTGCATCTAATTCTAGGTACTGGATGGCTAGAGCTTGATAATTAACATCAGATGCTGCAAGTTCTTTCAATGTTCTATCATGATTGTTAGCAATATTTTCTGCAAGATTCAGATAGCAATAAGAATATTATGAACAGAATCAGAATTAGATACTAAGTTAGAAACAAAAATAGGTGAATTGTATGCAGAATTGTTGGACAAATTGTCCTCAGCCAAAACAGGGTAAAATAATCTCCTCCTACTTGATCTAATCAATCTAAGTGTTCTTTCAATCTCAGGATCAAATGCAACTAAATCAGGATTCAAATCAGACTTAGGCATGCACTAAACAAGGCAAAATAGAACTAGACATGCACTTATGTCACCACCTCACATAGAACACTAAAGAATTGAAACAAACACTCAAAATTAATCAAGAAAAATTGAAAAATACTACCAAATGATTTTTAAAAATTTTGGGATCACCACAGCTCAAATATTTGACGCTCAAGGAGTACAAAAATGCAAAGAAAAATCTTAAAAAATTAAAAATGTGGTCAAGATGAAGGAATTTGACTTCCAAATGAAAATTTTTCAACATAGTAGAAAATCTTGGTCAGAAGACCATTTTCCTTCAACTGACTAAAAATCAGCTCAATCGGAGCACAAAATCTTTTGCAAAAATACCGGCAACGTCCCAAAAAGACTGAAAAACCTCAAAAACTCTATCTAAACGATGGAATTTGGCAAAAACAGGGGTGACCTCAATTTCCTTTATGAATTGAGCCTTTCTCAGAATGTGGTTTTCCTATAGGATCAAGTGCCTTTAAGTTTGGTTGAAAAGGTTTAGTTCCCAAAAACCGTAAAATCTACCTCCTAATGCACTAACTATCAACTAAAACTTAAAACCTATGCAAACACTATCACAAACAGAGTTAGCATTGATATTCACATATATTCACATGATCAAACAACATACATCATCCCCATCAATGGCGCCAAAATTTGACTGGAGCGTCGTAACACGAGCAAATTAAATCGAATACCAACTATAGTATAGTACGCAACTCGGATCGTTTGCCTAAGATGAATGTACCATTTGATTAGAAATTTGAGGGGATTTGTTTCATTAAACAGTTGAAATGCAAAAACTATAAACCAAAATAAAACAGAATTGATGAGCAATGAAACCGAATTAAGAGATCTAATCCAAGACACAAGATAAACACAATTAACACTCCATTATTGGATTCTAACTTTATGCAACACTTCAATTCGGTGATTAGTGTAACATCCCCCGGAAATTTTCTTATCGTTTTTCGTCCAATTGTTCGGTTTTTATCGAATAATTAAGATTAATTACTATTTGACTAAATATTTATTTAGGATCAATTAATTAGCAACTAATTGAGTTTAGATATGAGGGAATTAGGTTAGAAGTATAGAAGATTTCATAAGAATTTTCACGAAACCGATTTACTGATTTAAAGGAAATCGATAAGATTACGGTATTTTAAACTGTCGGAACCGAACTAATAGAATTTCAACTCATTAACCCTACCTTAAGTGGCTGAGAACTCAGCCACTTAACCGCTAAAAGTGGCGCCACTTTGGCCACAAGAACAAGAAGAGTTGGCTGAAATTCAGCCTTGCAATTGAAACCAATCAAAGCCACCCATTCCAACTACCTCACCAACACTTTTATAACACATTTCTTTCTCTTCCTTCATCAGAATATCGTGCTCCCTCTTTCAGCAGCCTTCCTCTCCTCTTTTCTTCATTCTCTTCATCTCCTTCTTCCACTTTCAGCCTCTCTCAAGCTTCTTGCATCCATATCCTTCACTAGAACTCAAGACTAGCTAGTTGTTATATCAAAATAAAGGTAGAGGTTTAATTCTTGTCTTGATTTTCTGATCTTGGATGGCTGGTGATGGTTTATTTTCTCAATTTTTGATGTGATAATTGAATGATTATGATGATATTTGGCTGGTTTATTGGCTGTTTGTGAGGTTAAATTTGAATTGGAAGCAAGAAAGGATGAAATTAGGAAGAGCTGAGGGGTTGGAGAACCAAAAACTCTCGGCAGTCCATACGGCGGAGTGTACGGCTCCACCTACAGCCGATTAAATTTGATGAAACTAATTTTAAA
Organism: Pterocarpus macrocarpus; assembly: GCA_031439585.1. NCBI lineage: Eukaryota > Viridiplantae > Streptophyta > Magnoliopsida > Fabales > Fabaceae > Pterocarpus > Pterocarpus macrocarpus. The sequence goes on along the minus strand of CM062519.1, from coordinate 35,667,881 downwards.
TGAAACTAGACATCTAGGGCTTTCGATACATATATCATATAAGGCCATTGGATTAGTATTGAGTGAGATATGAATTTTGAAAGTTCCACCTAGGTTTTTGATTTTGACTCTGGACAGACTGGATTGTTCAGGGTAGAACTCGCCCTATACTACTTGGAATTGAGTGAAACTAACTTTGTTAGAAATCTTACACATATGAGAATGTCCCATAAAAATTTCAGAGTTATATAAGATCCCGTTTGCTCCCAGTGATCCAATAAAGTTGCCCTATGTCCAAACCGAGCCAAAACAGGACAGTTCAGGAAGGTCAAATTTCAGGCTTATAAATCGAGCCCTACTAAGTCAAATGGAATGGAGCTTTTTGTAAATGAAATTTTGTCCTGTTACCTTTAATATGAGACCAATTTCGTATAATTTGAGCCAGTTTTCGATTTTTAGTAGATTTTTACTTTTAAGTGTGCAATTCTGGCCAGCAGCAGGGCAGACCGAGATAAAACCTAAATAACTTGAGTTATACTTATCAAAATTAGATTGGACCAAAGAGGTTAGAAAATAGACACATAATACTTCAACATATCCAAAATTCAGGCCTAAATGAGTTAAAATGAATTTTAGGCTTCATTTCTAAAAACCGGGCAGAGTTGATATAATGGGCAGAATTGAACATAAGGGTCCAATCCCTACATGATTGATATTATTATGATATATAAGGGTCCAATCCCTACATGATTGACATTATTGTGATATGTTTCCTACTCTATGTTGAACTTTTGCTTGATTGGTTTTACTGGTAGCCTGGCACTATTCACGGGGAAGCGGACTCGATCCGTTATGCTGCCAAATTTCTGGCAAAAATTAGTGATAGTTCTAAATGTTGGTGTGTTAATATTGTTATGTGACATGTAAGAATAGTAAGCAAGTATTATTATGTGAGAACACGGTACGAAACCTATGTATTTATAATTCTATGATAAAAGATATGATGATGAGTACATATTCTGAAGGAACATGACATGGCGATCACGCTCCAACAGGGTATGACATGGCGATCATACTCTGGATTGTGGCATAAGGATCCCACCCCTAAGGAATGTGACATGGTGATCATACCCCGAAGGAATATGACATGGCGATCATACTCTGGGATGTGGCAGGATGAATATATTTTAAGGAGTGTGACATGGTGATCACACCCCGATGGGTATGACATGGTGATTGTACTCTGGAATTTGGCATGATGACCACATCCTAAAGAATGTGACATGGCGATCACACTTCGATGGAGTATGACATGGTGATCATACTTTGGAATGTGCATGACAAGTAAAGGAAGACAAAGAAGGAAAAGAAAATTGTGTATATCTGTAACACCCTACCAACTTATGTTATACTTAAGTCATAGCATGAAATTGGATAGGTTACGTTACCGTTTTAGTTCTTCGTTTATAGCTGTATTCATTATATTATATTTTCTTTTCCATTACTTGGTCCCCTGGGAGTTCTTGGGCATTTTAGACTCCTGGGTAATAGTCTGCTTTTCAGGATTAAGCTCGTTCCTATACAGGAATGCCGGATTTACTTTCCCCGACTTCCCACCGATCTATTCCCCTTAACTTTTTATCCGGGGCTGGCCTAAGTATCATGGAACATTCATCATAACATACTCTTTATATTCCTCATAACATGACTTTCATAACTTTCTTGAAAAATGCATATGTATCAACATGCATATCATAGCTCATGCATAGGTCTTACCGAAATTTCGGCAGCATAACGGAACGTGTCCGCTTCCCCATGAATAGTGCCAGTATTCAGCATATCAACTTAACAAAGAAATCACATCATTCCATTCATAATGTAACATATTTCATTCATGTTTCAATCATCAAATTCAAGGCACAAGTATTGCAATTAAAACAGGTTTTCTACCTCACTACTTGCATTCAACCCGATTTTTGTAAATCAGGCCATAATCTCTGTTTAACTCCTCTGGACCTCAATTTTGAATATGTTAAATTGTTATGTGTCTATTTTCTAACCTCTTTGGTCCCATCTAATTTTGATAAGTATAACTCAAATTATTTAGGTTTTATCCCGGCCTGCCCAGCAGCTGGCTAGAATTGCACACTTAGAAGTAAAAATCTACTAAAAATCGAAAACTAATTCAAATCATACGAAATTGGTCTCATACTAAAGATAACAGGACAAAATTTCATTTTCAAAAAGTTCCATTCCATTTAACTTAGTAGGGCTCGAGTTATAAGCCCCGAAATCTGACCTTCCTAAACTGCCCTGTTTTGGCCCGGTTTGGACATAGGGCAACTTTCTTGGAACACTGGAAACAAACAGGATCTTATCTAACTCTGAAATTTTTATGCAACATTCTTCTATGTGTAAACTTTCTAACAAAGTTAGTTTCATTCATTTCCAAGTAGTATAGGTCGAGTTCTACCCTGAACAACCAAGTCTGCCTAGAATCAAAGTCAAAAACCTAGGTCAAACTTCCAAAATTCATATCTCACTCAATACTAATGCCTTATATGATATATGTATGGAAAGCCCTGGATGTCTAGTTTCATTTAAAATTGGTTTCATCAAATTTAATCGGCTGTAGGCGGAGCCATACACTCTGCCGTACGGACTGCCGAGGGTTTTTGGTTTCCCAGCCCCTTAGCTCTTCCTAATTTCATCCTTTCTTGCTTCCAATTCGGTTTCAACCTTACAAACAGCCAATACATCAAAGATTGATAAAATAAGTCACCACCAGCCACCCAAGATTAGAGAATTAACACAAGAATTAAACCTCTACGTCTTGCTATGTTATGATTTGGCTTGATTTTGGAACTTGGACGAGCAAAACTTGATTAGGCTTGATGGTTTGGAGGAGTTGGGTGAGTGAAGAAGAGAAGAAGAGAGCTGAAAGAGAGGAGAAAGGTAGCGCAAGTCAAAATGAATGAAAAGGGGAGGAAAAATCTGATTGAAGATGTGGAAGGGTAGTTGGCTTCCAAGGCTATGATTGGTCAAACCCAAGAGGCTGAAATTCAGCCAGCTCTCCTTGTTTTTGTGGCCTCCTTGGCGCCACTTTGAGGGATTAAGTGGCTAAGTTCTCAGCCACTTAAAGTAGGGTTAAGGAGTTGAAATTCAATTGGTTCGGTTCTGACAGTTTAAAATACTGTAATCTTACCGATTTCCTTTAAATCGATAAATCGGTTTTGTGAAAATTCTTATGAAATCTTCTATACTTCTAACTTAATTAACTTGTACCTAATCTCAATTAATTGCTAATCAATTAATCCTAAATAAATATTTAGTCGAATTTTAATTAATCTCAATTATTCGATAAAAACCGAACAATTAAACGAAAAATGATAAAAGAATTTCGGTGGATGTTACAATATCTGCATAAATTCAAGTACAAGTAAAGACAGATGCAAATTTCAAGTTTCCAGTATATTGGTGTTATTATATTTTAATATGTTACAGTTATTATTCATAGTATGATTCATGACTTTTTCGTGTATTGGCTCTCCCAAATGACAAGTGCATGAATAAAATGGACTCTGATTCGAACGATATGTTTTCGAACTATAAAATTTAGCAGTTTATATAACATGTCCACCTTTTTCATAATAAATCGAAGCAGCTGGAGATAATAATAATGACACCATACAAATTTCTTAGCGAACCCTACTGAGAATTTAAAATTCTCACTCTTGTTTCCGTGTTATCTCCAAATAATTCGAGAAGAATCAAAGACGGCTGAAGTTGCTGTCAAATAAAGTCTGCTTCGGTAACAGTAACAACTCCAGAGTGGGGTACTATGACTTAAGCATAGTACCGTATAGAGGAGACGTTACAATTAGACTTGGAATTAAATGAAATCTCAATCTAAATCTAGCATTAACATGGCAACCTCCATGAATTCAGCTAATTACATAATCAATTTGACTCAGAAACCTCTAAAATCGAATTGAATTGAATTAGTTTCAAACTCCAATGCAACTAATCATATATTCAGATCTGAACATAATTCACACTCCTTCAACAATCAAATCACATACATCAACCAAATCATATATGACATGATTACATTCCTAATCAACATTCAAGAATGAAAAACTTCAATTCATGCACGAGATTAAGAAGGAGAGAAGGGGAGATGAAACCGAATTGATGTGTTGCATCCGAATGATGCACCAATCCTCAAAAGTTTAATTGTTTCTTGATGTCTTGAATCAGAGGAGAATCACTCCTCCATTAATGGAGGAAAACACACAAGAGAGAAAGAGAGAAAGAGAGAAATTCTATTTTCAAATTCTAATCAAATGAGTCAAAAGTCAACTCCCAATTCGGGTTCCTTCCTATATATACCTATTATTAACACACTAATTGACTAATTACATTAATCCTCTCTTCTAAAGCTGAAAGTAGACTCCTCATTTACATTAATTGGACTTGTGGAAGGAAACTTATGCTAAAAACACTAATTCAGCTTCACTGGATCTGTCAGTAAACTTTAACCGCATGTTTGGCATAGAAAATTTCATTATTTGCACTAGTGATCTGAAGAAAAGTTGTAGGCCTGGAAGTAGCTTTCCAATGGCATTGATTTTTTCTCAATTGGATTCCAGTAGCCCGAGATATAGCCCAATTATTACACCTTGCTCAGGATCCGCGACTACATCTCTTGAGTCCATTTCAAGGCCCAAATCCAGCTTAAAGACTCCCGAATTAGCTTCTGACCTCTTCATAAGAGTTGTAGGCCTAGCTCTTAGCTTTCCTACAAACTAAGAAACAACCCAAAATGAGGTATACAACTCAAGTTATGGCCTAAAAACCAAAATAGTGTTAGAATAAGGCTAGTGCAGGAAAATTAGATCAAAGTCCAACCAAGGTCCAATTAATAGGAAATGGTCCAAGTTAATTCAAATATGCACAAAAGAGGGTTAATGAGCTAGATATGAGGACAAATAAGTATCCAATTCATCACTCTATTGCCAGACTTAGTGATCAACAAGTCCTGATCTGCTAGCATGGAAATGCCCAAGGTGTCACTTAGTGAAATGCATGGCTTGTGCACTACATGGTGCAGGCCACACACTCGCTTATTCATTAATTCATATATATAAAAGTCATTCATCAAGTGCACATATGTAATTTTCATTCATGTCATGCACATAACTTAAGTAAGATCATTTATATCATAGAGTGCACATAACACAAGTTATTTCATTCATATCATATAGTGCACATAAATTTCATATTCAACTTATCAATCACCAAGCAAAGCACATATGATCAAACTCTAGATTAAGATTATAATCATGTGCATACTTCACATAACCATATTCATGCATGCACTTTACCAAATTTATAGCATATTCTTCATGGTGTGTGAGTCTAAGTGCCAAACACACATTACATTAAGACCTTTAATCATAGGATGTCATGTACTAACAATTCATGACACAAGAATAAACATAGTAGCATATAATTCAAACTAAATTATCATTTAAATTTGAAACTCATACTAATAAAGGCAAGTATTATTTCATGCTAATTTTAGGGATACTAATATCAATCATATGAAAACTCAAAACCATGTTTCTAAAGAAATTCAAGAAGACATTTCTTTTTGAAAGTAAACCTTAGAAACTCACTTTAAGCATGAAGACTAGCAAGTTCATACGACATTTCTAATGGAACCTTTAACTTAAATCTTTCTGTTTAAGGTTCTTTAATGTGATTAGAGATGTGACTAAGTCCATAATCCAATGTCCATAGTCCAATGTCCAAGCATAGGTACTCCAATGTATAGGTGTAACCATAAAAGGTCTCGTAGTAGTCTAAATAAGTCCATACAAGATCCATATGCAAATGTACAAGTTCATAATGTCATAATTCCAAAGCATAGGTCATGGTTCACTTTAACAAGTTTTAAGAGACTTTACTATCTTATTAAGTCTTAATGGTCTCAAAAAGAAACTATCATATAAACCACACTAATTCAAACATGTCCAAAGGTTTGAAACACTTCAATATAGCAAACTAATTAAAACAACTTTCAAGCTGAAAAAGAACCCATGGTCGAAAAATATACATAGCCAAAAACATAATATTTTGCTTCAAAACTTCTTGAACTTGTGCACAAAGTTTCATCAAGTGAAAATGCATGATTCAAGGCATCACATTAAGTTTATAAAATACTAAAACAAGAGAAATAAAAATAAAGTGCATGCTGTCCAAAACAAGGCAGAAAATAAATTGAACTTTTGATTTATAAAACCAACTCAAAATTACAAGAAACTTGTCACGTAAACCCATAACATGGTAATATAGATTCTCGAGCATCAAATCAACATTTTAGAACATGAAAACACCCTCAAAAGCAAGATGAATGTCATAGCCCAAAGGTGCAAATTTTATAAATCAACCTTGTTCATATATCTACGTGCATAGATTAAAGGTTTAAGCAGGAATCTTGCATATACTAATTCAGCAAGCTTAATCAAGTGATAGTGCATCAATTAAGACTCAAAATCCACCTTTTAAATGCTAAAAATTTATGGAATAAATTGGTTTATGGTGCTGCCCAAAATAGGGCAGCCCATACAAATCAGTTGAATTCAAGTTTCGTGCACCAATTTCATGTAGAATTAACATATAGGCACATATAATTAAACTACAGGTTATGTGTCATCAAAATAACAAAATTTCACACTTGAATATACGAGTTATCATCTTGAAAAATTGCAATCAAAATAGTGCACACACTTGAACATAAGAGATTCACAAAGCACATAGTGAAAATTGCATTTTACAAAGAATCAGGTTCACATAGCATTTATACAAACAAACCTCAAAATTTTGAACCTTAATCACTCAAAAACTCATGTTAACATGCTTTAATACTTATAGCATCATCAAAAGACATAAAAACACCATGAAAAGTAGTTCAACAAATCAATCATTCCCTGCCCTATATGTGGTTGTGAGTTTCATGGTGATGCACAAGAACGTTTAATTCAATGTCATGCAAGAAAACATGTTCTAATGCACAAAAAAACAAGTATAGATGATTAGAAACACAAATCCTTAAAAGAAATCATCATAAACCCAACCAATCACCAACTATTATTAGAACATAAAAATAACCACATATATTCTGAAATAAAGACTCAAAAATCCCAAATAACCCAAAGAATTGCATGAAACACATGCATGAAACCTAAAAAGGTGAAATGAAAAACCCTACTTGTATGGTGAAGTTCAAACTCGAATTCACCAAGGGTAAGGCAGCAACTTGGCTTGTGTTTTAGCACCTCTTTGAAGGCTTGAATGTGAGCTTTGAGGGTGTGGGGTGATGGGGCTTAAGGGTGGTTAGAAAGGATCAGGAGTTGGTGGTGTTTTAATGGAGTTTTGGTGGTGTTTTTGGAAGAAAATGGTGGAGGAAGAAGAAGAAATGAGCTTGTAATATCTTGTTAAAAATAAAATGCCTATTTAAAAAAAAGTTAGTAACCAAAAACTTGTAAAAATTTTCATAGCTTATGTTTTGGGTATTTCCTTTAATTACTTTTAGGAATGTAGTGATAAAAGAATTAAAATTGTTAGATAAAATTTTTAGAGGTGTTTGTAAAAAAGAAAGGACCACGGTGCACCATAAGAGATATGGTGCACCATAAACCCCTCTCCTCCTTCTTTTTCCCATCTAGAGCCTTCTCTCACTGCTCTTCCTTTCTTTTCTTTGTTTTTTTCCTTTCTACTGTTACGTCTTTCATTTTTCTCCCTCTCAAGTTCGTGTGTCTCTCTCTTACTCTCTCAATCTCATCCTTCTCCCTCAACCCACCAGCTACTATTTCATCGCCTATCTCTCCCCCACCTTCAACACCAGGGAGTCTCTCCCTCTTTGACATTTTCTCGGCTTCTTTCTCACTCTCTATCTGCGGTTTTCTCTCTCTGCGTGCTCCTTTCCCCACCACGATTCAACCTTCTAGCAAAAAGGGACTTTGATTTTACGCCTCAAACTGCCCACCGCTGTAGTGGTGACCACTCCATCTCTTTATACTGGTTTATTCTCTTTGAGGAATTAATAGACATAAGTTGATCCTCTTTTGGTACTGGAAAAATTAGACAATCTATGTGAAATTAAGTATTGAATCATAAAGTTAATTTTTGGGGGTGGGGTATAGTGAGTAGATTAATAGTTAGAATTTGAAATTTTTGGTTTGCCAATAGAGTTATTTAAATTCTCTAGTGACTAAAGGAGTTAATAGGAAGAATATGGTAGTGGCTTTTGATTAAATTCTATTGAAGAGGTTAGACATAGAGGGTGGAGATTAGATTTTAAACCAAATCATGTTTAAGTTGAGAATAATTAGTTATGTATGATTTATATCCCCCAGGAGATCAACTCGCAAGTTTAGCAGCCCACAAGACGTAGATAGAATGCTCTCTGATATTTTGTGAGTGGACAATGCCTCTATGGCATATGGTTATTTTTTTTTTTTTTTGCAATTAATATTAGTCTATTTTAGTATATATTGACCGCCTATTGTTATATATTTAGTTTATCATGATATTTTGACTAATGATATGATTATCAAATAGTTTGATATATCTATCAATTCATGGGTGGTTGTTCTAGTTTTGAAGAAATTTTACTAGTATACAATTATTGAAGGTTCTGAAAGCTTTTTAGAAGATACTACGAATTGCATAAACGGAAGGACCAGCTCTGATCTTTTGTTTGGATTACTAAATAGATTTGTTGAATAAATTATATTTTGGATTTTTGAACTTGGATGAATACTTTTCTTCTTCGGAAATTGATTTGATATTTGTTATTTTAATTTTTATTAATATCCATTACCTTGGTTTCTATATACTTTGTGGGAGGATTCTCAGTCAAATGGTAGCTAGCGGTCGCTGACGCTAGCCCTAGTGCACCTTCGTTTGAACCCAGCTAGCAGGGTGTTGCTAGCTTGGTGTGTGTGTGTGTGAGGCCTACGCACACTACCGACTTAGATCTGATCTGAAGGGCTAACCCTTATTTGGATGTTTATCAGAATTGGAAGCCTCCCTGCTTTGGTATTTGAGAAATATGTTTTAAAGCTATGAAAATAATGTAAATTCTTTATATATATGCGTAGTTTCTAATGTTGATTTCTTTTTACTTACATATTATTTAAAACAATGATTCCTTGGTTGTGCTTAGTTCGTGATATTAATGCTTTATTATGGATAGCTTACTTTTCTTCTAGAGCTTGTCCTCATATGTTATAGTTGTATTGCCCCTCATTGAGTCGGTTGGACTCACTCCCTCTTTTTCTTTCCTATTTCAGACTTCGTCCCAGCATCTACCTCAGTTCCTCCAACTTCTTATAATTGGTCCATAACCCACAGGCAGGATCTTGTGACCTAATAATTTATTTTTATAAGATATGTATATAGGGCTTATGGGTTTTTTGGGAATTTGTTTTATTTAGTGAATGGGATGTAAATAACAAGTATAAATGTGTGAGGATATATATATATGTATGTATGTATGTATGTATGTATATATGAATTACAAGAAAGTGCTCCGAGAGCCTCAATTTGTATTTGTTGATTGGTGGTCTAGAATAAGTTTGTCTTATATAGGGAAGCTAGAAAAATAGGGGAGGTTCTATTCATTTTCCGTAGAATAGCCATAGTAGTCTTACTAGAGGTTTACTACCCTTAGCGCCAGTCACAACTCCAAGGTAGGTCGTGATAGAGCTGTGGCTTTTTGGGGGTGTTAGGGGCTGAGGATAAGCGTTCTAAAGTGTGATGAGGTCTGATGGTGTAGGTCTTTTTGTAGACAAAAAGTGATTTTAGTTAGTCTTAATCATAGGATAAGTTATTGACTTAATTAGGTAGTTTTGTTTGTTAATTAAGCCACCAATGATTGATTAATCTAATCACCAATTAAAACTGATTTGGACATGATATAATACTCATATGATATGATGATTAAGATTTAAGAAAAGATAAAAATGGTTTAAGGCTTAATTAGTGCATAATTAGCAATTTTTCTAAAATCTAGATTAGACAATTTAAGCTTTAATTAATAAAATAATTAGCAAATGATTATATTTCTTTAATATATCATCAAATCATATTTAATTATGTGTTAGATGATATTCTGAATTTTTTCATAATTTTTCTATAATTTTTAGTATTTTAGTGAATTTTGGCATTAATTATGCCCTTTTTGAGTTAATTAACATAATTAATTACCTATAAATTAAAAAAATAAAATTCTGATGCTAACCCCATGTGCAGCTATGCCATTCTAATTAGATTAGAGGACAAAATTCTTCAAAATCTAATTTGAGTCAAAGAGTTCTTGATTTTGGTAAAAACTAATTAATGTAAAACTGACTTTGATAATGAGATCTAGTTGGTTTTTAACCAATTCTGTTTTAATCTAGCTCAAATTGAACCAAGGGGTTTAGGGCTGGTTAAGGGACATGTTAGGGTTTGGTTAAGGCTAGGTTTAGGGTTTTATTTTATTTATTTATTTTATTTTATGTTTTATGAGTTAATTATGGCATTTTTTATACAAATTGATAATTCCTTGTAATAAGTTGTATTTTTAGTTAATTTTTATTTAATTTAGGGTATAGTTGTTTAGTTTGGTTATTATTTTGTGTTATTTTCGTTAAGTAGTTTAGATTAGGTGGTATTTTTATTTTATGTTATTTTCTTATATTTTAGATGCTTATTTATGTTTTTGGTCTACTTGTTATTAAGTAGAAGCACTCAAGTCGGAATTTGGAGCCATGAAAGAGCTTTTCTTGCATAAAATCAATACCTTTCAGTATTGAAAATTCGATATCTAGCTCTCCAGAAGTTGGATTATAATGATTCAAGATTCTTTGAAAAGAAGAGAATAAGATCTCCAACTTTGTTGTTGGACACTTTTTCCAGTTCTCGAGTCTTCTAGGAGAAAAAGGCGAAACAAAATTGAAGCTTCATATTGTTTTTGATATTGTTAAGTCTGACCTTTCATCACTCTTTCACTTGTATCTTAAGCTACAAAAATCCGATTGAGATGATTCTTGTTGCGTTAGAAAGCTTACTCAAATATCTACAATCGCTATTTCTACCTCCAAGGCCAAATTCCAACTATTCGAACTGCTACAGAGCTTGGAAATGTATCAAAAGAGATTAGCGAGCGCGCTGCCTTGCGCTATAGCGCGACCCCGACTGCAGAATTAGTGGGCTCGGGCTGAATTTCAAGAAGAGGGATCCTTGGACTATAAAAGGCAACACTTAAGGTCAAAAATAGATCCCTAGACACTTCCAAACACCTCCCAAGATAGAAGACTTCTTCCAGAGAGATTGAAGATGAAGATTTAAAGATTCCAGAGCTCAAGTTCAACACGGAGAAATCCACATTGTAACATCCCTAATTTCCGAGTTCCGACATCATCTTCGAGTTTGATCAAATCCCATTCTCGACTTCATCTACGAATTTCAGATAAATGAGATTATTTCCGAGTTTGTCTTGCACAATTTCCAACTTCATGTCTTGTCCGATTTCCGATTTTATCTTCAATTTTGATTATTCCTGATTTCCGACTTCATGTTCTGGTTTCGAGATAAATGGAGTGGCTTCCGAGTCCCAATATCCGACTTCAAGTTAAAGTATATTGGGCATAATTTCCGACCTCCGATTTCAACTGGCATAATTTCCTACTTCCCGACTTAACCCTCAAGTCCGAACAACATGACTGTGATTCCCGATATCCGACTTCATGTCTCAAAGACAATGTACCCGGTTTCCAAACTCATAATTTATCTCCAACTTGTAGCAACATGTACCCGAGTTGCGACCTCAGACCTTATATTTCAAAATAGTGTACATGGTTTCCGATCTTAACAATACCAGCATCCTCATTCCGACTTCCAACTTTACTCCTTATTGATAGTTTAACACAATGGTTACAAGTACAGACCTCCGAGTTGAATGTAACGAGTTCATAACTTTGAATTGATTTCCAAGTTGTACACGAGTTCCGATCTCCGAGCTTATTCCCAGGAGCCTTCCATTTCTACTAGCATTCCCAAGTTCAAATGGGGAGTTCCGAGATTAGGTCATTGTAAGTTGTATGACTTCCGATTTCCGAATTTATCCTCCACATTCAAATAAAAGGGACGCGGGTTCCGACTTTACACATGTAGAGTACGAGTTTCGATGTCATTTTTCGGAATATAGTGGAAACAAGTTCCACTTTAAGGCGACGTGGAGAGCAATTTTGAGGGCGACGTGCAGAGCAATTTTGCCACAAAAAGAGGGGAAAGTTGGCTGAAATTTAGCCTTGTGTTTCTAGGCCAATCAAAGCCCTCCAAGTTAACTACCACCTCAAGCTCATAAACTCATCTCTTTCTCTCCTTCAGTGTCATCTCTACGCTGCCTTCTTCCCCACTTCAGCTCTCTTTTTCTCTTCTCCACTCACCCAACTCCATCACTCCTTCAAGCTTAACAAGGTTCTAACAATTCAAGCTTCAACACTTAGCTCAAATCACACTCCAAAGAGGTAGGATTTCTACTTTTGTTCTTGAATCATTTGCACTATGGCTGTATGAACTTGTAGTCTTCTTCATGTATTTGATGATATATTAGATGTATTATGATGGATTATGATAGGATTTATATGAAATCTTGAGTTAGAATTATGGTTAGAAGGAGAAAAACTAGAAGGAATGGAGGATGAGGATGCTGTCTTGGTGAAGAGTCCTCGGCAGTCCGGATGGCGGAGTGTACGGCTCCGTCTACAGTGGGTTAAATCCAATAAAACTATTTTTAGATGAAAGTATACATCCGGGGCTTTCCATACATATATAATATAAGTCCATTGGATTATTATTGAGAGAGATATGAATTTTTGAAGTTTGACCTAGGAACCAGGACTTTCATCCGGGCAGGGTGACTTGAGGAGGGTGTAACTCGCCCTACACAACTCCAAATTGAGTGAAACTAACTTTGTTAGAAAGCTTACACATAGGCGAACATCCCAATATGAAATTCCAAGTTTTTTAGGTCCCAATTGTTTCCAGTGGTTTGAGGAAGTTACCCTATGTCCAAACTAAGCCAAAATAGGGTAGTTCAGGAAGGTCAATTTCCAGGATTTATAACTCAAGGTATACTAAAGAAAATGAAGTGAAACTTATTGCAAATGAAATATTGTCCTGTTATCTTCAATATGAGACCAATTTCATATGATTTGAGCTTAGTTTCTATTTTTAGTGAATTTATACTTCCCGGAGTGTAATTCGGGCTAGTGACTGAATAGGCTGAGGCAAAATTTGAATATCTTGAGTTATATAAATCAAAATGATATGGGACTAAAGAGGTTAGAAAGTAGACATATAGAGCTATGAGATATCCAAAATTCAGGTTTAAATGAGTTGAATAGAAGTAAAGGCGGATTATACAAAATTCGGGTAGAACTGAATAGAATTGGCAGAAATGATCAAAGTGATGGATTTATAAGTGTTAGTGAACATATAAGGTTTAAGTTGATGGTTACAAGTTTTACATTAAGAGATAAATAGATTGATTATATTGCTAGGGCTAATTTGTCTGTGAGAACTAGCACTATTCATGGGGAGATGGATCTGATCCGTTATGCTGCCAAATTTATGGCAGAAGTTTATGAATGTTTATATGCAAGGATGAATCTAAGTATGACTATGTATATGGAAACTCTATATTCAAGAATGACATAAGTATGATATGAGGTATATGAAAATAAATGAAGCATATGTATGAGTACATTCAGCAAGCCTATGCATACTATGTATGAGAATGAAAAGACATAAGTATATTAAATATGAATCCCTTCACTCGGAGGCAGTTAATTGAGATCCCTCCCTATGAAGGCAGTTAAATGATAAAACATGAATCCCTTCACCTAGAGGCAGTTGCATATTGAATCCCTCCCGGTGAAGGCAGTTAAAAGACAAAGATATGAATCCCTTCACTTGGAGGCAGTTGCACTTTGAATCCCTCCCTGTGAAGGCAGCTACCCTCTACCTTGGAGGCACGTGGTCAGATGAGATCCCTCTATATTGAAGGCACGTGGTCAGATAAGATCCCTCAATTTTGAGGCATGTGACCAGAAGAGATCCCTTCAATTAGAGGCATGTGGCCAGAATGAGATCCCCCCAAGACTAGAGGCACGTGAATCCCCTTGTGGGTGAGTCAGTGTGACGACGGTCACGGGTAGAGCTGACAAGCTCACTCCAAGGCCAGGCTACCCAAGGGCAGTAAAGGCTAAAGATTAAAGACTAAAGACTAAAGATTAAAGCATATACAAGCACCCCACTCACATGAGGCATGGCATTGACCCAGCTAGCGTGAGTATAGGGGATAGAACTTACATGAGGCATGGCGTGACCCAGTTAGTGTAAGTATCGAATACAGATCCCATATTCCTAAGGAACGTGACATAGCGATCACGCTCTGATAGGGTATGACATAGCGATTATACTCTGGAATGTTGCACGTAAAAATTTTATGATGAAAAGGAAGATAAAGAAAGAAAAGTAAAGTTATGTGTAGAAGTTATGTCTCCAGGGTATTGATGCTATTGTATTTTATTATGTTTCAGTTATTATTCATAATATAATTCATAAATTGGTGTTGTATGGGCTCTCTCAAATGACAAGTCTATGAGTAAAACTGAACTTTGCTTCGGATAGTATATTTTCAAACTATAAAATTAAACAGTTCATATAGCATGTTCACCTTTTTTATAATAAACCGAAGCAAACTGGAGATGACAACGATGACATGATGTATGATAATTAGAGAATCCTACTGAGAATTTATAATTTTCACCCCTATTTCCGTGTTGTCTCCAGATAGTTTCAGAAGTTTCCGAAGACGGCTGAAGTTGCTGTCAGATGAGGTCCGCTCAGGTAACAGTAACATCTCCAGGATGTGGTACAATGTCTTAAGCATAGTACTATACTTTGAAGAGTGTTACACACGTTCTTCCAAATCTCTTGTTTCTAACTTCAATACTTTATGGCTTTTGTTTCTTCTATCTTCTCATCTTCATACTCTTTCATCATTTTCTTTCTTTAGTTATGAACTAGTTTTCTGTTGCTAGGGCGTTAATGGACCCTTTTTGTATGACAAGTTTACTCATGGATTAATGTTAATCTTGTTTTCTATCTCTATTGCTTAGTGTTTTTGTTTGTTCTTAATGATTTTAATTGCTTGATCACCAATTAATTGATTTGGGGATTTATAATAACTCGAGAGAGGGTTTGTGAATAGAGCCTCTTAACATAAACACCGCGAGCTGAGCGAAAACTAGAGATAGATAAACGTGGTTCGTGCGGTCTATATAGGAACCCATAGAGCTTTAACCTTTACCTAGATTAGTATGTGCTAAGAGATTAAGCGATCAGTTTAGGATAAAGAGTATTGCTTGATCTCGAGAGAGGCTAGGAATAAATTAAGGGGAACCGACCGTGAGTCAATTAGGATAGAAACTGATTAACGGACATTCATAGTAAATGTGTCTATAATAGGTGAAATTAATTAGCCCTAGCATCCATCCCATTGCATTTATCCACACTGTTAGAATTTTTTGCATTAGTATTTTTCTTATTTATTTTATTTTATTTTTATTTTAATTTCCTCATCAGTAATTCCATTCTATCCAAATAGTTATTCCCTTAAACTATTCGGCATTTGATCTATCCTCATGGGAACGATACTTTACTTATCACTTTATTACTTATACGATTCAGTATACTTGCCGAAGCCGCATCACAAATTGGCCTAAATTTTTTTCAAAAATAGCCAAGCCCAAATCAACAACTTCCAAGGTCCAATTTGAGGCCTATCACGTGGTCCATCAAGACCAGGCCTGGAACTCCATCACTTCTTGTCGTACTACAAGTTTAAGGAGTCTTGTAGGGTTTTTGGGGCCTATTTTGCACCTTAATAAGGTTATTTTTTTGTAATTATGTAAATAATGATCAAATTTGCTAAAAATTTGTATTTATCTTCAAAAATATACTAAAAATGTATTTATAATTTTTCTGGAATTTTTTGGTGTATTTTGGGTAATTTTTGGCCTTTTGTAAGCCTTTTAGCATTTTTTGTCCATTTCTGTCAGAGTTTTTATTGTATTTTTTTTTCTGTAACAAATGGCATTTCCATAATTTTGAACAAGTCCAGGGGCTTTCCATGTCATTTCACACTTGGATACCTTTGTGGCTCAATTGGTTGAGATTTAGGTTTCTATAGTTCCGCTATGTTATTCTACTCTACTTAATCTTCTATTCTGCTAATTCTATTGATGCGGGGATCTAAATGTCTTTTTCTAAAAGTTCTAGGGTCAAACTAGAAATAATCTCTAGCGTCTAAGTGTAATTACCAAAAATCCTAGGACAATTCCATAAATAACAAAAGTTTACACTATCGGGGCATTTTTGTCATTTCCTAATTTTAGTATACGACAGTGCCGTAATTTCAACGACAATATTACACTGCCCTATAGTTCTAAGTGTGAGGATCGTTATAGCATAGCATTGCCTAAGAAATTCTGGCACGGCCTAAGAAATTGTCACATTGCCTAAAAAATTTTAATTCAAAGATTATACTATACTATATTAAGAAAAACAGTGATGCTACATTTTTCCCCTCCTTGAAAAAATTTCGTCCTCGAAATTTAGTTATCTTAATTAAATATCTCTACATAATCACTTTGAAGATCTTCTCTTTCCCAAGTTGCTTCCTCTGGAGTTCATCCTTCCCACAAAACTTTTACCAAAGGAATTATCTTACCACCCTTGAGTTCCTTCAGACTCCCGTCCAAAATCTTAACAGGTCTAACGATATAGGTTAAATCATCTTTTAATTGCACAATCATTTTGGAGGAAATGTGAAGGATTTGGACAATACTTATTTAATTGAGACACATAAAAGACATCACGAAGGTTTGAAAGACTCAGAGGTAAAGCAAGACGATAAGCAACTAGACCAACTCAGTTTAGAATTTAGTAAGGACCAAGGAACGAGGACTCAACTTTCCAGTTTTTAGAGCCTTGCCTACCCCTGTCATAGGATATACCCTTAGGAATACATGTTCACCATCTTGAAATTCCAGAGGCTTCCTTCTCTAATCAGCATAACTCTTTTGCTAACTTTAAGCAGTCAGCAATTTATCCCTGATGAACTTAATTTGGTCAGTGGTTCTTTGAACAATCTCAGGTCCTAACATCTTTCTCACCAACCTTATACCAACAAAGTAGGGATCTACACTTCCTACCATACAAAACCTCATAAGGTGTCATTCTAATCCTAGAATGGTGACTATTATTATGTGAGAATTCTACCAATGGTAGGTAATTATCCCAATTTCCTTTTCAAGACAAGCTCTCAACATGTTTTCTAAGGTTTGAATGGTTCTCTCAGTTTGACCATCAGTTTGGGGGTGATAAGTAATACTAAGGCTTAATTTAGTACCAACAGCTCTCCGCAATGCTCCCCAAAACCTAAAGATGAACCTGGGATCTCTATCAGACACTATACTAGTGGGTACACCATGTAATCTGACAATCTCATTAACATATAGTTAGGCTAACTTGTCTAATGGATAGGTAGCTCTAATGGCTAGGAAACGAACAGACTTAGTCAATTTATCTACTATAACCCAAATACCATCATGACCAGAAGTTGTCCTAAGTAAGTCCATTACAAAATGCATGGCTATGTTGTCCACTTCCATTCAAGGATTTCTAAGGGTTGAAGTAAACCTAAGGATTTCTGATGTTCAATCTTAACCTTTTGATAGGTCAAACACTTTGCCACAAATTCTGCTATATCCTTCTTCATTCTTGGCCACCAAAAGAATTTCTTAAGGTCTCGATACATCTTAGTGGCTCTAGGGTGAATGGTATACCTATTATTATGAGCTTCATCTAAGATTGACTTCCTAAAATTTCCAACACTAGGTACACACAACCCATCATGATACAACAGAGCTCCATCTTCAGCAATACAAAAATCCTTCTGTTCCCTTTTAATCACTTGCTCCGAATGCATTTGCAAGAGCTGATCTTCTTTTTGACCTTCAATGATCTGCTTCCTAAGGTCATTTTCTATCCTCAACTAATTCAAACTCAAATGATCAGATTCTATAGTTACTGCAAGATTCAAATCCCTAAACTTCTCTAATAACTCCTATTCTTTAATCATTAAGCTTGACACATGTAGGGATTTCTTACTAAGTGTATCGGCAACTATGTTCGCCTTACCTAGGTGGTACTTAACCTAAAAATCATAATCCTTAAGAAACTTTAACCACCTTCTCTATCTTAAGTTCAACTTTTTCTGATCAAATAAGTACTTCAAACTCTTGTGATTAATGTAAACCTCAAATTTCACTCCATATAGATAATTGTAAGCTCCAATGCCCATCTGAAACCTTCTCATTACTAAAGACGTTTCAAGCTTTAAGGTTTTGATGAACTCTAAATCAAGCTTTAAGTCAATCTTTTCATAGTGAACGATTTGTTAGAACTAAACACGTTCTTTTGTGAGAAAAGTCATTTATCTCGAGCATAAATGTTTATTGAACCAAATAAAGCATCTTAATCCATTGTACTTATCTTGAATATGCTTAAATCGGATCAACCGCTTTGTGTTTTATATGATTACTCACTTAAGAAGCAGACAGAAAATTTAGAAGGGTGATGTTATAGCATTAGAAAGGAAAAAACATGCCATGAGAAGGATCACACTTTATTTAGAAGGATGACTTTTTCCAAAAAGGTGATAATCAGAAACATGCTTCCCACGAAGTACCTTACCTTGAAAGCTTCTTCCACATGATTCTTTGGTAAATTCAAAATGTCAAATATGATTTGACAAGATCCAAAAGAAACACTGACAAGCTTGAAAAGTTGGTGAACTCTTCAACGACTATTTTTCCTCTTATGTGTCATCTCTACTTGTTGAAAAAAAAAACTACAATTTCTCTTTCTAATCATAGACCAGTGGATCAAAGTAGCACAAGGCTCAAGATCTATGTCACGACCCACCTTGAGTCGTGACCGACGCTTGGAGGTGACGAACCTCCAGTAAGCCTTAAACATTAAATTTTCCGTGACAAATAGACAGAGTCTCCCCTATTTTTCCAGCTTCCCCGTAAAAGCTATACCTGTTCCAATAATCAACCAACACATATATCCAATTTGAGGCTCTCAGAGCACTTTCAAGTAATTTGCATATATCTGAATATTAGGCATTCATTCCACAATAGCAAAATAATTTCGTCTAGCTATTCATACATGTGGACATATAAATATATACATCTTTGACTACTACAATTACCCAGAAACATAGCTTACAGAGTAAACAAGTTCCTATACACATATCCCTTCCAAAAAGAATGTCAAGCAGTAGGATCCTGTCTGTGGATCGTGGAGCAATTCTAAGGTGGCAGTTATATTCAAAACATCAAAATAAAGGCAAAAGAAAAGCCCTTACATATAGAGGGGTTGTCAAAAAGTGTCTGCACCCTACACCACTGGAAGGCCCGAAGCATGCACCACACTAAGATCTGAAATAAGAAGGGAAAATAAGCGAGTCTAACTGACTCAGTGAGGGGCAATGGTGCTATAGCATATGGGGACAAGCTCTAAAATAAAACAAATTGCATATAAATAAAGAGTTAATATCAAAACTAAGTATAACTAGGAAATTAACATAGAACTATGCAATATGTGAGGAATAAATATTATTTCACAATTTGAATGACAATTCTCAAAATAAATAGAATTAATATTATCTTACAATTTCGAAAATATATCTCTTAAATGTGAATATCAAAGCAGGGAGGGTTTTAATTTTGAGAATATCCAAATAAGGGTTAATCCCCTCAGATTTGACTGAGTCGGCGGTGTATGTTGGCCTTACACACTCACCGAGCTAGCAACACCCATGCCAGCTGGGTTCGAACCAAGGTGCACCAAGGTTAGCATCAACGACCGCTAGCTACCGATTAACTTAAAATCCTCCCACAAAGTATATAGGAACTAAAGTAATAAATATTGATAAAAGCTAAGTAACACATATCAAGCCAAATTTTTGAAGAAGAAGAGCATTCAACAAGATTCGAAAATCCAAAATATAATTTACTTAAACAAATCAGTTTAGTAATCAAAACAAAATATCGGAGCTTGTCCTACCGTTTATAAAATTCATAATCTCTTACAAAAAGCTTTCTAAACCTTCAATAATTGCATACTAGTAAAATTTCTTCAAACCAAAATAGACATCCAAGAATAGATAAATATTTCAAACCGTACATTAATTATACCACTAAATAAAACATTCATAGTTAATGAGATATATAAAAATAAGCTATCAATATATATAAAAATCAAACCAATATTAATTGCATATGAAGACCATATGCCATAGAGGCATTATCCACTCCCAAAATATCAGGGAACGTCCGACTTATGTCCTGGGGGCTGCTGAACTCGTAGGTTGGTCTCCTGGGGGATCTGAAATCATACATAAGTGGTTATTTACAATTTAAATATAAATTTGGTTCCACTTAGAGCAATTTCTCATCTACTAATTTCTATCCTCACTCTCACATAATCACCCTATTAGTTTAACTAATAACTAGCAAGTCAATCTAATTTACTTCTAAAGTCGGTAATATCTAATTTATTAACTCACAACTCTGTTAATCTTCTCAATTTAAAAGTAAAGTTTCCAAGTCCTATCCACTCTTTACAATAAACTCACCCTAGAATCCCTCTATTCACCATCAAAATTACAAAGTCATAGACTAGTAACTTACCAAGAAAGTTGTGAATTTGGAAAGAGCAAAACCACCCTAGCCACTTAAAGCCAGAATAGCCAAAAATTGAAAGAGAAAGAGAGAGGGAGAGATGCAAACAGAAGAAAAATGCGAAAGAAGGGGTTCTGTGGCGCAAATAGACGATGTGGTGGTAGGGTAAGTGAGAGGAATGAAATGGAGAGAGCAAGATAGAGGAACGGTTATGAGAGAGTAAGAGAGAAGGACGTAATAGGGGGAAGGAAAACGAAAAAAGAAAATGAAGATGCGAAGCTGGGAAGCTTCTGGCGATGAAATCAAATAAAAGGGGGGCCTATGGTGTGCCATAGGAGTTATGGTGCACCGTGGTCTCCCCTTCCTTTTTTTTTTTTAAATAAAAGCTAATACTTCAAAAATTTTATCTAACAATTTTAATTCTTATATCATTGTATTAGGAAATACCCAAAAATGTAAACTATGAAAATTTTTAAAAACTTTCTTATTACTGACGTGTTATTCTAATTAAACATTTATTCTAAATCGGGTATTACATTCTCCCCTCCTTAGAAAATTTGGTCCCTGAATTTGGAAGGAGCATTACCTTGAGATAGGAATAGATGGGGATAAGAAGCATGCATAGAATCCTCCGTCCCCCAAGTTGCTTCCTCTATGGAGTGATTCCTCCAAATTACTTTAACTAGAGGTATTTCTTTTGAACGAAGTTTCTTCACTTGTTTATCAACAATAGCCACCGGCTCTTCTTCATATGTCAAGTTCTCATCTAACTGAATAGTGGGTGAGGATAGAACATGTGAAGGATCCGGCAAATACTTGCAAAGCATAGACACATGAAACACTAGATGTATCATTGAGAGTTCAAGTGATAATGCCAAACGATATGCAACAGGACCGACTCTTTCCAATATTTCAAAAGGTTCGATATAACGAGGACTAAGTTTCCCCTGTTTGCCGAGCCTCATAACCCCTTTCATAGGAGAAACTTGCAGAAACACATGCTCGCCCACCATGAACTCCAAATCCTTTCTCCTACGGTCCACATATGACTTCTGTCTGCTCTGAGCTACTAACAATCTTTCCCTAATCAATCGAACCTTATCCATGGCATCTTGGACCAAATCTGGCCTAATAAGTTTTGCCTCTCCAAGTTCAAACCACCCAATAGGTGACCTGCAACGTCTCCCATATAAAGCTTCAAACGGAGCCGTTTGAATACTAGTTTGATAACTATTATTGTAAGAAAACTCAATCAAACGTAGATAATTACTCCAACTCCCACCAAACTCCTAAATACACGCCCTTAGCATATCTTCTAAAATCTGAATGGTTAGCTCTGATTGTCCATCCGTTTGTGGGTGGAAAGCTGTACTAAGATCCAAACGGGTCCCCAAGGCTTGTTGAAAGGCTTTCCAAAAATGTGAAGTGAATTGAGGGCCTCGATCATATATGATAGATATTGGAATGCCATGAAGTCTAAGGATCTCATCAATGTACAACTGAGCATATTGAGCAGCATTGATCATTGTTTTCACTAGAAGGAAGTGAGCTGACTTAGTCATTCGATCAACAATTACCCAAATAGCATCATGTCCTTTAGGGGTATGCGGTAACCCTGTCACAAAGTCCATAGTAATTTTTTTTCATTTGCACTCTAGAATTTCAATTTGCTGGTGTAAACCAGCAGGTCTTTGATGCTCCGCTTTCACTTGTTGGCAGACAAGACAGCGAGAAACAAACTCAGTTATATCTCTTTTCATGCCTTCCCACCAATATAGTTGTTTCAGATCTTGATACATTTTAGTGGCACTTGGGTGCACGGAATATTTGGAATTGTGGGCTTCTTCCAGGATTGTTTTCTTCAAGTCCCCAATATTGGGTACACAAAGTCGATAACCAAATCGCAATACCCCTTCATTATCAATTTGGAAACCAGCACCCTTTCCACTCTTAACATCAATTATTACTTTGGTCATCTTAGGATCCTTTTTCTGAGCTTCTTGAATTTGTACATTAAGTGAAAATTGAGCCTTCACATGAGCCAGAAACACCCTTGACTCTCCAAGGTCAAAATGCATCATTCCTAACTCCAGTTTGTGAATATCTTTCACCAATGGTCTCTTGACAGGAGTTATATGAGCCAAACTGCCCATTGATTTCCTACTTAAAGCATCTGCCACCACATTGGCCTTCCCAGGATGATACAATATGGTGCAATCATAATCCTTAAGCAGCTCTAACCATCGCTGCTGCCTAAGATTCAATTCTTTTTGCTGAAAGATATATTTCAAACTCTTGTGGTCTGTATAAATTTCACAGGTTTCCCCATAAAGATAATGCCTCCAAATCTTTAGAGTAAAAACCACAGCAGCCATTTCTAAACCATGGGTGGGGTAGTTTTGCTCATGCCTCTTCAATTGTCTCGAGGTATAAGCAATCACTCGGCCATGCTGCATCAGAACACACCCAAGCCCCACTCTTGAGGCATCACAAAATACTGAGAACCCTCCTGAACCTAAGGGTAATACAAGAATTGGCCTTGAGGTCAAACAATCCTTAAGTTTCTGGAAACTAGCCTCACATTCGTTTGACCATTCATATTACACATTTTTTTGAGTGAGTCTAGTCAACGGAGCAGCAATCTTGGAAAAATCCTTAACAAATCGATGATAGTACCCAGTAAGTCCCAAGAAACTGCGAATCTCGGTCATAGAAGTAGGTCTTGGCCATTGTTGGATGGCTTCAACCTTCTTGGGATCCACCATGATTCCTTCACTAGACACAACATGCCCGAGGAATGCCACCTACTCTAACCAGAATTCACATTTTGAGAATTTAGCATATAATTGGTGATCTTTGAGAGTCTGCAGAGCGATTCTCAAATGATGCTTATGCTCTTCTCGACTTTTGGAATACACCAATATATCATCAATAAAAACAATAACAAAGTGATCTAGAAAAGGCTTGAACACCCGATTCATCAGATCCATGAAAGCGGCCGGAGCATTCGTTAACCCAAAGGGCATTACTAGAAATTCATAATGCCCATAGCGGGTTCGAAAAGCAGTCTTAGGAACGTCTGATTCTTTAATCTTTAGCTGATGATAACCTGAGCGAAGATCGATCTTAGAAAAACATGCTGCTCCTTGCAACTGATCAAAAAGATCGTCAATTCTAGGAAGAGGATACTTGTTACGTACTGTCAACCGGTTACGTTGTCGATAGTCAATACAAAACCTCAGAGATCCATCCTTCTTCTTCACAAATAGCACTGGTGCACCCCAAGGCGAAGTGCTAGGACGGATAAAACATTTGTCTAACAATTCTTGTAGTTGTTCCTTTAGTTCCTTTAATTCTGTTGGAGCCACACGATAAAGAGGTACAGTTATAGGTTGAGCATCGGGCACAAGATCAATACAAAATTCGATCTCCCTATTTGGGGGCATCCCTGGCAATTCATCAGGAAATACATCCAAAAATTCTTTGACTACCGGAATCTATGTGATGGAAGGGACTTCAAGTGAAACATCTCGCACCACAGCCAAATATCCCAAACACCCCCTTTTTAAGAGGTGCATAGCTCTTAAAGAAGAGATAAGTTTAGATGGGGAGGTACTAACTTTGCCTCTAAACTCAAAAGGTGTTTTGCTTGGCATGGCAAATCGCACTATTTTTTGATGGCAATCGATGGTGGCATGACAAGAGGCTAACCAATCCATTCCCAAGATAACATCAAAGTCAACTAAATTTAGAACAATCAAATCTACCTTGGAGTCTTTGCCATTTACAGTCACTAGACATGATTTATACACAAAAGTGACTAAGAGAGATTCTCCCATCGGAGTGCCAACCCAAAATGGTTGGTCTAGAGGTTCAGGTAGTCTTCCAAATCGAGAAGCAAAGTATATCGACACATAGGAATGTGTAGATCCGAGATCGATCAAAGCATGCACATCAAAGGAACAGACAGATAGAATACCTATTACCACCGCATTAGATGCCTGAGCATCCTGGCTAGTTAATGCATAAACCCTCAGCTGTCCTCTACCAGCTGAACCAGATCCTTTGCCCCAGGCACCTCTACCTCTACTTCCTCTACCTGCTGATCCGATGGCATCACCTCAGGATTGATTAGCAAGAGATGATGATTAAGGAGCAACAGGCTGAACTAATCCTCGGCCTTGACCTCTAGGTACTTGAGGACAATGCTTCCTCAAATGTCCATTCTGACCACACTGAAAACAAGCTGCTGTTATTCGATGGCACAATCCAGAATGCATCTTTCCACATGTTTGACATAATGGGACAGAAGGAGCTGAATGCCCAGAACTCCGAAGATTAGATTGAAATGTACTCCTAACCTGAGAACCTAATGTAGGAGCACTCATAGGAGATAGTTCAGAGGATGTGACCCTTCGCGGAGGAATGTGCTGTGTACCGTGATGGTTAGCTGTTCCATTAAAACTAGCACGACCAGAATAAGAACCCCGAGTCTTCGTTTTCTTGGTCACCTCCCTAGCAGCCTTCTTGTCTGCCTTGGCAGATTCAATTTCTAAGGCAGATAATGCTATAAAATATGGATCCGCCAACCCCCTAATAAATCTAGCAATTCTCATATGCTCATTATCTACTAAATGCAAGGTATGACGTGACAGCTGAGTAAATTTTGTGTCATAATCTGTGATAGTCATCCCCTGAGTCTGCGTCAGTCTTTTAAACTCTGTGGCAAGTCTTGCTCTTGTGCTCGTAGGAAGAAATCTTGTCATGAAAGCTTCAGTGAATTCTTCCCAAGTCATAGGCTGTGATCTAGCTAGTCTCTCCCATAGCAAGTTTTCCTACCATTATTCAACTACACCTTCCAACTGATAAGCTGCAAGTTCAATAGCTCTTGTAGTGGAACATCTCGATGCTATAATGGTTTTGCCCACTTTGTCTATAAACAGTTTTGGATCCTCAGTCACTAGATTACCCGAAAATGTTGGTGGCTTCAGGTTAAGAAACTCTTGCACGGACATCTTTATGCCAGGAAAGGGCGGAGCTTGTCTCTGCATATGTGGAGCAGCCCCTACTCGAGGTTATGGCCCCATAACCCCCACTAAAGTTTCAACCGCTTGCTGCAATCCACGTATTCTAGTAATTACTTCAGCTATACCCCCTTCAGGGGCTGGTTCTGCTACTCGCCTAGCCGTTCTCCCACAACCTCTACCTTTACCTCTACCTCTACCTCTACCTCTACCTCTGCCCCTATCTCCAGGCATAGGGGATGAGGCACTATCTGATCCTGCGTCTGAGGGCTCACTTTCCTCAGTCCGCTGCCTCCGAGATTGCACCCTAGGTGGCATCTCTACCTATTGAAGAGAAAAACACTTTAGATTCTTAAAAGAGACCATAAGAATTCAAATTCTCAAAGAAAATCAAAGGCATTCAGAAAAGAATTTCCTAAAGCCTCTGGTAGCATTGCATTTTGTGAAAATGGGCCAGCAACCATTTACACAATTGCAATAATACTAAAGGGCATTTGCTCCACCAACCACAGATAGACCTAACCAGGCTCTGATACCACCTTTGTCACGACCAACCTTGAGTCGTGACCGGCGCTTGGAGATGACAAACCTCCAGCAAGCCTTAAACATTAAATTTTCCGTGACAAACGGACAAAGTCTCCCCTATTTTTCCAGCTTCCTCGTAAAAGCTATACCTGTTCCAATAATCAACCAACAAATATATATCCAATTTGAGGCACTCAGAGCACTTTCAAGTAATTTGCATATATCCGAATATTAGGCATTCATTCCACAATAGCAAAATAATTTCGTCTAGCTATTCATACATGTGGACATATAAATATATACATCTTTGACTACTACAATTACCTAGAAACATAGCTTACAGAGTAAACAAGTTCCTATACACATATCCCTTCCAAAAAGAATGTCAAGCAGTAGGATCCTGTCTATAGATCATGGAGCAATTCTAAGGCGGTAGTTATATTCAAAACATCAAAATAAAGGCAAAAGAAAAGCCCTCACATATAGAAGGGTTTCAAAAAATGTCTGCACCCTACACCACTGGAAGACCTGAAGCATGCACCACACTAAGATCTGAAATAGGAAGGGAAAATAAGTAAGTCTAACTGACTCAGTGAGGGGCAATGGTGCTATAGCATATGAGGACAAGCTCTAAAATAAAACAAATTGCATATAAATAAAGAGTTAATATCAAAACTAAATATAACTAAGAAATTAACATAGAACTATGCAATATGTGAGGAATAAATATTATTTCACAATTTGAATGACAATTCTCAAAATAAATAGAATTAATATTATCTTACAATTTCGAAAATATATCTCTTAAATGTGAATATCAAAGCAGGGAGGGTTTTAATTCTGAGAATATCCAAATAAGTGTTAATCCCCTCAGATTTGACTGAGTCGACGGTGTATGTTGGCCTCACACACTCACCGAGCTAGTAACACCCCTACTAGCTGGGTTCGAACCAAGGTGCACTAAGGCTAGCGTCAACGACCGCTAGCTACCGATTAACTTAAAATCCTCCCACAAAGTATATAGAAACTAAAGTAATAAATATTGATAAAAGCTAAGTAACACATATCAAGTCAAATTTTTGAAGAACTAGAGTATTCAACAAGATTCGAAAATCCAAAATATAATTTACTTAAACAAATCAGTTTAGTAATCAAAACAAAATATTGGAGCTTGTCCTACCATTTATAAAATTCAAAATCTCTTACAAAAAGCTTTCTAAACCTTCAATAATTGCATACTAGTAAAATTTCTTCAAACCAAAACAGACGTCCAAACCGTACAATAATTATACCACTAAATAAAACATTCATAGTTAACGAGATATATAAAAATAAGCTATCAATATATATTAAAATCAAACCAATATTACTTGCATAAGAAGACCATATGCCATAGAGGCATTATCCACTCACAAAATATCAGGGAACATCCGACTTAGGTCCTGGGGGCTGCTGAACTCGTAGGTTGGTCTCCTGGAGGATTTGAAATCATACATAAGTGGTTATTTACAATTTAAATATAAATTTGGTTCCACTTAGAACAATCTCTCATCTACCAATTTCTATCCTCACTTTCACATAATCACCTTATTAGTTTAACTAACAACTAGCAAGTCAATCTAATTTACTTCTAAAGTCGGTAATATCTAATTTATTAACTCACAACTCTGTTAATCTTCTCAATTTAAAACTGAAGTTTCCAAGTCCTATTCACTCTTTACGATAAACTCACCCCAGAATCCCTCTATTCACCATCAAAATTACAAAGTCATAGACTAGTAACTTACTAAGAAGGCTGTGAATTTGGAAAGAGCAAAACCGCCCTAGCCACTTAAAGCCAGAATAGCCAAAAATTGAAAGAGAGAGAGAGACTGGTGAGGGAGAGATGCAAATGAAAAACGCGAAAGAAAGGGTTCTATGGTGGTGGCGGCGGCGCAAATAGACGATGTTGTGGTGGGGTGAGTGAGAAAAATGAGATGGAGAGAGTAAGAGAGAGGAACGATTGTGAGAGAGTAAGAGAGAAGGACATAACAAGGGGGAAGGAAAACGAAAAAAGAAAATGAAGATGCGAAGCTGGGAAGCTTTCTAGCGATGAAATCAAATAAAAGGGGGGCCTATGGTGTGCTAGAGGAGTTATGGTGCACCGTGGTCTTCTGTTCCTCTTTTTTTTTTTTTTTAATTTAAAATAAAAGCTAATACTTCAAAAATTTTATCTAACAATTTTAATTCTTATATCATTGTATTAGGAAATACCCAAAAATGTAAACTATGAAAATTTTTAAAAACTTCCTGATTACTGACGTGTTATTCTAATTAAATATTTATTCTAAACTGGGTATTACAATCTACAAGCTTCAACGATAACATCTCAAAGTCTATATAAAGCTGGAATATAAAGAAAAAGACAGAGATGCTATTTGAATTTTTCCAAAGCTACAAAAGTTTCATTTTTCAACCTTCTCGACTTTTTAAGCCACCAGAAAGTTAGTTGTTGTAACTTCTGATTGAAAATCTTCTCTGCTGATTTGCAATAGATAATTTTCTCATATTGAGAATTTAGAGAAGTCACACATGCAGTTCGTTATTGATCATACTCTAAAAAGAGATTAGTGTAAGTGCTCAAACACAAACCTTCTAATCAACTTCTTGTAACCAGACTCGATAATGATCAGGTGAGCTTGGAGAGGCTAGAAAAAATACTACTCATTTAGCTTGAAGAGGCTAAGACAAATACTACTTGTTTGTAAAAGTTTGGAAAGGCTTAAGAAAGACTACTCAGTTGTAAAAACTTGGAGAGGCTTGGAAAAAAGAATACTCGTAATATAAAAATCTCAACAAAGAGCTGGGGACTGGATGTAGGCATTTGTTTGACTGAACCAGTATAAATTCCATTGTGTTACTTCTCTATCTCCTCTACTTTATTTATTATCTTCACTTAGAATATAACACTGTGTATATTATAATCCTACTTAAACATATTTTAGTAGGCTAGACTACTTTTATTTCTAACCAAATTGCTTCTGCATTCCAAGTCTTAGACTTGAGAAAATTGTTTTGCTAAAAGTTTTCAGGTATAAATTTTTATCTAAAACACAATTCAACCCCCCATCTTGTATTACCATTTCCAGTAATTGGTATGAGAGCCTAACTCTGGGTTAAGCTTCCTGATGGTTGCAGAGGACAAGGATCCAACAAATGGCACAATAGATAAATCATATTGCTGGGGGTCACTCTATCAACTGCCCTCTATATTTTAATGGTGAAGACTATCCATACTAGAAGGACAAAATGAGGCTCTTCATTAAGTCTACAACCTTGGATATGTGGTAGATCATAGAAAATGGTGATTATATACCCACGACTAAGTAACCAATGCCTCAAGAGGTTGCCAATCCGGAACAACCTCCACCTATAATAGTCAGAACTATTCCAAGGAATGAATGGATAGATCAGCACAAAGTCAAAGTTCAAATGAATGCCAAGGCAAAATATCTTCTCACATGTGCCTTGAGAAAAAGCAAATATGATAAGATCATATCTTGTGACTCTACAAAGGGAAATCTAGGATAGGCTCCAAGTCCTTCATGATGGAATTGATCAGGTCAAGGAGACCAAGATCACCATGCTAGTTCATCAATATAAGATGTTCAAAATGCTGGAGCATGAGAACATTGATGAAATGACAACTAGATTTATGCATATCATAAATCAATTGAAGGCCTTGGGCAAAAGGTACAGAAATGCCGAAATGGTGAGAAAGATTCTGAGAAGTCTTTCAAAGGCTTGGCATCCAAAAGTAACTGCTATTCAAGAAGCTAAGGACTTGAATGTACGTCGTATGGATGCTCTCTTTGGGTCGTTGAAGACTCATGAGATTGAACTTACTGAAGTCTCTGAAGCGAGTACCAGAAAAGGAAAGTCTATCACATTGAAGTCTACTTAGAAAGGACTCCATCCTCCAAGGCCATGAAAGCTTCAAAAAAGTCAGAAGAAGATAAAGAAGACTCCTCTGAAGATCATGATCATAATAAGATCGCACACTTGGCGAGGAGGATATCGAGAGCATGGATTAAAAGAAAGAAAAAAAGCTTTGTTCCCAAAAAGGACAAGAAGAGTAAGGCTAAGCTAGATGAGATTATTTGCTTCGAATGCAAAGAACCTAAATGTAATGTCCTCCTCTGTACAGTACTATGCTTAAGTCATAGTACCCCACTCTGGAGTTGTTACTGTTACCTGACGGACCTTACTTGACAGCAACTTCAGCCGTCTTAGATCTTCTCGAACTATCTGGAGATAACACAGAAACAAGAGTAAGAATTTTAAATTCTCAGTAGGGTTCGCTAAGAAGTTTTGTACAGTGTCATCATTATTATCTCCAGCTGCTTCGGTTTATTATGAAACATGTGAGCATGTTTACTAGACTATTCAGTTTTATATTTCGAAAAATACATTATCCGAAGCAGAATTCATTTTATTCATGCACTTGTCATTTGGGAGAGCCAATACACAAAAAAAGTTATGAAGCATATTACGAATAATAACTATAACATATTCAAATATAATAACACTAATATACTGGAAACTTGAAATTTGCATCTGCCCTCACTTGTACTTGAATTTATGCAGATATACATAATTTTCTTTTCTTTCTTGGTCTTTCTTTACTTGTCATGCACATTCCAAAGTATGATCGCCATGTCACATTCCTTAGGATGTAGTTATCATGCCATATTACAGAGTATGATCGCCATGTCATACCCCATCGGGGTGTGATCACCATGTCACACTCCTTAAAATATATTAATCCTTCCACATCCCAGAGTATGATCGCCACCTCAGACTCCCTCGGGATGTGATCACCATGTCACATTCCTTAGGGGTGGGATCCTTATGCCACATTCCGGAGTATAATCGCCGTGTCATACCCTATCAGAGCGTGATCGCCATGTCACGTTCCTTCGGAATATGGACACATCATCATATCTTTTATCATAAAATCATACATACATAGGCTTCGTAGCTTAATCTCACACAATAATACTTGCTTAGTATTCATACACATCACATAACAGTATTAACACAATAACCTTTAGAACTATCACTAACTTCTGCCGAAAATTCGGTAGCATAACGGATCGAGTCCGCTTTCCCGTGAATAGTGCCAGGCTACCAGTAAAACCAATCAGGCAAAAGTTCAACATAGAGTAACAAACATGTCTCATTAATGTCAATCATGTAGGGGTTGGACCCTTATATATCACAATAATGTCAATAATGTAGGGATTGGATCCTTATGTCTATTCTGCCCATTATACCTATTCTGCCCGATTTTTGTAACTTAGGCCATAAATTCATTTTAGCTCATTTAGACCTTAATTTTGGATATGTTTAAGTTTCATGTGTCTATTTTCTAACCTCTTTAGTCCCATCTAATTTTGATAAGTATAACTCAAATTATTTAGGTTTTATCCTGGCCTGCCCAGCAGTTGGCTAGAATTGCATACTTAAAAGTAAAAATCCACTAAAAATTGAAACTAATCCAAATCATACAAAATTAGTCTCATATTAAAGCTAACAGGGTAAAATTTTATTTACAAAAAGTTCCATTTTATTTGACTTAGTAAGGCTCGAGTTATAAGCCAGTAAATCTGACCTTCCTGAACTACCCTGTTTTGGCTTGGTTTGGACATAGGGAATTTTTTTGGAACACTGGGAGCAAACGGGATCATATCTAACTCTGAAATTTTTATGGGACATTATCCTATGTGTAAGCTTTCTAAAAAAGTTAGTTTCACTCAATTCCAAGTAGTATAGGGCGAGTTATACCCTAAAAAATCCAGTGTGCCCAGAATCAAAATAAAAAACCTAGGTTGAGCTTCCAAAATTTATATCTCACTCAATACTAATCCAATGGCCTTATATGATATATGTATGGAAAGCCCTGAATGTCTAGTTTCATTTAAAATTAGTTTCATCAAGTTTAATTGGCTGTAGGCGGAACCGTACACTCCGCCGTACGGACTACCGAAGGGTTTTGGTTTTCCAGCTTCTCACATCTTTCTATTCTCATCCTTTCTTACTTCCTATTCGGTTTTAACATCATCAATAGCCAATAAACCAGCTAAATATCATCATATTCATTCAATCATCATATCAAGAATAGAGTAAATAGAGCCACCATCAGCCCTCCCCATACCCAAGAAGACAAGAACAAGTTGAATCCCTACCTTTATTTTGATGCAACAACTAGCTAGTCTTGAGTTCTAGTAAAGGATATGGATGCAAGAAGCTTGAGGGAGGCTGAATGTGGAAGAAGGAGATGAAGAGGATGAAGAAAAGAGGAGAGGAAGGCTGCTGGAAGAGGGAGCTCGAAAATTGGGTGGAGAAAGAAGGAAAAAATCTGATTTAATGGTGTGTCCTTGTAATATGATTGGTTTAGAATTTAAGGCTGATTTTCAGCCAAGTTTCCTCATGCTCTGTGGCCTTGTTTGCGCCACTTTGGGGGGTTAAGTGGCTGAGTTCTCAGCCACTTAAAGTAGGGTTCGTGAGTTAAAATTCTATTGGTTAGGTTCTGACAGTTTAAAATATCATAATCTTACCGATTTCCTTTAAATCGGTAAAATAGTTTTGAAGAATGTTGTGAGGTTTTTATAAGTTTCTATCTTAGTCCTAATTTCTCTAATTTTAACCTCTAATCAACTTCTAGTTAACCTTTAATTAACTTTTTAATTAACTCTACAAACTCAATAAAATCGAGTAAATCGATTAATAGTGTACATTAAACGTTTTGCGAATTTTAGGGCCTTCTATTTTTGTTTTTCAAGGCTAATGGCATTTTCATAATTATGGGTAAGTCTAGAGGCATTCCATGTCATTTCACATATGGATACGTCCGTGGCTCAATCGGCCGAGGTTTAGGTTTCTACATTTTCGCTATGTGATTCTACTTCGCTTAAAACCTTATTCTGCTAATTCTATTTACATAAGGACCTAATTGTCATTTTCTAAAAAGTTTAGGGGCAAAGTGGTGAATAACAAAAGTTTGTTGTTATTACTTCCTATTACGTTATATGGGGATGTTACATTACTACCCTCCTTAAAAAGAATTTTGTCCTCAAAATTCGATTATAAAACTAACTAGCTATTATTATAACAGTTTAAATAAAGTTCATACATAAGTACACAATAGTTATAAAACCACTTAGCATAATAGGATCAACTAAAACTAAATTAGCCAATTCTTTATTCTGATTTATCCCTAATTCTCGCCCTGGCTCCCTTGGGGTGTAGTCCCTTCTGCGTTTATAGCGAAAACTTTTCCCGAACGTTGCGGTTTAGGAGTCGATGGTTGGTTCTCGGGGCATTCTCTGATCATATGTCTTGGCTTGCCACATCTGAAACACACATATTGTTTAATGAGGCAGGGCTTATTTCCATGATTTTTCCCACACTTTGGGCATTGTTGCCTAACCATCGATTCCTGCAGCTGCTTGCCCTCATACTTGCTAAGGTGAAATTGCTTCTTTGGTGGTGAGACATCTTCAAGTTCTTGGTTTTCAGGTGCCGGCCTTTTTCCATAAGCATCAGACTGGGCAATCTCCAACTTCTTATTATAATCTTCCACAAGTCTGCACTTGTTTACCAAGGTAGGAAAATCCCTGATCTCCATAGGGCCTATTGCTGCGAGGATATCTTCCCTCAATCCGTCTTCGAATTTGACACACTTCCATGCCTCATCTGGATTCCATTGATAGATTGTGGAAAACTTGCATAACTCCTCAAACTTGGCAATGTACTCCGACATGCTACTACTTCCCTAGCAGAGTTGCATAAATTCCAACTCCTTGGCATTCTGAACTGATGGAGGAAAGTATTTCTGGTAAAAAGCGTCCTTAAACACAATCCAAGTGATCTCCATCTGGGATCCTTCTAATAACCGTTTCACACCATTCCACCAGAACTCTGTGTCTGCTTCGAGCATATAAGTGGCGAAGGCCACTTTTTGGTGGTCGATGCAGTCCAGAACAGAAAAGACCTTCTCCATTGTCTTAATCCACTCGTCAGCCTTATCAGGATGAAAACCTCTTCTAAAACTAGGTGGGTTTGCCTTTCGGAACTCCGCGAACTTGAGGTATTCCAGGTCCAATCCTAGGCCATTGGAGTTTCCACCGTGACCGACTCCAGGTTGTCTTCCCAGCTGGTCCATCATTTGGTGTGCTGCAGCAGCTTGTTCGTGCATAGCGTATGCCATCTCTCGTAGAGTGTCCATGAAGTTAGCAGAGTCTTTTGAAGTGCGTGCAGTTTGTGGCCTACCACGCCCCCTGGAAGCCATTTGCTCCTAATCACACACAACAAAAGATTGAGTTGATCAGGCTCAATAATAAGTTAAGTGTGACAGCAACTAATAACAATCATAGTTAGGCGGTCATGCATATCTAATTTCCTATATCTTATCTGAGCAGATAAGATTTATCACATTACATTTTCTACGGATTCCAGAGTGCACTAGAAGCATAGTCAGTTCAGCCCTCAGGTCTAGTTAGGATCGAACTGCTCTGATACCATTTTGTAACATCCTCCTCTGTATAGTACTATGCTTAAGTCATAGTACCCCACTCTGGAGTTGTTACTGCTACCTGACAGACCTTAATTGACAGCAACTTCAGCCGTCATAGAATCTTCTCGAACTATCTGGAGATAACACGGAAACAAGAGTGAGAATTTTAAATTCTCAGTAGGGTTCGCTAAGAAGTTTTGTACAGTGTCATCATTATTATCTCCAGCTGCTTCAGTTTATTATGAAACATGTGAGCATGTTGACTAGACTATTTAGTTTTATAGTTCGAAAAATACATTGTCCGAAACAGAATTCATTTTATTCATGCAATTGTCATTTGAGAGAGCCAATACACAAAAAAAGTTATGAAGCATATTACGTATAATAACTATAACATATTCAAATATAATAACACTAATATACTGGAAACTTGAAATTTGCATCTGCCCTCACTTGTACTTGAATTTATGCAGATATACATAATTTTCTTTTCTTTCTTGGTCTTTCTTTACTTGTCATGCACATTCCAGAGTATGGTCGCCATGTCATACTTCATAGGAGTGTGACCGCCATGTCACATTCCTTAGGATGTAGTTATCATGCCATATTACAGAGT
The DNA here is from genome assembly GCA_031439585.1 of Pterocarpus macrocarpus. NCBI lineage: Eukaryota > Viridiplantae > Streptophyta > Magnoliopsida > Fabales > Fabaceae > Pterocarpus > Pterocarpus macrocarpus. The sequence goes on along the minus strand of CM062519.1, from coordinate 35,632,301 downwards.
ATGATCGCCATGTCATACCCCATCGGGGTGTGATGAATTGGATTTTTATACTATTTTTATCCTTCATACTTGTCTCATTAATCCTCCTTTGTGCTTAATTGGTTGAGTTTAGATCATTTTCCTTTTTTTGGATCTTAGTGAGACTTAGTTAATTTTTGCAGCATTTCGGTTATTTTGACCTGCTTCATTTTTAGGATTTTCTGATTTTTCTAATTCAATTCTCAGGTAGCAAACAAGCTTATTTTGATCTGAGCTTTCTTGTGCTTCATTTGCATCCTAAAACTGATCTGATCCACCTCCCCTTGACCTAGTTTGAGTGCTTGTGCATGCTGGTTCTTGTGTTCTTGCATTTTTAGTGTTTTTCTTGCATTGCAAGTAATTCTGTCTGATCATGCATGACCAGGTCCAATCCTCAAAATTTGTGTGATATTGATCCTGAGATAGATAGAACATTCCATAGGCTCATTAGGAGTCAGGGTAGTGTGCACAGTCTTCATACTAGTCATTTGCATAGTAGTAGCTTGCATAGTGATAGTTTTAGTGAGTCTGCATCTGAATTCACTGACTTGAGTTCTGAGACTGACCAGTTGCTTCCAGAAAACATGGCTAACAATCATGATAGGACTTTGAAAGAGCTGGCAAGCACTGGATGTCAACTACCAAGCTCTTGCCATCCAATACCCGTAATTGCATGCGGATTTTGAGCTCAAATCGGGATTGATACACTTGCTTCCTAAGTTCCATGGTCCGGCCGAGAAGATCCACACAAGCATCTCAAGGAATTCCATGTGGTGTGCTCCACCATGAGGCCACATGGAGTTGATGAAGATCACATTAAATTGAAAGCTTTTCCTTTCTCACTTGATGGAGCTGCAAAGGATTGGCTTTACTATCTGCATCCTGGTTCCATTACCTGCTGGCAAGACATGAATAGGTCAAGCTTTCTAGAGAAATTCTTTCTCGCTTCAAGAGTCAGCTGCAATCGTAAAAGATATATGTGGCATAAGGCAGATCCATGGTGAGACCTTACATGAATATTGGGAGAGATTCAAGAAATTGTGTGCAAGCTGTCCACACCATCAGATTAGTGACCAGCTCCTCATTCAGTATTTTTATGAAGGTCTGATGCCAATGGATAGAAGTATGGTTGATGCTGCTTCTGGAGGAGCCCTGGTAGATAAAACCCCTGCTGCAGCCCGGGACTTGATTGCTAACATGACTGAAAATGCTCAACAATTTGGTACCCGAGCTATAGTGCCTACAAGAGGAGTGAATGAAGTGAATACCTATAATCCGAACCAGCAGAGGATGGAGAACAGAATAGATGAGTTGACAACTTTAGTGAGGCAAATGGCACTTGGTCGATCTGACCTCAAAGAATCCATACCACCACCAGCAAGCCTTTGTGGAATTTGCTATATAGCAGGTCATGCAACAGACCAATGTCCGCAGCTGCTGCAAGAAGGTAATGAAACAGTTGCTGGAATTTTTCCTGGGAGGCCTTATCAACAACCACAGAACCAGCAGCAGAGGAATTATGACCCCTTTTCTAATTTATACAATCCCGGATGGAGAGACCACCCAAACCTGAGGTATGGTAATGCTAATCAATTCCAGCAGCAGCAGCCTCAATATCAGTTCAAGCACAATGCTGCAGGACCAAACATGAGACAGCAGTATCCGCAACAAGCTAAACCAGACCAGCCACAAAGCAATAGCTTAGAACCAAGCTTGGCAGAACTTGTGAAGCAGATGGCAACCAGCAGTGTTCGGCCAAAGAAAGAACGAAGCCAAGATCCGTAGTCCGCAAACACAGATTGGTCGATTGGCTACAACAAAGGAATGAGCTGAAATCCCAAGGTTACGGCAACCTCCTCCCAATCCGTGAGCAATCCAAGGAATGTCAGTTCCATCACTCTGAGAAGTGGCAAGCAACTTAAGGTTCCTGATGTTGAACAACCAGATTCTGAAGACTATGCAGAACAACCAAGGATACAAGAAAAATCTGATTCTGCAGAATCATAGGAAAATTATGCAGAACCAAGCAATAGCAAGCAAGTTGAACAAAGTGAGAAATTGCCACTGCCCTTCCCCAATAGAGTGACACAAAACAAGAAGCGGCGAAGCACTGGACAAGGAGATCATGGAGACATTCGTAAAAGTTGAAGTTAATATTCCACTCCTGGATGCAATCAAGCAAATTCCCAAATATGCAAAGTTCCTCAAAGACTTATGCACTCATAGAAGGAGGCTGAAGGGAAATGAAAAAGTTAGCATGGGCAGAAATGTATCCGCCATCATCCAACCGAGCATTCCACCTAAATGCAAGGATCCGGCACTTTACCATCCCTTGCACCATAGGGAGCAAGCAATTCAATCAAGCCATGCTAGACCTTGGTGCTTCAATCAATGTCATGCCAACATCGGTTTACAAGTCCTTGCACATGGGAGAGCTCAAGCCAACAGGAGTGGTCATTCAACTAGCCAACCGGAGCACAACCCACCCTCAAGGAGTTTTAGAAGATGTTTTGGTGAGAGTAAATGAATTGATATTCCCTGCTGATTTTTATGTGTTGAATATGGAGGATGACATGCATATTAATCAACCAACATTGATCTTAGGTAGGCCATTTCTTAAAACTGCAAAAACTAAGATTGATGTGCATTCTGGTACCTTGTCAATGGAATTTGGAGATAGCAAAGTGAATTTTAACTTGTGTGATGCCATGACATTCCCACCGAAGAGCATTCTGCTTTTTCACTTAGATATCATTGATTCATTGGTTGATAATGTGCATGAACATTTGTTGGATGATTTTCCGAAATTGTAGGCTTTCAAGATGAATTTCAATGTTACGATTGTGATGGAATTCATGATAAATGTGTTGTTTGTGCCGAGATTGATGCATGCCTCCATGATTCAGATTCAACCATTTAATTATGCTAATTTACATGCTGAAATTTCTGGTTCTGCTTCGTTAATTCCAACTCGATTGTGCTTTGTAGACTTGAAGTGCGCTTTGTAGACTTGAACTCTGCAGTATTGATTTAGTTTCGCAGTTTCAAGTTGTTAACCTCGCTATTGAGAGTGCAAATTCTGCTATTGCTGCACATTTTGGAACTTCACGTTGAGAATTACATTTCTGAAATTTCTGTTACTACAGTTTACATTTCAAATTTCATTCTTCGATTCTGTTTACGCAATTTACATTCTGAAATTTCTGCTTCTAAAAATTCCATTTCGATGCTATTAATTCTGGTTCGCTCTTGTTGATGATGTCCATTCCAGCTCTGCTTTCGTCCCAACACCGGTAAACTCAAACTCCATGAATATTGCCGCTAACAAACTGCTTTCAGCTTGCTTAGATTCTGCAACTACAAATTACGAAGTTGTAAATTCTGCATTTTCTCATTGCAGAAAATTCTGGTTTGGTTGCTATTCCTTCGCTTTTAAATTCTGCATATAGTGACTCTATTTGTGCAGATTCTATGGATCCAGTTACGATAGTATGGATGAATCCACTGCTTTTCTTGATTCTAATGCCATTGTGCAAGATTCTTCATGTGTTGCAAAGTCTTTGAAATTAAACAAACAGAACAAATTCCAAGATTAGCACCCTCCATACAAGAGCCACCCACCTTGAGTTGAAGCCTCGCTTAAAAACTTGAAGTATGCATTCCTGGCACCCAATGAGAAGTCGCCAGTCATCATAGCCAAGGATTTGCTTTGCCGTAACAAGAGGAGAAGTTGTTAAACATTCTAAGGCGTAACATGAAGGCTTTAGAAATTTGGACATTGGCGGACATACCGGGATTAGCCCTCTACGTGCATGCACGTAATTCGCTAGAAGAGGGTGTGAAACCGGTGAGGCAACCCTGCAGGAGACCAGATCCTCTCGATCTTGGATGTGGTCAAGAAAGAAGTCAAGAAGCTTCTAGTCAGCCGCATCATTTATCCAATTTCAGACAAGAAGTGGGTGAGCCCTGCAAGTTGTCCCCAAGAAGACCAGATTACAAGAGTGAAGAATTCGGATGGTGAGTCTGGTACCCACACGAGTGCGAGCAATACCGAGAGTCTCAGATTGACTATAGGAAGTCGAACCAAGCCACCGTAAAAGACCACTTCCCTCCGCCTCTTCATCGATCGGATGCTAGAGAGATTGGCGGTCGGTCTCACTACTGCTTTCTTGATGGTTTCTCTGGCTATTTTCAGATTCATATTGCACCAGAAGATCAAGAGAAGACCACTTTCACCTGTCCATTCGGCACATTTGCATACCGGAGGATGCCCTTTGGCTTATGCAACGCCCCAGGTACATTTTAGAGGTGCATGGTGAGTATATTCTCTGACTTTCTAGAGGACTGTATGGAAGTTTTCATGGATGATTTTACTGCTTACGCTCTTCTTTTGATGCATGTCCGATAGCCTGGCTAGAGTTTTAGGTAGATGTGTTGAATCACACCTTGTCTTAAATTTTGAGAAGTGTCATTTTATGGTTAGGCAGGGTGTGGTCTTAGGTCATATTATCTCTAGGGAGGGTATTTCTGTTGATAAATCCAAGATAGATGTCATGGCTTCTTTGCCTTACCCCGCATGCGTCAAGGGAAGTGCGGTCTTTTCTTGGCCATGCGTGTTTCTATAGGCGATTCATCCAGATTTCAGCAGAATAGCACTCCCATTATCCGCATAATTGCGTAGGAGGTTGACTTCGATTCGATGATGAGTGTAGGAGGGCATTTGACGGTGAGCAAAGACTCATCTCTCGCCTTGCTTCAACCGCCGAATCGGGAGTATGCATTTGAGCTGATGTGTGACGCTTCCAACTTTGCGGTTGGAGCGGTTCTTTCACAAAGGGCCTGGAAGATACCCCATGTTATAGCCTATGCTTCCTGACCTTGGACTCAAGCAGGCCAACTATACCACCACTGAGAAGGAGCTTCTAGCCATTGTCTTTGCTTTAGATAAATTTCGTGCTTACCTTTTGGGAACTAAAGTGACTGTTTTTTCTGATCATGCAAAGATCAAGTTCCCGCCAAGAAGCTGATGCTAAGCCTAGGCTCATTAGGTGGATATTGCTGTTGCAGGAGTTTGATATAGAGATCAAGGACAAAAGTGGAGCCGAGAATCTAGTAGCGGATCACCTGAGCCGTATCCCGCAGACCCTAGAGCCTCTTCCTATCCGTGAGACCTTTCCAGATGAGCACCTGCAGCCTGCAAGGTAAGGACCCATGGTATGCTGATCTAGTTAATTATCTGGTATGCTGAGTTACCTGCTTATTTTAAAAAGCATCAGATAGATAAACTTAGGAGTGAGGCTAAGTACTATATTTGGGATGATCCGTACTTGTGGAGGATGTGTAGTGATCAGGTCATTCAACGTTGTGTGCATGAGTCTGAGATGCCATCTATTTTACAGTTTTGTCACACTCTTGCCTGCGGTGGCCACTTTGGTCCACAATAAGACTGCTAGGAAAATTTTAGATGCAGGTTTTTACTGGCCCACTTTGTTTCACGATGCCTACACATATTGTAGGAATTGTGAACAATGCCAGAAGACGGGTAGTATTTCCCGTAGGAATGAGATGCCTCAGCAGCCCTTATTGTTTTGTGAGATATTTGATGTTTGGGGTATTGATTTTATGGGGCCTTTTCCTGTTTCTTTTGGTTTTGTTTACATATTACTGGCTGTTGATTATGTCTCTAAATGGGTGGAGGCCAAGGCCACCCTGACCGATGATTCTCATGTTGTCATAGATTTTGTCGATCACGATATTTTGGTGTCTGGGTGCCTAGAGCTATCATCGTGACTGTGGAAGCCATTTCTGCAACCTAACATGGCTACCTTGTCAAGAAGTATGGTGTCACCCATAAGGTCTCAACACCATACCATCCGCAGACAAATGGACAAGCGGAGGTGTCCAATACAGAGTTGAAGGCATCTTGGAGAAAACTGTTCACCAACAGAAGGACTGGAGCAAGAGACTTGAGGATGCTTTATGGGCCTATCGCACTGCCTACAAGACACCTTTGGGGATGTCCCCCTATAGGATTGTCTTTGGTAAGGCATGCCACCTTCCAGTAGAGATCGAGCACAGAGCTTATTGGGCAGTTAAACACTGCAACTTGGATCCGACCATCCCGGCTTCATAGAAAGCTCCAGCCTTCGTGAGTTGGAGGAGATCCGTTTAGAGGCCTATGAGAATGCCCGCATGTATAAGGAGAAGGCCAAACTCATCCATGATAGGATGTTGTTGCGGAAGGAGTTCTCAGTCGGCCAGAAAGTGCTCCTCTACAACTCCCGCCTCAAGCTTTTCTCTGGTAAGCTTCGTTCCCGGTGGCTTGGTCCTTATATTGTTACTCAGATCTTTTCCTATGGTGCTGTGCAGATTGTGGAGCCTGGGACAGACAGAGTTTTTACTGTGAATGGCCACCGTCTGAAGCTATTTCATGAGGAGCTATCCGTGGACACCATTGAGGAGGTTCGCTTGTTAGCGGCCACCTATACTTGATAGGGATGTTTTCTTCTTCCCTCTCCTACTTCTTTCTAATTGCCTTGCATTCTATTCTATTGCATGACATTGAGGGCAATGTCGGGTTGAAGTGTGGGGGGAGGATGATTAGTTTTAGTTTATCTCTCGTGCATTTTTCCAGCTAGTCTTGCATTTTGGGTTTGTTTTTGTTGCTGAAATAATCTTTGCTCTTGTTCTTCTTTGATGAATTGATGGTTGTTGAGTTAGGACATTAAATATTGAGGTGGATGGAGTTCCAACATGATTTCATTTTTTCTTTTCCCTCTTGCAATGTGTGAATTGAGTGATTGATCTTGATTTGCTTGGATTGAGTATGATGAATACTACCCTTGTGAGCTTTTGAGCTATGTTTTGGATGGTTGCATTTCATACCATTCCTTTCTTTCTTGTGTGTCAACCCTCATAGTTTATGTCATTCTAGAACTTGCTTTGATTCTTCTTTGAGGCTACATTTTCATATGCATTCATGGACATGATAGAGGCATTTCTTTTCATTTTTAACCACTTGGCCATATAGCCCACCTTGCATTAATTCCCTTGTTAACCCCTTTGAGCCTTGTTGACCTTTCTTTCTTTGATTCTAGCACATTACAAGCCTAAACCCATTTGGAAAACCATGATTCTACCCAACCTTAGGGAATAGGAAGGCATTGGTTTCATTATCATTATTGTGTTGGAGATCAAGTGTGGGGGGGGTGCAAAATGAAAGTCATATATGCATCAATTGCAAGTGTGGATGGTTACAAATAAAGCATAAATTGCAAGTGTGCCAATAAATAAAAAAAAAAAAGAAAAAAAAACAACAACAACAAAAAAAAAAAAAAAAAGAGAAAAAGAAAGAAAGGGCGAACAAAATGGGAGTGTTCATGAAGGGAATGAATATGTTATGGAATGACTTTGGGAAACCCCCCACATTTGTGAACTTGGCTTATATCTTGACCAATATTTCTCCTATTATCTTAGGTTCTACCTTGTCATTTCCCTATTTTTCCTACCCTTACCTTAACCCCATTACAACCATTAATGAAGCCCTCTTGATTTGTGTTGCATATGATTGCAAGTAGTGGAGAAGTAGAAGATTAGCAAGCCTATGGTAATGCATGATCCATTGAGGTGAATTGAGTGAAACATTTCTACCCACACACTTGAGAGTTAGTGAGTTTCATACACTCACCCACCATCTTGTGAGATTCTTCATACTTGATCTTTGCACTTTGAGTGATGTTGCTTGGTTTATACTTTAGAGAGGTGGGGATCATTTGATTTGATTGTTGGAAAATTCTTGATGCCTCACATGCTACTTTGTCCCTAAACTTAGCACTTTTGATGATTCATTGGAGAATAAGTTTTTCCACTTTGGTTTGTAGTTGATTTTGGTATTTTCCTTGTTTAGTTTCCTTTAGGTTGAGTCTTGCATGAGGACATGCAAGGGCTAAGTGTGGGGGAATTTGATGAATTGGATTTTTATACTATTTTTATCCTTCATACTTGTCTCATTAATCCTCCTTTGTGCTTAATTGGTTGAGTTTAGATCATTTTCCTTTTTTGGATCTTAGTGAGACTTAGTTAATTTTTGCAGCATTTCGGTTATTTTGACCTGCTTCAGTGTTTAGATCATATCTTGAGCTCTATACCTCATTTTATTATGCTTCTTGATTTGTAGGAAAGCTAAGAGATAGAGCTACAATTTCTATGAAGAGGGCAAGGGCTAATTCTGAGATCTTAAAGCCGAAATTGGGCTCGGAACTGAACTGAAGCGTTTGGGCGCGGTTTCTGAGCAGCCTTCAATGATTGGACTATATCTTGGGCTACAGGGACTCAATTGAGCCCATTCCGGTGGCATTGGAAAGCTAACATCCAGGGCTTCATTTTATGTTCAGAGCACTAAGCCAAGAAGAATGGTTATGAGGCCCAAAACGTGTTGGAAGTCGCTGCTGAGTCTAAGAGAGCCCACTCAACTTGTTTTGGGCACAACTTTCTCTCTAAGCATCCAAATTGGGCAAATGAGCTATCCAAATTTAGCTTAGGAAAAGAGGATTATTTTAATTAAGTAATTAGTGACTTTTAATTAGAGGTATATATAGAAATTCTGATTATGCTTCAGGGACCTTTTTACTCATTTTGTAATTTTGAGTTTTATTGAATAAGAAAACTCTCTCTCTCTCTCTCTCTCTCTCTCTCTCTCTCTCTCTCTCTTTCTTTCTTTTGCGTTTTCCTCCATTAATGGAGGGGTGATCATCCTCTGATCCAAGGCATCAAGAGAAGCATTCAAGCTCTTGAGGATTGGTGCATCAAGACATGGAAATTCCAATTTCGGTTTCACTCCTCTTCTCTTCTTCTTAATCTCGTAATTGAATTGGAGGTTTTCATTCATGCATGTTGATTAAGAGTCAATCAAATCATGTATAATTCGGTTGATATATGTGATTCGATTGTTCAAGAGTGTGATTCATATTTCGGATCTGAATATGAGATTAGAGCATTGGTTTGGAAGCTAATCCAAAATCAATTCGGTTTTAGAGGTCTCTAAACCGAATTGCTTGAGTGATTAGTTGAATGCATGGAGATTTTCATGCGAATGCTAGGTTTGATTTGAGGTTTCAATTGAATCTAAAATTAATCATTGAATCGGAGTGTGCATGTATATTTGAATCCAATGATTGAGTGTTGATTGTTTCCTTCTTGTGTGTCTTGGATTAGAATTTTAATTCGGTTTAGCCTTTTTGTTTTCTGTTTGCTTTGGAATTCAGTATTGCATTTTAAGTGTTTGTTATAAAAACCCCCCTGAATTTTCTGATCAAATAGTGTGTTCATCTTTGGGAAACGATCCGAGTTGGCTACTATACTATAGTCGCTATTCGGTTCAATTTGCTCGTGTTACGACGCGCGAGTCAGGGTGTGATCACCATGTCACACTCCATAAAATATATTCATCCTACCACGTTCCAGAGTATGATCGCCACGTCATACTCCCTCGGGGTGTGATCACCATGTCACATTCCTTAGGGGTGGGATCCTTATGCCACATTCCGGAGTATAATCGCCGTGTCATACCTTATCAGAGTGTGATCGCCATGTTACATTCCTTCGAAATATGGACACATCATCATATCTTTTATCATAAAATCATAAATACATAGGCTTCGTACCTTAATCTCACACAATAATACTTGCTTAGTATTCATACACATCACATAACAGTATTAACACAATAACCTTTAGAACTATCACTAACTTCTGCCGGAAATTTGGTAGCATAGCAGATCGAGTCTGCTTTCCCATGAATAGTGCCAGGCTACCAGTAAAACCAATCAAGCAAAAGTTCAACATAGAGTAACAAACACGTCTCATTAATGTCAATCATGTAGGGGTTGGACCCTTATATATACAATAATGTCAATTATGTAGGGATTGGATCCTTATGTCTATTCTGCCCATTATACCTATTCTGCCTGATTTTTGTAACTTAGGCCATAAATTCATTTTAGCTCATTTAGACCTGAATTTTGGATATGTTTAAGTTTCATGTGTCTATTTTCTAACCTCTTTAGTCCCATCTAATTTTGATAAGTATAACTCAAATTATTTAGGTTTTATCCCGGCCTGCCCAGCAGCTAGCCAGAATTGCACACTTAAAAGTAAAAATCGACTAAACATCGAAAACTAATCCAAATCATACGAAATTGGTCTCATACTAAAGCTAATAGGGTAAAATTTCATTTACAAAAATTTTCATTTTATTTGACTTATTAAGGCTCGAGTTATAAGCCCGGAAATCTGACCTTCCTGAACTACCCTGTTTTGGCCCGGTTTGGACATAGGACAAATTTTTTGGAACACTGGGAGCAAACAGGATCATATGTAAGTATGAAATTTTTATGGGACATTCTCCTATGTGTAAGATTTCTAAAAAAGTTTGTTTCACTCAATTCCAAGTAGTATAGGGCAAGTTCTACCCTGAAAAATCCAGTCTACCCAGAATCAAAATCAAAAACCTAGGTCGAACTTCCAAAATTTATATCTCACTCAATACTAATCCAATGGCCTTATATGATATATGTATGGAAAGCCTTGAATGTCTAGTTTCATTTAAAATTAGTTTCATCAAATTTAATTGACTGTGGGCGGAGCCGTACACTACCGTATAAACTGCCGAAGGGTTTTGGTTTTCCAGCTTCTCACATCTTTCTATTCTCATCCTTTCTTACTTCCTATTTGGTTTTAACATCATCAATAGACAATAAACCAGCTAAATTTCATCATATTCATTCAATCATCACATCAAGAATAGAGTAAATAGAGCCACCATCAGCCCCCCCATACCCAAGAAGACAAGAACAAATTGAATCCCTACCTTTATTTTGATGCAACAACTAGCTAGTCTTGAGTTCTAGTGAAGGATATGGATGCAAGAAGCTTGAGGGAGGCTGAAAGTGGAAGAAGGAGATGAAGAGGATGAAGAAAAGAGGAGAGGAATGCTGCTGGAAGAGGGAGCTCGAAAATTGGGTGGAGAAAGAAGGAAAAAATCTGATTTAATGGTGTGTCCTTGTAATATCATTGGTTTAGAATTTAAGGCTGATTTTCAGCCAAGTTTTCTCATGCTTTGTGGCCTTGTTTGTGCCACTTTGGGGGATTAAGTGGCTGAGTTCTCAGTCACTTAAAGTAGGGTTGGTGAGTTAAAATTCTATTGGTTAGGTTTTGACAGTTTAAAATACCGTAAACTTACCGATTTCCTTTAAATCGGTAAAACGGTTTTGAAGAATTTTATGAGGTTTTAATAAGTTTCTATCTTAGTCCTAATTTCTCTAATTTTAACCTCTAATCAACTTCTAGTTAACCTATAAGTAACTTTTTAATTAACTCTACAAACTCAATAAAATCGAGTAAATCGATTAATAGTGTATATTAAACGTTTTGCGAATTTTAGGGCCTTTTGTTTCTGTTTTTCAAGGCTAATGGCATTTTCGTAATTATGGGTAAGTCTAGGGGCGTCCCATATCATTTCACATATGGATACCTCCGTGGCTCAATCGGCCGAGGTTTAGGTTTCTACGTTTTCGCTATGTGATTCTACTTCGTTTAAAACCTTATTCTGCTAATTCTATTGACATAGGGACCTAAATGCCATTTTCTAAAAAGTTTACGGGCAAAGTTGTGAATAAGAAAATTTTGTTGTTATTACTTCCTATTACGTTATATGGGGATGTTACACTAAACATGTCAAATCGAAATGTCCTAGACTAAAGAAAGCTTCTAAGAAGAAGACCACAAAGAAGAAGGCTATGATGGCCACATGGGAAGAGTTGGATGAAGAGCAAGAGAATACTGAATCACAAGGAAAAGAAAAGATTGTAGCAAATCGCTGCTTCATGGCTGATATAAATTCAAAAAAAGAAACTAAGGTATTTGATTCTGAGCTTAAACGTACTTTAGAAAATCTTCAAAAATCTTATGATGATCTCTTGGATGACTCCCAATTACTTGCTTCCCAATATGCTTCTCTAAAGAAAAATTTTCAAAAACTGTCCTTAGATTTTGAAAAACTCAAGAAAGAATATGAGAAGGTAGGACATAAAAATATTGAGGTTCCAAAAGATAATAGCATTCTTCAGAAGGATGTCAATGCCTTAAAGACTAAAATTTCTGAAACTAGTCAAAATGCTTCTTCTGATGTTTCTAAACATCAAAACTTAGTTAAGTTTCTCAAATCAGATCTTTAGAAAATGGTCAATGGCTCAAAAAATCTTGATCTTATGTTTCAGAGTCAAAAATCATATCTTGACAAAACTGGACTAGGATATGTTGAAGAAGTAAATGAGGAATCATCCAAAGATTCTCTGAAAAAAAAAAATTTCCTACATGCATATATTGTTTCAAAAGGGGACACTCTTTTGAAAAATACTTGTCCAGAAGGAAAGCTATACAGAAAGTGAAAATGCCCAACAAGTCAACTAACACAAAGGACCCAAGAAAATTTAGGTACCTAAAGTAAAGAATGCTTCTGGTGCAGGTGTGTTTTAAATCACAACAACTAAAGGAAAAGAAGTAGTATCTGGACAGTGGATGTTCCAAACGCATAACTGGAAATAAATTTTGGTTCAAATATCTTAGACCCAAAGATGGTGGAGTTGTGAAATTTGTTGATAGAATCAAATCCAAAATTGTTGGTATAGGTAATGTTGGTAAGAATGATTCTGATTTAATTACCAATGTTATGTTAGTAGAAGGACTAACTCACAACCTTCTGAGTATTAGTCAGTTCTGCGACTAAGGCTACAAAGTTGTGTTTGAACCTTTTCAATGTGTAATTAAAGATTCGACTTCTGATAAAATCATTTTTACTGTTAAAAGGTGTGATAATACCTATGTATTATATCTGGAAGACCTTCTAGATCAGAATGTAAAATGCTTAGCATCCTTTGTGAATGAAAAGTGGTTGTGGTATAAGAAACTTAGTCATGCTCGTATGAAATTAATTTCTGAGATCTCTTAGAAGGAGCTGTTAAAAGTTTACTCAAGATCAGTTTTGAAAATGACTCATCTTATGAGTTCTATCTTAGAGGTAAATAGACCAAGAGTTCTTTTCATAATAAAAATGTAGTCTCAACTACAAGGCCACTTGAAACTTTTACATCTTGATCTATTTGGACCAACTAGAACTATCAGTTTAGGCAGTAGGAAATATGGTTTAGTCATTGTGGATAACTTTTCAAGATTTACATGGGTTATATTTTTGATCCATAAAGATGAAGCTTGTGAGATCTTCAAAACTTTTTCAAAAAGAATTCAAAATGAAAAAGGTTTTTGCATTATTTCTATCAGATCATATAATAGTGGAGAATTTGAAAATCATTCTTTTGAAATTTTCTGTAACGAAAATAACATTTTGCATAACTTCTTTGCTCATAGAACTCCTCAACAAAATGGGGTAGTGGAAAGGAAGAATAGAACTTTGCAAGAAACGGCCAGAACTATGCTTCTTGAAAGTGGTTTGTCAAAAGCATTTTGGGCAAAAGTAGTTAATATTGCTACATTCCAAATCATCTTTCTTATGGCCAATTCTCAAGAAAACCCACCATGAATTATTGAAAAGAAGAAAACCCAACATCTCATACTTTCATATATTTGGATCTAAATGTTTTATACTTAACACCAAGGACAAGCTTTCAAAGTTTGATCCCAAGTCTAATTCTAGAGTCTTTCTAGGATATTCTTCTATGTCAATAGCTTACAGGGTATATAACAAGAAGACTCGGATTATGGAAGAAACCATACACATAAGTTTCATATAAAGAAGGAATGATGTTAATCAAAAGGTTACATATTTGGAAGATAAATGCATAGCACTAGAAAAACCTTCAGATTGCCACAAAAAATGATAATGATAATGATTATGATCTACTTATACATTACATGTTTTTGATGACATCTCTGAAGATCTAGAAGATACATCTATCAAGAGAAGATACATTGGCACAAGAGACTTGAGAACTGTCTCTCAAAACTAAATTATTGGTGAATCTTCTCAAGGGATCAAACCAGATCTTCACTCAGAACTTAATCTAACCTTGCTCTGATCCTTGAAATACAACCAAAAAGCGTTGATGAAGCTCTTCAAGATCAAAGTTGGATTAAGGCTATGAAGGAAGAACTAAATCAATTTGAGAAGAGCAAAGTCTATACTTTAGTCCCCTTGCCAAAAGGACAATCTGCCATTGGGACAAAATGGGTGTTCAGAAACAAACTTAATGAGAGTGGGAAAGTAATCAGAAACAAAGCAAGACTAATGGCTTAAGGTTACAAGCAACAAGAAGGCATTGTTTATAACAAGACATTTGCTCCTGTAGCAAGACTAGAAGCAATTAGAATGCTACTTGCTTATACTGCTTATAAAAGGTTTGTTTTATTTGAAATGGATGTAAAATCTGATTTCTTAAACAGCTTCATATCTGAGGAAGTTTTTGTCAAACAACATCTTGGTTTTGCAAATAAAAACCTTCCTTATCATATTTTTAAATTGTCAAAAGCTTTATATGGATTGAAATAAGCACCTAGATCTTGCTATGAAAGACTTTGCTTTTTTTCTTCTCAAAAATGGCTTTGAAAGAGGAAAGGTTGATACTACCTTATTTGTCCTGAACGAGAAAAATGATCTTTTAATTGTTCAAATTTATGTTGATGATATAGTATTTGGTGCAACTAATTAGAATTTGTGCACGAATTTCTCTGAGCTTATCTAGGGAGAATTTGACATGAGCATGATGGGTGAACTGAAATTCTTTCTGGGGTTGCAAATCAAGCAATAGAAGAATAGAATCCATATTCATCAAGAGAAATATGCTAAGAATCTACTCAAAAGATTTAATATAGACAAACACAAGAGCATTAGTACTCTTATGCATCCTTCTCAAGTTCTAGAAGCTGATGAAGAGGGTGAGAAAGTTTCTGAGAAACTTTACAGAGGTATGATTGGCTCTCTACTATATCTTACAACTAGTAGACCTGATCTACAATTAACTATAGGAATTTGTGCTAGACTCCAATCCAATCCAAAACAATCATACCTAAATGTTTTTAAAAGAATCTTGACATATTTAGCAAGTTCTACTACTCTTGGTCTTTGGTGCGAGAAAGGTACTGCTTGTAATGTTACAGGTTACTGTGATGCTAATTTTGGTAGAGATAGACTTGAAAGAAAAAGCACAAGAGGCTATTGTTACTTTCTTCAAAAACCTCTAATAACTTGCTCTAGCAAGAAGCAGAACACGATTGCTTTTTCTACTGCAGAGGCTAAAAATGTATCTATAATAAACTGCAATACTTAGATTCTATGGATCAAACATCAAATTGGAAGATTTCAATCTGAGGTATAATAGAATCCCTATCTCATGTGATAACACTAGTGCAATTAATCTCACTAAGAATCCCATTCAGCATTTTAGATCTAAACATATAGATATCAAACATCATTTTGTAAGAAATCATGTTCAAAAAGGAGATATTGAGCTAAGGTTCATAAATACTAAAGGTCAGATTGTTGACATTTTTACAAAACCCTTAGCTAAAGATTGTTTCTATCACATAAAGAACCTTTTGAACATGACTAGCTTCTAAACATGTACTTTCCCTCATGAGCTAAGCTTAAAGCTGAGATTGCTGTAATCTACTGGAATTCCTTTTTGAAGAAAGATTCTCAAGGCTATATATCAAAGGTTGTTTAGAAAGAACAGACAACGGTGCTTTAGAAAGATCATATCAAGAAGAATTGAAAATAGGTTCAGAAAGATGATTTAGAATAGGTTGTTGCCTTGTTTGAGAATGAACGTTATGTAGTTTTAGTTGAGAAAGATGGGATCAGGATTGGTTTAGAAAGAGGAAATCAGAATGTTCTATTAAGAAAATAGTAACATTCATGGATTCAAAAAGGTTCATATTACCAGAAAGATAACTTGTGTCTCTGATAAGAAACCGTTCACGGAACATGGGTCATTTGGTAACTTCCCTTTCTATCGTAATGGCACAATCTAACAAAGTGGAAAAAGCAAAAGTCTCAAATGATGCCATTTTCTTTTTGGAAACCTTTCACATCCCTTTAACCATCAGTTACCATCATTAACCCTCATCTATCAAATCATCTTTTTACACAAACTTTTCACTTCCCAAGTCACAAAAAAAAACCTTGCACTATTCATCTTTTTCAATCAGACCTCCTACCTTCACACTCCCTTCTATACAATTAGCCTATACACATTACATTCTCAAACTTCTACCTTTGTTGATCATCATGACAAAAAAGGGAGACTACAACGTTCCTTGCATATTTGATGATGAAGATATGCAAACAAACTTTCATAGGAACTTCTTTATCAGGCCTATTGCCTTTGGAAGAAGCTTTGCCATGGAAAACTTCTCTTCCCTCCCTCAGATTGTTGAAGTATTTGAGTTCCAAGGGTGGAATGATTTTCTAAGGATTTCTAAAGATGTCTACATGGGATTGGTTGCTGTATTCTATAGTACTCTTGCTCCAGTGGATGAAGACAACACTTCACTGAGGATTATTATTAGAAGTTTTGAGATTCAAATGCTTCCTTCTGACCTAGTCCATATCACCAACATACCATATAAAGGTGTTCTATCCCGAGGTAGTGCCAAAGGGTGGGAACAACTTAGAGTCACTGAAAAGGAAGTCTCTGAAGTTCCAACTGGCAGAAGAGACTTGCAAGTAAGACACATTTACACTTCCACTCTTCTTTCTACTATTAAGACTGTAAAATCTATAGTCCAATACATTGTGCTTCTCAAGATGGGAAACACCAATGTTATGACAAAGGTGGACCATATGGTCATGTTCTGCCTCATGACTAAGAGAAGGATAAACCTAGCTATGTTGATTTTGGACTACACTCTTTTTGCTACTGATGCTGCAAGGAGTCATGCCGCTTTACCTTATGGCATGCTCCTCACTAGTGTCTTCATGAGAGCACAACTTCCTATTGATGGACATAAGAAGGACGACAAACGCCCTGTAACAACTATGAAAACATTTTCAGCTATGGCCTTGAAACCTCAAGGCCTTGAGAAAGAAGAGAAGAAGAAAGAAAAAAAGAAAGAATAGAAAAAGAAGGACCCAAGAAAGAAATATACATCTTCCCAGTATGTTAGGTCCAAGCCTTCTAAAGAAACGAAGCTGAAGAAGAGGAAACAAGAGAGAAGTCTCTCACCAGTCCCTAAAGAGAGGAGAGTGAGTAAGAAGGGATTATTGAAACTTGCAAAAGAAATCTCTTCCTCTTCCAATGCAGAAGATGGAATATTTGCAATTGCTACCAAACCAATGAGTGCTACTGCATCAGCAAAAACCTGCACGTAGACCCTCCAGACCCAGAGAAAGAGGTATTATTGTAACACCTTCCCAAGTACGATACTATGTTTAAGTCATAGTACCATACCCTGGAGTTGTTACTGTTACCTGAGCGGACCTTGTCTGATAGCAACTTCAGCCGTCTTCGAAAACTTCTGAAACTATCTGGAGACAACACGGAAATAGGAGTGAGAATTATAAATTCTTAGTAGGATTCTCTAATTATTATGCATAATGTCATTGCTGTCATCTCCAGTTTGCTTTGGTTTATTATTATTATTACTTTTAAAAAGAAGTGAACATGCTGTATAAACTGTTTAATTTTATAGTTCAAAAATATAATGTCCGAAGCAAAGCTCATTTTAATCATACGCCTGGCATTTGGGAGAACCCATAAAAATCTATTCAAATATGATATCATGAATAATAACTATAGCATATTAAAACACACATAGCATCAATATGCTGGGAACATAATATCTGCACATAACTTTACTCGTACTTAAATTTATGCATATACATAAAATTTACTTTTCTTTCTTCATCTTTCTTTTTCATCATAAAATCTTTACATGCCACATTCCAGAGTATGATCACCATGTCATGCCCCATTAGAGCGTGATCGCCATATCACATTCCTTAGCAATATGGGATCTTCCTTTGGTACTTACACTAGCTGGGTCATGCCATGCCTCATGTAAGTTACGTCCTCGATACTCACACTAGCTGGGTCGATGCCATGCCTCATGTGAGTGGGGTGCTTGCATATATTTTAAATCTTTAGTCTTTACTTGGTACACCTCGGCATTACATATCACCGTCCCTAGGGTGCTTTTACTGCCCTTGGGTAGCCTGGCCTTGGAGTGAGCTCGTCAGCTTCACCCATGACCGTCGTCACACCGACTCACCCGCAAGGGGATTCACATGCCTCTAGTCTTGGAGGGATCTCATTCTGGTCATGTGCCTCTAATTGGAGGGATCTCTTCTAGTCACGTGCCTCAAAAGTGAGGGATCTCATTTGACCATGTGCCTTCAATATAGAGGGATCTCATCTGACCACGTGCTTCCAAGGTAAAGGGTAGCTGCCTTCACAGGGAGGGATTCAAGTGCAACTGCCTCCAAGTGAAGGGATTCATATCTTTATCATTTAACTGCCTTTACCGGGAGGGATTCAATGTGCAACTCCCTCCAGGTGAAAGGATTCATATTTTATCATTTAACTGCCTTCATAGGGAAGGACCTCATTTAACTACCTCCGAGTAAAGGGATTTACATTCATTATACTCATGCTTTGTCATTCTCATACATGGTCATGCATAGGCATGCTGAATGTACTCATACATATGCTTCATCCTTTATTTTCATATACGTCATAACTCATATCATACTTAAATTTACCCTTGCATATAAACATTTCTAGTTTCATAGACTTCTGCCGTAAATCCGGCAGCATAACGGATCAGCTCCATTTTCCCATGAATAGTGCCAGTTCTCTCGGACAAATCAGTCATAGGAATATAATCCATCTAACATATATATATCAATGTAAAACTGGCAATCCTCGACTCAAACCTTATATGTTTCACTAACACTTGTGAAATCATCAATTGGGTCACTTCCGTCAATTCTATTCAATTCTGCCCGAATCTTGTATAATCCACCTTTATTTCTATTCAACTCATTTAAACTTGAATTTTGGATATGTCATAGTTCTATATGTCTACTTTCTAACCTCTTTGGTCCCATATCATTTTGATCTATATAACTCAAGATATTCAAATTTTACCTCAGCTTGTTCAGTCACTGGCCCAAATTACACTCCTGGAAGTATAAATTCACTAAAAATCGAAACTAAGCTCAAATCATACGAAATTGGGCTCATATTGAAGCTAACAGGACAACCTTTCAGTTGCCACAAGTTTCATTCCATTTGTTTTAGTAGCTTGAGTTATAAGTCCAAAAATTCCACCTTTCTGAACTACTCTGTCTTGGCTCAGTTTGGACATAGGGTGACTTCCTTGAATCACTGGAATCAATTAGGGTCATAACAAACTCAGAATTTCATATTGGGATGTTCCCCTATGTGTAATTCTAACAAAATTAGTTTCACTCAATTTGGAGCTGTATAGGGTGAGTTATACCCTCCTCAAGTCACTCTGCCCGGATGAAAGTCTTGATTCCTAGGTCAAACTTCAAAAATTCATATCTCTCTCAATACTAATCCAATAACCCTATATGACATATGTATGGAAATCCCAGGATGTCTACTTTCATCTAAAAATGGTTTCATCTGATTTAACCAGTTGTAGGCGCGGCCGTACACTCCGCCGTACGGACTGTCGTGGACTTCCTCACTAAAACAGCATCCTACTTCTCCACTCCTAATTTTCTCCTTCTAACCATAATTCTAACTCAAGATCTCCTATTAATCCAATCATAATCCATCATAATACATCCAATAATCCATTAAATACATGAAGAAGAGTACAATTTCATGCAATCATAGTGCAAGTAATTCAAGAACAGAATGGAATCCTACCTCTATGGGGTGTGATCTTGCTAAATTTGAGTTTGAATTGATGGAACCTTAACAAAGCTTGGAGATTTGATAGAGTAGATTGAGAGGGAGAAAGGAAGGAGAAGGCTGGAGCAAGAGGGAAAGAAAGTGGCGTAAATCAGCTGGAAATGAGGAGGGGAGTCTGACTTAAATACATGAGAGTTGTGGTGTTGATTGGTTGGAGTTTGGTGGTTGAAGTTCAGCCATGTCTCTCACTTTTGTGGCCAATTTGCTCTCCACGTTGTCCCACAAGCTGCTCTCCACGTCGTCTCAAAAGTGGGATACGCTTCTGTTCTACCTGAAATTGGAACTCGTCTCCATTATGCTTGAAGTCGGAACTCATGCCATTCTGTTTGTGACTTGAGGAAATCTTGTCTGGTTTATTCGAAACTTGAAAGCAAGGTCGGAAGTCGGAAGTCATACAACTCGCAATCATATAATCTCAGAACTCCCATTTGAACCAAGGAATATCAATGCTGAAAATAAACTCGAAGATCGGAACTCGTACCATTGTGTTAAACTATAACTTCTGAGGTCGAAAACCACGTACACTATTTTGAAACATGAGGTCTGAGGTCGAAACTCGGGTACCTCGGCTGAAACTCGAGGCTACATTATGAGCGGAAATCGGTACATTTTCTTTGAAACATGAAGTCGGATATCGGTAATCATGTCCGTGTTATTTGTACTTGAAGGTTAAGTCGGAAGTTGAGAAATGAGGAATGCTGGTTAAGGTCGGAAGTAGGAAATCATGCTGCAAGTTGAAGACGAAAACGGAAATCGGTAATAATCCTCATTGGAGACCTGGACGTCAGTTTGGAGATCGGAAATCATGTCCATTTTTATGTGAAGCTCCGGAATAAAGTATGAGGTCAGAACCCGTATAAATTTTGGTCAAACTTAGAGACCAACTCAAAGATCTGATCTTGCGTCCATTAACTTGTGGGTCGGGAATCGTGTCTTATTTTGGTTGAACCATCAATCATGAAGTCGGAACTCGTATTCTATGTATTGAAGCATAAGGTCGGAAATCGTAAATAATACCACTTCATTTGGGACTTGGGATGAAGCCGGAGATCCGAAATAAATCCAACTTGCTGAGATGAGGTCGGAAGTCGGAAAATTAAGCCAGCAAATTAACAAAGTCGGAAATAAAAAATTCTAGGTAATAGGTCGGAAATCGGAACGTTACATTACTACCCTCCTTAAAAATAATTTTGTCCTCAAAATTTAATCATAAAACTAATTATTTATCATCATAAGAGTTTGAAGAAAAGGTTCACACATAAGCACGCTAAAGTTGGATAAACATAATCAAAGAAAATACAGTAAACCTAGTTATATAATTTAACATAACATAGTTTAGCAAAATTGGGGAAATAGCTCTTCAATATTCGAGGTGAAGACCCATCCTGGTCATTGCGGTTTGGGGGTAGACGACTGATGTCTAGATAAGCAGTCTTTGATCATGTGGTCCGGCTTCCCACACTTGAAACATACGTTTTGTCCAGGTAAATAAGGTCTACCTCCATGAGCCCTTCCACACTTAGACCATACTTGCCCTGCACTTGGCACCTGAAATGGTTTATCCCCACGTCCATTAAATTGACGCAGCTTCTTTGGTGGTGAGGCATATTCAACTTCCTGGTTTTCAGTTGCAGGCCTCTTTCCATGAGTATCAGATTGGGAATTCTCCAATTTCTTGTTATAAGCTTCCACAAGTCTGCACTTGTTTACCAAGGTAGGAAAATCCCTGATCTCCATAGGGCCTATAATGGCGAGGATATCTTCCCTCAATCCACCTTCAAATTTGACACACTTCCACGCCTCATCTAGATTTCGCTGATAGATCGTGGGAAACTTACATAACTCCTCAAACTTAGCGATGTACTTTGACATGCTATTGCTTCCTTGGCAGAGTTGCATAAATTCCAACTCCTTGGCATTCCGAACTGATGGGGGAAAGTATTTCTGGTAAAAAGCGTCCTTGAACACAATCCAAGTGATCTCCGTATGGGATTCTTCTAATAGCCGTTTCACACCATTCCACCAGAATTATGCGTCTGCTTCGAGCATATAAGTGGCAAATGCTACTTTTTGGCGATTTGTACAATCCAAAATAGAGAAAACCTTTTCCATCGCCTTAATCCATTCGTCAGCCTTCTCAGGGTTGAAAGCTCCTCTAAAGCTAGGTGGGTTTGCTTTTTTGAATTCCGTAAACTTGAGGTATTCCAGGTCTAATCCTAGGCCATGTGGATTTCCTACATGGCTGGCCTCGAGCCGCCTACCCAACTAGTCCATCATTTGATGAGCTGCAGTGGCTTGCTCCCGCATGGCATGAGCCATTTCACGCATCATGTCCATAAAATTAGCAGGATCTTCTGGAGTGGCTACAGTTCGTGGCCTACCACACCCTCTGGAAGCCATTAGTTCCTAATCACATGCAACAAAGCATTGAGTTGATCAGGCTCAATAATAGGTTAAGTGTGATAGCAACTAATATCATTCACCGTTAGGCGGTCATGCATATCCGATTCCCTATATCCTATCTGAACAGATAAGATTTGTCACATGACATTTTCTAAGAATTCCAGAGTGCACTGGAAACGTAATCAGTCCAAATCCTCAGGTCCGGGGAGGATCGAACTGCTCTGATACCATTAATGTAACACCTTCCCAAGTACAGTACTATGTTTAAGTCATAATACCATACCCTGGAGTTGTTACTGTTACTTGAGCGGACCTTGTCTGACAGCAACTTCAGTCGTCTTCGGAAAATTCTGAAACTATCTGGAGACAACACGGAAATAGGAGTGAGAATTATAAATTCTCAGTAGGATTCTCTAATTATCATGCATAATGTCATCACTGTTATCTCCAGTTTGCTTCGGTTTATTATTATTATTATTATTATTATTATTATTATTTTTAAAAAAAGTGAACATGCTGTACAAACTGTTTAATTTTATAGTTATAAAATATAATATTCGAAGCAAAGCTCATTTTCATCATACACTTGGCATTTGGGAGAACCCATAAAAATCTATTCAAATATGATATCATGAATAATAACTGCAGCATATTAAAACACACATAGCATCAATATGCTGGGAACATAATATCTGCACATAACTTTACTCGTACTTAAATTTATGCATATACATAAAATTTACTTCTCTTTCTTCATCTTTCTTTTTCATCATAAAATCTTTACATGCCACATTTCAGAGCATGAACACCATGTCATGCCCCATTAGAGCGTGATCGCCATGTCACGTTCCTTAGGAATATGGGATCTTCCTTTGGTACTTACACTAGCTGGGTCATGTCGTGCCTCATGTAAGTTCTGTCCCTGATACTCACACTAGCTGGGTCGATGCCATGCCTCATGTGAGTGGGGTGCTTGCATATATTTTAAATCTTTAGTCTTTAGTCTTTAGCCTTTACTTGGCACACCTTGGCGTTATGTATCACCGTCCCTAGGGTGCTTTTACTGCCCTTGGGTAGCCTGGCCTTGGAGTGAGCTTGTCAGCTTCACCCGTGACCGTTGTCACACCGACTCACTCGCAAGGGGATTCACGTGTCTCTAGTCTTGAAGGGATCTCATTCTGGTCACGTGCCTCTAATTGGAGGGATCTCTTCTAGTCACATACATCAAAAGTGAGGGATCTCATCCGACCATGTGCCTTTAATATCGAGGGATCTCATCTAACCATGTGCCTCCAAGGTAGAGGGTAGCTGCCTTCACAGGGAGGGATTCAAGTACAACTGCCTCCAAGTAAAGGATTCATATCTTTATCATTTAACTGCCTTCATTGGGAGGGATTCAATGTGCAACCACCTCCAAGTGAAGGGATTCACATTTTATCATTTAACTGCCTTCACAGGGAGGGACCTCATTTAACTGCCTCCGAGTGAAGGGATTTACATTCATTATACTCATGCTTTGTCATTCTCATACATGGTCATGCATAGGCATGCTGAATGTACTCATACATATGCTTCATCCTTTATTTTCATATACGTCATAACTCATATCATACTTAAATTTACCCTTGCATATAAACATTCCTAGTTTCATAGACTTCTGCCGTAAATCCGGCAACATAACAGATTAGCTCTGTTTTCCCATGAATAGTACTAGTTCTTTCGAACAAATCAGTCATAGGAATATAATCCATCTAACATATATATATATATATATCAATGTAAAACTGGCAATCCTCGACTCAAACCTTATATGTTTCACTAACACTTGTGAAATCATCAATTGGGTCACTTCCGTCAATTCTATTCAATTCTGCCCGAATCTTGTATAATCCACCTTTATTTCTATTCAACTCATTTAAACCTGAATTTTGGATATGTCATAGTTCTATATGTCTACTTTCTAACCTCTTTGGTCCCATATCATTTTGATCTATATAACTCAGGATATTCAAATTTTACCTCAGCCTGTTCAGTTACTAGCCCAAATTACACTCCTAGAAGTATAAATTCACTAAAAATCGAAACTAAGCTCAAATCATACGAAATTGGTCTCATATTGAAGATAACAGGACAACCTTTCAGTTCCCAAAGTTTCATTCCCTTTGCTTTAGTATAGCTCGAGTTATAAGTCCTGAAATTCCACCTTTCTGAACTACTCTGTCTTGGCTCGGTTTGGACATTGGGTGACTTCTTCAAATCACTGGGATCAATTGGAATCATAACAAACTCGAAATTTCATAATGGGATGTTCCCCTATGTGTAAGCTTTCTAAAAAAATTAGTTTCACTCAATTTGGAGTTGTATAGGGTGAGTTATACCCTCTCAAGTCACCCTGCCCGGATGAAAGTCCTGATTCCTAGGTCAAACTTCAAAAATTCATATCTCTCTCAATACTAATCCAATAACCCTATATGATATATGTATGGAAAGCCTGGGATGTCTACTTTCATCTAAAAGTGGTTTCATTGGATTTAACCAGTTGTAGACGGCGCCGTACACTCCGCCGTACGGACTGCCGTGGACTTCCTCACTAAAACAGCATCCTACTTCTCCACTCCTTCCAATTTTCTCCTTCTAACCATAATTCTAACTCAAGATCTCCTATTAATCCAATCATAATCCATCATAATACATCCAATAGTCCATCAAATACATAAAGAAGAGTACAATGTCTTGCAATCATAGTGCAAGTAATTCAAGAACAGAATGGGATCCTATCTCTTTGGGGTGTGATCTTGCTGAATTTGAGTTTGAATTGATGGAACCTTGACAAAGCTTGGAGATTTGATAGAGTAGATTGAGAGGGAGAAAGGAAGGAGAAGGCTAGAGCAAGAGGGAAAGAAAATGGCATAAATCAGCTGGAAATGAGGAGGGGAGTCTGACTTAAATACATGAGAGTTGTGGTGTTGATTGGTTGGAGTTTGTGGTTGAAGTTCGGCCATGTCTCTCACTTTTGTGGCCAATTTGCTCTCCACGTTGTCCCACAAGCTGCTCTCCACGTCGTCCCAAAAGTGGGATACGCTTCCATTCTACTTGAAATCGGAACTCGTCTCCATTATGCTTAAAGTCGGAACTCATGCCATTCTGTTTGTGACTTGAGGAAATCTTGTCTGGTTTATTCGAAACTTGAAAGCAAGGTTGGAAGTCGGAAGTCATATAGCTCGCAATCATATAATCTCAGAACTCCCATCTGAACCCAGGAATATCAATGCTGAGAATAAACTTGGAGATCGGAACTTGTACCATTGCGTTAAACTATAACTTCTGAGGTTGGAAACCATGTACACTACTTTGAGACATGAGGTCTGAGGTCGGAACTCGGGTACCTCGGCTGAAACTCGAGGCTACATTATGAGAGTGGAAATCGGTACATTTTCTTTGAAACATGAAGTCGGATATCGGTAATTACGTCCGTGTTGTTTGTACTTGAAGGTTAAGTCGGAAGTCGGGAAATGAGGAATGCTGGTTAAGGTCGGAAGTAGGAAATCATGTTGCAAGTTGAAGACGAAAATGGAAATTGGTAATAATCCTCATTGGAGACCTGGATGTCAGTTTGGAGATCGGAAATCATGTCCGTTTTTATGTGAAGCTCCGAAATAAAGTATGAGTTCAGAACCCGTATAAATTTTGGTCGAACTTAGAGACCAACTTAGAGATCCGATCTTGCGTCCATTAACTTGTGGGTCGGGAATCGTGTCTTATTCTGGTTGAACCATCAATCATGAAGTCAGAACTCGTATTCTATGTATTGAAGCATTAGGTCGGAAATCGTAAATAATACTACTTCATTTAGGACTTAGGATGAAGCCGGAGATCCGAAATAAATCCAACTTGCTGAGATGAGGTCGGAAGTCGGAAAATTAAGCTAGCAAATTAACAAAGTCGGAAATCGGAAATTCTAGGTAATAGGTCGGAAATCGGGACGTTACAATTATGATCAGGGAACAAGTTCCTTAGGACCAAATCAAGAATCAAGCTAAAGTAGAATCTTCAAATAAGGATGAGGATCTTGAAATCAAGATGAAGAGCAAGAACCCAGTGAAGAAAGCCCTTGTGGAACCCTCTAGATAATCCACTCCATCTCCTATTAGAAAGGCATTGCTTGAAGCAACACAAAAATAAATGAGATCAGAGGCATGGGTGCAAAAATAGAAAGATAAAGCAATTGGAGTTAGTACCTCAACTGGAGGTACTAGAAGCTCATCTGCTTCTCTGGAGGTAGACCAACAATATGTGGTCATTGAAGAAGTAAACTGACCTTCTGAGATGAGAAGGGTTGTCTTACCCTCTGAGGAACCAAAGAGGAGATCAAAATAGCCTACTGTTCAACCTTCAAACTCATTTAAAACTTGTAATCTTCAACTCAAACCTGATATGTTTCACTAACACTTGTGAAATCGTCAATTGGGTCACTTCTGTCAATTCTACTTAGTTCTTCCCGAATCTTGTAAAATCCACCTTTATCTTTATTCAACTCATTTAAACCTGAATTTTGGATATGTCATAGATCTATATGTCTACTTTCTAACCTCTTTGGTCCCATATCATTTTGATTTATATAACTCAAGATATTTAATTTTTGCCTCAGCCTATTCGGTCACTGACCCGAATTACACTCTTGGAAGTATAAATCCACTAAAAATCGAAACTAATCTCAAATCATACAAAATTGGTCTCATATTAAAGCTAACAGGACAACCTTTCATTTACAACAAGTTTCACTTCATTTGTTTTAGTATATCTCGAGTTATAAGTCTTGGAAGTTGACATTCCTGAACTATCCTATTTTGGCTTGGTTTGGACATAGGGTAACTTCCTCGAACCACTAGCAACAATTGGGACCATAAAAAACTCGGAATTTCACATTGGGATGTTTCCCTATGTGTCAGTTTTCTAACAAAGTTGGTCTCACTCAATTTGGAGTAGTGTAGGGTGAGTTACACCCTCCTCAAGTCACTCTGCCCGAATGAAAGTCCTGGTTCCTAGGTTAACATTCAAAAATTCATATCTCTTTCAATACTAATCCAATGACCTTATATGATATATGGATGGAAAGCCCTAAATGTTTCATCTAAAAATAGTTTCATCAAATTTAACCGGCTGTAGGCGGAGCCGTACACTCTGCCGTACGGACTGCCATGGAGCTTCTCACATAGGCAGCATTCCAAACCTTCACTTCTCCTAGTTTTCTTCTTCTAATCTTAATTCCAACTCAATATTTCATATAAATCCAACCATGATCCATCATATACATCCAATATATCATCAAATAATTGAAGAAAAGTGAAATTTCATACAGCCACAGTTCAGAGAAATCAAGAATAGAAAGTGAATCCTACCTCTTTGGAGTGTGATTTGAACTAAGTGTTGAAGCTTGAGTTGTTAGAACCTTGTTAAGCTTGAAGGAGTGATGGAGTTGGGTGAGTGGAGAAGAGAAAAGAGAGCTGAACCAGGGAGAAAGCAACGTAAAGATGAGGCTGAAGGAGAGAAAGAAATGAGTTTATAAGCTTGAGGTGGTGGTTAACTTGGAGGGCTTTGATTGGCCTAAAAACACACAAGGCTGAATTTCAGCAAACCTTCCCCTAAAATTGCTCTCCACGTCGTCCTCTTTCTGTGGCAAAATTGCTCTCCATGTCGCTCTCTTTTTGTGACAAAATTGCTCTCCACGTTGCCTAAAAGTGGAACTCATTTCCACTGTATTCTGAAAAATGACATTGGAACTCATACGCTTCTTAAACTCGGAATTCGTGTACATCCAGTCAGATGAAATCGGAACTCGTAAATATTGTCTGGTTTATTCGAAACTTGAAAGCAAAGTCAGATGTGAAACCAAACACTTAAACCCGGAAGTCGGGGACATTGGTAAACTTGAATCGATGCTAAGCATGACACCGAAGATCGCGAATCAAATCATTAATCCTATTTTCCAGGAAATCGGAACTCGTCTTTATTGTGTAATATCGGAACCCACGTCCTTTTTATGAAGCTGAAGCCGGATGTCGGAACTCGTCCAATTCTTATTTGACACTCGGGAGTAAATTCGGATATCGGAAGTCATACAGCTTACAATCAAGTAATTCGGAACTCCCATTCAAACTCGGGAAGGCCAGCAGAAATGGAAGGCTCCTGGGGATAAACTTGGAGATCGGAACTCGAGTATGACTTGGAAATTAACTCGAAGATTCGAACTCATGTCCAATGAGTGCGACTCTAAGGCCAAAACTCGTTACATTAAAATCGGAGATCGGTACTTGTACAATTGTGTTAAACTATCAACTTGGAGTCAAGTTGGACGTCGGAACGAGGATGCTGGTATGGTTAAGATCGAGACTCGGGAATTATATACATTACTTTTGAGACTCTAAATTGGAGGTTGGAAACCGCGTATACTATTTTGAAACATGAAATATTAAGTCGGAAATTGGGTACATCGCTTGAAACTTGATGAGATAAATTATGAGATTGGAAGTCGGTACGTTTTCTGACATAAAGTCCTACATCGAGAATCACATTCATGTTGTTCGGACTTGAAGGTTAAATTGAAAGTCGTGGAAATTATTCCAGATGAAGTCGGAGGTCGTAGGTTAACGTGTGACGAACTCGGAAATCGGAAATGTTCCCATTTTATATGTAATTCGAAGATGAAGTCGGAAATGGGAATTAATCAAACTTGAAGATGAAGTCGGAACCCGGAAATCGGGATGTTACATTCTTCGCTGAGGTGCCAGAATGGCATTGGCACTATGACTATTTTAAGGATTCATTGTATATGACTGCTATTTCCCAAGTCCGTTTGTATATATTCTTTCAGCATGCATTTGTTGTACCTATGTTTAGTCCTCTTTTTGATCCTGCTACTCCTTTCTTGGGAGTTCCTCTATATATGGCACACCCAGACCCTATCTTGCCTTACCAAGTACAGCCACCCACACCACCACCCCAGTATGTACCCCAGGGATCCTTTGAGAGCGATCCCTCAAAGATAAGGGATTCCTCTTCTACTTCATCATCAGCCCCAAACAACAGTCAAGCACCAGGTGACTCCGGATCTGGGAACATCATTGCGAATGGGTTTTTCTCTTTGGAATCCATTTAGCGGAGCTTACTAGGCTTTGGAGGCAACTTCATTGTATAGAGTGGCCCTCTTTGATGTCTTTTACCTGACTTTGGGCCACATATATAGTTTCTATTTTGTTCAACTTGTACACTCATGTATTCACACTAGTTTTAGCAAGTCCCTATGTGGACTTATAATGAGATGATATTCACAGATAAGAACTAAGTATCTGTTTTGATGGTTTTATTTGATATACTCAATACCGATATGTATATATGAATGCATGAGATCATGTATGTATAGTTTATGAGATGCTCTCATTTATAAATTTTATTAATGACGTTCATAGGACAATATGCACATTATAAATAAATGTACACTCATAGAATACTGATTAACTTCATTTTATTAACTTTAGTTCCGCTAAAAGAAGCATAAAGAAACAAATAAAAACAAAATTAGCATCCATGACAAACTACCGAATATAACATTATGACTTAAGCATAGTATTCTTTGGTAAGGTGTTATACATATGATATGATAATTAAGGTTTAAGAAAAGATAAAAATGGTTTAAGGTTTAATTAGTGCATAATTAGCAATTTTTCTAAAATCTAGATTAGATAATTTAAGCTTTAATTAATAAAACAGTTAGCAAATAATTAAATTTCTTTAATATATCATTAAATCCATATTTAATTATGTGTTAGATGATATTATAAATTTTTCAAAATTTTTCCTATAATTTTCAGTATTTTTTGTGAATTTTGGCCTTAATTATGCGCTTTTGAGTTAATTAACATAATCAATTACTATAAATTAAAAAAATAAAATAAAATTCTGATACTAACCCCATGTGCAGCTACACCATTCTAATCATACTAATGGACAAAATTCTTAAAAATCTAATATAAGTCAAAGAGTTCTTGATTTTGGTAAAAACTAATTAATGTAAAGGTAATTTTGATAATGACAACTAGTTGGTTTTCAACCAATTTTGCTTTAATCTGGTTTAAATTGAACCACGGGGTTTAGGGCAAGTTAAGGGGCATGCTAGAGTTTGGTCAGGGTTAGGGTTTTATTTAATTTATTTTATGTTTTATGAGTTAATTATGGCCTTTTTGATACAAATTGACCCAAAAGTTTTTCAAAAATTGCCAAGCCCAAATCAGTAGCTTCCAAGGGCCAATTTGAGGCCCATTCATGTGGTCCATCAAGCCCAGGCCCGGAACTCCATTGATTCTTTATCTTTAAGGGCCTTATAGGGTTTTCGACCCCTGTTTTGCACCTCAGTAAGATTATTTTTGTATAATTATGTAAATAATCCTCAAATTTACTAAAAATTTGTATTTATCTTTTAAAATATATTAAAAATGTTTTTAAAATTTTTCTAGAATTTTTCGGGGTCTTTTGGATAGTTTTTGTCCTTCCATAAGCCTTTTACCATTTTCTGTTTATTTTCTATCGAAGATTGTGCTGTATTTTCTGCTTTCTGTAACTAATGATATTTTCATAATTTTGAACAAGTCCAAAGGCATCCCATGTCATCTCACACTTAGATACCTCTATGGCTCAATTGGCTGAGATATAGGTTTCTATAGTTCCGATATGTTATTCTGCTCTACTTAATCTCTTATTTCACTAATTCTATTGATGCGGGGACCTAAATATCATTTTCTAAAAGTTTTGAGGTCAAACTAAAAATAATCTTCGGGGTCTAAGTGTAATTATCAAAAATCCTTGGGCAATTCTATAAATAACAAAAATTTACATTGCAGGGGTATTTTTGTTATTTCATAATTTTAGTATACGGCAGTGCCGTAATTTCAATGGCAGTGTTATACTACTCTATAGTTTTGAGTGTGAGAATTATTGTGATCTAGTACTGCTTGAGAAATTCTCACACTGCCTAAGAAATTTTAATTCAAAGACTATATTATACTATATTAAGAAAAATATGGATATTACAATAATTATAGAAGTACTTTTTTCTAATAAAATTATAATTAAGGACATGAGTGGGCGGAGAAAGAGAGAGAAAGAGAGAACGAGAGCAAAAATGGAGTGTTATTTTTCAAAAATTTTAAGGATAAAATCGTAATAGGCTGAGAAGGTAGTGGTTCCTAAATTTGAAAAATAAAATTCTCTCTTCTACTATTTCTCCTTTTAGGAAAAGTAGTTCATTATCTGCTTATCAAAAAAGTAAAAAATTAATTATTTAGGTAAAACTTTATTTGCATCCCTCACACTTTATAATAGGAGCAAATATTGAGTAAAACGAATGAGCCAAAATATTCTTGATGAGGGAAACGGGTTGATATACACTATTATAGAGAACCAAAAAAGACAATGTATTAATAACAAATTAACAAACTTAATTTAACTCTAATACTCCCCTCAAGTTGGAAGATAAATGTTAAGTACTCCCAACTTGGAGATGATTCTACTGAAAGAAAGATGTAGCCAATGGTTTAGTGAAAATATCTACCAACTGATCAGTATATTGCACATGAACTAGACGGAGTATGCCATCTTGGACCTTGTCTTTAGTGAAGTGGCAATCGATTCTGATGCGTTTGGATCATTCATGAAATCTAGGACTAGATATTAGATGAACCGCAGCTTGACTATCACAAAAAACTAGAGCAAGACATGTAACACCCTAGTAGTTCCAACTTACACTTAATTTGCATTTGGATTCTATTAGTTGTTAGCTACACTTAAGTCGCATTTCGATTCTATTATTGTTATCTTTTAGCTTTGCGTAAAACTTAATCCTTTTCTTTGAAATTACTTTATTGAAAAATAATAAGTGAATTTTTTTTTTTTTGAAAATACATTTGAAAACAGGAGCCTTAATCATGGAATAGTGAATGCGTAAGCAAACATTATACAAGAGAAAGCGTCAGTAGTTGCGTGGTGTCGATGAATGTGTATAATAATAATAAAACATATTGTAATAAGTAATTAATATTAAATAAAAAGAGCATAACATCAATAATCCGATTATGAACTCAACATCTCAAAATTAGAATTGGAAATTAATTACACCCAAAACTGGCAGAAGTATCCATCATAATCCCCTATATCTACTAAAAAACCAAAGTACACAACCAAACTTTGCAAGATAGAAGCTTAGTATCTGTGGCCCCTACGACCACTTCCTAGAGAAATGATTGGAATGCGAATCCAACATGGATTAGGACTGCATTGGGAAACTCGACTAGCTGCCGTAGACGTTTCGTCCAAAGGGTTTAACTCAAATGAGCTTGACGCCTAGCGAGGCTCCACTGCTGGAATATAAGAGTCCGACGAATTGATCTCTATAATTGGTACTGGTATCCCGGGAACTATGGGCTCGGGGGTGGTCATAGAAACTTTGGGAGATCCACAAGTACAGGAACGGGAGGTACTTCAGCTAAATGTTGATACGACCTACATGTAACAATGTATATGTCCTAGTGGTGGTCGTAACCACTATGGCGTCACACACCCCATTGTAATACTAGCTAATTGTCAGTGGCATCATGACGTGCTCCACTGGGGATGCCATTCTTATCTAGAGACGACACAGAAAGTAGGGGTGAGAAATTGAAATTTCTCAATAGGATTCTAATGTGACAACCATCATGTCTTCGTTACCGTCCTAACCATTTCAAGTTTATTATTAAAAGGTGTCCATACAACAGTCCATTTAATTAAGTTCAAAAAACGTGATTAAACAAAGTGAATTCATTTTAAACATAACTCTTACTATATTCTAAGGTATAAAATGATAAGGCAATAATAATGCATAAATAAATAATAAGGCTAAAATGAGAGAATATACAAATGCATTATGCAACTTTACTGGATCTTAGGCCTTGTGCCTCTTAACATTCTCACTCAACTTCGTTAGAGTCTTATTACTTTAGTCCACCGTTGTAGGCCTTGTGCATCTTAGAATGGTAATGAGCTCATACGGTGGTCGTCGTCAACTTAGGGCTCCTATGCAGGAGAAGGGGAACAAGTATTACCTTCCCTTGTGGAAAGGTCATATCCATTATCTGGTCTTTGAGAGTCACCTCCTCTTATGGAAGGATTACACCTTCAGTTCTTTTATTCTTAAGTTAATGCATAATACATATATACTTAACCTTCTCTTAATATGCAAATGTGTCATGAATCCGGTAGGTATAATTGTCAACATCATAGTTCATATCAGATATACAAATTCCATAAGCACCCCATACATAACATCGAATATCATGCCAAGGTCACACATATATAACAACATAGGCATTTCATATTTACCATTCATATATGGGTAATTAGTTGTAACTAATCACACAACAAAGTCTTATGAGCAAAGCTTAGATAGTTAGGTACAAGTTTAAAATCTTATGTCTTAATTTGTCTTGCAAGTTTTTAACATTTTATTTGGTGTTTTCGAGTTTAAGCTCAGGCCCGAGTTCCGAGATTATATAAGTTTTGGTTTCCCAACTTTCGGGGTTAAGTATATAAGGTTTGGGTTCTAGTTCACGACTTCCGAGGTTAAGTTTAGAATAGATCACCGAGATTGATTCGGGATCGAGTTCCAATATTATAGTACCAAGTTTCGGAATTTATGTATATAAGAGTTTTAAAACATCCTAGCTCACAACTTCTGGGATCAGGGTCTAAGGTTTTATGTTCTGGTACCTACTTCCAAGTTTATGTTCAAGGTCCTCGACTTCCAGGTTTAAGTGTTCTAGGTTTTACACTCTTGTCCTCGACTTTAAAATGTCTTATGTGCTAAGTTCTAAGTTCCAACCTTACCTTTACCTATTTAGTTTACTATTCATATGGTTATGAGTTCCAACATTAAGTCTCCCTGATCTAATTTATTGTTCGCTAAGTTTCGAGTTTCGACATTAACTATACCTAATCTAGTTTTCTATCCACTAGGTTCCGAGTTCCGATGTTAACTATACCTAGTCTAGTTCTCTGTTTGGTAGGTTCCAAGTTCCGATGTTAACTATACCCAATTTAGTTCTCTATTTGGTAGGTTTTGAGTTTCGACATTAACTAGGTTTCTGGGTTATGTTTTCTTCCAGGTTTATGAGGTTAAATCCTAAGTAATTCCTTAATATCAGTTTTATGTGTTAGAAGTATTCTTCTTTACTACTTGATGGTATGTTTATGTTCTTAGAAGCTTTTACATATTAAATCTTTTAGAAATATCAAAGGTTTGATCTGATCAGTTATCTTAGAACATCAAGAAAAAGTGTTTGAATCGATTAAAGGTTTTCTAAAGGCATGAACACACAAGAACAACCAAGAGAGGATTAGAATTCCTATCTTAGAGGAGATAATCTAATAAAGAACTTGAAGCTTAAAGGCTACTAGAAACTAGAACTTGAGATTTGGAAAGTGGAAACTGAAGACTGGAGACTGGAAGCGGGAAACCGAAGATTGGAAAATGGACACAAGAAGCTAGAAGCTGAAGACTGGAAACTGGAGGTTGGAAAGTGAGGTTGCGGCAAGCAAGAAGTGAAGGAGAGTTTTGTGCTTTTTTGAGTCTTTGAGAGTGAAAGTAAGAGAATGGAAAGTTAATGGAGAGAAGGAGGCTGCGTATTTATAGATGAGTTAGTTCCTAGATTTAAGGCATCCTATCTTCAACTTAAACTAGTCACTTTAGATTTCTTTTCTACTAGGGGCAAGTTCCGAGTTTGAGTTCGTTCTGAGATTTAAGCCTTTAAATCTCGAATTGGTCATTTTAAATTTCTGTTGCTTTGGGCCTGGGTTACAAGTTCGAGTCTGTTCCAAGATTTAAGCCTTTATTTTCAAATATTTTAACTCGGACAAGTGTTGGGTTTCGACTTCATTGAGAGTTTGTTACGAGTTCCCCTTTCTCAACTATACAGATTGCGTAATTTTGGGTTTAATTACATAAAATTACTTTTTTGCCCTTATATTGAGTTAATTTTTCCTAATTACCAAGCTTTTGCTCATTTTGATTAGTGAATTAATCTTTGATTAATTTACTAATTACTCATTAATAATGAGATAATTAGCTTAGAGAAATTGGGGATGTTACAGGACCCATATGAATGCCAAAATCTTTCAATAAAGTAGAAATCCACAAGATCTTACTAATGAGACTTGCAATTGCTTGATACTCAGCTTTAGGTGAAGAGCGGGAGATAGTGTTCTATTTCTTGGATTTCCAAAAACCGAGGGAATTATCCAAAAAACATAATGCCTAGTGGTTGATCTTCTTGTGTCAACATAACTTCCCCAATCCGCATCGGCATATGCCCGCAATGAAAGAGAAGAAGAGGATGAAAAAAGAAGTCCCTAACCTAGAAAGGATTTGAGATATCTCAACAAGTGATGAGGAGCCTCTAAATGAGGGGTACGAGAAGAAAACATATACTGACTTAGTTTATTCACTGCAAAACAAATGTCAGGCGGTGAAATGGTGAGATAAAGCAAACACCCAATGAGTCTCCTGTACTGTCCAGAATTCGGGAGAGCTTCCCCACTTGTGGCATTTAGTTTGAGACAAGGATCCATTGGTAAGGTAGCTAGTTTGCAATATGCAAAACCAATATCCTTAAGTAAGGCCAAAGTTTAATTCTGTTATGAAAGACAAATCCCACAAGCAGCTTTTGCAATCTCCAAACCAAAAAATATTTCAAGTCACCAAGCACCTTTACTTTGAACAGCTGTTGTAAACACGTTTGGACCCGACCTATGGCAACCTGATCCTTGATAGCTATAATAATATCATCGACATAGACCAATAAGGCCACATAACTCTCACCAAAACTAATATAAAAAAGAGAATAATCAAATCTAGACTGAGTAAAACCAACTGAGATAAGGACAAAAGAAAATTTTTGGAACCACTGGCAGGAGGCCTATTGCAAACCATAGATGGATTTCTTCAGTTTACACACCAAATTCTCCCCTAGAATAGAATGTTCCAATGGAAGGTCCATATACACCTTCCCAAACAAAGTTGCCATTAAGAAAGGTGTAATACCCTCCCAAGTACAATACTATGCTTAAGTTATAGTACTACAGTTAGAAGTTATTACTATTACCTGAGCGAACCTTATCTGACAACAACCTCGACCATCTTCGAAATCTCTTAAACTATCTAGAGATAATATGGAAATAAACATAAGAGTGAAAATTTAAAATTCTCAATAGGATTTTTTAAATTGTCACACATACTGCCATCGTTATTATCTCCAGCTGCTTCGATTTATTAGGAAAAAGGTGAGCATGTTATATAAACTGTTCAGTTTTATAGTTTAAAAACATATTACCGGAAGTAGAGTTCATTTTATTCATACACTTGTTAAACAGAGAGAGAATCTAAACATCAACGTAGTAATATGAATGATAATTGAATAAGGTGCATAGATTCATAATAAAATAAGGAATAATTGAATAACATGCATGACTGAATGCAATTAACTTCTTGATGTAAGTGCACTTTATAATAACAATAAAAAGAGCACAACATATGCTTATGTAATTGCTCATTACAAAATCATGCAAATGCACTCATAGTTTCTTTACTTTCTTTACTTGACATACCTAGGTTTTATATATCACCGTCCCTAAGGTGTTTGCTGTGTTCTTAAATCTTTACTGCCTTTGGGTAACCTGATTTAAAAGTAAGCTCAACTCGTGACTATTGTCACACAATATTGACCCGCAAGGGGACCAATGTGCCTCTAAATTGGAGGGACTTAGCTGGCCAACTGCCTCAAACGTAAAGGGACCCAATAGTTTTAGCTACCTTCACCGGGAATGACCCAAATAACTGCCTCCAAGTGAAGGGACCCATATCTATCTATTTAACTGCCTTTACAAGGAAGGACCCAAATAACTGCCTCCAAGTGAAAGGATCTCATATTATCTGTTTATATTCTTTTGTGGTTCATATGCTCATGTATTCATATAAGAATATGCTTTAGAGATTTATGCACATGCTTCATACCTTACTTTCAAATATTCATACTTCTATAATATTCATGTACATAACATATAGACATTCATAACTTTCATATGTTTCTGCTAGAATTTTGACAGCATAACGAATCAGGTTTGTTTATCGGTGATTAGTGCCAGCTTAAATAGACAATTAGTCATAATAGCAAAGCCAACATAATATATCAACCTTTCTACATTAACATGGACTTTGCAACATTTAAACTTTAACTGAATTCCATATATGTACTAAGATATCTAAACCCCCAAGTTGGCAATTCTACTTCTATCACTTAATTCTGCCTAGTTTTAAAATTTATGCCATAATTTCTACTTAATGTATTAAATTCTGAATTTTTACCATAGTGAAGTGTTGCTTGTCTAGTTTTTAACCTCTTTGATCCCATTCAATTTTGTTAAGTATAGCTTAAGATATTGGAAGTTTATCTAAGCCTGCCCTATGTTAGACAAAATAGGGGTCTAAAATGTAAAAATTCAGTAAAAATAGAAATATTGTCAGATTTGAGTGAATCTTATATCATTGTAAAGCTAATAGAATCATCTTTCATTTTCAATGAGTTGAGTAGAGCTCAAGTTATAAGTTCACAAAGTTGGTGGAATTGGTCTGCCCTATCTCTGTCCATCAAGACATGGGGCAACCTTGCGGAATTACTGGGAGCAAAAGGGATCAAAGTTGACTCTGGAATTTTTATGGCATATTTCCCTATATGTAAGCTTTCTAAAAAAATTAGTTGCACTCTAATTGAAGTTATATAGAGCGAGTTATGCCCTACACAACCCACTCTAGTTAGGTTTAGAGGCAAAAATCTAAGGTAAATTTCAAAAAATCATATTTGATCAATA
Source organism: Pterocarpus macrocarpus (assembly GCA_031439585.1). NCBI lineage: Eukaryota > Viridiplantae > Streptophyta > Magnoliopsida > Fabales > Fabaceae > Pterocarpus > Pterocarpus macrocarpus. The sequence continues at coordinate 35,593,977 of CM062519.1, read as the reverse complement.
CTAATCCAATGGCCTTATAATTTACATGATTGGAAAGCTCTAAATGTCTAGTTTTATTTCAAATTAGTTTCATCAAATTCTAATAGCTGCGACCAAAGCCACATACTTTGCAAGTATGGACACTGAAGGGTTTCTATTTTCCAGCAAACCTATTTTTGTTCTTCCTTGAATTTTTGCCTAATTAACCATGCCAAACCAAGAATACCCATCTTTAATCACTAGAAATGTAACATCCCCATATAATGTAATAGGAAATAATAAAAACGCCATTGGGCAAATTTTTGTTATTCACAACCTTGCCCCTGAACTTTTTAGAAAATGACATTTAGGTCCCTAGATCAATAGAATCGGCAGAATAAGATTTTAAGCGAAGTAGAAGCACATAGCAAAAACGTAGAAAACTAAACCTCGGCTGATTGAACCACAGAGGTATCCATATGTGAAATGATATGGGACGCCCCTAGACTTGCCCATAATTACAAAAATACCATTAGTCTAGAAAAATAGAAAACAGAAAGGCCCTCAACTTGCAAAACATTTAGTTTATACTGTTAATCGATTTATTCGATTTTATTGAATCTTTAAGATTAATTAGAAATTAATTAAAGGTTAATCAAGAGTTAATTAGATGTTAATTAGAGATAGTAGAATTAGAAATAATTAGAATAGAAACATAGAAAACCTCACAAAATTCTTCAAGATCATTTTGCCGGTTTGAAGGAAATCGGTAGAGATTCGGTATTTTAAACCACCAGAATTGGACCAATAAAATTCTACATTAGAAACCCTAGAAAGGGTGGCTAAAATTCAGCCATCATTCCCCCACAAAGTGGCACCAAGTGGCTGCTCAAAGGATGGAGAAACTTGGCTCAATGTACACCATCCAAGCCTCTACCAATCACCACTCACTTGTCATACTTTAAGACTCCAAAACCACCTCCAACTCCCTCATTTTCGAGCTTCCCCTTCAGCTGGCTCCTTTCCCTTTATTCTTCTTCCTCCTCACTTCCTCTTCCTCAAATCTCCAAGCTCCACCCACTTCTTCCACCAAAAAACTCAAATCTAGCTAGTTTCTACATCAATTTGAGGTAGGATTCCATTTTTGTTCTTAATTTCTCTGAACTGTGGCTGCATGAAATTTCACTCTTCTTCAATTATTTGATGATATATTGGATGTATTTGATGGTTTATGGTTGGATTAACACGAAATCTTGAGTTGAAATTAAAGTTAGAAGGAGAAAACTAGAAGAAGCAGAGAATTAGGATGCTGTCTAGGTGAGAAACCCTCGGCAGTTCGTACGGCGGAGTGTACGGCTCCGCCTACCACCATTTAAATTTGATAAAACTATTTTTACATAAAACTAGACATTCAGGGCTTTCCATACATATAAAATATAAGGCCATTGATTAGTATAGAATTAGTTATGAATTTTTAAAGTTTAACCTGAAAATCTGGATTCTTATCCGAGTAGTATGAGTTGAGAAGGATATAACTCACCTTACACAACTCCAAATTGAGTGAACCTAAAGTTGTTTGAAAGCTAACATGTAAGGGAACATCCCATAAAAATTTCGGAATCATATTCGTTGCCATTTGTTCCCAACACACTAATGAATTTGACTTAAGTTTAAACTCGGTTGAAACATGGTAGTCCAGTAAGGTTAAGTTTCAGGGCTCATATCTCAAAATATACGTATGAAAATGATATGCAACTTATTTCATTTGAAAGCTTGTTCTGTTAGCTTTAAATTGATATAAATTTCGTATGATTTCACCTAGATTTCGATTTTTAGTGAATTTTTATTTTTAAGTGTGTAATTCTGGCCAGTTACAGGGCAGGCCGAGGTGAAACTTAAATAACTTGATTAATACAAATCAAAATTGCGGCTTGATTTATAAAAATCGGGCAGAATTGAACATAAGGGTCCAATCCCTACATGATTGATATTATTGTGATATGTTTGTTACTCTATGTTGAACTTTTGCTTGATTAATTTTACTGGTAGCTTGGCACTATTCACGGGGAAGCGGACTCAATCCGTTATGCAGCCGAATTTCCGGCAAAAATTAGTGATAGTTCTAAATGATTGTGTGTTAATATTGTTATATGACGTGTATGAATACTAAGCAAGTATTATTGTTTGAGATTAAGGTACGAAGCCTATGTATCTATGATTTTATGATAAAAGATATGATAATGAGTCCCTATTCCGAAGAAACGTGACATGGTGATCACGCTCTGATGAGGTATGACATGGCGATCATACTCTGGATTATGGCATAATGATCCCACCCCCTAAGGAGTGTGGCATGGTAATCACACCTCGAGGGAGTATGACATGGCGATCATACTCTGGGATGTGGCAAGATGAATGTATTTTAAGGAGTGTGACATGGAGATCACACCCTGATAGGGTATGACATGGCGATCGTACTTTGAAATATCGCCTAATGACCACATCCTAAAGAATGTGACATGGCGATCATACTCTGAAATGTGCATGACAAGTAAAGGAAATTAAGAAAAACCCCAGTGTATTCGCATGAATTCAAGTATGAGTATTTGTATGATTATATCCCATATTTTATTAATGCTGAGACTGTTCTATCTACTTATACTGTGATTATTATTCCGAATATGAAATATTGCCATTGTGACTCAAGTGAGTGAATAAAATAAATTCTGTTTCAAACAATATATTTTTCAAACTATAAAACTGAACAGTTTAGTTAACATGCTCATATTTTTTATAATAAATCGAAGTAGCTGGAGATAATAACGATGACATAGCATATGGTAGTTTAATGAAACCTACTGAGAATTTATAATTCTCACTCCTACATATATTTCTATGTTATCTCCAGATAGTTCCAAAGTTCCGAAGATGGTCCTCCGAGGTGGAGTTGACTAGTAAGATTGAAGGTGGCCGAAGGTTGCTGCCAGACAAGGTCTGATTAAGTGACAGTAACAACTCCTAGGTGAGGTATTATGACTTAAGCATAGTACCATACTTGGGAGGGTGTTACATGAAACATGTCATAAGATCATCAAATAACATCAGAACAAGAAAAGCAAGTCAGACCCAATTAGCTACATATCATTAAAATTAAGCAAAGAGTAAGAACCCTACCTTAGTTTTGATGTGTAGAGTGACTTGTTTCAAGTTCTTGGTGAAGGAAGTGGATGAAGGTTAAAGATAGAAGAAGAAAAAAAAGAAGAAGAAGATGGAATGGATGAATAAATGGAAGAGAGCTCTTCGCTAAAGGGGGCGAAATTTTTGTGGAAAAAAAAGGGAAATTATGAAATTGTTATAAGAGTTGGTAGTTGGAATGGATGGGTGGATGTTAGCCAAGTCTTTTTCCATCCTATGGCTAGTTAGGCGCCACTTTGAAGGGCAATGTGGCTGAAGATTAGCCACTCCAACTACGGTTAGCGTTGTATAAATTCCTACTGACTCAGTTCATATAGATTAAAATACTGAATTTCAACCGATTTTCTTCAAACTAGCTAAGTATTGTTAGAATTTTCTACATGCTCAATTTAGTTTCTCCTAATCCTAATATTTTTAATTAACTTCTAATTATTCTCTAATTAACCTCTAATTAATTTCTAATTAACATTACATATCCTATAAAATCGAATAAATCAATTAACAGCGTAAATTAAATGTATTGTGATTTAGAATGTTGCAAAAATCATTATCGTTTTTCTTAAATTTGCAAAACATTGCCAATGGTCTCTTCTAAATTTCCTATATAATAAACTCAACTCTTTCTAATCCTAATGTTTACATTTAATTCCTAATTGCTCTTATTTTTCAATGGAATAAATTAATAACTGTAACACCCTCCTCAGTATAGTATTAAGCTTAAATCATAGTACCATACCCTAAAGTTGTTATCAATACTGAGCGAACCTTGTCTCGACAAAGAACTTCACCGCCTTGAAAACTTACAAACTATCTGGAGACAACCCGGAAATAGGTGTGAGAATTATAAATTCCTAGTAAGATTCTCTAAGTATCATAAATAATGTTATCGTTGTTATCTCCAATTTGCTTCGGTTTATTAATAAAAAGGTGAACATACCTTACAAACTGTTTAATTTTTATAGTTTGAAAATATAATGTCCGAAGTAAAAGTTCATTTTAATCATACACTTGGCATTTGAGAGAACCCATAAAAATCAAGTCATGAATTATGTTAGGACTAATAACTGAAATATAATAAAGTACGATAGCATCAATGTACTAGAGGCATAACTTCTACATATACTTTACTGGAACTATAACATATTAAGACACCCACATAACATCAAGATGCTGAGAATATAACATCTGCACATAACTTATCATGGATAATAATTGCAATATATTAAACTACACATAGCATTTGCACATAACTTTATCTGTACTTGAATTCATACATAGACATAAAGCTTGTTTTCTTTTTTCATCTTTCTTTTTCATCATAAAATCTTTACGTGCCACATTCCGGAGTATGATCGCCATGTCATACCCCATCAGAGCGTGATCGCCCTGTCACGTTCCTTAGGAATATGGGATCTTCCTTTGGTACTTACACTAGTTGGGTCATGCCGTGTCTCGTGTAAGTTCTGTCCCCTGTACTCACACTAACTGGGTCAATGCCATGCCTCATATGAGTGGGGTGGTTGCATGCCTTAGTCTTTAGTCTTTAGTCTTTAATCTTTAGCTTTTACTTGGCACACCTAGGCGTTACGTATCGCCGTCCCTAGGGTGCTGTTACTACCCTTGGGTAGCCTGGCCTTAGAGTGAACTCGTCAGCTTCACCCGTGGCCGTCGTCACATCGACTCATCCACAAGGGGACCCACGTGCCTCTAGTCTTGGAGGGATCTCATTCTGGCCACGTGCCTCTAATTGAAGGGATCTCTTTTGGTCACGTGCCTCAAGATTGAGGGATCTCATCTAACCACGTGCCTTCAATATAGAGAGATCTCATCTGACCACGTGCCTCCAAGGTAGAGGGCAACTACCTTCACAGGAAGGGATTCAAAGTACAACTGCCTCCAAGTGAAGGGATTCATATCTTTATCTTATTTAGCTGCCTTCACAAGGAGGGATTCAAAGTGCAACTTCCTCCAAGCGAAGGGATTCATATTTTTTTCATTTAACTGTCTTCACAGGGAGGGGCCTCATTTAACTGCCTCCGAGTGAAGGGATTAACATTCATTATACTCATGCTTTGTCATTCTCATACATGGTCATGCATAGACGTGCTAAATGTACTCATACAGATACTTCATCACTTACTTCCATATATCATTGCACATATGATCTTTATGTACGTATTTATAACGTATAAAGACTCGTAGCCTCTTTACCATTCTACCGGCACTCATACATATACTACATCATTTACCTTCATATACCTCATATCATGCTTATATCATTCTTGCATACAAATATTCCTAGTGTCATAGACTTCTGCCGTAAATTTGGCAGCATAACGGATCAGCTCCGTTTCCTCATGAATAGTGCCAATTCTCACAGACAAACCAGTCATTGCAACATAATCAATCTAACACTTATATATCAATGTCAAACTAGCAATCCTCGACTCAAACCTTATATGTGCACTAACACTTGTAAAATTATCAATTTGACCATTTTGCCAATCATACTCAGTTCTGCCCGGATTTTGTATAATCCACCTTTATCTCTATTCAACTCATTTAAAGCTGACTTTTAGATATGTCATAGATCTATATGTCTACTTTCTAACTTCTTTGGTCCCATATCATTTTGATCTATATAACTCAAGATATTTAAATTTTGCCTAAGCTTGTTTAGTAACTAGCCCGAATTACACTCTTGGAAGTATAAATTCACTAAAAATCGAAACTAAGCTCAAATCATGCGAAATTGGTCTCATATTGAAGCTAACAGGACAACCTTTCATTTGACAAAGTTTCATTCCATTTGTATGAGTATACCTCGAGTTATAAGTCCCAAAAATCGACCTTCCTGAACTACTCTATTTTGGCCTGGATTGGATATAGGACAGCTTCCTCGAATCACTGGAAACAATTGGGACCATAACAAACTCAAAATTTCATATTGGGATGTTCCCCTATGTGTAAGCTTTCTAACAAAGTTAGTTTCACTCAATTTGGAGTTGTGTAGGGTGAGTTACACCCTCCTCAAGTCACCCTACCCGGATGAAAGTCCTAGTTCCTAGGTTAACATTCAAAAATTCATATCTCTCTCAATATTGATCAAAAAACCTAATATGATATATGTATGGAAAGCCCTGAATGTCTGCTTTCATCTAAAAATAGTTTCATCAGATTTGACTGATTGTAGGCGGAGCCGTACACTCCGCCATACGGACTGCGGTGGAATTCCTCAACTGGACAGCATCCTAATCCTCACTTCTCCTAGTTTTCTTCTTCTAACCTTAATTCCAACTCAATATTTCATATTAATCCAATTATAATCCATCATAATACATCCAATAATTCATCAAATACATGGAGAAGAGTACAATTTCATGCAATCATAGTGCAAGTAACTCAAGAATAGAAATAGAATTCTACCTCTTTGGAGTATGATTTGAGCTAAGTGTTGAAACTTGGAGTGTTAGAACCTTGCTAAACTTGAAGGAGTAATGGAGTTGATTGAGAGAAGGGAAGAAAAAGGCTGGAGCAAGAGGAAAAGAAGGAGGCGTAGATCAGTCAGAAATGAGAGGGAGAGACTGACTTAAATACATGGGGGTAGTTAGGATTGTGAGTGTTGATTGGTTGAGATTTTGTGATTGGAGTTCGGCCATGTCGCCTGCTTTTGTGGCTGAGTTGCTCTCCACGTCGTTCCAAAAGTGAGATTCGCTTCCATTCTATCGGAAATCGGAAGTCGGAACTCGTTCTATTTTACTTGAGCTCGAAGCTGGAGCCGGATATCGGAACTAGTCCCCTCTTATTTGTGGCTTGAGGAAATCTTGTTTGGTTTATTTCGAGACTTGGAAGTAAGGTCGGAGGTCGGAAGTCATAAGCTTACAATCAAGTAATTTCGGAACTCCCAATTCAAACTTCGAGAATGCCAACAGAAATGGAAGGCTTCTGGTAATAATCTCGGAAACCGGAACTCGTGTGTGACTGGAAATCAGCTCAAAGATCCGAACTCGGGTCTATCCCCATTGAGTTCGACTCTAAGGTCGAACTCGTTACATTAAACTCGGAGTTCGGTACTTGTAACCATTGTGTTAAACTATTACTTCTGAGGTCGGAAACCACGTACACTATTTTGAAGCATGAGGTCTGAGGTCGGAACTCGGGTGCCTCGGTTGACACTGGAGGCTACCTCATGAGACTGGAAATTGGGTACATTTCTTTGAAATATGAAGTCAGATATTGGAACTCGGAAGTCACCCATTTAACTCAAAACTAGAACATGAAGTCGGAAATCAGGAAAAATGTAATTAGACGAAATCGGAAGTCGGACAGGACATGAAGTCGGAAATTAAGCAAGACGAACTCGGAACTCGAAAATAATCCCTTCTATCTGAAATTCGAAGATGAGGTCGGAAATAGGAATTGATCAATTCTGAGGTGAAATCGGAAATCGGAAATAGAGATGTTACAATAACAGTGCTAATCAGACGTACTGTTCTTTGGGGATGTTACAAAAGACGTTATTTACATCTAATTGCAATAAGTTCCAGGCCTTAATAGTAGCTAAAGCTAACAATGTAACACCCTCCCAAGTACAGTACTATGCTTAAGTCATAGTACCACACCCTGGAGTTGTTACGGTTACCTGAACGGACCTTATCGCGACAACTTCATTGCGCTACTCTGATACCTCTTGGAACTCTCTGGAGACAACACGGAAAATAAGAGTGAGAATTATAAATTCTCAGTAGGATTCTTTATAATACACATGTAATGTCATCGTTGTCATCTCCAGTTTGCTTCGGTTTATTATGAAAACAGTGAACAGGCATGCATAAACTGTTTAATTTTACATTTCAGAAATATCTTATCCGAAGCAAAGTTCATTTTAATCATATGCTTAGCATTTGGGGAAAATCCATGAAATCCATTCAAATATAATACCATGAGTAATAACTGTGGCATATTAAACGCACACATAACATCTGCACCTAACTTTACTCATACTTAAATTTATGCCTATACATAAAACTTGCTTTTCTTTCTGCATCTTTCTTTTTCTTTGTCATCATAAAATCTTTACGTGCTACATTCCAGAGTATGATCGCCATGTCATACCCCGTCAGAGCGTGACCGCCATGTCACGCTCCTTAGGAATGTGGGATCTTCCTTTGGTACTTACATTAGCTGGGTCAAGCCATGCCTCATGTAAGTTCTGTCCCCTATACTCACACTAGCTGGGTCGATGTCATGCCTCATGTGAGTGGGGTACCTGCATAAGCTTTAATCTTTAATCTTTAGTCTTTAATCTTTAGCTTTTACTTGGCACACCTAGGCGTTACGTATCGCCGTCCCTAGGATGCATTTACTGCCCTTAGGTAGCCTAGCCTTGGAGTGAGCTCGTCAGCTTCACCCGTGACTGCCGTACACACTGGCTCACCCACAAGGGGACCCACGTGCCTCTAGGTTGGAGGGATCTCAATCTGGCCACGTGCCTCTAATATAGAGGGACCTCATCTGACCACGTGCCTCCAACATAGAGGGACCCAAATCTTAGCTGCCTTCACAAGGAGGGATTCAATGTGCAACTGCCTCCAGGTGAAGGGACCCATGTCTTTATCATTTAACTGCCTTCACAAGGAGGGATTTCAAATAACTGCCTCCGAGTGAAGGGACCCACATTTTATCTTATTAAGCTGCCTTCACAAGGAGGGACCTCAAGTAACTGCCTCCAAGTGAAGGGACTCACATTCAATATATTCACATTCTTTCATTCTCATGCTTATTCAAGCATAGTCATACTGAGTGTACTCATACATATACTTCATTTATTTTCATATATCTCATCTTGTACTTATGTCATTCTCAAATATAGGGTTTCTATATACCCATTCATACTCTAATTCTTTTTTACATCTAAGCATTCATAGCTTCTTAGACTTTTGCCGTAAATCCGGCGGGATAACGGATCAGGTCCGTTTCCCCATGAATAGTGCCAGCCCTCACAGACAGTTCAATCATAGCAACATAAATCAATTTAACACATATATATCAATATCAAATTGGCCATCCTCAACTCAAACTTTATATGTTTCCCTAATACTTGTGAAATCTTCAATTGGGTCACTTTGTGAAACTATCACTTTGGCCATTCTGCCACATTCTAGTCGGTTCTGCCCGAATTTCATATGAACCACCTTTATCTCTATTCAACTCATTTAAATTTGAAATTTGGGTATATCATAGCTCTATATGTCTATTTTCTAACCCCTTTGGTCCCATATCATTTTGATCCATATAACTCAAGATATTTAAATCTTACCTCAACTCGTTCAGTCACTAGCCCGAGTTACACTCCTGGAAGTATAAATTCACTAAAAAAATAGAAACTAAGCTCAAATCATGCGAAATCAGTCTCATATTGAAGCTAACAGGACAACCTTTCATTTGCCACAAGTTTCACTCCATTTGCTTAAGTATACCTCGAGTTATAAGTCCTGAAAGTCTACCTTTCTGAACTACTCTGTTTTGGCCTATATTGGACATAGGACAACTTCCTCGAATCACTGGAAACAATTGGGACCATAACAAACTCGGAATCTTATATTGGGGTGTTCTCCTGTGTGTAAGCTTTCTAACAAAATTGGTTTCACTCGATTTGGAGTTGTATAGGGTGAGTTATACCCTTCTAAAGTCACTCTGCCCGGATGAAAGTCTTGAACCCTAGGTCAAACTTCAAAAATTCATATCTCCCTCAATACTAATCTAATAACCTTATATGATATATCCATGGAAAGCCCTGAATGTCTACTTTCATCTAAAACTAGTTTCATCGGATTTAACCGGCTGTAGATGGCGCCGTACACTCCGACATACGGACTGCCGTGGAATTCTTTATCCAGACAGCATACTGATTCTTCTCTCCTTCTAATTTTCTCCTTCTAATCATAATTCTAACTCAAAATCTTCTATTAATTCAATCATAATTCATCATAATCCATCATAATACATCCAATAATTCATCAAATACATGAAGAAGAGTACAATCTCATGCAATCATAGTGCAAGGAATTCAAGAATAGAAATAGAATCCTACCTCTTTGGAGTATGACTTGAGCTAAGTCTTTGAAACTTGAAGAATTGGATAGAGTGGGGGAGTTGAGAAGAGGAAAGAGAGCTGAAGTGAGGAAGGGAAAACAACGTGAGAAATGAGCTGAAGAGGCAGGAGGAGGATATATATATATAGACAAAGCTTCGAAGTGGTAGTTAGAATGAGTGGCTTTGATTGGATGAAATTTTGTAGGCAAGATTCAGCCATGTCTCCTTCTTTTGTGTCAAAATTGCTCTCCACGTCGCCAGATAAATGAAACTCGTTTCAGCCAGTATTCGAACATGACATCGAATCGTGCATGGTTAAGTCGGAATTCGGAATAATCATCTTGTTTGTGACTTGAGGAAATCTTGTTTATGTTGAGACTTGGAATCAAGGTCGGATGTCAGAAGACATACAGCTGACAATCAACTGATCTCGGAACTCCAAGTTCAAAGTCGGGACTCTTTGTAATAAGATCGGATATCGGAACTCGTGTGTTGTGGAAATCAGCTCAAGGATCCAAACTCGTGTCCATCCCAATGGAGTTCAACACTAAGGCCGGAACTCGTTACATTAAACTCGGAGTTCGGTTCTCGTACCATTGTGTTAACCTATAACTTCTGAGATTGGATGAAGCATGAGGTCTGAGGTCGGAATGAGGATGCTTAAGATCGGAACTCGGGTGATTCAATCACATTTCCAAACCCAAGTACTTAAACCCGGAAATCTGATGAGATCGGAAACCGGGTATAATGTCTTTAAGACATGAAGTCGGAAGTCGTAGACTTTGAAAATCGGAGAATATCATAAGATAAAGTCAGAAATCAGGAGTTTGAGACTAGATGAAGTCGGAAATCTGAGGTCATGAAGTCGGAATTAATGCTGAAAGTTGAACACGAACACACAAATCGGAAATAGTCAAACTTAAACGAAATCGGAAGTCGTACCAATACATGAAGTCGGGAATTCAGCTATGCAAACTCGGAAATCGGGAATAATTATTCTAACTGATATCCCAAAATGAAGTCGGAAATCATGGGCTTGGAAGTGAAGTCGGAAATCGGAACTCGGATGTTACAAACAAGACACATACTATGGTAAGCTTAACAACTGGAGAAAAAGTGTCATGAAAATTGATTCCCACTCATCAAGTATACCCTTTAGCTACTAGTCGAGCTTTATAATGGTCTACACTGCCATCTTGTTTCCGTTTTACCTTGTAGACCTAATGGCAACCAATGGTATCTTTCCTTATAGGAAGAGAGACAACTTCCTATGTATTGTTGGCTTCCATTGCTTGAAGCTCCTCTGTAATGGCCTGCTGCCACTCTGTCATTAGCCACTTGATGATAATATTGGGGCTCATAGACAACCGAGACTTGTAAAACAAAATCTTAGAAAGCAAGGCCAAATGATCATAGCAACAATAATTGGTGATAGCATAAGATGAAATGTCATTACACTGATAATCCTGTAAATAGGAGGGAGGTCTATAGGACCTTGTTGATCTGTGTAAGGAAAAAACACCAGAAAGGATAGCAATAGGTGTTGTATTAGTAGCAGAAGAATCACCATGCTTGATTTCAGTATTCGGCCTAGGAGCATCATCAACATTCAAGTCACGGCAAGGTAAAGGACACACTACATCAGAAAATATATCACAATCCTGAAAGTCTGGGGAGACTATATGGAAAGGAAAAATGTCCTCATGAAAAACCACATCCTGTGAGATGAGAAATTTCTGGTTTGAATATTGTATAGCCTATACCCTTTGTAACCAAGAGGCTATCCCATAAAGACAGTGGGAGCAACCCATGGAGAAAACTTGTCCTTAGTAGAATGAAGGGTTGAAACAAAGGCTAGACACCCAAATGCTCGAAGAGAAAAGTAATCAGGTTCTTTCTTATACAGAACCATGTAAGGAAACTGATTCTTTAGCACAGTTGTGGATGTTCGGTTGACTAAAAATGTGGCAATTTGCAAGCAATCCCCCCATAAGCAAAGTGGTACTCTAGACTAGAAAAATAGTGCATGAGCCACATTTAATAAATGCTGATGCTTCCTGTCCACAATGGAATTCTATTCAGTCCCTTGTTTAGCCAAAAAAACATTCAAAGCTAATTCTGTAGCATTGTCAGTGTGGAAACTTCTTAATAGATTTTTCAAACTATGCATCATGTGGAAAAACTTCTTAATAACAGAAGGCACCTCGGATTTGTGACTGAGCAGATAGGTCCAAGTGAACCAAGAGTGGTCATCAACCAAGGTTAGGAAGAACTATTCCCCATGATATGTAGTAGTGTGGAATGGCCCCTAGATGTCACAGTGCACTAGATCAAAGATATTAGTGGTCATATAATGACTGGAAGTAAATGATAGTCATTTTTGTTTAGATAAAGGACATACATCACACAAGGAAAATGAATTAGAAACAAGAATTGAACAATAGAGTTTATTGCTCAAATGATGAAGAACTTTATGAAATTCATGTCCTAGTCGGTTATGCCATGTTTTAACAGAAACCTTCGCAAATTTAGCACAACTTTCATAATCATGGAATACAAGAATAGAATTGAAATACAAAAAAAGAATTATTAACAAAATTAGGTAAACAACTACAAGGTATGAGGACTTGAAGTGAGGAAAGGGGAGCCTTGTAGAAATAAAGCCCTTGCACCAAGTCACCCTTACCAATCAGCCTCAAGGACCTGAGATGCTAAATAAGAAAGACATTAGCACTGAAATGGACACTAACAAAATGAGTGGCTAATAAAGCACTGATAGAAACAAGATTAGCCTTGAAAGAAGGAACATACAAAACATCATGAAGAATGAAATCTGAACCAAGTTTAATAGAACCACAGGCATGCACAGGAATTCTAGTTTTACCAGGTAAAGTGACAAATGTATCATGTAATTCAATGCGAGGAATGAAATGCAATAAAGAACACGTAATATGACAGGTAGCACCCGAATCAAGAAGCCAACAAGGAGTAATGCATGTTGAAAAAGATTCAGAAGCAGACAAACAAATACCTCCATCATGATTTGATTCCGAATTTCCTTAAACTGGATGCACTACCTGCGACATCTGAGATGACAAAAAGGCCATCAGCTACTAGTATTGGGTAGGTGAAATTTGCAAGGAAGGACTCTCTATAATGGAGCCTGCATCGACCTGGTGTGCTTGAGCCGATACTACCTGCTTATAATGTGGAAAGTAGCCATGAATTTTATAACATTGTCCTCAGTATGTCTAGGAAGAACATAATGACAATAGGTTGGTCAGTCCTTTTTTCCAGACCTAGGCTTAGCATCAAAACCACCCTTAGTTGCACCCTTCACAGTAAAGGTTAATTGAGTCTCAAAACAATAGAACTAAAGGCAATTGAACATTGCCTTTCTTCTTGAGAAATGAGGGAAATGACCTGCGAAATGGAAGGCAAGGGCTCCATGAGCAAAAGTTGGCATTTGATTTGCTGGTAACTATCATTGAGACTCAAAACAAGCCAACACATACTCAAGAATCATGCGCACCACCGCAGTTACCAATAAAAGTAGGATGAAAAACCAACAATTCTTCCCAAATCGACTCGAATCTGGTGAAATACTAGGTAACAGTGAGATTACCTTAGCTGAGATAAACATGTGCAACATTCCTTTGTTGAAAATGAGTGTACAAATCTTGCAAGATTGCCGTGCCAGAACCGGCGAAAATGATGCTCAAAGCAATCTCCTTGGAAATGGAGTTGAGAATCCAAGTGCTCACAATATCGTTGATCCATTTCTAGCGAGCAAGAACTGGAGGATCGGCATCTGGTGCAGGAGGCTTAAGAGATCCATCAACAAATTCAAGATTATAACCTGATTTTTATATTAGTTTTTTGTTTATAATTTAAATACTAAAATAGTAAAATTAAAATATTTTAAAAATATTAAAAATATAAACAGAATAAAAAAATTTTATTTGAAATTAAATTAAGATTATTGTAAATTATGAAGGACATAAATAAAATTTTGTCTTAATTTTTTTTTTGCTTCAATTTATTTTAAAAAGCACAAACAAATGTAAAAAATTTTATAAATAATTTTTTTTAAAAAATTTTTAAAAGAGCACCTTCTTAGCTAGAGCATAAATAAATGTATCCAAGGTTATCTTCTAAAAATTATTTCTTTTTTTTGTTTTTTCTTTAAATTGGGTATTATTCATTTTAAAAACAATAGTAAGTTGAATATTTTTTTTACTACAAGCATTTATTTTTTAAAATTACATTTAAACACATTTTTTAAAACTTAATTAAAGCACTTCTTTTAAACAAAAAATTCAATCTAAACACACTTTTGATAAATTGGTATAGAGTATATATTTTATAAATAAATAAGATAAAATATTATTTCTTAATGGCTCTGGATTTTTTTTTAACTCAAAACATATTTATTTGCCAGGATTCAAAAACATAATACTAGAGAGAAGTGAAATAGGGGAAGCCAGCAGACAACAGCAATTTCAAAAAGCCGAGGGCGGGTGGAAGTGGAAACTCACCACTGAATCGATGAGCTCCAAAGAGAGTTGCAGAAGCGAACTTCGCATTGCGATTCGTCAACTCAGCGACCGATGTCTGTACTCTGCTTCCAAATGGTACTTTTACTCACTCCTAAACCCACACGAAAACCCTAAAATCGAACTCTAAAGCTTCAGTTTCGAAGCCCCTTTTGGCTTCTCTGTGCAATTTCTGCGAATGGCTCCTTCTTTTTTTTTTGTTTATTCCGGCGTGGAAAACGCGTATATTTGCCATTGGATTGAAACTGTGGTTGCAGGGCAGCGGAACAGTTGGTAGGCATCGAGCAGGACCCCGCAAAGTTCACACCTTCCAACACCAGATTTCAGCGCGGCAGCTCTAGCATTCGCCGGAAGTACCGCACCCACGAGATCGCAGTGACTCCGATTGCGGGCGTCTCGTATGTAGCCACGCCTGTGATGGAGGAGGATGAGCTTGTAGACGGTGATTTTTACCTTCTGGCTAAGTCTTATTTCGACTGCCGCGAGTACAAGAGAGCAGCGCATGTTCTTCGTGATCAAACCGGAAGGAAGTCGGTGTTCTTGCGCTGTTACGCCTTGTATCTGGTCAGTCATGTCCCCCTGCTTGACATTTTAGTATTCATGTTGATTAGTGGGATTTTTTTTTTTTTTTTTTTTGAAATTCATTTGGGTATTGTCAGTGTGGTGTAAGGAATAGTGAACTATGTACGCAAGTATTTCCTGAATACCCTCACTGCGCTGGTTTTATTTTATTAAGGTGGTTACAGTGTGTAGAACTAATAGCCAATGCAGTATACAAGTAAGAACAGAGAGAATTCAAGAAAATAACGGGGGTAAAGAATTACAGAGACAATTCACACCAAAGACACCACCCTCTCCCTTTACCGTTTCCTTATAAGTATAACCTCCTAACTTCTCCACTCAAAATCTCTCGTGGGGGTGTTAGTTACACTACAGCCGACGCTTTGAGCTTCTACGGAACTCCAACATTCCTGGATCCTTTTACATTTTTGCTTCCCTTGATAACTAACACAGGTCTCACCTCATTGCTGAGGTGTCTATTACTCTCTGCCTCAGCTCCCATGTCAGCCTCCTAGTCAACTGGGCTCGCTCCATGGCATGTGGCTAATGCGTCATCACTTATTTTTGTAATTCAATTAGTGAACTATAGTGGAGACAGAAGGACTATGTGATGGAAAAGAAAGGATAGAAACATGACATTCTACATGGCTTTTAGTTCACTTTCATGGCAATATCTATTATGGTTGGAGGATGTTTGTCCATTATCCTTTAATTAGATTGCAATTAGTTGGTGGCAGATGTGAACATAGGATGGATGCATATGTATTATAGTCACATTATTAAATTCTCTACTGGGGGAAGTAGGGGAGATGTTTACTATTGAAGCTAAACCCCAGTAATTGATTCTTGAACTCTCTCTTCGCTGAGGTCGGGTGTTACAAAGATTTCTGAGCATATAGCAACTCTCAACAGAATACGGAGGGTGATCTATGTCGTCTTTTGACTCTTTCTTTCATTTGACTTGAGTACAGAGGTGAAATGAGTAAAGCCCGCCAGCTGACTGAAATGTAATCTCCTGATGGTTTTCTCCTTTTGAGTTTAAAATGTGCCTTTTTACAATGTCAGTCTGCAGCATCTGTTTGAATATTTGATGCAATATAAGCTATGGTGAGTCCAAATTTAGGGAAGGACATGACTGAAATTAAAATCCTACTCCTAACCATCTTTGGATGGAATTTAATAGTTTGACTTCGAGAATAGTTTGGATATGTTATAAGTAATAACTGATAAGAGATCATTTGGTTATAGAAGTTTTGATCGCTTCATGGAGGCCCTAATACCGTGTTATGAACTAACTTTTCCAAAAGTTTGAGCTAGTAGGTGAAGGTACATGAATGATTTTTATATCTAACAAAATCCAATAAAAGATAAAACTCTGGAACTTAGTATCAAATTTGGAGTTTTAATAAATTTAGATATTTATTTTATTAATAACATTTGTAGCTAAGAATTGTATGTTATCATCAAAGTTGAAGATTATTTTGATTCACATAGGTGGACGTGCTTCCACCAAACAGTATCTTTCATGAATAAAACTCTGAATTTTGGCATAAATATAATAAGCATTCAATAATTACCCTTGTGAATGAGTATGGCCTCAATAAGGTGTCCTTTTAATTTATTGTTTTTAACCTATGTGGTTTAGTGCAGAAAAATTGTGACATTAGCTCCTGGTATGTGAACCCAAATTAAATGCCAAAATCAGCAACATCAACTTGTTACTGATCTATTTTTCATGTAGTTTATTTTCTGCTTTCTCAACCAACTTCAGGTCTTTAAGACAGTGACCTGAACCCCAGTTTGAAGAGAAACTTTCCTTCCACTTACCGTATCTTTGTTCAATTTCTGCTCTTATTGTATTGAAGACTTGTTCCAAGGCTATAATATATGAAAAAATATAGACAGAAACTGTTGGTCATATGCTGCTGCATCACTTGTTACTATTCCCTTAAGTGAAAAGTAAATAAAAATAATGTGTTGCACGTTGTTACATGTTTTTAATCTTAGCAAGTTCCTAACATGAACAACTGCTATTCTGATGGAGTGCAAATTTATCTTATAAATTCATGTGCATACAATTAATTTGAGAGAACTGATAACATTTTGTAATTACACATCATGTCTTCCATGTTTTCTGCTTCCTACAGGCAGGAGAAAAGCGAAAGGAGGAAGAGATGATAGAACTCGAGGGACCTCTAGGTAAGAGCGATGCTGTGAATCGTGAATTGGTTTCTTTGGAGAGGGAGTTGTCAACACTTCGCAAGAATGGAACAATTGATCCTTTTGGTTTGTACTTATATGGCCTTGTGCTCAAACAAAAAGGCAGTGAGAATCTGGCACGTACAGTTCTTGCAGAATCTGTGAATAGTTACCCTTGGAACTGGAATGCTTGGGCTGAGCTGCAATTGTTATGTACTACAATCGATATCTTGAATAGTCTTAGTCTCAATAGTCATTGGATGAAGGATTTCTTCCTTGCCAGTGCTTACCAAGAATTAAGGATGCACAATGAGTCTCTGTCAAAATATGAATATCTACTAGGAACCTTTGGTTATAGTAATTACATACAGGCTCAAGTTGCTAAAGCCCAGTACAGTTTGAGGGAATTTGATCAAGTTGAAGCTATATTTGAAGAACTTTTGAGGAATGATCCTTACAGGGTGGAAGACATGGATATGTACTCCAATGTACTTTATGCTAAAGAGTGCTTTTCTGCTTTAAGTTACCTTGCCCATAGAGTATTCATGACTGATAAATACAGACCTGAATCTTGTTGTATCATTGGGAATTATTACAGTTTAAAGGGACAGCATGAAAAATCAGTTATGTATTTTAGGAGAGCCCTTAAATTGAACAAAAATTATTTATCTGCATGGACGCTCATGGGTCATGAGTTTGTTGAGATGAAAAACACTCCTGCTGCAGTGGATGCATATCGTCGGGCTGTAGATATAGACCCGTGTGATTATCGTGCCTGGTATGGACTGGGACAAGCATATGAGATGATGGGTATGCCTTTCTATGCACTTCATTACTTCCAAAAGTCCGTGTTCTTGCAGCCAAATGATTCTCGGTTGTGGATTGCAATGGCTCAATGTTATGAAACTGAACAGCTTCGCATGCTTGATGAGGCAATTAAGTGTTACAGAAGAGCAGCAAATTGTAATGACAGGGAAGCAATTGCTCTGCACCAGCTAGCAAAGCTACATGCTGAGCTGGGGCGCCCTGAGGAGGCAGTGTTTTACTACAAGAAGGATTTAGACAGGATGCAATCTGAAGAAAGGGAAGGACCTAACATGGTTGAGGCTTTGCTTTATCTTGCGAGATATTACAAACTGCAGGAAAGATTTGAAGAAGCAGAAGTTTATTGTACACGTCTTCTGGATTATACTGGACCGGTAAGTCTAAAATATTTAGGAAAATTATCAATTCGAAACTAGCCAATCATACTGAATTATATATAATGATTTAAATCTGTCTTACAGGAGAGAGAAACAGCCAAGAGTTTGCTTAGAGGGATGAGATCAACGCAATCTAGTTTCCCTTCAATGGATGTTGAGCACTTTCCTCCCTAATATCTGTTGATGAAGCACTGTTGTTCTGCATTTATCAATTCCGTGTCACAATGTGGATGGAAAATATGGAAAGGATCAGACTGTACATTCTGGTACTTGAATGCTGCACAATGCACTAGTGCTTTCATGTTGGACTAAACAAGTAGACAAGCATCATCATAGAGAATTGAATTCCAAAATTGGTGATTTGGTTTCCTAGCAGGAGTCTGAAGAAAGAAAGGTTTTCTTCTCTTTGTTTTGGTGTCCAATTTGAAGAGTTTCGTGTGATTAAATGAACAGAAACATTGTAACATGTTAAGATTTATAATCATTTAGGTGTACCATATGACACAGAAAACATATTCCTGTTTCATTCTTATTCACTGTTGATGAAACACTTCTTTGCTGCATTTATCATTTTTGGGGCTCAATGCTGACGGGAAACATGGAAATGATCTGAATTGCACGTTCTGGTACTCGAATGCTGCACGATGCACTAGTGTTTTTGTGTTGAACTAAGCAAGTAGACAGGCATCATAGAGAATTGAATTCCAAAATTGGTGATCTTATTAATTCACTTCTGTTTCATTCTTATTTATGCTGATCAAATAGTAGTCTTATTCAAGCAATTGCAATTTCCTTTCCCTGAAATTCCTGATTAGACAATGATTTCTGTGCATCATGCCCATTCATGATTGCTTGTTGGGCTTTTGAACTGCATTTTTACGCGGTGAGGAAGTTTCTACTTCATTGATAAACGTGGTTATTAAAATCATTACCTTAGGCATACAATTTTTGGAGGAAGTGCAATAAGATGACAACCAGTGCAGATGCAGTGAATGACTAAGGGTGAATGTGGATGATACAGCAGCAATTTAACTTAGGAAAATGCTTGTTGGCCCGAACTTCTACCCGAAGATGAATAGCCCGACTAACATGGCACAGTACGTATGGTTATAAGTCTCCATATAATACCTCTCTCTTTACGATTTTTGCAGTTTTTATCTTGCCATGTGCATCTAGTAACTTATTTCTGGCATTTTATTCTGGCCTTCTAGCACCATTCTTTAATTTAACTACGGTGATGGGAATTGTTACCATAGCAAGGAGGTTAAAGTGATATGTGGGCGGACCATCACTTTTCACATTTATCTACGATTTTTTTCCCCCATCAAGGTTGTGTTTGAATGGGTGATTTCAAAATAGAATTTTAAATGCAAAGGGATCAAACTGACGGAAATCAATTTCTTTAGTGTATTTGGATGGAGCATTCTTTAAGAGTAATGTATTTATTGAGAATATTTGTATTAACTAAGTATTGAATTTTTTGTTTGGATACTAATAAAAAGAAAATTTAAAATTTCAAGAATTTTTGTGAGTTCTTTTTTATATATTGTTTGGAGGTGGGTTACCTGGGAGGACTTTGAACCGAGATCGGGATCTCAAGCTGCCCTTGATGTGATCGGCGTGTTGACAAAGTTGAAGTCCATGGAGGTGGGGGGTACTTGCAAGGACTCCGATACTCAAGTCAGTGAATGCAGGAACTGTATGAGAAGTAGGTAGAAGAAGTACCTGAGATCCGTAATAGGACTTATATATATGAGTAGGTGGTTGAGAAAAGGTGGGGATATGGTTCCGCCATTGTAGGAAATAACTCGAGACATCCATTAGCTTGGGGTTAATGGATGGATCCGAGTTTATTATTAACATAGCGCAAATCTTGTCCGCAATGTTAGAGGGTCGTTATACCCAATCCAATCTTGGGCTTCAATCAAAACTTGGGCCTCGATTCGTATGGGATCCGAGATGGGCCTCGAATAGTGAAGAGTCTGAAATCCAATTAGGCTTAGTTACTGGACCGAGTTGGGCTTGTACACCCCAGTCCGAAACATATACTAAAAAAGTGGATTTCAATTTCTTCTTATTTACAAGAAATTTTAAAATTTTCTTTCTGAGCCCTTGGCTCTTGATCCTCTCTCCAGGGAACAGTTATTCTGGACCTTGGAATCAAGGTCTAGTACTAATCACCATATTTTGGACCATCAGATTGGAAAAGCTTTTACTTTTAAATATTTCCTTTTTTTCAATCTATTGGTAGAAAAAGTAGAGTCTATAGGGTCCAAAATAAACAAACTCCTCTTTCCAAGTTTATCACCACTCATTATTATCAAGTTAAGTACCATTTTAGTCCCTGAAATTGTTATGTGTGCTTCACTTTAATCTCAAAAATTTGGAAACTAACTTTTAGTCCCTAAAGTTGCATTTCGTTGGTCACTTTAGTTCTCGATTAGTCAACCATTACGGTTTTACTGATGTGTCACATTGAGTGACACGTTAACATGCCACTTGGCAAGCCACGTGGCACAATATCTTATGTGTTATCGATTTTAAATTGGCACAATATCCCGGTGTGGCATTGGCGCTTTGACCCGGTGCTGAATGCTTCCGTGCTGTCGGTGAACGCAGCGATGAGGGTCTACATCTTCCACGACCGCCAGTTTCAGACTCCCGTGATGAGCCCATTTGTCTGACTGCATCAGCCATTCGGCCAGGTTACTATGGATGACATCTGCCCCTACTTTTAGCCATCGAGATACCCCACTGACGATGATGAGACTGACTCGGATACCCGTTTGACTCCGACTGTTTCACTGGATTTCGATCCCTTGGAGCCATCTTATCCGAGCTACCATGTAGAGACCGAGCCCTCTAAGCCCTTCTATCCTACTCGCCTGGGATCTCACCTGCTCGGGTTTCGCGCAGCCTTTCTGATTTGTCTATCTTCTGATTTTTCTGCTTTATTCGCTGGCCCAGCTTCACCTCCGATTCGCGGGCGTGGGTTCATTCGTACCCGTGCTATGTCCCATGGACGAGGACGTGGTGGTGTTTCTCTCGGTGGATATGGGAGCGGTTTCCTCCCGCCTGATGCCTGATATGACGATTGCATGCATAGCTGAGCACGAGGATAGCCCCTTTTTGGTTGTAGTTATAGGGTTATCATTCTATTGTATGGCGTGCTTAGATAGTAGGGATTTCTAATGTATTTTCTTTTATCATGTATTTGGTAAGTTTCTTGTGTATGGCCAACGGTAGATATCAGACCCATTATTATCTTATGTGAGACTCTGGTATGACTAGTATTATATTATTATGGATGACCGTGGAATGAATGTATTCTTTATCTAAGATTATGGTTATTCTCAATACTTTTATTTATGTTAAATGCGATATGTGAATGAGATAGCAACATTTGTATTATATGTTCACGATGCGCTCATGGCTCTCGATGTCAAAAACGGTTTACTTCTTTTGTTTTATTCAAAAAAAAAATATACCCCTATTTTTGTTTAAAAAGTAATTTCTAAATGGTATTGTTAGTTCCGTGAGCAAAAGTAACAACTAATAATTCCACAATATGACTTAAGCATAGAATGGAACTATTAGGGTATTACATTGAACCTCTACTACACTTTCCACTAAGCATTTAATATCCACTAAGACCCATTAAGCACTAATTCTGCACCACTATCATGCTTTCATGCATGTGACATTTATTTTCTACTAGTGCAGCCATAAGAGTCCACTAATCCTAATAATAACTTCGTAACTCTCAAAAGACATTAAAAACCCACAAAAGACATCAAAAACCCACTTCAGAAAAATCCCCCAAAAGTACATACGAAAATACAAAGAAAATAATAAAAATTGGACTTATTTATTTTCCACTAAGGTCCAAGATTCTTAACCCACTAAATTGGACACTTGTAGCCCATGAATGCATCTTTGATCATGCAGATTTGAGCCTTCACAATTATGTCTTCATGTTGGCTCAATTTCACTTTCAAGTTGAAGGAATCTGATCCATTTAGTTGTTGCCTCGATTGTGCATTGATCCTCCTTTTCCTTGAGCTCCATTATTAAGCCTTCCAAAGCTTGCTTCATTCTCTTAGTCTTGGATTTTGTCATGGGTCCTACAATTCCCTTCAATGCCTCTTCCTCCTTGGCTTTGTCTTGTAAGCTTGTAACCCCCCTTGGCTCACACAAGTTATATATATTCTCCCTTACATAAAGTCAAAACTTGGCCATCAATTGTTCTCTCTTGTCTATTGGATTTTTTTGAGTGATCCTAGGTGTTCAACTAAAGCTCTAGATGTCTAATTTTGTCTTCAAGTGGAATTTCATCATTTCTATATCTGAGAAAATAGTTGTGTCCTTTGAACGACATATTGCTCAAGTTTTCTTGACACCAAATCTCCAACATTTCCTTGAAATAACTTCAAATTAAGTTATTTTGCTCTAGTTCAACACAAAATCATCCTTAAGCCTTATTTATCTACAAAACATAGTTAGTATAATAAAAACATTATATTTGCACTATTAAAGCTATGAACTAGCATAAAAAGAATATAATTAAGTGCATAAAATGCACTTATCATGTAGCTAGAAGTGAAGTGGTTCAAGAACCCTTCAAAGAGCTCAACAAAGTCGTAAATTGAACCTAGGGAGAGTATGGAAAACTAAAGGATTGCCAATTTTTAGGGAAAACTCTACAAAATGGGGTCAATAGTTTCATTCAAGAGCATCATTGAAGTAAACATAGTTATATGTGGTTGAGAGTCACCTATAATGTCATATTACTCTAGAGTTGTAACACTCTAATAAACCCATACTATGCTTAAGTCGTATTACAGCATTTTATTAGTTGTTACTTATACTCGTGGAAAACTAAACTTCATTTGAAATTAAGTTACGCGGAAAATATGGTAAGATTTTTTTTTTTTGAAATACGTTATTGCTTTGCAGCGTTTTGGAAAGTAAAGCCTTGAGCATAAAGACAAATGGAGTATGAATTGCATTGGTGGGGATATGCAAAAGGACTCCAAATGTAACACTTTCCCAAAAATTATACTATGCTTAAGTCATAGTATTAAAATCGGGAGTTTGCTACTTATACTATTTCCCTTTTCTTATCATTACGGAATCAATCATAGCATGGTTCAATTCAATGTAAAAGTGGGTTTTCTGTCTTACTTATCAATGTAACAACCATGCGCCATTGTATTCATATGACAAGGCATAGGACGTCGGAAAGTAAGAAAAATAAAAGCATGAAAAGAAATTTTATACCAAATATTTACAAACACTTGCAAAATATATATAAATCTCAGTACATGTCCCTCTAGGGACGACTACAAAAAGTCAATGGGAATATATAAGAACAAAAAGGAAATAGAAACTAAGTTTGTGGCCCAGGCTCTTGTAAGGAGATATCTAAAAGAGGGCCACTCTATACATCTAGCACTATGGTCTCCAAGGTCCCTCAAACTCCCCTAAATAGATGCTGCAGAAAAGAACCCACTCTCCATAAACCCTGCATACCTAGAACCACTAGGCAGACCATTGTTGCTTCCCAGAGCATCTGAAGAAGAGGAGGTTGAAGAGTCTACCTTTGAGAAATCATCTTCTGGAGGAGTTGGAAGAGAGGGCTGAGCTGGTATAGGAATTGGATAAGCTTTGTACAGTGGGTTCCTCTTAGACAGAACCTCTAGGTTGAAAGCGGACTTGAGACAGAAATAGTAATAACATGCTAGATAAATATGTACAAATGTACACAGGAAGCCACTAATAGAAGTAAGGAGCCCAATGCAAAGTCATAATACTACTGCCATTCAGGTACCTTGGCTAGGAGTGTCAATGCTGCCATTACTCTTGTCTAAGAATGGTATGGAATACATACAAATAGGATGAAAATTCAAAAATTATCAATAGGATTTCCTAGATTATCATATAGTGACATGCAATCATTCTCAACTGCTTCAGTTTATTTCAGAAAATGTGAACAATATAAACAATAAGGCATACATTCCAGTTTTATAATTTTGAAAATATAGTATCCAAAGTAGAGTTCATTTTACTCATACTCTTAATAAATAGAGAAAGAACCTAACCATAGATATAGCAGAGTAAAAAAGAATTAAATAGTATGCATGGATGAATGGAAATGACTTCTCAATGCAAGTGCACTTGACTTTTCCTTTTCTTACTTGTATCATAATCTTTCATCACTTGGTCCCCTAGGAGTATTTGGCCATATAAACTCCTAGGTAATAGTCTATTTTTTAAGACCAAGCTCGTTCATGTACTTGATTATCGGGTTTACTTTCCTCGATACTCACACCAATCTATTCCTTTTAATTCATTCCGGGGCTTGCTCAAGTAATATGGAATCATACTTTCATCATGGATCATATATTCATGAATGAACATGCTTAAGGAACTTAAAATCATGATACATAATTCATAAATTTATGCCGAAAATTTGGCCGTATAACCGCCGAAACATGAAGTTTCCCAAAATAAACAGTATGCATAATCAACCAGTTAGTCAAAGAAACTATAATCATCATATTAATACATCAATATCACATCGTTATAATCATGAATAGCATAATTGATTCAGCCCATTGGCTTCTCATGATTTATGGAACTCCTAAGCCTTAAAGTTGTCAAGTTACCTTAATTTCCTCAAATCTACCTTGAAATTCTAAAATTCACAAAAATTCCATTTTAATTCATTTTGATCTAAATATTTAATAGAGCATAGCCTTATCAATCTTGTTTTGAACCTCTTTAGTCTTACTACAATTTGAGGTGTATAACTTAGGTTATTTAAGTTTCACTCAAGGTTGCCCTATTTCAGGACAGACTTGTTCACATAAATTTAGAAAATCGCTAAAAATACAATATTTGTAATTTTCATCCGAAATTTATACTAAATTGTAGCTATTTGGACCTTTTTTCTGTCCCCAGAAGTTTCATTTGAATTGGGTAGGTAGAGCTTGAGTTATGAGCTTCCCAAGTAAGCTACCCCATTTACACCTAAATAGAGCATAAGTCAACTTTAAAGATATTGGGACAAATTTACTCATGCTCTGATTTTAAAATTTTATGGGCATTATTCCTTATGTGTAAGACTCCTAAAAAAATTGGTTGCACTTAATTTGAGATTATATAGGGCGAGTTATGCCCCTCATATTACCCTTTGGTCAGGATAGACAGTGAAATTCAATAGCCTACTTCTAAAAATTATAACTAATTCTTATAAGTCTAATGGACATATAATTTATATGTTTGGGATGTTACACCGATGCTTTGATTAATGGGTATGGGAGATGTAGGGATAAAGTCTAGGGTTTTTCTCACACTTGTAAAGGAGAAATGGTGTTGAAATGGACAAAGGGATGATAACTGCTACCCGAGCTATCCTCCAATATGTCGAGATCCTTAGCTATTGAGGGAAGGTAGATTATTTAAATTTGAAATGAGAGAAATGCTCTTTATACAATTTTCTCGATGCTCATATAGCTCAGATATGGTCGGCCATGGTTTTTTTTTGGAAGGGTTCTATAAATGGGAGAAGCTCAACTTAAATTATTGCAAAGTAAACATATATTTTACACTATTGAATAAATTTTTATTGAAAAATTTATTTATAAGACCTACCATTAGGTTGAGAGTTCATATGTTATAGATCAGATCTATAAATTTTTATATTAATCTAAAATCATGTAATACACACACAGACACACACACTTGCCCTGAGCCACTATCGGTCAACCTAATGGGACGAGGTGTGATATGAGCCTAAGAGGGAAAATTGGACAATTTAGCACTGGAGGGCAAGATAGAGATTTCAACATGCCCATCGGATCTATTACAAAGGTAAGAGCAATGAGGCTAAACAAAGGTAGAAATTTGGCCAATTGATTTGTGGAAGAAGTGTGATATGGAACCTTAAGCATATAATG
This sequence comes from Pterocarpus macrocarpus, assembly GCA_031439585.1. Lineage (NCBI taxonomy): Eukaryota > Viridiplantae > Streptophyta > Magnoliopsida > Fabales > Fabaceae > Pterocarpus > Pterocarpus macrocarpus. The sequence continues at coordinate 35,567,250 of CM062519.1, read as the reverse complement.
ATCCTAAAACTCCAAGCACACACTTTGATAGGAAACAAGCAATAGAGTAAACGCTCTTCTTACTAAACCCTTGAGAAACCTGCTGTTGGCATCAAAAAAGGATAAGTGCCCTTGGTCGAGAATAAAAATTAGTAGAGAATAATTTTTACTCAGTTCCGAATACTGGTTGAACCATAAGCTAACATGGCCGAAGAAGATCATTGCCTAAGACATGGGGCAAGCATCAATCAGCCGAACACAAGTTCAGGTGATTGATTAGCTTGGGCAAGAAAAAAATTTGGAATACAAGATAGTGAACCTGAAAGAGCCAAGAGGACTAGCTTCTAGGCCCAATGCTTGGGATACAAACACAGATCATATTAAGTCGAAGGCACGTGACCATACTACCCTCACAACACAGTTACAAGGAGTCTTTGGGCAAGGGTAAGGAAAGTCACACTAGCGGTTATCAAAGGACAAATATGGAAGAAATCTTGCCGATAAATAAAATAAGAATCAACCGTTGCAGGGGTCCACACCTCAAATCCAAAACTCCAGCATTTTACTTTTATTTCACTTTACTTGTACCTTTACCTTTCCTTTTAAATTTTATGCACTTTACTTTTAGCACTTTTTGTAACACCTTAATAGTTCCATACTTTGCTTAAGTCATATTATGGAATTAATAGTTGTTACTTTTGCTCGCAGAACTAACATTACCATTGGAAAATACTTTTATACAAAAATAGGGGTAATTTTTTTTTTTTGAATGATAAAAAATAAACTGCTTTGAAAGTCGAGAGCCATGAATGTATCGTGGCGCATAATATAAACATCGCTATCTCATACATACAGTGCGAGTAAAAGAAACAAAAGCGACAAGAGTAACAATAGCTTAGATAAACATAATATTCATTCCATAGCCATTCATAGTTAATATAATGCTAATAGTGTTACCAAAAGTCATACATATAGATAATGATGGGTCTGATACCTAATGTCGGCCCTACACAAGAAACCTAACAAATACATCAATAAAGGAAATATATAGGAAATCACATCCACCCATACATGCCAAAAGAAAATGATAACCCTAGCTACAACCAAAAGGGGCTATCCTCGCACTCAGCTCCGCATGCAAACACCTCATCACTCATCTGGCAGAAGGAAATCGTTCCCGAATCCACCTGGAGCAACATCACCATGTCATTCTCCTCGGGCACCACCACGCCCACGAGGCATAGCACGGGTATAGATGAACCCACGACCGCGAACTGGGGGTGGAGCTAGGCCAGTAGATAAAGCAGAAGAATCGTAAGATAGGCAAATCATCGAAGGCTGAGACGGCTCCGAACGGGAGGATCCCATGGAATAAGTTGGGTATGATGACTCAGAAGGATCTGTCTTTATGGAAATAGATGGCGTCAACCGAGTGTCAGAGTCGGAGTCCTCATCCACCGAGTACCTCAGAGGATGAAAAAGCCGGCGGACGTTATCCATGGTAATGTCCTCAAATGGCTCGTGAGGGCAGAAAAATGAACTCATCATAGGTACACGGAATTGGCGGCTATGGCACATATAGACCCGATCATTGCCTGAGCAGTCAGCACAGATGCATTCAGCACCGAGTCGAAGTGCCAATGCATCACTGGGAACTCAACAAAAATCACCATTGTGCTTGACGGCGGCATCCTCTGAAGATGACACGGAAATGTAGGAGTGAGAAATACTAAATTTCTCAGTAGTGTAACACCCTCCATTACATAAGCCATGCTCGAGGCATGGAGTTATATTAAGAGGTTGTCATTGTGCTAAGAGAATCTTTGAAATGTGGAAAATATAATACATGACCCTTCAATTACTAAATAATAATTCAGAAATTTCATTTCTGATACATAAAGAATAAAATAGTTACAATTTAAGAAACTTTTGTAATTAACATTATACGTAGAAACTGCCTTTACATTGTAGCTGTCGCTCTTTTTGAACTTTAATCGGCTTTTATAGTCTTCCGGGCTGACGTAAGCCTAAGTCTTATATGATGAACGCCTCGGTAATTTTTCCCTCGTTCTTAAGTTTTAGCCTATGATCTAGAATGTTTATGAAAAGAAGAACATGCAGGCAGGCAGTGAGAACCTAAGGCTCTTAGTAGGTAAACTCAAACCATACAGTGTCGTCGTAAACATCCCAGCCGCTTTGGTTTCTTATAAAAACGTGAGCACATATACACAACTAGTGGTTCAGTTTTAAATTGAAAACATCATCCTCAAAGCGGGTTATATTTTAACAATCACTTGCCATGTTATATGACAGGCATATAATTACGAATAGTATAATATGCTTCAACAAGAATCATAATAACATTGTAACTTAATGAGATAATTGAAGATGCAGATAAAGATGCTTATACTTGACTGTATGCAAGTGCACTTGACTTAATTTATCTCTTTCTTTAACTTGCAATTTGATCTTGCTCTTCTGTGCTTGGTTCCCCGAAGGTGAATGGCCTTTCTCACCCATGGGTAATAGCCTGCTTTTTAGGTCCGAGCTCGTAACTATACATGAGTGATGGGTTTACTTTCCCCGACCCTCACACCGGTCTATTCCTCTTAAATCTGGTCGAGGGCTGGCCCAAGTCTTAGACAGTACCGCTCTGGCCCACGCTAGCTGGGTTTATGCCATGCCTCACGTGGTAGCTTAGTACGTCTTTCTTGCAAGTTCTCATCAATCTTATTCTTCTTTGAATATGATTATACATTCATATGCTACATGCATTCATTCATATACTTCATATCATACTTAGATCATTCTTGCATATATGAATCTTATAAGCATAACATATAAATGTTCATAATAGTCATATACTTCACATATTTACTGTAATTTTGGCAGCATAACAGATCGAGTCCGCTTCCCCCATGAATAGTGCCAGGCAACCAGGGAACTTTAATTAAATAGCAAACTTAAGATAGAACATTGTAATCATACCAAGAATATAGCAATTCCATTAGGTGCAAGTTTTAGGGTCTTAAGCCTTAATCTATCTCGCGAGCTTTTAATTTCTAATGATGTTCCCGAACTCAAGCTTATGACCAATTTCCAAGTTCCGAGATAATATCAGTCTCAAATATAAGGTCAATGTCTTGATTCCCGACTTCCGAGGTTGTATTAAAGACCCTAGACTTCCAGGTTTAAGTATCTTAGGTTCTATATTCTCGTCCGTGACTCTAGATTTCAAGTGATTTCCGACATCTGACCTTAAGCTACAATCAGTCTTTCAACGCTTTTATGAATGTTTCCTAAGTTTCAAGTTCCGACATTAACCATTCCTAATCGGGTTTGCTATTTACTAAGTCCCGAGTTCAACCTTAAGTACACTCTTCCGAGTTCAACCTTAAGTATATCATTCTGAGTTCACCCTTAAATATATCATCCCGAGTTCACCCTTAATTATATCATCCCGAGTTCAACCTTAAGTACACTCTATCTAGCTCTTCGTTTGCTAAGTCCCGAGTTCCGATATCAACGAAGCTTGATCTAGTATTCATACATGTCTTCAGCCAGAATTGCACTCTTATAAGAGAAAATTCACCAAAAATAGGAATTTAGGTGAAATCATGCGAAATTTATATCAACTTAAAGCTAACAGAAGAAGCTTTCAAATGAATGAAGTTGCATCTCATCTACATGATTATAATTTGATATATAGGCCCTGAAACTTGACCCTACTAGGCTACCCTATTCTAGCCCGGATTGGACGTAGGGCAACTTTCTTGACTCACTGGGAACAAATGGGACCTTAACTAACTCAGAAATTTGGGATGTTCTCCTATGTGTAAGCTTTCTAACAAAGTTCGTTTTGCTCAATTCCAAGTCGTATAGGGTGAGTTCTTCCTTGAACAACCTAGTCTGCCCAGAATCAAACTCAAAAGCCTAAGTCAAATTTCAAAAATTCATATCTTTCTCAATACTAATCCAATGACTTATATTATATATGTATAGAAAGCCCTGAATGTTTACTTTCATATAAAAATAGTTTTATCGGATTTAACCGGCTGTAGGCGGAGCCGTACGCTCTGCCATACTGAATGTCGTGGACTTTTCACCTAGACAGCATCCTAATTCTCCACTCCCTCTAGTTTTCTCCTTTTAACTTTAATTTCAACTCAAGATTTCATGTTAATCCAGCCATAAACCATCAAATACATCTAATATATCATCAAATAACTGAAGAAGAATGAAATTTCATGCAGCCACAGTTCAGAGAATTTAAGAACAGAAATGGAATCCTACCTTGGTGGTGTGAAATCTTGGTGGAACTTGATCTTGGAGTGAAGTTGATGGTTGGAGCTTGAGCTTAGGGACGAGAGGAAGTCAAAGAAGATGAAGGAAAGTGGAAAAATGTGGCTGGTTATAGGAAGGCCGAAAATTGAAGGGGAGAAGGAAGAAAAGAAAATAAAAACTTATGTAGGAAGCTAGCTCTTGATTGTTGGACTTCAATCCTCATTCAAACTTGGCTTGGCTTTCCTCTTTTATGGCTGATGAGGCGCCACTTGTAGGGATGTTTTGGCCAAATCTTGGCTTTCCATCATAGGGTTCTCATAGTATAATTTCTATTGGATTGATTCTGACAGTTTAAAATATCAAATCTTCGCCGATTTTCTTCAAATCGACAAAACTTTACTAAATGACTCTGAGAGAATTTTTTGTATCTCTATTCTAATTGTTCCTAAGCCTCATCCCTCTAATTAATATTTAATTAACTCTTAATTAATATTTAACTAACTTCTAATTGCCCTTACATAACTGTCGAAACCGAATAAATAGATTAACGGCGTAAATTAGACAATTTCGCAAATTCGGAGCCTTTTTGTTTTCTATTTTCTGTAACTAATGGCATTTCTGTAATTCTGAGCAAGTCCAGGGACACCCCACATCATTTCACACATGACTGCCTCCATGGCCCAATTGGCAGAGATTTAAACTTCTACAGTTTCACCACGTGAGTTTGCTTCGTTTAGAACCCCATTTTGCTAATTCTATAGATGTAGGGACCTAAAGGTCATTTTATGAAAAGTTCTATGGTTATTGTGGAAATAATTCTTTGGGGTTAAAATATAATTTCTAAAAGTTCTGGGTGTAACATCCCCAATTTTTGTCTAAGCTAATTAGCTCAGTGATCCTGGCTAATTAAAGAGGTTAACGATTAACTGAGGACTAATCGGCTAACCTCGATAAGCAAGAGCTTAGTGAATTGAGTCAAGTCAATAATTGAATCATAATGCACTAAATGGTTTAATTAAAACCTAATTATTCGAACCTTATTAATTCGTAAATTAGAAATATAATTAAGCTAATCCAATCTTATTAATTAATTCTAAACCCTAATTTCATAATTCATAAGATCAATTCTTTTAAGAGGAAAAACGTCTTAAAGATGTAATTAACTGAAATTGGTTAAAGAGCAATTTAACTAATCGAATTGATCAACAACTTAGGTAATTCTAATGGTTTTGAAGATTTAAAAATTTCTCCTAATTGATGCACCAAATTTCGGCCAAGGATAAGAGCAAAAATACAACCATCCATTTGCCTTCTCATCATACACCACTAGATCAAGAGTCTATGGTAGTAGATTCCTTGAGTCAAGACGAAAGATCTACTCTCCTCCATCAAGATTGTGACACTTGGAGTGATTTTAATCATCCAATGCCAATCCTAGGATAGATCATGCTTTTAACCACTTGAAAAGAAACACTACAAGGTCTTTCTGCAAGTCAAGACTCAAAGAAAACACAACTCACCCTTTTACCCCAAGGTTCCTAGCCCTTTTGCTTGAAAAAGAAGTAAAACTCACCTACTCACTCTTACTTGTTAGAGAAGCAAAAGCCATCAGCCCTCCTTCACCCATTTTGCGCCCCAAACTAGCCCTCCCACTCTCTCATTTGTGATTTTCATCCTCTCACTACAAGCCTAAGCTCTCACTTCCCTCTAAGCCTCATTCTAGCTCTTCTACTCTTCCAATTCCTCTTGTTCTTCTTCCCACTTTCACACCCCATCCAACTCTCTTTCCTTTCACTATTCCACAAGCCCTTCAAGGACCACCCTCTTTGGTTCTTAAGGAAGCAAAACCAACACTCACTTAGCCCCATCATCAAGCTCAAGGAGGAGGAAGATCATCTCCAACCCATCAACTCTTTCTACTCCTCAAGAAACCCAATTGGTAGTGATTCTAACCTTCCTTCTTCTATGCTTTTCAAGCTCTAGAACTCCAAAGCTCTCCATAGCTAGGTGGTTTTAGGACTTGCTTTAAAGGCCTTATGGCTATGCTCTTGTTATAAGTTGTTTGTGATTGTTGCTCTTCTCTTGGAAAATGACTTTGGATATGCATTTTGTTTTATGTTGAACCCAACATTTTAGAACTCAAAGTATTGATTTTTACCAAGATCTCAAAGTATAAAAGTGGTTTGGAAATGTAAAATGGTCACTTGAAGAAAAAACTAAATGTTCTTACAAGAAAACTCCTTGAAACCAAAACTGTGGAAACTGGAAAATTCTGGCAGTTTGTATGGCGCGACCAATAACTCTTTCAATATAACTCCAAATGGAACGAAACTAATTTTCTGTGAAAATAGACTCATAGAGCTTTTTATACATATAAAATACGTGAAATTTGGATTTAAAATGAGGGAGATATGATTTTTCAAATTCTGCTGTCCCCAGATGAGTTTCTGTTCGGGCAGTATGTAATAAAATGTGCATAACTCAAGTTATACATAACATTTTTGAGTGGGACCAAGTTTTTTAGAAAGTAAGACATATAGGAACACCCCCATAAAACAGTTTTGTCAGATTCCATGTGAGGAACTCGCAGTGAAGTGGACAAGCCACTGATCCGAGGTGAACTTTCAATTCTGAACAGTCAAAATAAAATGTGTATAACTCAAGTTACAAAATGAATTTTTGAGTGGGGTTTTTTTGTTTAAAAATAGACTCAGAGAAGTATAACCATACCAAAATTCGAAACAAAAGAGTGAAAGATGAAATTATCATGAATTTTTGAAGTTACTGCCCCACTGTAAAAGTAAAAACTGGTTATGGTAAAACTTAAAGAATAATGAGAAATAAGTTTTAAGACATTAAGACCATTACACTAAGCATTGGAAAACCCTCATAATTCAACTTAAAAGTTTCAAAAAGGATAATGGATGAAGTTGGCCTATGCCTAATAAAAGAATTTGTACAAGAAGCAAATCAATTAAAAGCTTGCACCAAATTTACTAAGCTAAGCTCATAAGACTTAGTGTGATATGTATGCCCCTATGTGTCAATATGATGACAATGATATGATGATGATGATATGATATGATGATGATTATGATGATGATGATATGATATGATGATGATCATGATGATGATGGTATGATAATGGTGATGATGATATGATATGATGATTATGATAGTGACATGACGATTATGATAGTGTTATGATAATGATAAGGATGATAATGATATGATGATGATATTATAATGAATCATGATGATATGAATATGATATGTTGATGATATGATGCTTAATGATATACATGAAAGGATTAATAAATATGAACACCCTGGGGACGACGATACGTAACGCCCAAAGGTGATTGATAAAGGAACCACATTTGGGGACGGCGATACATAACGCCTAAATGTGGAAAAGAATCAGAATAATTTTGCATCATAAGCCTTAATAAGAAGAGAAAGTAAACTAAGGGCATGATCCTTCAAAAGGGAAGGTGACCCGGAGTAAGCTCCCCTCACCCACAACTCACATGAGGCATGGCATGACCCAGTTAGTGTGAGTATAGGGGATAGTGCTTACATGAGGCATGGCATGACCCAGCTAGCGTAAGTACTGAAATTCTATGGTGGCGACGGCCACGGTATGAGCTCATTACCACTTATGTTTAGTGGGTGGAAAGATAAAGTCAAGTTAAGAAAAGAAAAGGGACTTCGGTCCAAACCCTAGACAGGGAAGAAGTTAAGAGAATCTTATAGCATGGACATGCATGTTTTATGTAATTATATTTGTGCCTATGTATATTATGATGTAAATGATCAGAGGATACGCTAAAATTGAATCCGCTTCGGATATTCATGATTTCGAAAATCCAAGAATTGAACCTTATGCATGCTCACTATTTTTATTAATAAAACCGAAGTGGCTGGGACGATGACGATGACACTTTCGTGTCGAGTTCGAGTCCTACTGAGAAATTCCATTTCTCACTCTAGTTATTCTTCTATATCGTCACCAGATCTTGATGGCGCATCTGATGGAGCGGAGCATGGATCCCCTACACGGTGAGCGGACGTATGATGTGGGATGTCAGACAATGCTGATGTGGACTTGTAGTCGTCGTAGCTCTGCATCTTCATTCATTCCTTTTTGTGACGAATGATGTCAATTTCAGTTTGTGTCTAGTGTTTGTATCATGGCACGACCATGAGTTTCCTTCGATGTAATGCTGATATATATGTATGTATATATGTATTATGAACCCATATGGATGTAATGATTAGCTATGTAATGCAATGTATTTATGAATTACTATTTATTTACCTCTCTCTTGTTTTATGATATTGGGATATGTATTTTATACAATACGCTCTTTCTCTATTTGTTTTCTTGCTCAAGGCTTTATTTTCCAAAACGCTGCAAAGCCACGACGTATTTCAAAACAAATAAAAAAAAAATCTTATCGTATTTTCCACGTAATTTAATTTCAAGTGAAGTTTAGTTTTCCACGAGCATAAGTAACAACTAATAAAACGCCATAATACGACTTAAACGTAGTATGGGTTTATTAGGGTGTTACACTGGGCATCACTCCAATCAACAAAAGCTTATAGGGGCACTTTTGTTCTATTCACGAAAGTAGGGATGTTACATGATCGCGACTAGACAATCATTGGGTCATCGTCATCGTCTCAGCCATTTTGGGTTTAATTATAAAATAGTTGATAGATATAAGTTCAATTTTTAATGATTTTGAAAACTTAAACCCCAAAGTGGGTTGCTTTTAAACTTCACATCATAACTATATCATCATAACTAACATACACACTAAAGCATAGAATAAACATTCATAATGCAAATGGACAATATAAATACATGCAAAGACATGCATCATCATAGATGTAACCATGGTTATACTTGACTTTACTTTCGGTTTTAGCATGTGATTAACATTCTTTACTTTTCCTTTGAAATAGACTGCTTTTGGACATGAGCTCATTCCGTGACTGTCGTCACGCAATACTAAATCAAATTAGACTAAGTCGATATTGGTTACCCCTAAGTTGGAGGGTCTTTCATGTCACCCTTGCCTCCCTCATAGAGGTTCCTTAAGTCTTTGTGGGTCACCGTTTCTCACTTCCCTTATTGAAGTGATTGAAAGGTCATGTCCCATTATTTTTTTCTTATAATTATACTTTACATGCATATAACTTCTTTGACTAGACACATGCAATAATATGACTAAGTCCATAATTTTGATAGAAATCCAGCAGCATAATGACTAGACCGAAGCTTCCCCCAAAATGGCAATCATGAGCTTTCAACCAACAGTTTATCATATCACAATAATCAATCAATCATGGGACAAAGCTCAATCAAACTCATCATTCATCATGCTGAACAGCATCATACATTCATACCCTAAAGGAGTTCATAGTTGTGTTATTCTTTGTGAAAAATCTTATGAATCATCATATGATTTCCTGTGATTACCCATGAGAGAATCACATAGTTAAAATATATGTATGTAGTCTTTTAGTTACTTAGTTCTCATGTGAAATTATTCCTTTACTTAAGTATATATCTTATGGAACACTTGTTCAAATTAATTAAGTTAAATGATTGTTTCCTTTCCTTGAGATAATGCACTTAGTGATTCCTAGGTTCATGATATGCTCAGAGGCCCTAATCATATTTCTGTTCCCAAGGAGTTCGAGATCCCTCTAATCCTTTAGTTATGACAACGCATAACCACATCATGAACCCAACAACACCGTATTCCTTAAACACCAAGGGTGATTTTTAACTTAACCAAGTTACAAAATTTCAAGCTTTTATCACTAACATAACAAGATCTTACATTAAGTATTATAAAAGTTATCATTTTTTATAAAGTAGTCATAAAGTTTTATTCCTTATGAAAGTTGACACTTTTATTTATTCTAAGACCATCAAGGCCTCAACTTTATGATTTAAGGTTGTCTTAAAGTCTAAAAAATTCCTACTTTATGAACTAATGACATAAAACATTAGCTTTAAAGTTATAAAGTCTGGATCTTTATAAAAGTTAACACTTTTATGACTCAAAAGTGCTATTTTTGCTTAAAGCTTGGAACTTTATTAATATATTCATCTCAAGATTCCACCTTTACAAGACTTAGTGTGCAAGCTTATAACTTTATGACTTAAAGTCACCTTCTTGATTAAAGTTTAAAACTTTATGAAAGGATTTACATTCAAGAATCAATCTTTACATGAAGTGACAAAATACCATTTTTATAACTCAAAAAGGCTTAATATTTCAAAAAGCTTAAACTTTTACATGTAGTATTATCCTCGAAACAAAACAAAATAGAAGGCACCAAACTTGCGCTACTTTTTATGCATCAAGAAACAAACTTTTTAAAGCTTTAAGCTTTTAGAATGTTCATAGTCTTATCAAATCATGAAAAACATATAAAGATGAAACTTTTCTAATCATAAACTTATCATAAAAAAAAGAACAACTTTATGCAAAATACCACCAAGAACATCAAGAACATTCAAGAATAATAACATGAACATATTTAACCAAAAATAGAAACATCAAGAACATTTGAAGAAGAACATGAACATATTTAACCAAAAATAGAAACTTTTGCTCATGAAGAGCATGAAAGATTTTCTCAAGTTTTCACTTAAAGATCTTGGACATGAGAAGAACCAAGCTTCAAGCTTTCTTGAGTAAACAAAATAAAATAGTGAAGATCACTACCTCTACTCAAAATGGCACTACAACAAGAGATGAAGAAGAAGAAGATGATGATGGCTCCTCTTGATGATCATGGTGGCGGTTTTGGACGAACCAGGGGAGAACTCTTGAGTTCTCTTGAAAATGATGTTGGTAGTGTTTAGATGTTGTCTTCAAAGACCCAAAGATGAGGTCCTTGAAGGGCTAAGTGAGAGGTTTTGGTGGTGGTGGTGAAGAAAGGAAGAAGAAGTTGAAGAAAAAGAAGAAGAAGAAGAAGTGTTTAGAGAGAAGTGGGAGGATTCGGTTTCAAGAGAGAGAATGAGATAAGTGAAAATGAAAATGGATGGGGGTGGGAGAGAAAGAAAGTGGCGTCCTACACACAAAGGGAAGGAGGGAGATATTTTCTTAATTTTGTGCTAATTAAGGTTTAGGGAGATAAAATGGATGATGGGGGAACAAATCAAGTACTAACTTTTACATAAAGCACTCTTATTTAATGCTTTATACTTTAGTGACATCATTCTTTACTTTATTGTCTAGTTGACTAAATTTGAATTTAATCATGTGATTAAGTGCTCTTGCAACTTAATTAAGATGATTAAGCAAGGATTAATGATTAACACACAAGAACATAATTAACAAAAATTAATCTTGCGATTAAGCTTAATTAACCTTAATTAAACTCAATTGAGCTAATTAAGGGCGATTAGTGTTTAACTAAGCTATAAAGGCTCTGACTTGTTTAATTAGAGATTTTCTAATCTCGATTAAGCATTCTCTTGACCTTTCTCATCCAAGTTAACTCATAAACTCTTCATTAACCTCTTAATTAAGCCTTAATCACATAATTTCTCATTAAGTACCTAATTACTCATTATTAAGGTAATTTAGCATGACAAGAAATTAAGGATGTTACACTTTTAGCCTTCTAGTTTCAAGTGTAATACATTTGTACAACCTAGTCCCATTAAGCTTTCCATAAGAATTCCTTCATTGGAGCTTAAAAGGATTTTCTTATTGTAATTGGTTGAAGAGTTAATACAAATTCTACCGATTATAATATATTTATGTTCTATTCTTGGTTTTGGTTATACTATTGATTGATCTTAATCAAGTGTTTTCTTTGAGTAACTTGGCAAGGACCGGATTTTCCTCCTTGAAATAATCATTTAACTCCTGGAATTGAGAGCTCTGGCTAGTTGATTTCAAAGTCTAGCATGCCTAGTACACTACCCTAATAACTAAAAATAGCCCAAATACCTACTCTTAGACACTTAGATAACTGGGAAAAAGGTAGATGAAACTAAACCAATATCACAGGAGAATTTACCTTTGCAATAACTTATTCAGTTTCTTGACGCAACAAGTAAAGATGATCACTCCTCACTTGCACACACTCAGGAGTTTCTTTAGAAGAAACTAGAAAATGTAATTTTAATTGAACAAAAGCTATTGCTATAGTAGTTTATGAGGTATTTATACCTCTTGCATTTGGTTAAATATTTCCTAAGCTCGCTAGAAAAAGGCTCAAGTTACTACACTGACAGTTGGGTTGAAAAACACCTCAAAATAAATACACATCTTCAAACAAAAACTAACAGAGTTAATAAATAAAACTTGGCCAACATGGACTTAACACATTTTATTGTCATTGTGTCGCAATTAGAGTTTTGAGTTGCCAACTTTCAATATTTGGCCCATTTAGCTTTGTCTTATCTTCTTTAGCTCATTCTTGATGCATCTATTCCACAAAATGACTTAGCCATGTTCCCAAAGCTTTCTTTCAGTATCTTTGCTCTCGCCCTTGTGATAGGTCCCACTAGCATGTTGAAATCCCCATCTTGCCCTCTAGTACTAGAATGTCCAATTTGCCCTACTAAGCTCGTATCAAAATGCATTAAGAATGGGCCAAGGAAGTGAAAGTAAAGCCAAATAGGTCAATCATTGAAAACAAATAGCCCAAGACTCTATTTATGGAATATTGGCAATAGACATTATTTAGGCATGTTAGGCCAAGTTTTCATTATTAGTTCTATTAGTTTATGTTTTAGGACATTTTACGACAAGTATTTATTTTTATATTTGTGTTCAGCCTAGTTTAAGTGTTTAGCAACCTAGGCTTATTTCTAGCGGGCTTAGGATTTATTTAACGTAATGTAAGAGGTATAAATACCTCAAGGAACAAATTGTACAACAACTTTATGATAAATGAGATTCATTCAAGTTTGTTTTCTTCCAAGAAAATAGTGCCCTTTGTGCGAAGTAAGTGAGTGATTTGCTTTGCTTGTTACATCAAGAAATTGAAGAATTCATCCTAAGGTAAATTTCTTATGATATTCAATCAGTTTCTTTCCTATCTTTTCCCTATTATCTAAGTTTTCAAGAGCAGATTTTTTGAGGGTTTAGTAGAGAGGGTTTTTATCCTATAACTTATTCTTTATCAAAATGTGTGCTTAGAGTTTCGAGATCTTTATATCCTTGGGGTTTCGCATCTTTAAGAAAATGGGTTAGATGTATAGCTTATCTCATTTTTTGTAGGGTTAGGAAGTTGACTAGCAAAAGATTAAAAAAAAAAAGAAGATCAGACTTGCTATTCGTCTTCCTCAATCAAAATGAAATTATATATTAAAAAAGAAAGTACATTTCAAACTTTCACTTCTTAATAAGACAACATCATTTACACAAATCCCAAAAAAAAAAAAACCAATCAGTGCACAATTTGTGAGGTGGTCGATGGGAGATTGTAAGGCAAAGGATTGATTAGGGTCTGGGACAAAGGGAAGAGGTTATTGGAAGAAGATCTAAAGATGAATTGGGAAGAGGATGAGGATGAACTAGGACAGCACCATGGGAAACACCTTATGGGTTACTTGTAACACCTTAATAAAACCATACTACACTTCAGTCGTATTATGTCGTTTTATTAGTTGTTACTTATGCTTGTGGAAGGCTAAAACTTTGCTTGGAAATTAAGTTATATGGGAAAATACGGTAAACTTTTTTATTTGAAATATGTCGTCACTTTGCAGTGTTTTGAAAAGTGAAGCCTTGAGCGGGAATATAGATATCAAGAGAGCATGTCCTATATAATTCATATCAAAATATTATAAAACATGAGAGCAATAAATAAATAGTGACAACAAATGCATTGCATTACATAGCTAGTCATTTCATCCACATGGGTTCATAATATTAAGGAATACATAGAAAAAGGCTCATGGTCATGCCATGGCCCAAATATTAAATACCAAATACAAACTAAAATGACAAGGTTCGCCCAAAACAAAATATCCTGGCTTCCATGCTCCAGTAGCTCTGGGGACATCAACTCCATCTCGATGTCTTGTAAGGGTTCCGACGAAAAATCCCATGAACCTAATGGCTGCCCAGGAAATGTTACAGGAGCATTAGCCGAGGTAGGCGGAATGTTAGCCTCCACTCCTTCATGCATCCGACTGAGTTAAAAGTAGGTGCGAACCACCATGGTGGTCATTGCCACGATGGCATGTGCTCCCTTATCATATGTCCACTCACAGTATGGTGGATCCATGCTCCACTCCACTAGATGTGCCATCGGGATCTGGTGATGATACTGAAAAATAACTAGGGTGAGAAATAATATTTCTCAGTAGGACTCGATTCCGACACGAAAGTGTAATCATCATCGTCTCAGCCACTTCGGTTTTAGTTAATGAAAATATTGAGCATTCATAAGGTCCAATTATTGGATTTTCGAAACATGATTATCCAAAGTGGATTAAATATTAAGTATGTATTTTCATCATAACAATAACATCATGCTATACATAAGAGCTTGTATAACTAATCGTATCATGCATGAACATCTTAAGAGTTTTATTCTTCACTTGGGTTAGACCAAAGTCCCTTTCTTTCATTGGACTTGACTTTATCATAAGTCTTTTATTTAGAAACCACTAAACATAGTTGGTAATGAGCTCATATCATAGTCGTCGCCATCATAAGTTCTTGGTACTTACATTAGCTGGGTCCTTCACAATGCCTCATGTAAGCCCTTCCGTGGTACTCATACTAGCTGGGTCCATTGCCATGCCTCAAGCAAGTCCGTGTGTGGAGGGGGTATTCTTATTGTGGGCCATCTTCTCTTTCGAAGGATCACACCTTTAGTTCAATCTCTTCTTATTAAGGCTTATGATGCAAAATTAGTCTAAGTCCATAACTTTTGCGGAATTCTGGCAGCATGATGGTTAGACCGGAGCTTCCCCAAAATTACCAAACAGAGAGTTCAATCTTACATATCATTAAGCATCAATATCACCATCATGTCATAATCATATCAACATTATTATCATCATCATCATATCATCATTATTATGTTGGCACACAAAGGCATACATAACATGCAAAGTTTTATGAGCTTAGCTCAGTAAAACTTGGTGTAAGCTTTTAATCGGGTTGCATTTCATTTGGTTCTTTTATTAGGCATAGGGCAAGTTTCATTTCTTATCCTTCTTAAAACTTTTAAGTTGAAATATAAAGTTTTCCAATATCTTAATTTGGAGGTCTTGGTGTATTTAAGCTTGTTTTTTAAATTTAACCATAAACAGATTTACTTTTTTATGATAGGCTAGTAAATTAAAAAATTCACCATAATTTCATCTTTCACTATTTTGACTTAAATTTTTGTAGGATTATACTTCTCTGATTCTATTTTTAAACAAAATAAACCTCACTAAAAAGTTCATTTTGTAACTTGAGATATGCATGTTTTAATCTGACTGCTCAATCTTCTATATTTATTTTGGAACAGCAACTTGTAAACTCTATTGGGAGCTCCTCACAAAGAATCTACCAAGACTATTGTGTGGGGTGTTTCAATATGCCTTAGCTTTAAAAACTTAGTCCCAGTAAAAAATGTTTTGTATAACTCGAGTTATTAAACTTTTTGTACAAACTACCCGGACAGAAACATATCTAGTGACAGCCCAATTTAAAAATTCGTATCTCCCTCGTTTTAAGGCCAAAATTCGTATATTTTATATGTATGAAAGGCTCTACAAGTCTATTTTCATTTAAAATTAGTTTTTCTACATTTTGAGTTGTATTCAATGAGTTATTGGTCATGCAATACAAACTAGCAGAATTTCCAGCTTCAACAGTTTTTGTTTTCATTAGTTTTCTTGTAAAATCATTAAGTTTTTTCCTCAAATGACCACTTTTCTCTTCCAAATCACTTTTATACCTTGAGATCTTAATGACAAATAAATATTTTGAGTTCTAAAAAGTTGGGTTCAAGCAAAATATGTGCATAACAAGAAACATATTACAAGAAAAGAGCCATATCACAAGAAAACACTTCATAACAAGGAGTATGGCCATGACGCCTTAGAGCAAGTCCTAGAACCACCTAGCTATGGAGAGCTTAGGAGTTCTAGAGCTTGAGAACAGATAAAAAGAAAAGGATTAGAGTCACCACCATAAAGGTTTATTGGTAAGCTTGAAGGATAAAAGTGTTGGAGATAGCCTCCTTTCTTAGAGCTTGGAAGAATGGGGCTAATGTATGTTTACTTTGCTTCTACAAAGACCAAAGAAGGTGGTCATTGAAGGGCTTGTGAGGGTGGTGAAAGGAAAGAGGGTTGAATGTGGTAAGAAAGTGAGAAGAAGAAGAAGAAAGTTTGAAAGAGCAAAAGAGCTAGAATGAAGTTCAGAGAGAGATGAGAGCTTGGGCTTGTAGTAAGAAGATGAAAACTTGCAAATGGAGGAAAGAGAGGGGCCTGGTAGTGTCCTCATCAAGGCATGGGCATGATGTGATTTTGCTTCATTTAACAAGTAAGAGGGTTAAGAACTTTGTGGTAAAAGGGGTGGTTGTGTTTCCCTTGAGTCTTGGTTCATAGCAAGGACCATTTTGTGTTTTCTCAAGGGTTTAAAGGCAATCACCACTCTTGGGGTTTGTTTGATTGAATATGACTTACCCATGTGGCATGATTTAAGTGGTGGATAGCCTTTCTTTTGGTCTTGTCTAAAGTGATGCTACTAACACAAGCTTAGATCCAAGGGTGCAAGATTTAAGAGACAAATGGAGGGTTGGATTTGGCTCTTCCTTGGCCGAATTTCTAGCCATATATACAAAGGGAAATTTTTGAATTTTCAAAGTTATTAGAATTATCTAAGTGTTACTTAATTTAGTTAATTTAATTGCTCTTTAATCAATTTCGGTTAATTACACTTTTGAGACATTTTCCTCCAAAAGGAATTGCTATAATTAATCACATATTGAATGTGTGAGGATTTAATTTTTCTAAAATTGTTTAGGGTGGAACGTTTGTCATGTACTTAATTAATGAGATTATATTAGCTTAATTATGTTTCTAAATTGTGGATTAGTGAGGTTTGAATAATTACACTTTAATTAAAATATTTAATGTGCTATGATTCAATTGTTAACTTTTTTTTATTGATCATTGACTTTTAGTTGACTTATCTCTAATTTACTAAGCTCTTACCCATCAAGATTTGCCGATTAGTTCTTAGTTAATCACTAACCCCTCTAATTACCAAGGACACTGAGTTAATTAGCTTAGACAAAATTAGGGATGTTACATTTCTCCCCTCCTTAAAAAGAATTTTACCTTCAGAATTCGTTACCTATAAACAGGTCGGGGTAATCTCTTTTTATCTTTGACTCAAGCTCCCATGTGTGCTCTTCCAATCTTCCTTTTCCCTAGGCCACTTTTACTAAAGGCACAGACTTGCTCCTATGCTATTTGACCTTCTTATCGATGATTCTCATAGGTGGTAGGTCAAAGATTAAGTCTTCCCTTAACTGTACACTTTCTGGCTCAAGAAGGTGAATAGGGTTGGAATTGTATTTTCTCAATTAGGAGACATGGAAGACATTGTGAAGGTTCGATAATGGGGGTGGCAAGGCTATCTAGTAGGAAACAGTCCCTATTTGTTTCAAAATTTAGAAAGGATTGAGAAAATGCGGGCTCAACTTCTTGACTCTAAAGGCTCTACCTATGCCTATTGTAGAAGTGATTTTCAAGAATACGTGTTCTCTTTTTTCTCCTCTTGTCAGTATAACTCTTTTGGTGGCTTTGAGCAGTGAGAGTCCTCTCTCTTATTTTCTTTATTTACTCAGTGGTTTGCCTAACCAAATCAGGTCTTAAGAGGTTTTGCTTACCAGGTTCATACCAACAAAGTAGAGATTGGCACTTTCTACCATACAAGGCTTCATAAAGCACCATCCCAATGTTAGCATGGAAGCTGTTGTTGTAGGTGAACTCTATAAGAGGTGGGTGTTTGTCCCAAGCTCCGGGTCAATCCATTACGCATGGTCTAAGCATATCCTCTAGGGTTTGTATGGTTCTCTCTGATTGTCCATCAGTCTGGGGGTGGTATGTCGTACTTAGGCAAAATCTCGTCCCAAATGCCTTTTGCAAGGCTCCCTAGAACCTAGAGGTAAACCTTGGGTCTCTATTGGATACAATGGTTGCAGGTACTCCATACAATTGTACTATCTCTTGGATGTATAGCTAGGCTAGCTTATCTAAAGGATAATTCGCTCTTATAGGTAAAAAGTGAGTAGACTTTGTCAATCTGTTCATGATGAGCCATACAGCATTAAACTGATATGTCGTTAAACTACCAAATTAAAAACCTTTGCTTGGTTTAGGAAAAATTAGTTTAGTAATGAGCAAAGGGTCGATCCACGAGGAATTGAATTAATTTAATTATTTAGCTTATTTTAGATTCTGATTCTAATAAACTCTAAAAACACAAAGTAACACAAAATGCGGGGGTTTTGTTGTTTCTATAAATCAAACAAAAATTATATAAAAAAAATTACACGAAAATAAAAAAATAAACAAGAGCAAATGACGCTGTTTTGTTGAAATCAATTAAAACTGGTTATGGGATCCCTTTTCCCCACCAAATTATATCATGCAAATAGTTCTCAATTTCAGCCTCCAATTCTCATTTTATAGTTACCAATCTTAGGCAATGAAACATTCTATTACCTACCTTCTTTTAAATAGATTAAGGAACATCCATTAACCTATTCTAATCACTAATTGACATAGCAAACATCCACTAAGTTCAATCAACAATTGCAACTAGAATGACAGATTGATCTAAGTTTTGGTCTCTAACATAGGACTAAGTGACTTAGGTTATATTCTCCCTTGCATACAATCAAAACTTGACCATTAAGTTTGCACACAAGTTACTACATATGGATAAAGGATAATGAACATCATAATCCTAAATCTAGCAATTAGCCATAATATGAAATATAAGGGTGGCCAATCCAAACATGTCACATTACTCCCATAATCATGAAGTGAGTAGGAGAATATAATCAACTCTCAAGAAAATAGAGGTCTGAAAATCAATTTAATTACATGATAATTTAGGGTTCAAAGTTCACCCATAACCATAAAAATAACTTAGCCTAACATTCTAAAGAAAACCATATCACAAATTGAAGAATACATGACATGAGTTAAGAAAGAAAGAAAACATGGGCAGACTAAAGGGTGAAAGCAAAGTTGCCAAAACTCTAATCTTCAGCACCTATCTTTTCTTCTTGTCCTCAATTAAATCCCTAAAGAGCAGCAAAAAGTGATGTCCACAGCTACAAGCTTGATGAAAATCTCACTTTTCCAACTCCAATATTGTAACTATGGTTTCTAAGGATGAGTGGCTGAAACCTCTTTCTCTTTCCATGAAAATTTCTCTCTCTAGAAAGAGAAAAAATGCTCATTTGTTACTCCTCTTCCTTGTGGCTGCTGGTCTCTTGTCAAAATGTAATCTCAGCCATCCAAATTGTAACTGGTCCAAGTGTAACTCCACATTAAACTAACTTCATAGGTTACATTCTCATAAAGCATTAGTGATTATCAGAAATAATTCTGATAACTAAGTTTTTAACAACCTATAATCAAACAATGAAAACCCACAAATGAATTAAACTCAATTGGCCCACCATTCATTACTTAAAATTGACAGTTTCAGTTTTTTCGGGCAGTTGTGCTTCACACCTAAATTTCATTGACCAAATGGCTTGGATGAGAGTAATTCCACCACCATTGGAAAGTTAACATCTTGGGCTTCATTTTTGGCTTTGGAATCATCCCATTTGGACTTATATCAAGGGAGAACTGAACTGAACAAAACTACATTGAATGCAGTGATGGGTCAGTGTCAGGCCCAACTTTGTTAGCCTCAATCTTTCTGGTTCATTGGACTTTTTGAGTGATCTTGGTGTCAAATTAAAGCTCTAGATGTCTACTTTCATTTCCAAGTGAAATCATGTCATTTTGACTTTGGACTAAAAAATTTATGCCCTTGGAAAGACATACTACTCATGCTGTCCAATACTCAATTCTTAGCATTTTCTTGAATTAGCTCCAAATTGAGTCATTTTACTCTTGTTTAGCTCAAAATCATCCTGAAGCTTTATTTTCATACAAAACACAAATAGTAAAATAAAAGCATTATATTTACAAGATCAAAACTATGAACAAGCATAGAAAAGAATATAAAATAAGTGAATAAAATGCACGTATCATAAACCCAGCTTGTGTACGGGGTAAACTTATCACAAAATCCATGGAGATTCCATCCCACTTCCATTCGGGGATCTCCAAAGGTTGCAGTATACCTGAGGGCTTTTGGTGCTCAATTTTCACCTTTTGACAAACTACGCACTTATTCACCCTATCTGCTGCATCCTTTTTCATGCCTGGCCACCAAAACATCCTCTTAAGGTCTTGGTACATCTTCGTGATGCTAGGATGCATACTGAAATGACCCTTGTGAGCTTCTTCTACAACCTTATTCCTCAAGTTTTCCGTAGCAAACACACAGATTCTCCATTGATACCTCCACATCCCTTCAGCATCTTGAGCAAACCCTTTGAGTTATCCTTCCTTCACTTGGGTTGCTATTCTTAAAAATTCTTCATCTTCCCTTTGGCTTCGAGCAATTTGGTTCTTGAAATCGCTTATCACTTTTATTTAGTTCAACCTTATACTATATGGGGTTAGGGTGACTCCAAGGTTAAGATCTCTAAAACTTTTAACTAGCTCGGCCTCCTTAACCATCATCCATGACACATGCAATGATTTGCGACTCAACGCATCAGCAACCACATTGGCCTTACCAAGGTGGTAGTTCAAACCGAAATCATAGTCCTTCAAGAACTCCATCCAACTTCTCTGCCTCATATTAAGCTCCTTTTAATCAAACAAGTATTTCAAACTCTTGTGAGCCGAGAATACCTCAAACCTAACTCCATACAAGTGGTGTCTCCATATCTTTAATGCAAACACCACAGCCGCTAGCTTCAAGTCAAGCGTTGGGTAATTTACTTCATAAGGTTTCAATTGCCTAGAGGCATAGGCTACCACATTGCGGTCTTGCATCAAAACACAATCTAAACCTCTCCCAGAGGCATCACAATAAACCTCAAAGGCTCCCTTAGGGTCGGGTAAAACTAGCACAAGTGTTGAGGTCAACTTCTCCTTCAATTCTCGAAAGCTCTTTTCACACTCCGCAATCCGTACAAAGGCAACATTCTTCTTAGTTAGCTTGGTCAAAGGTAGTGATATTTGAGAAAATCCCTTTATAAACCTTCGATAGTATCCGACTAAACCAAGAAAACTCTTGACTTCCATCACCGTCGTCAGTCTTTCCTAATTCCACTGCCTCTACCTTACTTGGATCCACGGAAATTCCTCCTCTTGACACCACGTGGCCCAAAACTTTACTTCCTCCATCCAAAACTCACACTTCGAAAACTTAGCATAAAGCTTTTTGTCTCTTAGAATTTCCAATACCATCTTAAGCTGCTCTTTGTGTTCCTCCTTTGTCTTCAAATAGATGAGGATGTCATCTACGAAGATGACTACGAACTTATCCAAATACAGCCTAAGGATTCTATTCATGTAATCCATAAACATAGCCAAGGCATTAGTCAATCCAAATGACATAACCTTAAACTCATAATGCCCATACCTCATCCTAAAGGCTATCTTAGGAATATCTTCCTCCTTTACTCTAATCTGATGGTATCCGGACCTCAGGTCTACCTTTGAAAACACCTTTGCTCTTTTCAGTCGGTCCATCAGGTCATCTATCCTAAACAAGGGATACTTATTCTCCACCGTGACTTTGTTTAACTAACGATAATCAACACGCAGTCTTAGGCTTCCATCCTTTTTCTTGACAAACAACACCGGAGCTCCCCAAGGTGAGGCACTAGGTCACACAAGCTTCTTCTCCAATAGCTCCTCCAATTGATTCTTTAGCTCTATTAGCTCCAATGGGGACATTTTATAGGGCGCTACGGATATGGGTCCTGTTCTTGGCATCAACTCTATAGAGAACTCTATCTCTCTCTCAGGGGGAAACTTAGGGATATCCTTGGGAAAGACTTCATGGTAATCCCTAACTATAGGAATCTCATTCAAAGCTTTCTTGAGGTCAACCTCACTAGCCGATAAAATAACGTATTCTGGATTCTCAGTCTTACAACAGTACAACACGATAGGTTTCAAACTTAAATGAATAGGTTTAACAGGTGCAGATGGAAAATACGATAGATTTTTTAGCACAGTCTAACATAACATAGTTAGTTGAAAGCCAATCCATGCCTAAGATTAGGTCCAAACCAGATAAAGGAAGACAGATTAAATCAGACGCATAGGTTCTATCATCATTATGAAATCAACATTTTCAACAACATAGACAAGTTCTAACTAGTTTCCCAGTAGGAGTAGAAACAAGTAGTATATAAGGCATTTTACAGACAGACAATCCTAGCCTACTTAAGTAATCGTGGGAAATAAAAGAGTGTGTAGCACCAGAGTCATACATTACAATTAAGATGTTACCATTTACTTCGCACATACCTCGGATAAGATCATCAGACTCTATGATCTCCTCAGCATTCATGGTGAAGACTCTCCCTTGGC
Source organism: Pterocarpus macrocarpus (assembly GCA_031439585.1). Taxonomy (NCBI): domain Eukaryota; kingdom Viridiplantae; phylum Streptophyta; class Magnoliopsida; order Fabales; family Fabaceae; genus Pterocarpus; species Pterocarpus macrocarpus. Next base: position 35,544,299 of record CM062519.1, on the reverse strand, counting down.
ATTTTAGTTTGGGGGCGGGCATGTCCTTGGTGCAGTTTTTGGCATAACGCCCAGGCTGTCCATATTTGAAGCATACATTTTGTCCGGTGTAGCAAACCCTTTTGTGTTGCTTCCCACACTTTGGGCAGGCGGAATTCGTTGCAGGCTTCGGGGAATGGGCGACGGGTTTTGGAGAATTGGTGGAGGGCTTTTATGGCTGTTTGCCCTTAGAACATTCACCATGATAGGGCTTCTTTTGTGGGAGCTGCTTCGAGTGTTGCCCTTGAGACACCTGTCTTCTCTCATGGGCCTCCAATCTCTGGATGGCTAGCTTCCAACTACATTCTTATACTATGTGATTCTTATTAACAAGCACCACATAGTTCCTTATCTCCAACGGGGCCACCTATGCCAGAATGTCGGCCTGCAATCCTCCCTTATATTTCATATATTTCTAGTGTTCATCAAGGTTTTGCTAATAGAGTGTGGAAAACTTACACAACTCCTTAAACTTTGGTTTGTATTCAGCAATCCTCATACCCTCTCGAAAGAGCCTCAGGAATTCCATTTCCTATTCATTCCTCACCGACATCGAGAAGTACTTCTCATAAAAAGCAGCTTTGAAGGCATCGCAGGAAATTTCTCTTTGGTCACTCTCCATCAAACTCTTCGCTCTCTTCCACTAGAACTCGGCGTCCAACTTCAGCATGTAAGTGTCAAAAGCCACTTTTTGGGTTGAGTAAGCTAGCACGGAGTAGATCTTCTCAATTTCTTTGATCCACTCATCAGCCTCATCAAGATTAAAAGCCCCTTTGAAGCTAGGCCGGTTCGCCTTTCAAAATTTCAAGAACTTTTGATACTTGCAATCTGCTCCATTACCACCAACGGACTCTTCAAACCTTCGGTTCAGCTGATCCATCATGTGTTCAGTGAATGTAGCTTGAGCTTACGTGGAATTTGCCATTTGCTAGAAAGTTCTCATGAATTCAGGGAGGTTTGTGCTGTCGCTACTCTCATTGGAGGTACGTGTGCGAGTTGCAATTAGTTCCTAAACACACCAAACAAAGATATCGAGTTGATCAGGACCAATATTAAGCATAAGCATGGCAGCAACTAAAGGCAATCTCACATGAACGTCATGCATTCTAAGTCCTATATCCTATCATACAGATAAGATCTGAAGCATGACTTAACATAGCATATGGACAATTATGCTTGGAAGCATAGTCAGTCCAACCTCAAGCTCTATTAGGATGAACTGCTCTGATACCATAATATAAAACTCCAATAAACTCATACTACACTTAAGTCATATTATGGCCTTTTATTAGTTATTACTTATGCTTGCGAAATACTAAAACTTTGCTTGGGAATTAAGCTATGTGGGAAAATACGGTAAACATTTTTCTTTTTGGAAATATTTCATCGTTTTGCAGCGTTTTGAAAAGTGAAACCTTGAGCGAGAATATAGATATCAAGAGAGCATGTCCTATATAATTCATATCACAATATCATAAAACATGAGAGCGATAAATAAATAGTGACAACAAATGCATCGCATTACATAGCTAGTCATTTCATCCATATGGGTTCATAATATTAAGGAATACATAGAAGAAGGCTCATGGTCATGCCATGGCCCATATATTAAATACCAAATACAAACTAAAATGACAAGGTTCATCACAAAAAGGAATACATGAAGATGCATAGCGACAAAAAAACTACAAGCCCAAAACAAAATATCTTGGCATCTATGCTCCGGTAGCTCTGGGGACATTGGCTCCATCTCAATGTCTAGCAAAGGTTCCGACGAAAAATTCCATAGACCTAGTGGCTGCCCAGGAAAGGATGCAGGAACATCAGCCGGAGCAGGCATAATGTCAGCCTCCACTCCCTCATGCATTCGACCGAGGTAAAAGTAGGTGTGAACCACCGTGGTGGTTGTCGCCATGATGGCCTGTGCTCCTTCATCATATGTCCATTCATAATGTGGTGGATCCATGCTCCACTCCACATGATGTGTCATTGGGATTTGGTAACGATACAGAAAAATATCTAGGGTGAGAAATAATATTTCTCAGTAGGACTCAAACGAAACACGAAATTGTCATCATCATCGTCCCAACCACTTCGCTTTTGGTTAATGAAAATAGTGAGCATTCATAAGGTCCCTGGCTATCCGGCATGGATTAAATTTTAAGTACGTTTTCTCATCATAACAATAACATCATGGTATACATAAGAGCTTATATAACTAATCATATCATACATGAACATCTTAAGAGTTTCATTCTTTATTTGGGCTGGACCAAAGTCCCTTTCTTTCATTAGACTTGACTCTATCATAAGTCTTTTACTTATCACCCACTAAACATAGTTGATAATGAGGTCATACAGTGGCTGTCACCACCAAAAGTTCTTGGTATTTACACTAACTGGGTCTTTTGCCATGCCTTATGTAAGACCTTCCCTGGTACTCACACTAGCTAGGTCCATTGCCATGCCTCATGCGAGTCCGTGGGTAGAGGGGTGTTTCCTTATTTTGAGCCACCTTCCCTTTTGAAGGATCACACCCTTAGTTCAATCTCTTCTTATTAAGGCTTATGATGCAAAATTATTCTAAGTTCATAACTTTTGCAGAATTCTTGCAGCATGATGGCTGGATCGAAGTTTCCCCAAAATTGCCAAACATAGAGTTCAATCTCACATATTATTAAGCATCAATATCATCATCATGTCATAATCATATCAACATTATTATCATCATCATTATTATCATCATCATCATATCATCATTATCATGTTGACACATAGAGACATACATAATACGCAAAGTCTTATGAACTTAGCTTAGTAAATTTGGTGTAAGCTTTTAATCAGGTTGCATTTCATTTGGTTCTTTTATTAGGCATACTGCAAGTTTTGTTTCTTATCCTTCTTAAAACTTATAAGTTGAAATATGAAGTTTTCCAATATCTTAACTTGGAGATCTTGGTGTATTCAAGCTTGTTTTTCATTAATATTTAAATTTAACCATAACCAAATTTACTTATTTACTATAGGGCAATAATTTAAAAAATTCACCATAATTTCATCTTTTACTATTTTGACTAGAATTTTTGTATGCTTATATTTCTCTGAGTCTATTTTTAAACAAAATAAGCCCCACTCAAAAATTCATTTTGTAACTTGAGATATGCATATTTTAATATGACTGCTTAGTCTTCTATATTTATTTCAAAACAGCGATTTGTAAACTCTACTGGGAGCTTCTCATAAAGAATCGGCCAAAACTGTTTTATGGGGATGTTTTTCTATGTCTTATCTTTCTAACAAACTTGGTCCCACTCAAAAATGTTTTTTTATAACTAGAGTTATTAAACTTTTTGTACAGGATGCCCAGACAGAAACATATCTGGTGACAACCCACTTCAAAAATTCGTATTTCTCTCATTTTTTAAGGCCAAAATTCGCATATTTTATATGTATGAAAAGCTCTATGAGTCTGTCTTCATTTAAAATTAGTTTTGTTGCATTTTGAGTTCAATGAGTTATTGGTCATGCAATATAGACTACCAGAATTTCCAGCTTCAATAGTTTTTGTTTTCATTAGTTTTCTTGAAAAACATTAAGTCTTTTCCTCAAATGACCACTTTTCTCTTCCAAATTGTAACACCCTACTAATTTAATGTTATGCTTAAGTCATAGCATGAAATTATGTAGATTATGTTACGGTGTTAATACTCTATTTATGTTTCTTTATCCGTGTCATCATTTTTTTTTTTTTGTAACAGAAGAAATGGAACGCTGTATAATGAACGTGACAGAGTTTAATTTACCACGACAGAAAAGATAAGAACAGATAACACATATGCCGTCAACTGTATATATGTATACATATATATAAGATGCCACTGTTTCACTTTATGTACAAGTTTCAAAACAAGATACATAAGTGGGGTCGTGTACCAAAAAGGCATAAGGCCCGCATCAGTCAACATGATCCTATGTGGTCCTCAGAGGACATTTCAAAACCTACCACTAGGTCTATGACCCAAAGCTGCATGCTGCCAAAAGAGGGTCATGTTATACGACACTGCCTGTGGCTGACCTACTCAGTCAGATAGCCGTTGGCCATACCAGGCCCGGTTGGTGAGTAGTCAGTACTGGGTCCTGAGGAGGAGGAGGATGAAGAGCTGGTGGCCTCTGAAGGGTCGCTCTCAGAGCTGAACGGAATGTCGGGTACTAGCTGCAGTGACTGCAGTGCGAGGTCGATGGGGGCTACGGTGTTGCAAGTGCGGGGAGGTCTTTGGTGGAGGGTGTGCCACGTGTAGCGGAACCTCAAAGTATGCTGTGATAGGATCAAAAGCAGGATAGTGTAAAGGACAATAAAATTCCTATTACTAAAGAGGTAAAGACGGAACTGGCAAGAGCCGGCTATATATAGCGAGCCTACTGTAGGGTCATGGTGGAGCTGCAAGTCTGGAATCTCAATGAAGAGAGTAGCTGTCGTGTCCATCATTTCCGTCTGAGAATGAGGCGGAAATGCAAAATGAGGTGAGAATTTAAAGAAATTCTCAGTAGGGTTCGAGTATGATGTTTAACTGACGTCGCGTTCATTCTTAGCTGCCTCGGGTTTTATTTAATTATAAAAACATGAGATTAAACTTAACTATTCTTATTTAACAAGGTTGGGAAAAATGTCTGGTCCAAGACAGAGTCCAGTTTTACTTAAGACATCATAAGGAACAGAATAAACTAATATCAATAATACACAGAATAATGAGCATACGGCAGTAAATGAATATAACAAGTAAACTGTAAATGACCTATAATGACCATTCAATGCAATTATGCATTTAATGCAATCATGCACACTTGCTCTTGAACCTTTCTTCATAAACTTTTCCATTACTTTTCATCATTTTCCATCACTTCGTCCCCTAGGAGTTCTTGGCCAGTTTAGACTCCTGGGTAATAGTCTGCTTTTCATGATCGAGCTCGTTCCTATACAGGAATGCCGGGTTTACTTTCCTCGACTTCCCACCGATCTATGATCAATTAGATTATTATATACTTATTTTCCCTCATTCCTAGCTCATTAATTCTCTCTTGTGCCTAATTGTTTTGAATTGGACCGTTTTGTATTGTTTGGATTTTGTTTGGGTTTGAGTTAAATTTTCCAGCATTAGGTGAATTCTGACACTGTTTTGGTTTTTGGGTTATATCTTGAGTTATAGAGTTCATTTTATTGTGATTCTTGATTTGTAGAAAAGCTGAGAGATAGGCCTACAAGTTATATGAAGAGGTCAGAAGCCAATTCTGGTGTTAAGAAGCTGAAATTGGGCCTAGAAGTGAACTGAAGTGGTGCAGCCGTGGATTCGAAGCAGGGTGTGGTATTTGGGCCATATCTTGGTCCACAGATGTCCGATTGAGTCTGTTCTAGTGGCATTTTGAAGCTGACATCCAAGGATACAATTCTTCTTCAGAGTGGAAATCCAAACGGAAATCCAAACGGTAGAAGAATGTTACTCACGGAATTAGCTATAATGATTTCATGTTTTTAATGTAACTTTCTTTCTATAATTCAGATTTTAGCAAATAAGATGTCCAGATTCAAAGGAGAGAGAGAGGATTAATGTAGTAATGACAATTTAATAATTTTAGGTGTTTTGATTCTGTTTTGGCTGGCTGACTTAGGGGGAGCGAGAATTGTAACTTGACAGATTTTGAATAGCAAAAATTTTCAGTTTGGTTCTTCTTCTCCTCTCTTCTCTCACGCCCCCCCCCACCTTAACAACTCATCTTCCTCCATTCATGGAGGAGTAAGTTTCATCTAAACCAAGGATTCAAAGAAGCATTGGCTATCTTGAGGATTTGCGCAACCAAACTTCATCAAATCAAATCAGTTTTCTACTCCCTTTTCTTTCATTGTGATTAATCCAATTTCGGATTTGAAGGTTTTTGATTCGAAATTGTGGTGGATTATAATTGATTGCTTACTTACTTGCTTGCATATTGCTCGATTGATTAATGTGTAATGCAATTGTGTGAGTAGAATCATTTTCAGGTTTGAATTTGATGATTGATTACATTGGTGCTTGAAAATTAACATGAATTGGTTAGGTTCTAGAGGTTTCTGAATTTAATCATTTATCTGTTAATTGAATGCTTGAAGGTTTTTGTGTGCAATGTCATATCCGAACAAAGGTTTTCTTTTGGGTTTGATGTCAATCACTGATTTGATTTGAATGATTACTTTTAGAATCTGATGATAGATTAGCCACTATCTTTCTTGGTTCTTGGATTAGATGTTCCAAATTCTGTTTATTTCTTTTATATTCATTTTAGTATTTTAAATTCCTAAACCCCCCCCAATTTTCTGATCATATAACATTGTCATCGCTGGGAAATGACCCGAGTTGCGCCCTTGCTACGAGTTTAGTGTAATTCGGTTTTTATTGTAATTTGATCGAGCTCGGCACTTGAGTCAAATTTTGGCGCCGTTGCCGAGGATGATTGATGTTATTTGGTCATGTTAATATGTGTTTATAGCATTGCATATTCTGTTTTGATGTGTGTTTGGTTAAGTTGTTAGTTTTAATTTATAGTTAGTAGTTTGGTTTTATGATTTTTTGACAACAAACTCATTTCAATTGATTTCAGGGGACTTGATTCCATAGCAAAACATCATTTTGAGAAAAACTCAATCCTTTAAGGATTGAACCCCCCCTGTTTTTGTTAAATTCCATCGTTTAGATAGGTTTTTAGAGGTTTTTTGATCTTTTCGGTATTTTTTAGGGATGTAACGGGTATTTTTGTAAAAGATTTTGGGCTCCAATTGACTTGAAAATTGGTCAGTTGAAGGAAAATGGCCTTCTGATCAAGATCAACAGCTAGCTGTTGACTTTTTATTTGTAAGCCAAATTCCTTTGTTTAGACCACTTTTTTAATTTTTTAAGTTTTTTCTTTGCATTTTCTTACTCTTTGAGGGTAAAATTTTTGAGGTGTGGTGGTCCAATAATTTTTTAAAATTATTTGGTAGTGTTTTTATATTTATTTTGATTATTTTGAGTGTTTGTGTGCATGTTTTAGTGCTTTGAGAATATGGTTCTGTGTGCTATTTTGTTAGTGCATGACTAGGTCTGATCCAACTCCTAATTTAGTTGAATTTGATCCTAAATTAGAGAAGACTCTTAGACAAATTAAAAGAGCTAAGAGGAGGTTATTTAAGGCTAGTTCTGCTAGTAATTCTGTGTTTGATTCTATTCCTGATTTTGTTGAAAATTCTGATTTTTCAGGAAGCATGGCTAATAGAACCTTGAAGGAACTTGCAGCACCTGATGTCAACTATCAAGCTTTGGCCATCCAGTACCCGAATTTGGATGCAGACTTTGAGCTAAAATTAGGACTGATACATCTGCTGCCTAAGTTTCATGGCTTAGCTAGAGAAGACCCTCATAAGCACTTGAAGGAGTTCCATGTAGTGTGCTCAACCATGAAGCCACATGGAGTGGAGGAAGATCACATCAAGCTGAGGGCATTTCCTTTTTCTTTGGATGGATCTGCCAAGGATTGGTTGTACTACTTGCATCCAGGTTCCATCACGAGCTGGCAAGACATGAAGAGGATGTTCTTGGAGAAATTCTTCCCTGCCTCAAGAGCTACTTCCATCAAAAAAGAAATTTGTGGCATAAGGCAGATTAGTGGAGAGACATTGCATGAGTATTGGGAGAGGTTCAAGAAATTGTGTGCAAGCTGTCCACACCATCAGATTAGTGACCAGCTTCTCATTCAATATTTTTATGAAGGTCTCATGCCAATGGACAGAAGTATGGTTGATGCTGCTTCTGGAGGGGCTTTGGTAGATAAAACACCTGCCATAGCTCGTGAATTAATTGCAAACATGGCTGCCAATGCATAACAATTTGGTACCCGAGCCATAGTGTCAACAAGAGGAGTAAATGAAGTGCATACATCTAATACAAACCAGTAGAGGATGGAGAACCGCATAGATGAGTTGACAACCTTGGTGAGGCAATTGGCACTTGCCCAGCAGCCCCAGCTACCAGTAGCTATGATTTGTGGCATTTGCTCTATACCAGGACATCCAACAGATCAGTGTCCGCATCTACCAGAGAGCAATGAAACTGTTGCAGGAATTTTTCCTGGTAGGCCTTATCAGCAGCAGCAGCAGCAGTAGAAGAGTTATGATCCATTCTCCAACACATACAATCCTAGTTGGAGAAATCACTCGAATTTGAGGTATGGCAACAACTTCAATCAGTTTCAGCAACCTTAGCTTAAGCAAAATTCTGCTGGACCAAGCTCAGGACAATACCATCCAACAGTTCAGCAAAATAAACCACAAAGCGGCGGCGAAGAATGACTCGAGCCAAGCTTGGTAGAATTGGTGAAGCAGATGGCAACCAGCAGTGTTCAATTTCAGCAACGAATAGAAGCCAGCATTCAGAATTTGCAAACACAGATTAGTCAATTGGCTACAACAGTAAATGAGATGAAGTCTCAAGGTTCTAGCAACCTTCCCTCCTAATCCATGAGCAACCCAAAGAATGTGAGTTCCATCACTTTGAGAAGTGGCAAGCAGCTTAAGGTCCCTGATGTTGCAGATTCTGCAGAACAACTAGAGGTGGTAGCAGAAAAATTTGATTCTGCAGAAATAAAGACAAATGGGGCAGAACCAAGTAGTAGCAACAGCAAGCAACTTGAACAAATTGTTCCACTGCCTTTCCCTAACAAAGTGACACAAAACAAGAAGTGGGCAGAAGCTGAATTGGACAAGGAGATCATGGACACATTCAAAAAAGTGGAGGTCAATATTTCACTCCTAGAAGCCATCAAACAGATTCCAAAGTATGCCAAATTTCTCAAGGATTTGTGCACTCATAGAAGGAGGCTGAAGGGAAATGAGAAGGTGAGCATGGGCAAAAATGTTTCTGCAATCATTCAGCCAAATATTCCTCCAAAATGCAAGGATCCGGGGACTTTCACCATTCCATGCATCATAGGAAATGCTTGATTCAGTCAAGCTATATTGGATCTTGGAGCTTCAATAAATGTCATGCCAAAATCAATTTACCAGTCTTTGTGCATTGGAGAGCTCAAGCCAACAGGAGTGGTCATCCAACTTGCCAACCGAAGCACCACTCACCCTGAGGGAGTTTTAGAAGATGTGTTGGTAAAAGTAAATGACCTTATTTTTTCTGTTGATTTCTATGTGCTAAATATGGAGGATGAATTGCATGCTAATCAACCAACATTAATCTTAGGTAGGCCATTTTTGAAAACTACTAAGACTAAGATTGATGTCATTCTGGTACATTATCCATGGAATTTGGAGATAGTAAAGTGCCATTTAATCTGTTTGATGTCATGAGATACCCACCGGAAGAACATTCTATTTTTCATATAGACATTATTAATTCATTGGTTGATGAAGTGCATGAGAACATGTTCGCTAAATTATATTGTGTTGATTGTGATTATGATGGTAGTAATGACTTATGTGCTATTTGTGCTATTTATGCTGAATTTGTTGCATGCTTACAAGCTGAAAATGTTGTTTCTGCTATTTCTATTTCTGCTGAATCTCTTTCTGCTAAATCTATTTCTGTTGTTTCTGCTGTTTCTAATGAATCTGTTTCTGTTTCTGCTCTTAATTGCAATTCTGAAAATTCTATTTCTGCTATTAATTGCAAATCTGAAAATTCTGGTTCTATTTTTGAAGCTAAAAATTCTGAAGGTGCTGTCACATTATTTTCTGTTACAGAAAATTCTGTTTCCACTGATTTAATTTCTACTACAGCATCTGTTTCTAGCAATTCTGCTACTGTTCATTCTAGTTGTGCAAATTCTGGTTGTGCAAATTCTAGTTCATAAATGCAGTTTCTTGCATCTTTGTTCTCTTGTTTCTAGTGAATTTGCTGTTTCTACTGAAAATTCTATTTTTAATTATACAGATTCTGTTGTTCCTATTTTTTCTGCTATTCCAAATGTTTTTGCAAATTCTGTTTCTACAAATTCTGATGTTGATGTGCAAATTTTTAATTTTGAATTTTCAGATTCAGTGATTTTGAATTCTGTACATCATTTTGACTCTACTGATTCTATTTTAGCTTCCATAAGATATGATGATGCTGTTGTGCAGAATTTTTCACAGATTGCAGGTGCTGAACCTAAACCATCAGAAGCAACTCCAAGATTAGCACCTTCTATCATAGAGCCACCTACTTTGGAATTGAAGTCATTGCCAGAAAATTTGAAGTATACATTTCTGGCACCAAATGAGAAGTTACCAGTCATCATAGCCAAAGATCTGTAACCAGAGCAAGAAGAGAAGTTGCTAAACATCCTGAGGCAGAACATGAAGGCTATAGGCTGGACATTGGCAGACATACCTGGGATTAGCCCCTCTACATGCATGCACAGAATTTAGTTAGAGGAGGGAGTAAAACTAGTGAAGCAACCTCAGAGAAGGCTCAACCCGCTTATCTTGGATGTGGTGAAGAAAGAAGTGAGCAAATTGCTAGCTGCAGGAATTATTTATCCAATTTCAGACAGCAAGTGGGTGAGCCTGGTGCAAGTGGTTCCAAAGAAGACTGGAATAACAATGGTGAAAAACTCAAAGGAGGAGTTGGTGCCTAGAAGAGTGCAAAATAGCTGGAGAGTCTGCATAGATTATAGGAAACTGAACCAAGCCACTAGGAAAGACCACTTCCAATTACCCTTCATTGATCAGATGCTAGAGAGATTGGCAGGTCAGTCACATTACTGTTTTCTTGATGGGTTTTCTGGCTATTTTCATATCCATATTGCACTAGAATATCAGGAGAAAACCACCTTTACATGCCCATTTGGCACATTTGCATACCGGAGAATGCCTTTTGGTTTATGCAATGCCCCAGGTACATTTCAGAGGTGCATGGTGAGTATTTTTTTTTTTTTTCTAGAGAATTGTATGGAAGTCTTTATGGATGATTTTACTGTTTATGGCACTTCATTTGATGCATGCTTGGATAGCCTAGCCAGGGTATTACATAGATGTGTTGAGTCTCACCTTGTTTTGAATTATGAGAAATGACATTTTATGGTTAGGCAAGGTGTAGTCTTAGGACATGTGATTTCTAGTGAGGGTATTGCTGTTGATAGGTCCAAGATTGATGTTATTGCTTCTTTACCTTACCCCACATGTGTTCGGGAAGTACGTTCTTTTCTTGGACATGCAGGTTTTTACAGGCAATTTATCCAGGACTTCAGCAAATTTGCCCTTCCACTTTCCAAGCTGCTACAGAAGGATATAGACTTCCAGTTTGATGATAAATGCAAGAAAGCTTTTGACCAGTTGAAGCGGCACCTGATTTCTACTCCTATTCTTCAGCCACCGAATTGGGAATACCCGTTCGAGCTCATGTGTGATGCATCGAACCTTCTTTGTTCATTTATTCTTTCCTAGAGGGTTGGGAAGATTCCTCATGTCATAGCATATGCTTCCCGAACCCTAGACTCTACACAAGCTAACTACACCACCATAGAGAAGGAGCTCTTAGCCATTATTTTTGCTTTAGATAAATTCCATGCTTATCTGTTAGGAACTAAAGTAACTATTTTTTCTGATCATGTAGCCTTAAAGTTCTTACTGAAGAAGCCGGATGCAAAGCCTAAACTCATCAGGTGGATGTTGCTGTTGCAAGAATTTGATATTGAGATCAGGGACAAGAGTGGGGCTGAGAACCTGGTAGCGAACCACTTGAGTCGCATTTCACAGACCTTGGAGCCTCTACCTATCCGTGAGACCTTTTCAGATGAGCAGCTTTTGGAGTTGCGAGGTAAGGATCCATGGTATGCTGATTTGTTTAACTAGCTAGTTGCTTCTGAGTTGCCTGCTTATTTTAAAAAGCATCAGATAGACAAACTTAAGAGTGAGGCTAAATATTATGTCTGGGATGATCCTTATTTGTGGCGCATGTGTAGTGATCAGATTATTAGGCGCTGTGTGCATGAGCTTGAGATTCCTTCCATTTTGCATTTCTGTCACACACTTGCTTATGGTGGTCACTTTGGACCCCAACGCACTCCTAGAAAGGTCTTAGATGCAGGTTTTTATTGGCCCACATTGTTTCACGATTCTTATACTTATTGTAAGAATTGTGAACAGTGTCAAAAGACAAGTTCTATTTCTCGTAGGGATGAGATGCCTCAACAACCATTATTATTTTGTGAGATATTTGATGTTTGGGGTATTGACTTTATGGGTCCATTTCCTGTCTCATTTGGTTTTGTCTATATTCTGCTGGCTGTTGATTACGTCTCCAAGTGGGTGGAGGCCAAGGCCACTTGGACTGATGATTCTCATATTGTTGTAGATTTTGTCAGATCACACATTTTTTGCAGGTTTGGAGTGCCTAAAGCAATCATCAGTGATCAGGGGAGCCATTTCTATAACAGGAACATGGCAACTCTATTGGAGAAATATGGTGTTACCCACAAGGTCTCAACTCCATACCATCTGCAGACTAATGGACAGGCAGAGGTATCAAATAGGGAGTTGAAGCAGATTTTGGAGAAAACAAGGCAAATTCAAGAGGGAAGGATTGGAGCAAGAGGCTGGAGGATGCATTATGGGCTTACCGCACTGCCTATAAGACTCCTTTGGGGATGTCCCCTTATAGGATTGTCTTTGGCAAGGCATGCCACCTTCTGGTGGAAATTGAATACAAAGCATATTGGGCAGTCAAGAACTGCAACCTTGATATGAGCCAATCTGGACTTCATAGGAAGTTCCAATTTCAGGAGTTGGAGGAGATCCGGTTGGAAGCCTATGAGAACTCTCGCATGTACAAGGAGAAGATAAAACTCATTCATGATAAGAAGTTGCTGCGGAAGGAGTTCTCCATTGGCCAGAAAGTGCTTCTCTACAATTCTCGCCTCAAGCTCTTTTCTGGTAAGCTTCGTTCTAGGTGGCTAGGTCCTTATATAGTGACTAAGATTTTTCTATATGGTGCTATGCAGATTTTGGAGCTTGGGACTAATAAAGCTTTCACGGTGAATGGCCACTGCCTAAAGCCATTTCATGAAGACACACCCTTGGAGACCATTGAGGAGGTCCGCTTGCTAGCGGCCACTTACACTTGATAGGGGAGTTTCTCTTTTCTTTCCCTCACCTCAGTTTATTTGGCTTGCATTTCCATTGTGTGTATTACATTGAGGACAATGTAAAGTTGAAGTGTGGGGGAGTGGTTTCGACATAGGTTGTAGGTTGTGTTGTTTGGTAATTAGTCTTGCATTATAGATTTGTTTCATGGTTGTTTTTACTTCATTTTTGCTTTAAAAAAAAAAATTCTGCTTTATTTTACTTCAGTTCTCCATTGTTGAATTGAAAGTTGTTGAGTTAAGGCATTAGGCTATAGGGAGGATAGAGTTCTAACATGATTTCATTTTTCTATCCCCTCTTGATATGTGTGAGTTGGGTGGTTGATCTTGATTTGCAATGATTGAGTATGTTGGACTTTACCTTTGTGAGCTTTTGAGCCTTATTTTGGATGGTAGCACTTCATGCCGTTCTTTTCTTTCTTGTGTGTTTTCCCTCATAGATTTTGTTATTCTAGAACTTGTTTTGATTCTTCTTTGAGGCTACATTTTTCATACGCATTCATGAACATGATAGAGGCAATTCTTTCATTTTAACCACTTGGCCATATATCTTACCTTGCATGTTGCCCCTTGTTTAGCCCCTTTGAGCCTTATTGACCATCTCTTGGTTTCTAGCACATTATAAGCTTTAAGTGGAAAACCATGTTATACCCAACCTTAGGGAATAGGAAGTGCATTGGCTTCATCAGTATTGTTGCATTTCAAGTATGGGGGTTAAAAAGGATGCAAGGAAAGCGAAAAAAAAAAACAAAAAGAAAAAAAGAAAAAAAGAAAAAGAAAAAAAATATAAAATAAAATAAAATGGGGAATCTTGATAAAAGGAAAAGAAAGTTCAAAGAGAGTAAGTGTGTGATGGCTTGATTTGTCTAATGACCAATGTCACTTTTATTCTCTTAGGTGTATCTTGTCATATCCTCATATTTTCATACCCTTACTTTGGCCCCATTACAACCTTGAATAAAGTCCTCTTGATTTGTGTTTGCATATGATTGTGAGTAGTGGAGAAGTAGAAGATTAACAAGCTTATGGTAATGCATTATCTATTGAGGTGACTTGAGTGAAACACTTTTGCCCATACACTTGAGAGTTGAGAGATTTAAAGACCATCTTGTTAACCCTTTCATGCTTGATCTATTTACATTTTGAAGGATATTGCTTAACTTGCACTTTTGAGAGATGGAATGTTTAATGATTTGATTGTTGGAAACTCTTGATGCCTTATATGCTCTTATGTTCCTAAGCTTAGCACTTTTGATGATTCATTGGAAAATTTGCTTGTTTATTTTGGGTTATTCCATGATTTTTAGGTTGCATGTCTCTATGTCCTTAGTTAAATCTTGCATGAGGACATGCAAGAGTTAAGTGTGGGGGAATTTGATCAATTAGATTATTATATACTTATTTTTCCTCATTCCTAGCTCATTAATTCTTTCTTGTGCCTAATTGTTTTGAATTGGACCGTTTTGTATTGTTTGGATTTTGTTTGAGTTTGAGTTAAATTTTCCAGCATTAGGTGAATTCTGACACTGTTTTGATTTTTGGGTTATATCTTGAGTTATAGAGCTTATTTTATTGTGATTCTTGATTTGCAGAAAAGCTGAGAGATAAGCCTACAAGTTATATGTAGAGGTCAGAAGCCAATTCTGGTGTTAAGAAGTTGAAATTGGGCCTAGAAGTGAACTGAAGTGGTGCAGCCATGGATTCTGAGCAGGGTGTGGTATTTGGACCATATCTCGGTCCACAGATGTCCGATTGAGCCTGTTCCAGTGGCATTTTGAAGCTGACATCCAAAGCTACAATTCTTCTTCAGAGTGGAAATCCAAACGGAATTGTTTTGATAGCCAAAATGGTAGAAGAATGTTACTCACGGAATTAGCTATAATGATTTCATGTTTTTAATGTAACTTTCTTTCTATAATTCAGATTTTAGCAAATAAGATGTCCAGATTCAAAGGAGAGAGAGAGGATTAATGTAGTAATGACAATTTAATAATTTTAGGTGTTTTGGTTTAGTTTTGGCTGGCTGACTTAGGGGGAGCGAGAATTGTAACTTGACAGATTTTGAATAGCAAAAATTTTCGGTTTGGTTCTTCTTCTCCTCTCTTCTCTCACGCCCCCCTACCTTAACAACTCGTCTTCCTCCATTCATGGAGGAGTAAGCTTCCATCTAATCTAAGGATTCAAAGAAGCATTGGCTATCTTGAGGATTTGCACAACCAAACTTCATCAAATCAAATCGGTTTTCTACGCCCTTTTCTTTCATTGTGATTAATCCAATTTCGGATTTGAAGGTTTTTGATTTGAAATTGTGGTGGATTATAATTGATTGCTTACTTACTTGCTTGCATATTGCTCGATTGATTAATGTGTAATGCAATTGCGTGAGTAGAATCATTTTCAGGTTTGAATTCGATGACTGATTACATTGGTGCTTGAAAATTAACATGAATTGGTTAGGTTCTAGAGGTTTCCGAATTTAATAATTTATCTGTTAACTGAATGCATGAAGGTTTTTTTGTGCAATGTCATATCCGAACAGAGGTTTCTTTCGGGTTTGATGTCAGTCACTGATTTGATTTGAATGATTACTTTTAGAATCCGATGATAGATTAGCCACTGTCTTTCTTGGTTCTTGGATTGAATGTTCCAAATTCTATTCATTTCTTTTATATTCATTTCAGTATTTTAAATTCCTAAACACCCCCCCAATTTCCTGATCATATAACATTGTCATCGCTGGAAAATGACCCGGGTTGCACCCTTGCTACGAGTTTAGTGTAATTCGATTTTTATTGTAATTTGATCGAGCTCAACACTCGAGTCAATCTATTCCCCTTAACTTTATTCCAGGGCTGGCCCAAGTATCATGGAACTTTCATCATAACATAACTTTCATAACTTTCTTGAAAATGCACCTGACTTTCATAACTTTCTTGAAAATGCTCATGTATTTTCATGTATATCGTAACTCATGCGTAGGTCTTACTGAAATTTGAACATAGCAGGCGTGTCCGCTTCCCCATGAATAGTACCAGTACATCAAAACACCAATTTTCCATATAAGTCACAATATTGCATGCATAATTCATTATTGAACTTATAGAAGCATTAGTCCCATTAAGGCAGAGTTACAGCCTCAATATAATCACTCAACCCGATTTTTGTAAATCAAGCCATAATTTCCATTTAACTCATTTGGATCTCAATTTTGGATATGTTAAAGTGTTAGGTGTCTATTTTCTAACCTCTTTAGTCCCATTTAATTTTGATGAGTATAACTCGAATTATTTAGGTTTTATCAGCACCTTGTGACTAGCTAGAATTGCACACTTAAAAGTAAAAATCTACTAAAAATCGAAAACTGGTTCAAATCCTACGAAAGGTCTCATATGAAAGCAACCATCTTTCATTTGCAAAATGTTCCATTCCATTTGACTTAGTAGGGCTCGAGTTATAAGCCCTAAAACTTGACCTTCCTAAACTGCCCTGTCTTGTCTTGATTTGGACATAGGGTAACTTATTCTAATCACTGGGAACAAATAGGATGGTAACAAACTCAGAATTTCTTGGTAGGATGTTCTCCTATGTATAAGCTTTCGAACAAAATTGGTTTCACTCAATTTGGAATTGTGTAGGGTGAGTTACACCATTTTCAACCCATATTGCCTGGGTGAATGTCTTGGTTACTAGGTTAAACTTCAAAAATTCATGTCTCTCTCAATATTAATATAATGGCCTTATATCGTATATTTATAGAAAGCCCTAGATGTCTAGTTTCACATGAAAATGGTTTCATCAATTTTAAATGGTGGGAGGCGGAGCCGTACACTCCGCCGTACGAACTGCCGAGGGTTTTGAGTTTTCCAGCCTCTCAGCTTTTTCGTATCTTCATCCTTTCTTACTTCCAATTCAAATTCTAATCTCATAGACAGCCAATAAACCAGCTATAATTCATCATAATCATTCAATCAATATATCAAAATTAAGAAATTAGACCACCACCAATCATCCAAGAGTCAGAGAATCAAGCAAGAATTAAAACCTCTACCCCTTACTATGAATAATTTGGCTTGTTTTTGGGGTTGGGCTATCAAGACCTTGTTAAGCTTGGAGCTTTGATGGAGTTGAGTGAGTGAAGAGGAGAAGAAGAGAGCTGAGCAAGGGAGAAGAAGAATGGCATAGACTTTGGGCTGAAGAAAACTGAGGAAAAATTATAAACAAGGCTTTGAAGTGGTAGTTAGAATGGGTGGCTTTGATTGGGTGAAATTTTTGTGGGCAAAGTTCAACCATGTTTCCCTTTTTTGTGACAAAATTGCTCTCCACGTCGCCTAAGAAGTGAAACTCGTTTCCAGTATATTCTGAAAATGACATCGAAAATCGTACTCTTTTTTAAAGTTGGAACTCGTGCATATCTATTTGGATAAAATCGGAACTCGGAATGATTGTCTGGTTTACTCGAAACTTGAAAGCAAAGTCGAATGTGAAACCAAACACTTAAATCCAGAAGTCGGGGACATTAGGTAAACTTGAATCGATTCTAAGCATGACATCGGAGATCGGAATTCAAAATCATTATCCTATATTCCAGGAAATCGGAACTTATAGAATCTCGGAACTCCAAATTTAATCTCGAAAGTCTGTTATAGACAAACTTGGGAGCATCAATGAAAATGAAGAGCTCTTGGTAATAAACTCGGATATCGGAAATCGTGTAAATTTGGTCGAACTTGGAGACCAATTCAGAGACCTGATCTCGCGTCCATCTCTGGTTGAGATCAACTAGGACGTCGGATTTCGTGTACATTCTAATTCACCTAATGTCGGAACTCGGATATAAGGTCGAAAATCGGAAAATCTTAGCCAGTCCATTTGAGCCTTAATAAAATCGGAAATCGGAAATTTTAATGATGAGGTCGGAAGTCGGAAATAGGGACATTACAATACCATCCTCCTAAAAAAATATTTTGTCCTCAAAATTTAGTACCTGAGAATAGTCCAGGATACTCTTTCCTCATGTCTGATTCCAGTTCCCAAGTGTAGTCTTCAGCATCTTCCTTTCCCCATGCTACCTTTACTAGTTGCACAGATTTGTTTCAAAGTTGTCTGCTGCTTCTGTCTACAATCCGTGCTGACTGTACATGGAAAGTCAAGTCTTCCTTTAACTTTATTGATTCGGGTTCTAGCACGTGTGTAGGGTTAGGATGATATCTTCTAAGTTGGGAAACATGGAAAACATCATGAAGGTTTGACAAATGTGGAGGCAAGGCGACTTGATATGCAACTGATCCGATTCGCCTCAAGATCTAGAAGGGACCAATAAAGCGAGGATTTAACTTCTTGACCTTAATGGCTCTACCTATCCCCGTTGTAGGCGTAACCTTTAGAAATACGTGGTCTCCTTCTTGGAATTCCAGAGGTTTTCTCCTGGTATCCGCGTAACTCTTCTGGCGGCTCTGAGCGGTAAGCATCTTATTCCGTATTTTCTTGATCTGCTCAGTGGTCTGCTCAACTAAATCAGGCCCCAATAGAGTTGATTCTCCTGTTTCATACCAACACAGGGGAGATTGGCACTTCCGTCCATACAATGCTTCGTAAGGAGCCATACCGATGTTAGCGTGATAGCTATTGTTGTATGCAAATTCGGCTAGCGGTAAATACCAATCCCAATTCCCGCGTTGCTCCAGTATATAGGCTCGTAACATATCTTCCAAGGTTTGAATTATTCTTTCTGTTTGGCCATCTGTTTGCGAATGATATGCAATGCTTAGGCACAACTTAGCACTGAACGCTTTTGTAAAGCTCCCCAAAATCGTGAAGTAAACCTTGGGTCTCGATCAGAGATAATGGTTGAAGGGGTTCCATGCAGCCTTATAATCTCTTGAATGTACAGCCGTGCCAATTTTTCCAACAGATAATTTGCTCGAATGGGTAGGAAGTGAGCAGATTTGGTCAATTTATCCACAATAACCCATATAGCATCATATCCTATTGGCATTCTTGGTAATCCCATCACAAAATCCATGGAGATACTCTCCCATTTCCACTCAGGGATTTCCAAGGATTGAAGCATCCCGGAGGGTTTCTGATGTTCCGCTTTCACCTTTTGACAGACCAAGCATTTACCCACGAAGCTCGATACGTCTGACTTCATACCTGGCCACCAAAACATCTTCTTAAGATATTGATACATTTTAGTAATGCCGGAATGTACCGTAAATTCACCCTTATGTGCTTCTTTCAAGATTTTCCTTCGGAGATCATTCCCCTCGGGTACACATACCCTATCATGATGTCGCCAGATGCCTTTTTTATCCTGAGCAAAACCCGTTAATTCCCCTAATTGCACGAGATTGATCGTACGCTGGAGATTAGCATCCTGCTGCTGTGCTTGCCGAATCTGCTCTTTAAAGCTACTGGCAATCTTAATTTGATATAGCTGAAAGGTCTTGGGAGTCATAAGGATTCCCAAATTAAGATTTCGGAAGCTTTCAATAAGTTTCGTCCCTTTGATCATCATCCAAGCTACAGTCAGAGATTTCCTACTCAAAGCATCTGCCACAACATTTGCCTTACCTGGGTGGTACTTTAATTCAAATTTGTAATCCTTAAGAAGTTCCATCTATCTTCGCTGCCTCATATTTAATTCCTTCTGATCAAAGAGGTATTTCAAACTCTTATGATCGGAAAAGACTTCAAACCTTACGCCATATAGGTGATATCTCCATATCTTCAAAGCAAATACTACTGCTGCTAATTCAAGATCGTGAGTAGGATAATTCCTTTTGTGTGGCTTTAATTGTCGAGAGGCATAAGCGACTATGTTTCCGGCTTGCATCAACACACATCCTAATCCTTGCTTGGATGCATCACAGTAGGCCTCAAATGGTCCATGAGGGTCCGGTAAGGCCAACACTGGTGTCATAGTCAATCTTTTCTTCAAGTCTTGAAAACTCTGTTCGCACTCCGGCGTCCACTCGAATGAGACATTCTTCCTGGTTAGCTTGGTCAAGGGCAAGGCTATACGAGAGAAATCCTTAACGAATCGCCTATAATATCCAGCTAAGCCCAGAAAACTCCTGACTTCAGTGACTGTAGTCGGCCTTTCCCAATTTAGAATAGCTTCTACTTTGCTGGGGTCTATAGAGATTCCTCCTTGGGACATTACATGGCCAAGAAGTTTTACTTCTTTCATCCAAAATTCACATTTGGATAACTTAGCATAGAGTTTCTTTTCTCTCAAAATTTGCAAAACCAGCCGCAAGTGTTCTGCATGCTCTCGCTCCGTCTTTGCGTAAACAAGTATGTCATCAATGAAAACCACTATAAACTTGTCCAGATATAGGCGGAATATTTGATTCATGTAATCCATGAATACTGCTGGTGCGTTTGTCAATCCAAACAACATCACGGTATACTCATAGTGTCCGTAACGAGTTCGAAAGGCTGTCTTAGGGATATTTCGTTCTCGAACTCGAATTTGATGATATCAGGAACGTAAGTCGATCTTAGAGAATACCGTTGCACCTTGTAGCTGGTCCATGAGATCATCAATCCTTGGCAGTGGATATTTATTCTTAATCGTCACTTTATTCAACTGCCTATAGTCCACGCATAAGCGCATACTCCCATCTTTCTTTTTAACCAACAAGACTGGAGCTCCCCACGGCGATGCGCTTGGCCGTATGAATCCTTTTTCCAAAAGCTCTTCGATTTGTCTCTTTAGTTCTGTCAGCTCCAAAGGTGCCATTCGATATGGAGCTATAGATATTGGTCCCGCACCTGGAACCAACTCAATAGTGAACTCTATTTCTCTCTCAGGAGGGAATTCAGTAATATCTTCTGGAAAAACATCAAGATATTCCTTAACAACCGGGATCTCTTCTAGTTTCTGTTCGACTTCTGTCACATTAGCTGACGAAGGATGTATCTTTGACTCTTCGACCCATTATAGTTTACTAATAAAGAGTTCAGATAGAAAAGTGTTGAAGCTTGGTATTCAAAAAATGAGACAGAGGGGAGTACCACCGTCTTATCAGAACAATTGAGCATGACTCGATTGGCGGAAAGCAAGTCCATGCCCAGAATTATGTCCAATCCAGAGAGAGGGAGATAAATCAAGTTGGCTGCAAAGGCTCTACCCTCAATTTGAAGAGGAACATTGATGCAAATTTGACTAGTCTTGACCAGTTCATTAGTAGGAGTAAAAACCAGTAGGTCATAAGGTAATTCAGAAATTGGTAATTGCAAAACAGCCACACAGTCATGGGAAATAAATGAGTAGGAGGCACTCGAATCATAAAGTATAGTTAGAGTCTCACCATTCACTTCACAGGTACCTTGTATTAGTCCCTCGGACTTATCAGCTTCCTCCGCATCTATGGTAAAAACCCGTCCTTGACGTTGTGGTCGAGATGGCTGTGATGGATTCCTGGTTGGGCACTCATAAATCTTGTGGCCTAGCTTGCCACACCCATAGCAAACATTCTGGCCTGCCAAACATGGCCGATCACTATGATTCTTACCGCATCTCGTGCAGGTTGGATTCGGAAAGGGCCTCTGGGGCTGCTTGCCTTTGTTGCCCAATGGTTGAAATCTTCCTATGGCTGAGAGTTGGGCTTGAATCTGGGGCCCTACGGTGCTAACCCTTTCTTGAAACGACCACCAGACGCCCTGTCTGCCACTAGTTTTGAGTTGCAATCTTCCACAAGTCGGCATTTATTTACCAATGTGGGAAAATCCCTAATCTCCATTGGCCCGATTACGGTGAGAATATCTTCTTGTAACCCCCCTTCAGACTTGATGCACTTCTAGGCTTCATCTAGGTTCCTCTGATAAATTGTAGAGAATTTGCACAGCTCTTCAAATCTGGCAATGTATTCGGATATTGTCCGATTTCCTTGACGCAGCTGCATGAACTCGAGTTCCTTGGCATTTCGAATCGAAGCAGGAAAGTACTTTTGGTAGAAGACATCTCTAAACGTCATCCAGGTGACTGCTGTTTGAGACTCTTCGTATAATCTTCATACCCCGTTCCACCAGAACTCTGCGTCTGCCTCGAGCATGTAGGTGGCAAAAGTCACCTTTTGATGATCCGAGCAATCCAGAAGAGAGAAAATCTTCTCCATGGCTTTGATCCATTCATCGGCTTTATCAGGATTATACGCCCCTCGAAAGCTGGGTGGGTTCGCCTTCTGGAACTCAGCAAACTTAAGATAGTTCAAGTCAACTCCGGGCCATGTGGGTTTCCTCCACAGTTTGCTGCAGGTCACCTGCCTAGCTGATCCATCATCTGCTGAGCTGTTGCGGCCTGTTCTCGCATTGCTTGAGCCATCTCTCGTACTGTGTCTAGAAGGTTAGCAGGATCCTCTAGAGCAGGTTCTGTGCGCGGTCTACCTCGCCTTCTGGAAGCCATTTGTAACACCCTAATAAACCCATACTATGCTTAAGTCGTATTACGGCGTTTTATTAGTTGTTACTTATGCTCGTGGAAAACTAAACTGCACTTGAAATTAAATTACACGGAAAATACGGTAAAATTTTTCTTTTTCTTGAAATACGTCGTCACTTTTGGAAAGTAAAGCCTTATGCGAGAAGATAGCAATAAACGAGCGTATCGCAAAGATTTCGGTATAAATTGAATGAACAAGGGATAAATTAAAATACCATGCATTCAAATTACTACAACAACCACATAAATATAATTAGTCTCATAATATCCAACAAATACATAAAGAGGGAACTCATGGTCATGCCATGGCCCCGAAATCAAAGATACATAGGTCTGATACAAAATGAAATACAACAGATAAGGAGCACTAATGAAATAGGCCCACGTAGATATATGCTGGCTTCTCTGTCCTTTCCATGCCCTTCAATCGGATGGACTCAGGTTCTCGAGTGCCTGGTCCCCCTCGCTCCTCGGCCTCAGGGAACACGAGGAGTGCGGATGATGCGAGGGTACCTACTGATCACCTCGAGGCGACGGAAACGACGACCTGGGGTATGGCTGGCCACCGAAGAGCGTGCCTTGGAGGGGTCCTCCTTGGACTCGGCAGGGTGATACTCGGGGAGCGGCGGCAAAGCGGCCCTAGGAGTGGCCGTCGAGCTCACCTCTATCACAGGGATCTCCGGCGGGGGTGCGAACTCAGCTGCGGGCAAACCCGGCGACATCGGCTCCATCTCGATGTCGGATAATGGCTCGGGCGGAAAGTCCCAAGGACCTAGGGGCTGTCCAAGGAGAGTCAAGAGACTTCATCGGCCTGGCGGGTTTTCTGGCTCCTCTTCCTCAAAAATTCGACCTAGATAAAAATGTGTACGAACTACTGTGGTGGTCGTGGCCACAATAGCGTGGGCATCCTCATCATAGGCCCACTCATGGTGGGGAGGCTCCATGCTCCATGCCACGGGGCGTGCCATGAGTATCTGGTGACGAGACGGAAAAACAACTAGGGTGAGAAATAAGATTTCTCAGTAGGACTCGACCCTGACACGTAATGTCATCGTCATCGTCCCAGCCACTTCGGTTTTATTAATAAAAACAGTGAGCATGCATCAAATTCAATTCTTAGATTTTTGAAAACATGAGTATCCGAAGCGGATTCAATTTTAACATACTTTCTAATCATTTGTATCATAATAATCATAAGCACAAGTGTAATCGTATAAAACATGCATGTCCAAGCTAGAAGATTCTCTTAACTTCTTCCCTTTTTAGGGTTTTGGACCGAAGTCCCTTTTCTTTTCTTAACTTGACTTTATCTTTTCACCCACTAAACATAAGTGGTAATGAGCTCATACCGTGGCCGTCGCCACCTTAGAATTTCGGTACTTACATTAGTTGGGTCATGCCATGCCTCATATAAGACCTATCCCCTATACTCACACTAGCTGGGTCATGCCATGCCTCATGTGAGTCGTGGGCAAGGCGAAACTTAAATTAGGTTACCTTCCCTTTTGAAGGATCACTTATTTGAATTAAACTTCTTCTTATTTAAGCATTATGATGCAAAATATTTCTAAGTCCATAATTCTTACAAAATTTCAGCAGCATAACGGCTAGACTGAAGCTTCCCAAAATTTTGCCAAACAGAGAAACCAATATCATTTAAGCATCATATCATATCATCATCATCATGATCATCATCATAACATCATCATATCATCATCATCATCATCATCATCATAACATCATTCTTGCTCATAAACATAGACATATTCTCAAGCAACATTTTATGAGCTTAGCTTAATAAATTTGGTGCAAGCTTTTAATTGAGGTTGTCTCTTGTGTAAACTTCTTTTATTGGGCATAATGCCAACTTTGCCTAATGTCCTTTTTGATACTTTTTAAGTGAATTATGAGGGTTCTCTAATGCTTAATATAAGGGTATTAAGGTCTTAAAGCTTATTTCTCCTTATTCTTTAACTTTTACCCTAACCAGTTTTACTTTTACAGTGGGGCAGTAATTTTGAAAATTCACCATAATTTCATCTTTTACTCTTTTATTTCGAATTTTTGTGTGGATATACTTCTCTGAGTCTATTTTTAAACAAAATAAACCCCACTTAAAAATTCATTTTGTAGCTTGAGTTATGCATATTTTATTCTGATTGTTCCAGATTGAAAGTTCAACTCGGGTCAGTGGCTTGTCCACTTCACTGGGAGTTCCTCACATGAAATCTAACAAAACTGTTTTATGGGAGTGTTCCTCTATGTCTTATCTTTCTAACAAACTTGGTCCCACTCAAAAATGTTATGTATAACTTGAGTTATACATGTTTTATTACCTACTGCCCGGACAGAAACCTATCCAGGAACAGCAAATTTTGAAAAATCATATCTCTCTCGTTTTAAGGCCAAATCTCACATATTTTATATGTATGAAAAGCTCTTTGAGTCTACTTTCACAGAAAATTAGTTTAGTTGCATTTTGAGTTTTATAGCAATAAACATACCGCACGCTTTACAGACTGCTAGAATTCCAGATTCACTAGTTTTTAAGTTTTTCACTTCAAGCTTATGGAGAAATTGTTATATCACTTCAAATCACAATTTTCATGTTTTAACTCATCATCATACTCAAAGTTTTAGTCACCAAATCAGTATTTTGAAACAAAATAAAGCATGATACATAAAAACCACCATACCACAAAACCTCTTTTCAAAACAACATTTTCATCAAGGCAAGATGTGGTCATGAGATCTTGAAGCAAGTCCTAAAACCACCTAGCTATGAAGAGCTTAGGGGTTCTAAAACTTGAAAAGTACATGGAGGAGAAGGATAGAGTCACTACCAAAAAGTTCCTTTTTGAAGGCTTGGAAGATGAAGATGGTTAGAGATGGCCTCCTTCTCCTTGAGCTTGATTTTGGGGCTTGGTGAGTGTTTGTTTTGTTTCTCCAAGAACCAAAGAGGGTGGTCCTTGAAGGGCTTGTGAGAATGGTAAATGGAGATGAGTAGGGAGTAGTATGAGGGTTGGAAGAAAAACAATGAAGCTTGGAAGAAGGAGAGAGTTTGAGACTTGGAGAGAGGAGAGAGCTTTGTGTTCTTGGTAAGAGGAATGAAAAAAATGAAATGAGGGGGGGAAGAGTGGCTGAATGTGGCGCAAAAATGAGAGAGAGAGTGAGGGGACTTTGCTTCTTACAGCAAGCTAGAGAGTGGGAAAAACCATAGGGCAAAAGGGAGTGTTGTGTTTCCTTTGAGTCTTGGCAATTGGGTAAAGACTATGTAGTGTTTTTGTCAAGTGGTTAAAAGCATGAGCTCTCTTAGGATTTGGCATTGGATGGCTAGGATCACACCAAGTGTCATTATCTTGATGAAGGAGAGTACAACTCTTGTCATGACTTAAGGGATCTACTAATGTGGACTCTTGATCTTGTGGTGTATGATGAGAAAGCAAATGGATGGTTGGATATGGCTCTTGCTTTGACCAATCTTTCAAACAATAATTAAAAGGAAGTTTCTACATCTTTATAATTGTTGTAATTGTCTAAATGTTAATTAATTCAATTAGTTTAAATTACACATTAGCACATTTTAATTAAGAAGGATTTTCCTCATTAATTATGTAAGAAGATGTGAGGGTTAATGTGATTAAGTTTTGAGACTTATATGCTCTTAGTTAATTAGATTAGATCACCTTGATTTTATATTCTAAATCATGGATTAATAAGGATTGGACCATTAAGCTTTTAATTGTAACTTTTAATGCATTAAGTCTCAATTGTTGACTTGCCTTTAATTTACTAAGCTCTTGCTCTCGAGATTAATCGATTAATTCTCAATTAATCTCTAACCCCTCTAATTAGCCGAAAACACCGAGCTAATTAACTTAGGTATAAATGGGGATGTTACACCATTAAGTTCTAGGCACACAAAACAAAAGTTATTGAGTTGATCAGACTCAACACTAAGTCTAATGTGCTAATAAATAACAGCTCACACGGTCAGGCACTTCCTACACATACACATCTATATCTCAACAATATAGGCAAGATCTAGTGCATATCATCAACTAAAAACACAGAATATGCGTGAAGCATAGTCAGTTCAATCCTCAGGACTTAACTAGGATGAACTGCTCTGATATCAAAATGTAACACCCTACTAATTTAATATTATGCTTAAATCATAGCATGAAATTAAGTAGATTGTGTTACCGTGTTAATACTTCATTTTCGTTTCTTTATCCGTATCATCATTATTTTTTTTGATAACAGAAGAAATGGAACGCTGTATAATAAACGTGACAGAGTTTAATTTATCACGACAAAAAAGATAAGAACAGATAACACATATGCCGTCAACTGTATATATGTATACATATATATAAGATGCCACTGTTTCACTTTATGTACAAGTTTCAAAACAGGATACAAAAGTGGGGCCGTGTACCAAAAAGACGTAAGGCCCATGTCAGTCAACATGATCCTATGTGGTCCTCAGAGGACATTTCAAAACCTACCACTAGGCCTATGACCCAAAGCTGCATGTTGCCAAAAGAGGGTCATGCTATACAACACTACCTGTGGCTGACCTACTCAGTCAGATAGCCATTGGCCATACCAGGCCTAGCTGATGAGTAGTCAGTACTGGGTCCTGAGGAGAAGGAGAATGATGAGCTGGTGGCCTCTAAAGGGTCGCTCTCAGAGCTGAACGGAATGTCAGGTACCACTTGTGGAGGTGACTCTGGTGCAGGGTCAGCAGGGGCTACAAGTGCTGTAGGTGCAGGAGGTGCTGGCGGAGGGTATGCCACGTATAGCGGAACCTCAAAGTATGGGGTGGCAGGATCAAAAGCAGGATGGTGTAAATGGATGGTAAAATTCCTATCACTAAAGAGGTAAAGACGGAACTGGCAAGAGCCGGCTATATACAGCGAGCCTACTGCAGGGTGATGGTGGAGCTGCAAGTCTGGAATCTCAATGAAGAGGGTAGCTGTCATGTCCATCGTCCCCGTCTGAGAATGAGGCGGAAATGCAAAACGAGGTGAGAATTTAAAGAAATTCTCAGTAGGGTTCGAGTATGACATTTAACTGACATCGCGTTCATTCTCAGCTGCCTTGAGTTTTATTTAATTACAAAAACATGAGATTAAACTTAACTATTCTTATTTAACAAGGTTGGGAAAAATGTTTGGTCCGAGGTAGGGTCCAGTTTTACTTAAGACATCATAAGGAACAGAATAAACTAATATCAACAGTACATGGAATAATGAGCATACGGCAGTAAATGAATGTAACAAGTAAACTGTAAATGACCTATAATGACCATTCAATGCAATTATGCATTTAATGCAATCATGCAAACTTGCTCTTGAACCTTTCTTCATAAACTTTTCCATTACTTTTCATCATTTTCCATCATTTGGTCCCCTTGGAGTTCTTGGCCAGTTTAGACTCTTGGGTAATAGTCTGCTTTTCAGAATCGAGCTCGTTCTTATACAGGAATGCCGGGTTTACTTTCCTCGACTTTCCACCGATCTATTCCCCTTAACTTTATTCCGGGGCTAGCCCAAGTATCATGGAACTTTCATAATAACATAACTTTCATAGCTTTCTTGAAAATGCACCTGACTTTCATAACTTTTTTGACAATGCTCATGTATTTTCATGTATATCGTAACTCATGCATAGGTCTTACTGAAATTTTGGCGGCATAATGGAACGTGTCCGCTTCCCCATGAATAGTACCAATACATCAAAACACCAATTTCCCATTTAAGTCACAATATTGCATGCATAATTCATTATTGAACTCATAAAAGCATTAGTCCCATTAAGGCAGAGTTACAACCTCAACATAATCACTCAACCCGAATTTTGTAAATCAAGCCTTAATTTCCATTTAACTCATTTGGATCTCAATTTTGGATATATTAAAGTGTTAGGTATCTATTTTCTAACCTCTTTAGTCCCATTTAATTTTGATGAGTATAACTCGAATTATTTAAGTTTTATCCCGACCTACCCAACAGCTAGCCAGAATTGTACATTTAAAAGTAAAAATCTACTAAAAATCGAAAAATGGTTCAAATCCTACGAAATCAGTCTCATATGAAAGTTAATAGAACCATCTTTCATTTGCAAAAAGTTCCATTCCATTTGACTTAGTAGGGCTCAAGTTATAAGCCCCGAAACTTGACCTTCCTGAACTGCCCTATCTTGTCTCGGTTTGGACATAGGGTAACTTATTCTAATCACTGGGAACAAATAGGATGGTAACAAACTCGGAATCTCTTGGTAGATGTTCTCCTATGTATAAGCTTTCTAACAAAATTGGTTTCACTCAATTTGGAGTTGTGTAGGGTGAGTTACACCCTTTTCAACCCATACTGCGCAGGTGAATGTCTTGGTTACTAGGTCAAACTTCAAAAATTCATCTCTCTCAATATTAATCCAATGGCCTTATATGGTATATGTATAGAAAGCCCTAGATGTCTAGTTTCACATAAAAATGGTTGCATCAATTTTAAATGGCAGGAGGCAGAGCCGTACACTCCACTGCATTTGACTGAGGGTTTTGAGTTTTCTAGCCTCTCAGCTTTTTCATATCTTCATCCTTTCTTACTTCCAATTCAAATTTTAATCTCATAGACAGCCAATAAACCAGCTATAATTCATCATAATCATTCAATCAATATATCAAAATTAAGAAATTAGACCACGACCAATCATCCAAGAGTCAAAGAATCAAGCAAGAATTAGAACCTCTACCTCTTACTATGAATGATTTGGCTTGTTTTTGGGGTTGGGGCTATTAAGACCTTGTTAAGCTTGGAGCTTTGATGGAGTTGAGTGAGCGAAGAGGAGAAGAAGAGAGCTGAGCAAGGGAGAAGAGGAGTGGCATAGACTTTGGGCTGAAGAGAAAGGAGGAGAATTTATAAACAAGGCTTTTAAATAGTAGTTAGAATGGGTAGCTTTGATTGGGTGAAATTTTTGTGGGCAAAGTTCAGCCATGTCTCCCTCTTTTGCGACAAAATTGCTCTCCATGTCACCTAAGAAGTGAAACTCACTTCCAGTATATTCTGAAAATGACATTGGAAATCGTACTCTTTTTTAAAGTCGGAACTCGTGCATATCTATTTGGATAAAATTTGAACTCGAAATTATTGTCTGGTTTACTTGAAACTTGAAAGCAAAGTCAGATGTGAAACCAAACACTTAAATCCGGAAGTCGGGGACATTAGGTAAACTTGAATCGATTCTAAGCATGACACCCGAGATCGGAATTCAAAATCATTATCCTATATTCTAGGAAATCGGAACTTATAGAATCTCGAACTCCAAATTTAATCTAGGAAGTCTGTTATAGACAAACTCGGGAGCATCAATGAAAATGAAGAGCTCTTGGTAATAAACTCAAATATCGGAAATCGTGTAAATTTGGTCGAACTTGGAGACCAATTCAGAGACCTGATCTCGCGTCCATCTCTGGTTGAGATCAACTCGGACGTCGGATTTCGTATACATTCTAATTCACCTAATGTCGGAACTCGGATATAAGGTCGAAAATCGGAAAATCCTAGCCAGTCCATTTGAGAGCATTAATAAAATCGGAAATCGAAAATTTTAATGATGAAGTCAGAATTCGGAAATAGGGACGTTGCACAAATCACTTTTATACTTTGAGATCTTGATGACAAATCAATATTTTGAGTTCTAAGAAGTTGGGTTCAAGCAAAATATGTGGATAACTAGAAATATATTATAAGAAAAGAGCCATATCACAATAAAATACTTCATAACAAAGAGTATGGCCATGAGGCCTTAGAGCAAGTCCTAGAACCACCTAGTTATGGAGATCTTAAGAGTTCTAGAGCTTGAGAACACATAAAAAGAAAAGAATTAGAGTCACTGCCACAAAGGTTTCTTGGGAAGCTTGAAGGATGAAAGTGTTGGAGATGGTCTCCTTCCTTAGAGCTTGGAAGAATGGGGCTAATGTTTGTTTACTTTGCTTCTCCAAAGACTAAAGAAGGTGGGTCCTTGAAGGGCTTGTGAAGGTGGTAAAAGGAAAGAGGATTGAATGTGGTAAGAAAGTGAGAAGAATAACAAGAAAGGTTGGAAAAGCCAAAAAGCTAGAATGAAGTTTAGAGAGAGATGAGAGCTTGGGCTTATAGTGAAAGGATCAAAACTTGCAAATGGAGGAGAGAGAGAGACAGGGGGCTGGTGGCGTCCTCATGGGCATGATGTAGTTTTGCTTCATTCAACAAGTAAGAGGGTTAAGAACTTTGGGGTAAAAGGGGTGGTTGTGTTTCCTTTGATTCTTGGTGCATAGCAAGGACTATTTTGAGTTTTTTCAAGGGGTTAAAAGTAATCACCACTCTTGGAATTTGCTTAATTGAATATGACTTACCCATGCGACTTGATCTAAGTGGTGTATACCCTTTCCTTTGGTCTTGCCTAAAGTGATGCTACTAACACAAGCTTAGATCCAAGGGTGCAAGATTTAAAAGACAAATGAAGGGTTGGATTTGGCTCTTCCTTGGCCAAATTTCTAGCCATAGATAAAGGGAAATTTTTGAATTTTCAATGTTATTAGAATTATCTAAGTATTACTTAATTTAGTTAATTTAATTGCTCTTTAATTAATTTCGGTTAATTATATTTTTGAGACATTTTCCTCCAAAAAGAATTGCTATAATTAATCACATATTGAATGTGTGAGGATTTAATTTTTCTAAAATTGTTTAAGGTTTTGAATTTTCCAAAAAATAGAAAGCTTACTTTTGGTTTCGCACATTTATCTCTCACTAAATGCAATTCTATTGAAGAAATAATCGAACATTAAATATGGATGTCTATTCCAACTGGGATTCAAACTATAGTTCACCAGATTATTAGGGACTAGCCCCTTTTATTTGGTCTAATTCTCGCTGATAGAAGTTTATTTCAAACATATTTAGGACTTTTTTAGATAACATTGCTTATGAACTTTTTTGACTTTTTGAAAGTCAAAAGTCACATTTTTTACTTTTTGCCCCTTTTGACTATATAATTTACTATTTTCTAAAATGTTATTTTTATTGCTTTTTATGAAGTTAAAATAACTAGTTTTTCAATAAAGCACATTTTAAAACATTGTTACTATATATCTAAATATAAAATAACTTATTTTAAGTTACTTTTGAGAAGTTTTTTTCACATAATGATTTAAATAAGTTATTTATATTTATTTAATCAAGCAACCCTTAATCAAGATATAATTGAATTTAATAAATATTAATTATAATTTTTATGAGCGACTTTAAGGCGCATGATGAATGTTTAATTCTGTATGTTCCTATAATTTTACTCCATCTTTTATTAGATCTGTATAATTTAAAAATTTATAATTAAATTCTATCATTGTACAAAATTATGTAATCAAATCCTTATTTGTACCCATCGTTACAAAAATGTGAGATAAAAACTAATGGTAGAGATTGTTATATAGCATCTATGCAACCACATACTGTTGGTAAACTCTCTATATATAACATCCACATATAACATTATAGAAAATAATAAAAACTTCCTTGGGCAAACTTTTATTATTTACAACCTTGCCCCTGAATATTTTAGAAAATGACATATAAGTCCCTACATCCATAGGATTAGTAGAATAAGATTTTAAACAAAGTAGAATCACGTAACAAAAATGTAGAAACTTGAACCTCAGCTAATTGAACCACAAAGGTATCCATATGTGAAATGACATGGGATGCCCCTAGACTTGCTCAAAATTTCGAAAATGCCACTAGTTATGGAAACAAAATAGAAATTTCTAAAGGATTTACGAAAAAGCGAAAATATAACAATCTCAAAAAAACGATGCAATTGATTTGCACTGTTAATCAATTTATTAGAAAAATAAGAGTAATTGGGGATGAATTATAAATACTAGAGCTAAAGGAAATTTAGATTGTTATGTAAAAGACTATGAAAAATTATTCAGTATAACGTCCGGAATTACAATATATTTAATATATGTTGTTAATAGATTTATTTGATTTTATTGAGTTTGTAAAGTTAATTAAAGGTTAACTAGGAGTTGATTAGAAGTTAATTAGAGAGATTAGGATTAAGAAGAATTAAAATAGACATATAGAAACTCTTACAAAACTATTTAGTAATGTTTTGCCGATTTGAAGGAAATCAGTAAAGATTCGGTACTTTAAATTGCCAAAATCAAATCAATAGAATTACACATTGGAAACCCTAAGATTTGTGGCCAAAAGCTTGGCCACCTTATTCCCCTAAGTGGGGTCCAAACTAGCCACACAAGGAGGGGAAGGTTGGTTGAAGCATAGCCACTCAATGGGCCAACCTGTAACACCCTAATAAACCCATACTACGCTTAAGTCGTATTACGGCGTTTTATTAGTTGTTACTTATGCTCGTGGAAAACTAAACTTCACTTGAAATTAAATTACGCGTTAAATACGGTAAAATTTTTCTTTTTCTTTGAAATACGTCGTCACTTTTGGAAAGTAAAGCCTTGCGCGAGAAGATAGTAATAAACGAGCATATCGCAAAGATTTCAGTATAAATTGAAGGAACAATGGATAAATTAAAATACCATGCATTCAAATTACTACAACAACCACATAAATATAATTAGTCTCATAATATTCAATGAATACATAAAAAGAGAACTCATGGTCATGCCATGGCCCCAAAATCAAAGGTACATAAGTCTGACAAGGTCCAATACAAAAGGAAATACGACGAATAAGGAGTAATAAATGGAATAGGCCCACATAGACATAAGCTGACTTCTCTGTCCTTTCCACGCCCTTCAATCGGATGGACTCAGGTTCTCGAGTGTCTAGTCCCCCTCGCTCCTCGGCCTCGGGGAACATGAGGAGTGCGGATGATGCGAGGGTGCCTACTGATCACCTCGACGCGACGGAAACGACATCCTGGGATATGGCTGGCCACAGAAGAACCTGCCTCGGAGGGGTCCTCCTCAGACTCGGCAGGGTGATACTCGGGGAGCGGCGGCGAAGCGGCCCTAGGAGTGGTCGTCGAGCTCACCTCTATCACAGGGATCTCCGGCGGGGGTGCGAACTCGGCTGCGGGCAATCTCGGCGACATCGGCTCCATCTCGATGTCGGCAATGGCTCTCATGAAAATCCCAAGGACCTAGGGGCTGTCCAAGGAGAGTCAAGAGAGTCTCTTGGGTCAAGTGGGTTTTTTGGCTCCTCTTCCTCAAAAATTCGACCAAGATAAAAATGTGTACGAACTACTGTGGTGGTCGTGGCCACAATAGCGTGAGTGTTCCCGTCGTAAGCCCACTCATGGTGGGGAGGGTCCATGCTCCATTCCACGGGGTGAGCCATGAGTATCTGGTGACGAGACGGAAAAACAACTAGGGTGAGAAATAAGATTTCTCAGTAGGACTCGACCCTAACACGTAAGTGTCATCGTCATCGTCCCAGCCACTTCGGTTTTATAAATAAAAACAGTGAGCATGCATCAAATTCAATTCTTAGATTTTCGAAAACATGAGTATCCGAAGCGGATTCAATTTTTAACATACCTTCTAATCATTTGTATCATAATAATCATAAGCACAAGTGTAATCATATAAAACATGCATGTCCAAGCTAGAAGATTCTCTTAACTTCTTCCCTTTTTAGGGTTTTGGACCGAAGTCCCTTTTCTTTTCTTAACTTGACTTTATCTTTTCACCCACTAAACATAAGTGGTAATGAGCTCATACCGTGGCCGTCGCCACCACAGAATTTCGGTACTTACACTAGTTAGGTCATGCCATGCCTCATATAAGACCTATCCCCTATACTCACACTAGCTGGGTCATGCCATGCCTCATGTGAGTCGTGGGTAGGGGGAAACTTAAATTAGGTTACCTTCCCTTTTGAAGGATCACTTACTTGAATTAAACTTCTTCTTATTTAAGCATTATGATGCAAAATATTTCTAAGTCCATAAGTCTTACAAAATTTCGGCAGCATAACGGCTAGACCGAAGCTTCCCAAAATTTTGCCAAACAGAGAAACCAATATCATAGTATCATCAAGCATCATATCATATCATCATTATCATATCATCATCATCATATCATCATCATAACATCATCATATCATCATCATCATGATCATCATCATAACATCATGCTTGCACATAAATATAAGCATATTCTCAAGCAACATTTTATGAGCTTAGCTTAATAAATTGGGTCTGAGAACTTTTAATTGAGGTTGTCTCTTGTGTAAATTTCTTTTATTGGGCATAATGCCAATTTTGTCTAATGTCCTTTTTGATACTTTTTAAGTTGAATCATGAGGGTTCTCTAATGCTTAATGTAAGGGTATTAATGTCTTAAAGCTTATTTCTCCTTATTCTTTAACTTTTACCCTAACCAGTTTTACTTTTACAGTGGGGCAGTAATTTTGAAAATTCACCATAATTTCATCTTTTACTATTTTATTTCGAATTTTTGTGTGGATATACTTCTCTGAGTCTATTTTTAAACAAAATAAACCCCACTTAAAAATTCATTTTGTAGCTTGAATTATGCACATTTTATTCTGACTGTTCAGGATTGAAAGTTCATCTCAGGTCAGTGGCTTGTCCACTTCACTGGAAGTTCCTCACATGGAATCTGACAAAACTGTTTTATGGAAGTGTTCCTCTATGTCTTAGCTTTCTAACAAACTTGGTCCCACTCAAAAATGTTATGTATAACTTGAGTTATGCATGTTTTATTACCTACTGCCTGGACAAAAACCCATCCAGGAACAGCAAACTTTGAAAAATCATATCTCTCTCGTTTTAAGGCCAAATATCACATATTTTATATGTATGGAAAGCTCTTTGAGTATACTTTCATAGAAAATTAGTTTCGTTGCATTTTGATTTCTGCAGCAATAAATATACCGCACGCTTTACAGACTGCCAGAATTCCAGATTCACTAGTTTTTAAGTTTTTCACTTCAAGCTTATGGAGAAATTGTTATATCACTTCAAATCACCATTTTCATGTTTTAACTCATCATCATATTAAAAGTTTTAGTTACCCAAAATCAGTATTTTGAAACAAAATAAAGCATGATACATAAAAACCACCATACCACAAAATCTCTTTTCAAAACAACATTTTCATCAAGGCAAGAACACTCATAAGGCAAGATGTGGTCATGAGACCTTGAAGCAAGTCCTAAAACCATCTAGCTATAAAGAGCATAGGAGATTCTAGAGCTTGAAAAATACATGAGAAAGAAGAGTTAGAATCACTACCCAAAGTGTTTCTCTTGGAAGTTTGAAAAATGAAGTGGTTGGAGATGGCCTCCTTCTCCTTGAGCTTGATATGGGGGCTAGGTGAGTGTTTGTTTTGTTTCTCCAAGAACCAAAGAGGGTGGTCGTTGAAGGGCTTGTGAGAATGGTAAATGGAGATGAGTAGGAAGTAGTATGAGGGTTGGAAGAACACAATGAAGCTTGGAAGAAGAAGAGAGTATGAGACTTGGAGAGAGGAGAGAGGAGAGAGCTTTGTGTGTGTGTCTTGAGAGAGGAAGTGAAAAATGAAATGAGGGAGAGAGAGGGGCTGATGGTGGCGCAAAAATAGGGGAGAAAGGTGATGTGATTTTGCTTCTTACACAAGCTAGGGAGTGGAAAAACCTTGGGACAAAAGAGTTTGTTGTGTTTTCTTTGAGTCTTGGAGATTGGGTAAAGACTATGTAGTGTTTTTGTCAAGTGGTTAAAAGCATGAGCTCTTTTAGGATTTGGCATTGGATGGCTAGGATCACACCAAGTGTCATTATCTTGATGAAGGAGAGTACAACTCTTGTCATGACTTAAGGGATCTACTAATATGGACTCTTGATCTTGTGGTGTATGATGAGAAAGTAAATGGATGGTTGGATATGGCTCTTGCTTTGACCAAACTTTCAAACCATAATTAAAGGGAAGTTTCTACATCTTTATAATTGTTGTAATTATCTAAATGTTAATTAATTCAATTGGTTTAAATTACTCATTAGCACATTTTAATTAAGAAGGATTTTTCCTCATTAATTTTGTAAGAAGATGTGAAGGTTAATGTGATTAAGTTTTGAGACTTATATGCTCTTAGTTAATTAGATTAGATCACCTTGATTTTATGTTCTAAATCATGGATTAATAAGGATTGGGCAATTAGGCTTTTAATTGTAACTTTAATGCATTAAATCTCAATTGTCGACTTGCCTTTAATTTACTAAGCTCTTGTTCTCGAGATTAATCGATTAATTCTCAATTAATCGTTAACTCCTCTAATTAGCCGGGAACACCGAGCTAATTAACTTGGGTGAAAATGGGGATGTTACACAACCAATCCTATGCCTCCTAGCCAACTACCACCTTCAATTTTAACTTCAATAAATCCCCCTTGGTCCTTCAATTTTCGGATCTCTCTCTCTTGCCTCTCCTCCTCCATGTTCTTCTTCTTCTCCTCCTTCATTTCACTTCCTCTCAAGCCCTCATCCACTCCCTTACCCATAAACATCAATCATAATCAAGAAACTCACTCACTACAGGTAGGATTCTTCAATTTCTTCTATTATTGATGCTATTGTGGCTTAGTAGAATTCCTGTTCTTTTCATTAGATTGATGATATATGGTGTTTATATGAATTCTTATGGCTAGATTAATGTATAAATGTTGAGTTTGGGTGAGAACTTGGGTAAAAATTCAAAAAGGGATGTAAAATAGAAGCTGAAACCTTG
Organism: Pterocarpus macrocarpus; assembly: GCA_031439585.1. Classification (NCBI taxonomy): domain Eukaryota; kingdom Viridiplantae; phylum Streptophyta; class Magnoliopsida; order Fabales; family Fabaceae; genus Pterocarpus; species Pterocarpus macrocarpus. The sequence goes on along the minus strand of CM062519.1, from coordinate 35,506,948 downwards.
AAAACCTTACGACATCCGTACTAGCGGAGTGTACGGCTTCACCTACATCCATTGAAACTTGATGTAACTATTATGAAATTAGACATCTGGGGCTTTCCAACCATATAAAATATAAGGTCATTGGATTAGTATTGAGTGAGATATGAATTTTTTAATTTAACCCGATAATTCTATCCCTGATTCTGAGCAAACTGGAATTTGAGGGATATAACTCCCCTCTACACCTTCAAATCGAGTGCAACCAATTTTATTAGAAAACTAGGACATAGAGCAAATTCTCATAAAAATTTCAAAGTCAAATTCTATCCCAATAGCTCCCAGTAATTTAAGGAAATCATCCTAAGTCCAAACTAGGCTAAAACAGGGCAATCTAGAAGGGTCAAATTTCAAAGCTTGTAACTCAAGCTCTACTCAAGCAAATAAAATAGGACCTATTGCAAATGAAAGCTTGTCTTGTTAGCTTTAATATAATATAAATTTTGTATGATTTTGACTATTTTTCAATTTTTAGTGAATTTATGCTTTTAGATGTGCATTTATACCTAGCTATAGGACAGGTTGAGCTAAGCTATCAATAACTTGGGTTCTAGGTATCATAACGAGATGGGACGAAAGAGATTATAAAATAAACACATAACACTCCAACATATCCGAAATTTAAGTCCAAAGGAGTTTACTAGAATTTATGGTAGATTTTACAAAACCAAATAGCATTGAGGAACATAAGCAAAATTTCCAAATTGATGAACTAGGCACCTTGAGGCATATGTGATTTCAATTAAAACCTAAACATTGCTATACCATGTTGATGTTGTAGTTTAATGCGCTATAATGGTGTTGGTACTATTAGCTGATTATTTGTTCCAGAATGATAATATTCACGGGAAAGCGGACCTGATCCGTTATGCTGCCGAATTTTCGGCATAAATTAGCGATAGTTCTAAATGTTGGTGTGTTAATGTTATTATGCGACGTGTAACATCTTACCAGACAAAGTGCTATGCTTAAGTCATAATAAATTATCTGATAAATGATTACGTGTAATATTGATTAAATTCTATTTTCTGTATTAGTATTAATTATTCTCAAAAGAATACTTGATTGCATAACAAAATTTCCTGCGTGACGGCCGAATAAATACTATTTAATCGGTAAACTGTAAATAACTTAACATAAATAAAAATACAATAAGGACAAAACTACTGCAAAAGGCATCATAAACATATACATAGATATCTGATTTTAAAGTTTGTCAAAATGATACAAGGTGACAAAATGAGGCCGCTAATACAAAACAATACGGCCAGTTTCTATGAATAGCACCCTAAGTGGTCCTCATGGGACATTTCGTGTATATCTCCTAACATCTACCCATCCACCCATGACCCAGACTACTAAAAGAGGGTCATTCTATACATCTAACCCAACTGCAGTATGCCTGCTATCTAGACAGAATCTGATGAAAGGAACCCGTTCGCCATGGCGGCATCCGCTGGAGGGTGTCCAACATTGGGAGCAGAGGATGATGAAGAAGAACTCGTTACCTCGGACGGATCCTCCTTTGAGATCGAGGCTGACGACATCGACTATGGTGGTGAAGCGGAAGGGGCCATGGGAACTAGGGCTACTGGTGCGGTTGGTGCTGCTGGTAGTGGTAGTGGAAATGAATGGGCCATGTCGAGGGGTATGACTATGTAGGGGACAACAGGATCAAAGAGGGGATGCATAAGCAGGATAGCGAAATCCCTCTAGAAGAAGAAGTAGAGGCGGAACTGACATCGACCAGAGATATATACAGAATCCAAAAATGGATCAAGGTGTATATGTAGCTCAAGGAACTCAATGAATAGCACCCCGGTCGCTGCGTGCTCCATGGTCTGAGAATGATGCGGAACATATAATATGGTGAGAAATGAATATTTCTCAGTAGAAAATCCTAGCTTCTATACATCTGTCATCGCTGTCATTCCTAGTTGTTTCTGGAAGCAAGAATATTTTTCAAATAGTATCATAAAACGATAATATTCAACTTAAATACTTATTTGTAAAGCATACACCGAAACAAATTCAATTTTAGTTAATAGATACACTAATGTACTCAAATAGTAATCATGGTGGAACAATAGCATGTTACAAATAATAAACAGGGATCTAGAACAATCAATAGGGAAACATTACACTATACATATGCATGCACAACTAGAAAATGTATCTTATTCTTGGAGGCTTTCGCCTATTAGAATTTATTTCCATCCTTGGTCCCCTGGGAGTCATTGGCCATATACTCCTGGGTAATAGTCAGCTTTTCAGGACCGAGCTCGTTCCTATACAGGATTGCCGAGTTTACTTTCCCCGACCTTCCCACTGATCTATTCCCCTTAATTTATTCCGGGGTTGGCCCAAGTGATATGGAATCCTTTACAATATCATGAAGTGAATGCACATCTAACTTGAGTCTTCATGTATCATATACTCATGCTAACTTAATCACACAACATATGAATCTCTTGTCAAAATTTTGGCAGAATAACGGATCGAGTCCGCTTCCCCATGAATAGTGCCAGACAACCAATGCATTTAAGTCAAACAGTAAATTTCGTATAGTACATCATATTCATATCAAGAATATAAAAATATTGATAAGTACAAGATTTAAAGTCTTAAGTATCAATCTAACTTGTAGGCTTTTTTAATTTTTGTTAAGGTTTCCGAGCTCGACATCAATACCCAACATTTTCCGAGTTTCGACTTTATCTTAGTTCCGATTTCCCTACACTATGTTCGGTCTCCCGAGGTTACTCTTTTTCTGATTTCCTAGTTGTTCGACTTCTGACCTTAATCCACCATTGGTCGTTTGAGACTCTGATAGGTATATTTCGTAAATCCCGAGCTTCCCAACTATTGAATCGCAAGTTCGACATCAATATACCCGATAGGGACTTCTATTTACTACGTTCGAGTTCAATCACTTAAATAAACCCTTCCAAGTCTAACCTTAAGCATACACTTCCGGGTTCGTCCTTACACACTCCCGACTTAGCTTTCTATTTTACCGAGTTTAGAATTCGATTCTAAGAGTACCGGCCTAGCTTCTCATTCACTACCTCCCGACTTCCGACATTAACTCAAATTCTTTTGAGACTTGTTCTGCTTCTAACCAAAAATGCACTCTTAAGGGGAAAAATTCACTGAAAATAGAAATATAGGTGAAATCATGCAAAATTTATATCCATGTAAAGCTAACAGAACAAGCTTTCAAATGAATGAAGTTTCATGTCATTTAGATGAGTATAATTTGAGTTATAGGCTTTAGAACTTGACCCTACTGGTCTACCCTGTTCTAACTCGGATTGGACATAGAACAACTTTCTCGACTCACTAGGGGATGAATAGGACCTTATCAAAATCAAAAATTTTTATGGGATATTCTTCTATGTGTTAGCTTTCAAACACCCTTGGTTTCATTCAATTTGGAGTTGTGTAGGGTGAGTTACACCCTTCTCAACCCATGCTGCCTGGGTAAGAACCCAGATTTTTAGATCTAACTTCAAAAATTCATAACTAATTCTATACTAATCCAAGGGGCTTATATGATATATGTATGGAAAGCCCTAGATGTCTAGTTTCATATAAAAATGGTTTCATCCAAATTAAATAGCGGTAGGCAGAGCCGTACACTCCACCGTACGGACCGCCAAGGAAAATGCTAACCTGCTTCTAGGTTTATCTCCTTCCTTCAAGCTATTTGCCCTCAATTCCAATTTTAATCACAACATACATACAAAACCAGTCATAAAACATCATCATCACTCTATGTAACATCAATATTTCATATTGAACCTGCTCACCATGCAGCCCCAAATTAGAGAAACCAAGAAGAGAAGTAGGATTTCCTACCTTGTCTTATGAAATCTGTGCTGATTTTGTATCTTTGATGGTGGTGACTTGGGATGAGACTTGAAGATGGATGAGAATGGAGTAGAAATGAGAGCAAAGAGGAGAGAAAGAGAAGAGCTTCAGCTGCTGGAAGAGTGATCGAAAATTGATGAGGAGAGAAGGAGGAAAAGGTGAAGATATTTGGAGATGCTTGGTTGTGATTGGTGGATTCAACTTTGGTCTTAATTTTGGTTGAGCTTCCCATCATCAAGGGCTGCCAAGGCGCCACTTGAGGGAGTTATTTAGCTAAATCTTAGCCGTTGATTCTAGGGCACTCATAGAAAAATTCTACTTGTCCGGTTCTGATAGTTTGAAATACCGAAATTTTACCGATTTCCCGTAAATCGGTAAACTGGCTTGAAAATTTTCTATGGGGTTTTCTATGCTCCTAATCTAATTCCATCAAGCCTAATCCGTCTAAATCGCACCTAATTGGCTTTAAGTAGATGTTTAATCAAGTTCTGATTAAACTCACTTATTTGATAAAAACCGAATAATTCAGCTGTTAACGATAAATTTTTCGAACGTTACATTCTACCCTCCTAAAAAAAATTTTGTCCTCAAAATTTAGTACCTAGGAATAATTCAGGATGTTCCCTCCTCATGTCAGATTCTAACTCCCACGTATAGTCCGCTAAGTCTTCGTGTCCCCATGCCACTTTTACCAGCTGTACGGCTTTGTTCCGAAGGTGTTTGATGCCCCTGTCCACTATCCGTGCTAGGGGTACATGGAAAGTTAAGTCATCCCTTAACTGGATTGATTCAGGTTCCAGAAAGTGAGTAGTATCAGACTGATATTTGCTGAGTTGAGAGACATGGAAAACATCATGAAGATTGGACGGATGTGGAGGTAAAGCAACTCGATAAGCAACTGGCCCGATTCGCTTTAAAATTTGAAAGGGACCTATAAAGTGAGTGTTTAGCTTTTTGACTTTAATGGCTCTACCTATTCCAATTGTGGGTGTGATTTTTAGAAACACGTGGTCTCCTTCTTGAAATTCCAAGGGTTTCCTCCGGACATCCGCGTAGCTCTTTTGATGGCTCTGAGCTGCAAGTATTCTGCTACGAATCCTTTTGATCTGCTCCGTTGTCTGTTTGACTAGTTCCAGACCTAGGAGATTCTGTTCTCCTGATTCGTACCAACATAGAGGAGATTGACACTTCCGGCCATATAAAGCCTCATATGGAGCCATGCCAATGCTAGCATGGTAACTGTTGTTGTAGACAAACTCGACTAACGATAAGTATCGATCCCAATTCCCCCGTTGTTCCAAAATGTATGCCCACAACATATCTTCCGAAGTCTAAATCGTTCGTTCTGTTTGACCATCTGATTGTGGATGATATGCAGTACTTAGACATAACCTAGTGCCGAATGCCTTCTGGAGCGCTCCCTAAAATTGTGAGGTGAATCTTGGATCTCGATTGGAGATGATTGTTGAAGGAATACCATGTAACCGTACTACTTCTTGGATATATAGTTGAGCCAACTTTTCTAGAGGAAAATTCGCTCGAATGGGTAAAAAGTGAGCAGACTTGGTTAGTCTATCCACTATGACCCATATAGCGTCATATCCTAAGGGGGTTCTTGGTAAACCTATCACGAAATACATAAAAATGCTCTCCCATTTCCATTCCGGAATCTCTAAGGGTTGTAGTGTCCCTGCCGGCTTCTGATGCTCTATTTTCACCTTCTGGCAAGTCAGACATTTATTTACAAAATTGGCCACATCTGTCTTAAGGCCTGGCCACCAAAACATCTTCTTGAGATCTTGGTACATCTTGTTAATACCGGGATGTATAGTAAACTCACTCTTGTGGGCTTCTTCCAGGACCTTTCTCCTGAGGTCGTTCTCCTTAGGTACACATATTCTTCCATGATATCGCCACATTCCTTCTACATCCTGAGAGAATCCTGATTGCACTAGTCGTATTGTATGCTGGAAGTCGTCGTTTCCTTGTTGTGCTTGCTGGATTTGATCTTTGAAAGTGCTAGTTATCTTAAGTTGGTGTAATTGAACGGTACTGGGAGTTACAAAGATTCCCAAGTTGAGGGTTTGGAAGCTTTCTATAAGTTCTGCTTCTTTGATCATCATCCACGCCATTATTAAGGATTTTCTACTAAGGGCATCTGCCACCACGTTTGCCTTGCCTGGATGGTACTTTAGGTCGAACTCATAATCTTTAAGAAACTCCATCCATCTTCGCTACCTCATGTTTAATTCCTTCTGATCAAAAAGGTATTTCAACCCTTTGTGTACTTCAAACTTCACTCCGTAGAGATAGTGCCTCCACATCTTCAAGGCAAATACTATCGCCGCTAGCTCGAGGTCATGTGTTGGATAATTTCTCTCATGAGTCTTCAATTGCCTGGAAGCATACGCTACAATGTTCCTGTTCTGCATTAACACGCACCCTAATCCTTTCTTAGAAGCATCACAGTACACTTCAAATGATCCATGAGGATCCGGTAAAATAAGTACTGGGGCTGTTGTCAACTTTTCCTTTAGTTCTTGGAAGCTCTGTTCACACTCAGGTGTCCATTCAAATGGGGCGTTCTTCCTGGTTAACTTCATTAAGGGTAGGGCTATTTGAGAGAAATTCTTAACAAATCTCCTGTAGTATCCTGCCAACCCTAACAAGCTTCTGACTTCCGTAACTGTCGTTAGTCGCTCCCAGTTTAATACTACTTCTACCTTACTGGGGTCCACTGAAATCCCCCCATGGGATACCATATGGCCAAGAAATTTTACTTCTTCCATCCAAAATTCACATTTGGATAGCTTGGCATAGAGTTTCTTTTCTCTCAAAATTTGCAGAACTAATCGCAAATGTTCTGCGTGCTCCTGTTCTGTCTTCGAGTAGACAAGTATGTCATCAATGAACACCACCACAAATTTATCGAGATATGGTCTGAATATTCGATTCATGTAATCCATGAATATCGCCGGTGTATTTGTCAATCCGAAGGACATCACAGTATATTCATAATGTCCATAACGAGTCCGAAACGCCGTCTTCAAGATATCTTCTTCTCGAACCCGAATTTGATGATATCCAGACTATAGATCAATCTTGAAAAATACAGTAGCCCTTGCAGTTGATCCATGAGATCAACAATTCTTGGCAACGGATACTTGTTCTTGATTGTCGCCTTATTCAACTACCTATAATCTACACATAGTCGCATGCCTCCATCTTTCTTCTTAACTAACAGGACTGGGGCTCCCCACGATGATGCACTCGGCCTGATAAATTTCTTCTTCAGGAGTTCTTCAATCTATCCCTTAAGTTCAGTTAGTTCCAAGGGTGACATGCAATATAACGCTAAAGATATTTGTCCCACTCCTGGCACCAGCTCAATAGTGAACTCGATCTCTCTCTCAGGAGGGAACTCAGGAATATCTTCAGGGAACACATCAGCATATTTCCTAACAACTAGAATATTGTTTAACTCCTGATCAACCTCTGCTACACTGGTTGATAAGAAAATATACCCTTGATTTCTATTCCTACAAGGGTGCACAGTTAAGGAACTCAAATAAAGACTTACAAGAATTATTGATCCAGAAGATGAAACAGAGGGGAGTGTAATGGATTTATTAGAGCAATTTAGTAGGGCTTGGTTGGCAGAGAGCCAGTCCATACCCAAAATAATGTCAAGCCTAGACAAGGGAAGACAAATTAAATTAACCGGAAAGATTCGACCTCCTATTTGACAAGGGACATTGATACAAATATGATTGGTTCTAATGGGCTTGTAGGAGTAGAAACTAACAAGTTATAAGGTAATTCAGAAATACTGCAAGGCTATCATGCAATCATGAGAGATGAAGGAGTGAGATGCACCTAAATCGTATAAAACAGTTAAGGTCTTACCATTTACTTCACACGTATCTTGAATCAAATCCTCCGACTTGTTGACCTCATGTGCATCCATAGTAAAAACTCTCCCCTGGCGTTGTGGCTTAGGGGTCGGTTGAGGGTTCCTGGCAGGGCATTCATAGATTCTGTGGCCTAGTTTGCCACATCCAAAGCAGACATTTTGACCTGCCAAGCAGGGGCAGTCGCCATGATTTCTGCCGCATTGGTTGCAAGTCTGGTTCCCAAAAGACCTCTGAGGTTGCTTGCCTCGGTTATTCATCGGCTGAAACTTTCTCTGCTATTGTAGGTTGGGCTTGAACCTTGGGCCTTGCGGAGCTAACCCCTTCTTGAAGTTATTGCCGAATGATCTAGCAGCAATTAGCTTCTTGTTACAGTCCTCCACTAGGCGGCACTTGTTCACCAAGGTAGAAAAGTCTCTGATTTTCATTGGTCCTATGGTGGCAAGAATGTCTTCTCTCAGTCCACCTTCAAATTTCGTGCATTTCCATGTTTCGTCAGGGCCTCGTTGATAAATAGTGGAGAATTTGCACAACTCCTCAAATTTAGCGATGTACTCCGACACGCTACTATTCCCTTGACGGAGGTGCATGAACTCCAACTCCTTGGCATTGTAGACAGACGCGGGGAAATACTTCTAGTAGAACGCGTCTCTGAATATGTCCCAAGTGATATCTGTCTAGGATCCTTCTAATAATCGCCGTGCACCATTCCACCAAAATTCTGCATCGGCTTCTAACATATAGCCGGCAAAAGTCACCTTCTGGCGGTCTGTGCAATCTAACACGGAGAAAATCTTTTCCATAGCTTTAACCCAATCATCTGCCTTATCTGGATTAAAGGCTCCTCTGAAGCTGGGTGGGTTGGCCTTTCAAAACTCCGCAAACTTAAGATATTCTAGATCCATTCCAAGGCCATTATGGTTTCCACCACGACCTACCTCTGACTGCCTTCCTAGTTGACCCATCATTTCAGTTGCCGCAGCTGCCTGTTCATGCATAGCGTGTGCCATTTCTCGCATCGTATCCAGAAACTCTGTAGATTCCTCCCAAGCTGGAGAAGTTCGCGGCCTACCTTGCCTTCCCGAAGCCATCAAGTTCTGAACACACAAAACAAGAGTAATTGAGTTGATCAGGCTCAATACTAAGTTCGGTGTACTAGTAAATAATAGCATACAGTTAGGCAAACTCCCTCACATATATCCTATCCATATGGATAAGACTTAGAACATAATAATATCTAAGGAATACAGAGCATATACAAAGCATAGTCAGTCCAATCCTCAAGCCTATGTTAGGACGAACTGCTCTGATACCAAAAATGTAACATCTTACCAGACAAAGTATTATGCTTAAGTCATAATAAATTATCTGATAAGTGATTACATGTAATACTGATTAAATTCTATTTTCTGCATTAGTATTAATTATTCTCATAAGAATACTTGATTGCATAACAAAATTTCCTGCGTGACGGTGGAATAAATACTATTTAATCGATAAACTGTAAATAACTTAACATAAATAAAAATACAATAAGGACAAAACTACTGCAAAAGGCATCATAAACGTATACATAGATATCTGATTTTAAAGTTTATCAAAATGATACAAGGTGACAAAATGAGGCTGCTAATACAAAATGAAACGACCAGTTTCTATGAACAGCACCCTAAGTGGTCCCTATGGGATATTTCGTTTATATCTCCTAACATCTACCCATCCACCCATGACCCAGACTACCAAAAGAGGGTCAATCTGTACATCTAACCCAACTGCAGTATGCTTGCTATCTAAACAGAATCTGATGAAAGGAACCCGTCCGCCATGGCGGCGTCCGCTGGAGGGTGTCCGACATTGGGAGCAGAGGATGATGAAGAAGAACTCGCTGCCTCGGACGGATCCTCCTTTGAGATCGAGGCTGACGACATCGGCTGCGGTGGTGAAGTGGGAGGGGCCATGGGAACTGGGACTACTGGTGCGGCTGGTGCTGCTGCTGGTGGTGGTGGAAATGGATGGGCCATGTCGAGGGGTATGGCTATGTAGGGGACAGCAGGATCAAAGAGGGGATGCATAAGCGGGACAGCGAAATCCCTCTGGAAGAAGAAGTAGAGGCAAAACTGACATCGGCCAGAGATATATATAGAATCCGAAAACAGATCAAGGTGTATATGTAGCTTATGGAACTCAATGAATAGCACCCCGGTCACTGCGTGCTCCATGTTTTAAGAATGATGCGGAACATACAATATGGTAAGAAATGAATATTTCTCAGTAGAAAATCCTAGCTTCTATACATCTGTCATCGTTGTCATTCTCAGTTATTTCGGTCATGCAATATTTTTCAAATAGTATCATAAAATGATAATATTCAACTTAAATACTTGTTTGTAAAGCATACACCGAAACAAATTCAATTTTAGTTAACAGATACACTAATGTACTCAAATAGTAATCATGGTGGAACAATAGCATGTTACGAATAATAAACAGGGATCTAGAACAATCAATAAGGAAACATTACACTATACATATGCATGCGCAACTAGAAAATGTATCTTATTCTTGGAGGCTTTCACCTATTAGAATTTATTTCCATCCTTGGTCCCCTGGGAGTCATTGGCCATATACTCCTGGGTAACAGTCAGCTTTTCAGGACCGATCTCATTCCTATACAGGATTGTCGGGTTTACTTTCCCTGACCTTCCCACTGATCTATTCCCTTTAATTTATTCTGGGGCTGGCCCAAGTGATATGGAATCCTTTACAATATCATGAAGTGAATGCACATCTAACTTGAGTCTTCATGTATCATATACTCATGCTAACTTAATCACACAACATATGAATCTCTTATCAAAATTTTGGCAGAATAACGGATCGAGTCTGCTTCCCCATGAATAGTGTCAGACAACCAATGCATTTAAGTCAAATAGTAAATTTCGTATAGTACATCACATTCATATCAAGAATATAACAATATTGATAAGTACAAGATTTAAAGTCTTAAGTATCAATCTAACTTGTAGGCTTTTTAATTTTTGTTAAGGTTTCCGAGCTCGACATCAATACCCAACATTTTCTGAGTTCCGACTTTATCTTAGTTCCGATTTCCCTACACTATATTTATCTTAGTTCCGATTTCCCTACACTATATTCGGTCTCTCGAGGTTACTCTTTTTCCAATTTCCTAGTTGTTCGACTTCCGACCTTAATCCACCATTGGTCATTTGAGACTCTGATAGGTATATTTCGTAAATCCCGAGCTTCCCAACTACTGAATCCCGAGTTCAACATTGATATACCCGATAGGGACTTCTATTTACTACGTCCAAGTTCAATTACTTAAGTAAACCCTTCCAAGTCTAACCTTAAGCATACACTTCCGGGTTCATCCTTACACACTCCCAACCTAGCTTTCTATTTTACCGAGTTTAGAATTCGATTCTAAGAGTACCGACCTAGCTTCTCATTCACTACCTCCCGACTTCCGACATTAACTCAAATTCTTTTGAGACTTGTTCTGCTTCTAACCAGAAATGCACTCTTAAGGGGAAAATTTCACTAAAAATAGAAATATGGATGAAATCATGCAAAATTTATATCTATGTAAAGCTAACAGAATAAGCTTTCAAATGAATTAAGTTTCATGTCATTTGGATGAGTATAATTTGAGTTATTGGCTTTAGAACAACTTTCTCGACTCGCTAGGGGACGAATCGGACCTTATCAAAATCAGAAATTTTTATGACACATTCTCCTATGTGTTAGCTTTCAAACATCGTTGGTTTCATTCAATTTGGAGTTGTGTAGGGTGAGTTACACCTTTCTCAACCCATGCTGCCCGGATAAGAACTCAGATTTCTAGATCTAACTTCAAAAATTCATAACTAATTCTCTACTAATCCAATGGTCTTATATGATATATGTATGAAAAGCCCTAGATGTCTGGTTTCATATAAAAATGGTTTCATCCAAATTAAATGGTAGCAGGTGGAGCGTACACTCCGCCGTACAGACTGCCAAGGAAAACACTAACCTGCTTCTAGGTTTATCTCCTTCCTTCAAGCTATTTGCCCTCAATTCCAATTTTAATCACAACATACATGCAAAACCAGTCATAAAACATCATCATCACTCTATGTAACATCAATAGTTTAGATTGAACCTGCTCACCATGCAGCCCCAAATCAGAGAAACCAAAAAGAGAAGTAGGATTTCCTACCTTGTCTTATGAAATCTGTGCTAATTTTGTATCTTTGATGGTGGTGACTTAGGATGAGATTTGAAGATGGATGAGAATGGAGTAGAAGTGAGAGCAAAGAGGAGAGAAAGAGAAGAGCTTCAGCTGCTGGAAGAGTGACCGAAAATTGATGAGGAGAAAAGGAGGAAAAGGTGAAGATATTTGGAGATGCTTGGTTGTGATTGGTGGATTCAACTTTGGTCTTAATTTTGGTTGAGCTTCCCATCATCAAGGGCTGCCAAGGCACCACTTGAGGGAGTTATTTGGCTAAATCTTAGCCGTTGATTCTAGGGCACTCATAGAAAAATTCTACTGGTCCGGTTCTGACAGTTTGAAATACCGAAATTTTACCGATTTCCATAACCCAGAACTGGCTTGAAAATTTTCTGTGGGGTTTTCTATGCTCCTAATCTAATTCCATCAAGCCTGATCCGTCTAAATTGCACCTAATTGGCTTTAAGTAGATGTTCAATCAAGTTCTGATTAAACTCACTTATTTGATAAAACTGAATAATTCAGCTGTTAATGATAATTTTTTCGGACGTTACACGACGTGTATGAATACCATGCAAGTATTATCATTTGAGAATAAGGTATGAAGCCTATGTATTTATGATTCTATGATGAAAGATATGATGATGAGTCCATATTTCGGCGAAAGTGATACTGGCAATCCCGCTCTCACGTGTATTTACTACGATCATACTCTGGAATATGGAATAATGATCCCACACCCTAAGGAATGCGACATGGTGATCATAACCCCCATGAAGTATGATATGACGATTATACTCTAGGATGTGGCAGGATAAAAATATTTCTAAGGAGTGCAACATGGTGATCACATCTGATGGAGTATGACATGGTGATCGTGCTCTGGAATATATATAATAAGTAAAGGAAGACAAAGAAAGTTAAAGAAAAATACCAGTGTATTTGCATGAATTCAAATATGAGTATTTGCATAATTATATCCCATATTTTATTGATACTGAGACTATTCTATCTATTTATGCTGTGATTATTATTCTATATATAAAATATTGCCAATGTGACTCCAGTGCATGAATAAAATGAACTCTGCTTCGGACCATATGTTTTCAAACTATAAAACGGAACAATTCGTATAACATGTTCACTTTTTTTTTAATAATAAACCGAAGTAGTTGGAGATAATAATGATGACACGATATGAAATTTCTTAGTGAATCCTACTGAGAATTTAAAATTCTCACTCCTATTTCTATGTTATCTCCAAATACCAAAGTTTTCAAGACGGCTAAAGCCGTCGAAGAGGCCGCCAAGTAATAAGAATAACTCCTCGAACGCGATACTACGACTTAAGATAAGATCAGATTTTTGCAGAATGTTACACTATAGCTTTACCATCCTCCTACTTTCCCCCTCTTACCCCATAGTTCCTTCCCCCCTATCCTAACCGTGAACAACCCCCACCCTTGTTGCACCAATAGCTGCCGACGATTTGGACTACCACACCACCAGCCTTGTCACGTTTTCATTCAAAAGTTTTATTGTAAGCCTCTCCATTAATGGATTTCATGTAGGAGTGAACTACCTATTTGCTCAATGGATTTCATGGCTGCTTTTGCTAGAATTATGACCATTACTACCCCCAAAAACACTTTGCTACCAAATACTTTGGTGGGTGTTTGTGGTTTCGATGCTAGTGCTTGACGTGAAGATCTATGGCCTGTGGTTCACAAAAAGGAAGAGATTTTTGTCCACAATGGGAAATCCAGCAAGCCAATTATTTGTGAGTAGGAACTTGCGGCTGCATAGGCTGTTGCACAAATGGGGCGGAAGGAGAGTGTAATATGCATGTTTTCTATTGGTATTGCACATTACTTGATGCTTTTTGTGACACTAGCAGAGATTGTTAGGGAACAATAGGCTCCCAGCAATGCTACGTCCAATTTTCTTCTTGTTCTTCGCAACAACAAGCATGGCAAGTTTGGTGACGGTGGTGGGGCAAGAAATATTCTGTAAATATACTGATTAATCTCATGTTTTTTATAATGGTAAATATAGATAATGATTTGAGTATACGATGTAAAAATCTAACTATGAAGTTTTAAATTATAAAATAATTTAATTTATATATATTGATAATATAAAATTATTTTATATTATTATTTAATTATATTTTTTATTTATATAATTTTTAAAATAATAAAAATAAAAATTATATATATATTTATTTATATAATAATATATAATTAATTATAAATATATATAAATTAAATCTATTATAAAAATTTAATTAAATATTAAAAAAATTATAGGACCTACATATTAATTAAAATTATGGGTCCTACTAGCCTTTATTCTCAAATCAAGAACTTCATTTTCTTTGCAAAACGACAGAAAGCAATATTTAATTGTCCACCATCCCCCATCAATTGCAATTAATTTTTACCTTTATATCAAGAGTCGCCAAGTCGTTTTTCACATTTAATTGGATTTCTATGAACCAACAGCCGTCTTTTTCTCTTTAGTTCGTCTTTCATTTTTGAGAACCTCTAGTTGAAGATGCGATGGGAAACTCCCTTGCTAAAAAGCGTGACGCTCAATTTTCCAGAAACGGTGAAGGGAGAACCTCCTCCGCCATAGGCAGCGGAACCAAGTCACCACGACCACCACCGGAGCCACCGCTAGCATCAGCCATGCTTGAAGAAGAAACAGTTTTCAGTAAGCATCATGGCTATGGTTATGGTTCGGGGCAGAGCTCCGCAGTGGACCCAAAGCTATCTACTAAGAAGAAGTATGCTTTGATTCCTGATAACTTCACTACCCTTGAACAGGTTTGCTGTGCTTGCTCTTCTTTCTGTTTTCGTTTTTCTTTCCTTTTTTCTCGAAGGATTCAAAATATGTATGTACGTGTCTCTCTCTGTTCAATTTCTTGCTTTTTCTCTTCTGGATTCAGCCTCTTCGCCATTTTTTTTTTAGGGTGATGTTTTGCAATTTCATCGATTTACGGATAGGTTGTCTTTTATGGATAGATATTTGAATTCGTGTTATCTTTATTCAAATTGAAGAGTTGAGCTGACTAAATAACAAAAACAGTAGACTTGGAGGAGTAGATAATGGTCATCTTGACTTTTGCTTGCTTGTATTGAAAAATTATAAAAAGAAAATAGTCTATTGAAAAAAAATTAATTAAATTTATTTTATTCAATAATATTTTACAATTTTCTTTTTATTGCAATTGTAATATAAATAGTTTTTATGTTGACGGAGTATAGATGGTTGAAGTTGCGTTCTTTTTTTTTTTTCCCCAAAAAAATATTTTTATACAATATTAATATAAAATATTTTATATTATTAATTAATTATATCTATATATATTTGTGATTTTTAAAATAATTAATATAAAAATTAAATATTTTTAATGATATAATAAAATATAATTAAATAATCATATAAAAAATATATATATTAATAATATATCAAAATTATATTTTAAATTTTTTTTGGATGCTAAACACAAAATATATAGATCACATATTTTTGAAGAATTCAAATTTAATAACTGTTACTGTAAAATGATCCAAGTGCTTTTGTAATTTTGATATGAAATAAAAGAACATATTTGAATATTTTTTATTATTTTATTTTATATTTAAAATAACTTATAATCATAATTCTTTAAATATTTATAAATAAAAATTGAAATATTTTTAAAATAAACAAATGTTAAAATACTGTCATAACGATGCATACCGAAAAAAGAAAAAATTAATGTTTTTATTACTTTAATTTATTTATTAATTTAAATAATTTAATACATTAATAATATTTAAATATATTAATTTAAAAATATATCAAATTATCTAAAATCCACGAGATCCACGAGCTCTCTTATTTCACTTGTGAGTGCACCCCCACAGTACTCCATTTCTAAGTGCACACCTAAAGCTCTTTTATTATAATTATGCCACATCCTTTGAGGACAATTACAGATTAAAGAAAGAGATAAAGAGTGAAAGTGACTCAGGCCCGATGGCATTTGGTCCCATGAGCAAAACGTACGGTCACAAGGGCATTCTTTTCGAAAAAAAAATAAAGGCAGGTGCTACGGTACACTTGCTAAGTAAGATATAATATGTTCCTTGTTGAAAAGTGTGGTTAAATATTTTAAGAAATGTGCCTAAATATTAATATTCTAAAAATCAGACCAAATATTGAATTGGATAAAATATTGATTTAAAAATTTATTAATTCAACTATTTAACTGGATTCAATTGGGGTGTAATAAAATATATATATTAATATATAAATCTATGTACATATGATAAAATACATGATATAAAATAAATAAAAATTATTAAACACAAAAAAAAAGTAAAATAAAATTTTAACATGCTAAAAATAGTTTTAGAGAGCAAAAAAAATATTATACTAAGTCATTAATATAACCAATACAAATAGAGCGATAAATCCCATATTACTTAGACTTTAAACCTTTTATTCTTAAGATTGTTTAGAAAATACTCAAAAAGTCACATATTGTTTCAACTAAGTGAATTTCACTCTCAAGACTTCTGTAAATACCCATATAATACATTGCTTTATATACTTATCACCTCTATACTCTTTTTAAAAGAGGAAGAGGTTTAGTAATCCTTAATTTGCCCAATCAAGGTGTATTTTTGGACATCTTTTATCATAATGAAATTTTTAACTTCAATATTGATGATTAAGTAATAATTTTTGCATTTTAATTTTTTTCAAAAAGAAGGAAATCAGCCAACCAGTAAAACTAATCTAGTTTGGCTGGTTTGCCAGCTCTTGGCCTGTTTGGTCAATACTGATTTTTGAATCATTGATTTTTTGAGCTTGACCTAATTGGATGCCTGGCCGATTCTTGGAGAGGTGTGGTTAAGTGTATTTAACCACACTTTTTTATGCATTTAACAATATTTGTGAATGTCGCTAAAAGCCAGGTGTGTGATGCATCTTTGGTAGCCAGAGAGCATATTAGACAAATCCACAGAAAAATTGTTGTTGGATTCCATAAAATTTCATATTTAATTACACCTAATTGGCCTTCCCACTAGCGACGCTGGGGCTATAAGGAAACATTGTAAACAATAAACTAAAACAAGGAAAACAAACCCACACTACTGGACTAGAGTGCAAACGACTGTAGCATCCGATGCTTTAAATTCTGAATATCAAGAACAAACCGAAAGGTAATGATCAACGTTGATGACCCCTTCCATAAGCTTGGTTTTATCATGTTATAAACTTAATCGTATAAAAACTAGGAAAAAAATACTTTACTCCCTTGAATTATAGATCATGTGTATTTTATTCCCTACATTTTGAAAATGGGCAAATCGACTCCTAAACTCGATCCTTCTGTTAACTTTTTTTATCTATTATTAACAAAAATAGCATTTGTTCAACAAAGTTTACGGTATCGGATTACACGCTATTTGTAGTTTAGAGACTAAAGTGCATATACCTCAAAATTCAAAAATATAGTATACTTATTTTTCATTAACAATGAATGGGAATTTCACAAAAGGACTAAAGTTTATATTCTAAAAAATTTAGGAGTCAATTTGCATTATTTTAAAATGCAGGAAGTAAAATGCACATTACCTATCTATATAATTAAAGGAGGTAAAGTGTTTTTTTTCCCTGCAAACTATAATCTACATCCATAATATTCTGTAATATGAATAACCTCCTAACCTCCACACTAGCATCAGTAGGGGGAAGGCCAATTAGGGTGGATATAAACACCTTAAATTGGATCACCGTCATCTTTGGATTAGACTCATTCTCCTGAACTGGACAGCTAGACCATCCAAATCTTTTCATATTTTAGCTGCTTTTTGATTCAAGACTCCTTGATGTTTTGGTCAAGGAGAACGGGAGCAATGACCAGAGTTTGGATATTAATATGCATAATTTGGTTAATGGTGCTACTCTATCTCAATGGAGTCGGCAAGTTTTAGGGAACATTTTTGATAACCGAAATCGGCTGTTAAATAAGCTCAATGGCACCCAAAAACATGCTTCAATGTGGTTTGAATTTGTTCTTGGATGGTCTTAGGAGAGACCTCTGGTTACAGTATTAGAAAGTATTGCTGGAGGAGGTCCATTTTCGGGACCATAATACAAGATACATTTTTCTCTCTATCATTACTATAAATAGAGGAATAGAAGGACTAAAATGCACACATTATAAAGTTTTGTGTTGTACAGTTTTTATGTTAAAAGATCAAAATACACAACTTTTAAGTTGAATAAAGTAAATTTTTTATTCTTAGTTTTAAAAGCATACTTACATATACATATATTACATAGTTTACTTGTCTATTTAGCAGTATTCTTAGGTGGATTTCCCTGTCCAAAAAAAAAAAAAAAAAAAAGGTATTCCTAAGTGAATTTCGGTACTTTAACCAACACTCAGCTATTGGATAATTTGCATAGCCAAGTGGGTCTCCCAAAATTTTAGTGCCTTTTTATTTTTTTATTTTTTTTTCTCTTGCAGGTTACAACTGCCTTGAGGAAAGAAGGTCTAGAATCGTCAAATCTTATCCTCGGAATTGATTTCACAAAAAGCAATGAATGGACTGGTAATATATTACATGGACAAAATTTAACTGAGTGATTCCATTATCCATTGCAATCGATATAAAATGAAATGTAATCATAATTGAGAACTAAGATTGGCAGAAAATTGTATCTGGTTTAACACTAAATTGTTTTGGTTATTTCTTTTTGAAATGATTGCTTTTTCACTGTTATTGTTATTGAAGGCAGAATTTCGTTCAATAATAAAAGCCTGCACGCTATTGGAAATACACCTAACCCCTATGAGAAAGCCATCTCTATTATTGGCAAAACTCTGGCTCCCTTTGATGATGACAACTTGATTCCTTGTTTTGGCTTTGGTGATGGTAAGGTCTAATCCTTAAAGCTGAACATGTAGAAAAGAAATTTATAGTTTTCGAATTTAACAATGGTTCAACTTCTGTCCTTATACAGCTACAACTCATGATCACGAAGTATTTAGCTTTCACAATGATCATTCACCTTGCCATGGGTTTGAGGAAGTCCTGGCTTGCTATCAAAGAATAGTTCCAAACCTGAAACTTTCAGGTCATTATCATCTTACTTTTATTGTTGCTCTTACTGCAATCGGTTAGCTCCATATGCTATACTTGCCCAAAGGATTGTTTTATGTGTTGAAGACATTTGGCATATGGAATGATGATGCAATAGAATAAGAATGAAATAGATTAGAATAGAATGATGATTCAATGGAACAGCAATGAAATAGGCTAGAAGGAAATGACAATCCACAATCTACAGTTTAGTAACTTCTGGAATGGAATAGCTTTCCAAAGTATATAACTGTTAGCCATAATGGGATTAAGTTTGATCTACATGACATTCCTCATGAAGAACAAAGAATGGTACTTTTGACATGATAACCTTTGAATTCAATTTTCTTTGTCTTGGAGTCATGGCTAAAGGAATGCATTTTGTTTTGAAGGACCAACTTCCTATGCTCCGGTGATTGAGGCTGCAGTAGACATAGTTGAGAAAACTGGTGGCCAATTTCATGTGTTAGTTATTGTTGCAGATGGCCAGGTAATGTTAACTCTCTGTATGTGTGACTGTGTGTGCATGTGATTCTCAGATTTGTATGATTTTGTTCGATTTAATTTAAGGTTACAAGAAGTGTCAACACCGAAGATGGAGAACTCAGTCCTCAAGAAGAGAGGACAATCAAAGCAATCGTTGATGCTAGGTAAATATGGCGAATTATAATTGAAAAGCAACCTAAAATGTGTATTCAGATTGTTTGTAGTGAAGTGATGACTCTCCGTCTGGGAAAAAAAAAAAAAAAACACAATCAATTATCAACAGAAATGGAAGTTAATCTCAGCTATAAGAGAAATGTCATTATATTGTCTCCAATGTTAGATTAAAAAAGTAACATGCAGCAGCTTAATCGAGTACCAATTTTCTGTTTTATGCTTCTACTGCCAGTTCATATCCACTTTCTATTATTCTGGTTGGTGTTGGTGATGGACCTTGGGAAGACATGAAAAAGTTTGATGACAAGATACCGGCGCGTGATTTTGACAATTTTCAGGTATATTAGTAGTTGCAGAGAATTTTGGTTGGTATTACCTATTTGCATTCTTTGCAAACACCAAGCATCTTTTTATGCAGTTTGTTAACTTCACTGAAATAATGTCTAAGAACTCAAGCCCCTCCGAGAAAGAAGCAGCTTTTGCTCTGGCTTCTCTAATGGAGATACCTTTCCAATACAAAGCGGCCATTGAACTTGGAATACTTGGGTGGGTTCCTTATACACAAGCTTTAAGTTTTGTTAGGAGAAAAGTGAAAAACATTTGTAATATGCTTGGATCCATTATGGTGACAGATTTCTTTAAAGCAAGGCGGTGTTCTTTCAGGTAACTAGTTGTTAGAATTTGCTGTTTCATGATTATTTATTCTTTTCTTCCTCTCTGTATGTTTTGGAACAAAAGTCGTACAATGGGAAGTGCGAAGAAAATAGTTCCACGACCTCCTCCAGCTCCCTATTCTCGGCCTGTGCCACCATCTCATGTCC
Source organism: Pterocarpus macrocarpus (assembly GCA_031439585.1). NCBI lineage: Eukaryota > Viridiplantae > Streptophyta > Magnoliopsida > Fabales > Fabaceae > Pterocarpus > Pterocarpus macrocarpus. Next base: position 35,486,265 of record CM062519.1, on the reverse strand, counting down.
TGAGAAATATACCAGCATCCATGGAAGATGAGCGAAACCAAATGGTATATATGACTGAAACATAGAGTCATTCATTTGATTTTTTTGTCTTTTATCATCGCCTAGTCAGTTAATAGGGTCCAAGAAAGCAAGTAGTATGTTTTTGTTACAAGTAGAACAAAAGTAATGAGTGGAGCAAAACAAACAACCATAAAATGCTTGAACAAAAGGAAAAAACTTAGATCAAGTTCCTTGCATCCATTCCATTTAATTCTCAAATCAAATAATGACAAATACACATTTTTCTTGAGAAAAGTGTATGCTTTTAATTTTTAAATTACTCATTCCAAAAAAATATTCACATGTCATTATTTGATATAAGAATTGGATGAAATGGATATAAGGAACTTGATACAAGTCTTGTCCTAAGAAAAATAGATATTTTATTTTTATTTTTGGGTCCCTGGAAGCAAGTATGGGTAGCTATATGATTATTGATTGTCAATTTTTAAGTTGCATGAAGATTTATTGTGTTTTAATCCGATCAAATTGTGTAGGTCTGCGCAATTTGTCTGACCAATGGAAAGGATCTGGCCTTTGGATGTGGTCACATGGTCAGCCTCATTAGAATCACGTTCTCTGTTTTATTATTTGTTAGATGCTTAAGTTTGATTTATAACACTCTTTTGGAATGCAGACTTGCAGAGATTGTGGATCCAAGATAAGCAGCTGTCCTATATGCCGAGAGAGGATCACCAGTCGTCTTAGGGTTTTCACTGGGTGAGGGTAGGATGGAAATGATGCAAATTGTATAATTTGTATAAGATAATTGTAGGGTAAATATCTATTTTGGTCCTTGACAAAAATTTGGGAGAATAAATTAATCCTTCAAGATTTAAATCTTCGGATAGTTTATCACCATTCAAAATAGGGGATACATTAGTCCCTCTGTACATATCCGTACTATTAAAAGCTTCTATACAGAGGGACTAATATATTCTCTTTTTTGAGTGGTGAGATACCATCTTGGAAATTTTTAAATCCTGAAGGATCAATTTATTTCTCAAAATTTTTTGTCAAGGATTAAAATAGGTATCTACTCAACTGTATTTTGTAGGGTTGATAGTGTGGCTTTTAAAAGTGTTTGAAGGTTGGCCATGGATTTGCTTGAAAAGAGAGCTTGGCTTTGTAGGGATTGTTTGAGAGTGAAGAAATTGTACATGGATTTGTAAGCTGCTCAGATGGCTCATGTCTAGGTGACTTGAGATTTGTTTTAACTTGGAGAAGTTTATTACAATTGTTAGCACCAAAAAATAAAAAAATTAAAAAAAATCCCTGGAGGTATTTATTGCTTGTTTTGATAGAATGTTATGCATGATTAAGGATTGTACAAGATATTAATTTCTGTTGGTCTTTACAGAAGATATCAATTGAAAACCTGCACTCATTGTTAGTCTGAGTCTCACTTTGGGTTATTTAATAGAAATAAAAAAGTTAAAACATTTGCATAGCTGGTGCCATCATAACATTAATATTAGATGTTGGGAAATTGAATTACTTTATTTGTTGAATCACACTGCATACCCCCAGGAAGAGAGAATCGGACCGGTCGGTCGAACTGGGAATCGGACCTCAGGTTGGTCTAGTCTTCATCACAAAATCGGTTGTGATCAAAATTGGTAAAGAATCAGTTAAAATAAGAAAAAATTGATGAATTGGACCGGTCAAATCGATTGACCGGTTTTGTTTTTTTTTTTTTGTTTTTTATAATTTTTGATAAAAATACTATTATTTTTTTAAACAAAAAGAAAAAGTTCAATCAAAATAAAAATTTATTTTTTTTAAATTTTGATTCTTTTAATATATTTATTTGATATATACTCTTACATTAATTAAAAAATAAAAAAATAAAAAATGATCATTATGCTATCTGTGAGTATTTTTTAAAAGAAATATAAATAAAAATTAAAATAAATAAATTTTATATTTAAGATATTTGATAAAATATCTCATAATAAATATTATTTTATATTAATTATATTATTATTAATAATTTAATATATTTTTTTATTTTTAATTAATTACATATATATATATATATTTATATATATAAATAATTAAATATATATATTTTATTATATTTCAATTGAATCCTTAATTAAACTTGTTGAATCTCTAAATTTTTGAAATCCTACCTTGATCATTTTGATGCCCGACCTGATTTTCTTGAGGTTGGTATGTCCCATTTTGCACAGTACATTTTGAAATGTATTGCATGTGTCAAAATGTCAATTGCCGCTTAACAAGCTCATGGTGAGTACCGAAGTTTGACAAATATTACTTCTCGATACTGTATGTAAAATAGTTCAAATTTTTTATTATACGCAAGTAAAACAATTTCTTGCTTATAGTAAAAAAAGACTTTGAATGTGGGGCCTGTTATAGATAATATGTCTTTTCAAAGTTAATCATCCCACATAAAGATCGGCATTGTTGTGGTAATCGTTGTTCCTAGTGAGACATATATTGAAATCACTTTTCTTATTTGTTTTCCCCTACCATTGCCGAAATGAGAGACGCTCACCTCTTAAAATATTCTTTTTCATATAAGCGGTAACGAGGAAACCATAAAGATGGTCCAATTGAGAAGATGTTTGAATAGGACAAGCTAGTTAAAACCTGTAAAAATCAATACATGGCAGTTATAGTGGTAGATATTATTTCCTCTTAACTTATTAAGAGAGCCTTATTCTGTACAAAATTTCAAATATTCAAATATGATTGATTATTTCCAGAAGAAGGATATTTATGAAAAATCAAAACAATAAAAAAATAACACCAATAGAAGGTTCTTTATACTTTTGTATTAACATTGCCCTCCTAGTTGTCATCATTAAAACAGGTAACATGGTATGATTCCAATAATTAAGATGACCGAAAGGTTATATTTTATGTCTGTATATCCATCAAATCAAAAAAAGTTTTATGAATGTTCATTTCTAGCCTAACACATGTCTGTCTCGCTCAAACACTTGAACATCATAATGCCTTCGTGGGTACCACCCTTCGCCGGCACCTAAGTTGTTCTGGTATTGTTTTTTGCTATCATCGCAATTGAATCACTTCTCCAAGAGGACTCATTATTCGATTGGTCCTACCTGGTTGAGTTCAGATTTAGGCGAGAACATTTGGTATTTATGTGAGAAACCGGTAAAAAGTTTCCTAGTCCTTATTAAGTCTTTGACAATCACATGGAATCCATACCCATCCAAGAGGGCAGGTCAAATCCCTCTAATGCAAGAATGCCATGCAGTAACTTTGAATCCTATAAAGTACATTAAACTAGGCGATTTGTCTGTATTGGAAATGAATCATGTTGGATTATGGATACTTCTGGATACTCTTAATTGTATTTTACTAATTGTCACATGAATTTTTATGTTTATATAAATGGAAATTTTACAAAAATCAAATAGATATGTATATTTTATTAGAGAAAATTACACTGACCTCTTTTAAAATTTAATAATATTACACTCGACACCCTCTAATTTGCACACATGACACTAAACTCTCTTGGTGGAAATCGAAGGAGACACCGTTTGATTAGTGATTATTTTGTCTAAAATACCCTTTCTAACTCGCCCCACATTAAATGTAACGTCCAAAAAAAAATTAATCGCTTTAACCAAAATGTTCAGTTTTAACGAATTAGTGAAATTAATTAGAAATCAATGAGATATTTAATTAGAGACCAATTAAAGGTTAATTAGAAATTAATTAGATATTAATTAGAGAGATTAGACTTGAGAGAATTAAAATAGACACATAGAAACCTTCACAAAGATTTTCCAAATGATTTTGCTGATTTGAAGGAAATTGGTAAGATTTTTAAACTGTCAGAACCAAGTCGATAAAAATTATACTGTGAGAACCCTAGATTGAATGGTCAAGATTCAGCCAACCCACTCTTATAAGTGGCGCAACTTCAGCCCTTCATATGGGCAGCCATACCAAATTGAAGAGAAGGAAGAAGTCCACCAATCATATGCAACTTCTTCTAAAAGTTTCCAAATAATTCCTTCCTACTCCTTGCAGATTTTCGGCCATCTATGCAGCAGAAACCCCTTCATTTCCTTTCCATCTCACCTCACATTCACTCATTCTTCATCAAGCTTCCTGTAACACTCTCCCAAGTATGGTACTATGCTTAAGTCATAATATCTCACCTAGGAGTTATTACTATCACTTGATCGGACCTTGCCTGGCAGCAACCTTCGGCCACCTTCAATCTTATTAGTCAACTCTGCCTTGGAGGACCTTCTTCTGAATTATCTGGAGATAACACGGAAATAAACATAGAAGTGAGAATTATAAATTCTCAGTAGGATTCCTTAAAACTACCATATGCTGTATCATCGTTATTATCTCCAGCTGCTTCGGTTTATTATGAAAAAGGTGAACATGTTAATTGACTTTTCGGCTTTATAGTTTGAAAATGTATTATCCGAAGCAAAGTTCATTTATTCATGCACTTGTTAATCAAAGGAGAATCTAAACCTAAGTGCAGCAGAATAATTAACGTCTGCATATAGATACAATTAGTCTCTTACTAAGCAGGGATAGGAATTAAAGCATAAGCATAGCTGATAAAAGAACAATTAAATAATATGCATTTATGAGTGCAACCCTACATTTGATGTGTAACACCTTACCAGACAAGTACTATGCTTAAGTCATAATAGATTATCTGATAAGTGATTATGTGTAGTGAGCTGATTAAATTCTGTTTTCTATATCATTATTAATCACTCACATAAAGGCGACTATTCGCGTAATAGTATTTTCTGCTTGACAGCGGAATAAATACTAGTTAATTGGTATACTGTAAGCAACATAACATAAATAAAATAGCAATAAAGACAGAACTACTGTAAAATACATTTTAAATATATACATGGACGTCTGCTTTCAGAGTTTTGTCAAAATGATACAGGGTAAAAAAAAAATATGAGGCCGCTAACACAAAATAAATCGGCCGATCTCTAAGAACAGTACCTTAGATGGTTCCCATGGGACATTTCATATACTACTCCTAATCTATACTCATCTATCCATGGCCCACAATGCCAAAAGAGGGCCATCCTGTACATCTACTATCGCTACGGCATATCCATTGTCTAATCGGAGTCTGAAGAAAGAAACCTATTCACCATGAGTGTGTCTACAGGGGGATGGCCCGCGCTAAGAGCAGAGGACAAGGAGGAACTCGCTGCCTCAGATGGATCCTCCTCTGACATCGAGGCGGAAAGCATCTGCTGCGGTGGTGAAGTAGGAGGAGCCATAGGAGCTGGGGCTGCCGCTGGTGGTGGAGGTGGAAATGGACGGGCCATATAAAGAAGAATGGCAATATACAGGACAGCAGGGTCAAACACTGGGTGCATAAGTGGTAAGGCGAAGTCTCTCTGGAAAAAGAAATACAAACGAAATTGGCACCTGGTAGATATATATACAAAATCTAGGAACGGGTCATTGTGGATGTGGAGCTCGGGGAACTCAATTAATAGGACTCCTGTTGCTGCGTGCTCCATAGTCTGAGAATGACGCGGAAATATACAATAAGGTGAGAAATAAAAATTTCTCAATAGGAATTCCTAGTTCTACACATCTGTCATCGCTGTCATTCCCAATTGTTTCGGTCTTTCAATAATTTCCAGTGGTACAACACAAAATGATATTTAACTTAAATACTTATTAAAAAAAAACATACACCAAAACAAGCTCAATTTTAATTAACAGAAACACTAAGGCAATTAAACAGTAATTGTAAAGGAGCAATAGCATATTACGAAAAATAAACAGGTATCTAGGACAGTCAATTAATAAGCACTACACTGTGTATATGAATGTGCAATTAGAAATGCATCTTATTCTTGAAGGCTTTCGCCTATTAGAATTTATTTCCATCCTTGGTCCCTTGGGAGTCATTGGCCATATACTCCTAGGTAATAGTCTGCTTTTCAGAACCGAGCTTGTTCCTATATAGGATTGCCGGGTTTACTTTCCCCGACCTTCCCACTGATCTATTCCCCTTAATTTGTTCCGGGGCTAGCCCAAGTAAAATGGAATCCTTTACAATATCATGAATTGAATGCACATGTAGCTTGATTCTTCAAGTATCATATATTCATACCATTTCAAATCACATAACACATGAATCTCTTACTGAAATTTCGGTAGAATAACGGATCGATTCTACTTCCCCATGAATAGTTCCAGACAACCAGTACAATGGTACAACTTGCAATTCAATATAAACCAGCAAATATGTATATATATTCATAGATTCATTCCTTAGCTTCAACTCAATCATCAATAGGGCTTTCAGTTCATTCTTCCTTATTTTGCCTAGTTATTGTATACTCCACCCTTATTTCAATTCAACTCATTTAAACCTAATTTTTGGATATGTTGTAGCCTTATGTGTCTAGTTTCTAACTCTTTTTGTCCCATCTCATTTGGATTTGTGTAACTCAAGATATAAAGGTTTTACCTCAGCATGCCCTATTCTTAGCCAGATTTGGGTTCTTATAAACGAAAATTCACTAAAAATAGAAAACTAAGTGAAATCTTACTACTTTTATATCAATTTAAAGCTAAAACAACAAGATTTCAAATGAATTAGGTTTCATGTCATTTGCCTAAGTAGATTTTGAGTTATGAGTCCCAAAATATTACCCTACTGGGCTGCCCTGTTCTAGGCCAGTTTAAACCTAAGCCAACTTCATTGAGGTGCTCGGAACAAATGACAACGAATCAAATTCTGAAATTTTTATGGGATGTTCTCTCATATTTTAGCTTTCAAACAACCTGAGTTTCACTTAATTTGGAGTTCTGTGAGTTACACCCTTCTCAACCCATGCTGCCCGGGTAAGAACCCAGATTTCTAGGTCTAACTTCAAAAATTCATAACTAATTCTATACTAATCCAATAGCCTTATATTTTATATGTATGGAAAGCTCTGGATGTCTAGTTTCATATAAAAATGGTTTCATTAGATTTAAATGGTGGTAGGAAGAGCCGTACACTCCACGGTACGGACCGCCGAGGGAAACCCTAACTTGCTTCTAGGTTTGCCTCCCCTTTTCAAGCCATTTGCTATCAATTTCGGTTTTAATCACCACATACATGTAAAATTAATCATAAACCATCATCATAACTCTACATAACATCAAATTCTCATATTATCCATGATCCCCATTCAGCCCCAATTCAGAGAAAGTGAGAAGAGAAGTAGAATTTCCTACCTTGTCTAGTTGAGTTTATGTTGATTTTGTGTCTTTGGTGCAAGCAATTTGTGATGAGGCTTGAAGAAGAGATGAAAATGGAGCGGAGGTGAGAATGAGGAGAAGAAAATGAAGGGAGCTCAGCAAGGAGAAGTGGCCGAAATTCACAAAAGGAAAAGGAAAGAAAAGTAGAGATATTTGGATGTTGAATGCATGTGATTGGTGGATCTCTCTATGCTTTCCATTTTGGTTTGGCTTCCACCATCAAGGGCTGCCTTAGGTGCCACTTGGGTGGGTTATTTGGCTAAATCTTAGCCATTGATCCTAGGGCACTCATGGCATAATTTCTACTGATCCGGTTTCGACAGTTTAAAACTCCGAAATCTTACCGATTGCTCTTAAATCGGTAAATCGGTTTGAAATTTTTCTGTGAGGTTTTCTACGCTCCTAATCTAATTCCATCAAGCTTAATCCTCTCAATGCACCCTTAATTGGCTTTAAGTAAGTATTTAAGCGAATTTCGATTAAACCCACCTATTCGATAAAAACCGAATAACTCGGTTGTTAAGGATAGAATTTTTTGGACGTTACATGATGCAATTGATTATTCCTCCTGTTATCTTTCTTTACTTTCATTACTTAGCACACCTAGGTGTTACGTATACTTATACTAGCTGGGTTATGCCATGCCTCATGTAAGCCCTAACCCCTATACTCACACTAGTTGGGTCGATGCCATGCCTCATGTGAGCGGGGTCCTTGCATATGCTTTAATCTTTATTCTTTACTACCCTTGTAAGGGGATTTACGTGCCTCTAGTCTTGGAGAGATCTCATTTTGGCCACGTGCCTCTAAATTGAAGGGATCTCTCTTGGTCACATGCCTCAAGAATAGAGGGATCTCAGCTGACCACTTGCCTTCAATGTAGAGGGATCTCATCTGACCACATGCCTCCAAGGTAGAGGGATCTCATAGTTTTATATTGCCTTCACAGGGAGGGATTCAATATGCAACTGCCTCCAAGTGAAGGGATCCACATCTTATCTTATTTAACTGCCTTCACAAGGAGGGATCTCATAACTGCCTCCAGGTGAAGGGATTCACATTTAATATATCCATATCCTTTCGTTCTCATACATAATCACGCATAGGCATGCTGAATGCACTCATACATATGCTTCATTATTTACTTTCATATATCCTTGTATCTAGAACTTCATATGATTCTGCCAAAAATTCGGCAGCATAATGGAACGTGTCTGCTTCCCTATGAATAGTGCTAGTACTCAGAAAAACTAATTGCACAGAGAAATCATAACTCTTCATTCATATTTCATTCATCAATCTCATGAGAACAATATTTGCATTAATCTTTCAAGCATCAACATGGGATTGCAATACTTAGACTTTAGTTGGACTCATATATGCATTGAGGTGCCTAATTCTTTGACTTTAAAAATTCTGCTCACATTCTTCAATTTTGTCTGTTTTTAGAAATTAAGCCTTAAATTCATTTGAGCTCATTTAGACTTGAATTTTGGATATGTTGAAGTCTTATGTGTCTATTTTCTAACCTCTTTGACCTCATCTAATTTGGATACATGTAGCTCAAGTTATTTAAGTTTTATCCCGGCCTGCCCTGAAGTTGGCCAGAATTGTACACTTAAAAGTAAAAATCCACTAAAAATCGAAAACTAGCTCAAATCATAAGAAATTGGTCTTATACTAAAGATAATAGGACAAAATTTCATTTGCAACAAATTTCATTCCATTTTCCTTAGTAGGGCTCGAGTTATAAGCCCCGAAATTTGACCTTCTTGAACTGCCCTATTTTGGCCCAGTTTGGACATAGGGAAAATTTCTCGTGCTACTGGGATCAAACAGGACCTACTCTAACTATGAAATTTTCATGGGACATTCTTCTATGTGTAAGCTTTCTAACAAAGTTAGTTTCATTCAATTCCAAGTAGTATAGGGCGAGTTTTGCCCTGAACAACCCAGTCTGCCCAGAATCAAACTCAAAAACCTAGGTTGAACTTAAAAAATTCATATCTCTCTCAATACTAATCCAATAGCCTTATATGATATATTTATGGAAAGCCCTGAATGTCTAGTTTCATATATAAATGTTTCATCAAATTTCAACGGCGGTAGGCGGAGTCGTACACTCCGCCAATACGGACGCCGTAAGGTTTTCAAGGTTTCAACTTCTGTTTTGCATCCCTTTTTGAATTCTCACCCAAGTTCTCATCCAAACTCAACATTTATACATTAATCCAGCCATAAGAATTCATATAAACACCATATATCATCAATCTAATGGAAAGAATACGAATTCTACTCAGCCACAATAGCACCAATAATAGAAGAAATTGAAGAATCCTACCTCAAATTGATGTAGAAACTAGCTAGATTTGAGTTTTTTGGTGGAAGAAGTGGGTGGAGCTTGGAGATTTGAGGAAGAGGAAGTGAGGAGGAAGAAGAATGAAGGGAAAGAAGCCAGCTGAAGGGGGAGCACGAAAATGAGGGAGTTGGAGGTGGTTTTGGAGTCTTAAAGCATGACAAGTGAGTAGTGATTAGTGAAGGCTTGGATGGTGTACATTGAGCCAAGTTTCTCCACCCTTTGGGCAGCCACTTGGTGCCACTTTGTGGGGGAATGGTGGCTGAATTTTAGCCACCCTTTCTAGGGTTTCTAATGTAGAATTCTATTAGTCCGATTCTGGTGGTTTAAAATACCAAATCTCTACCGATTTCTTTCAAATCGGAAAAATGATTTTGAAGAATTTTGTGAGGTTTTCTATGTTTCTATTCTAATTATTTCTAATTCTAATATCTCTAATTAACATCTAATTAACTCTTGATTAACCTTTAATTAATTTCTAATTAATCTTAAAGATTCAATAAAATCAAATAAATCGATTAACAGTGTAAATTAAACATTTTGCAAGTTGAGGGCCTTTCTATTTTCTGTTTTTCATGGCTAATGGTATTTTTGTAATTATGGGCAAGTCTAGGAGCATCCCATGTCATTTCACATATGGATACCTCCGTGGTTCAATCAGCCGAGATTTAGTTTTCTACATTTTCACTATGTGCTTCTGCTTCGCTTAAAACTTTATTCTGCTGATTTTATTGATCTAGGGGCGTAAATGTCATTTTTTAAAAAGTTCAGGGGCAAGGTTGTGAATAATAAAAGTTTGCCCAATGACATTTTTATTATTTCCTATTACATTATATGGAGATGTTACACTTCCAAGTTCCAACAAGTTCCAACAACTTTCCTTGCTCCAAAACTTGAATCTAGCAAGCTTAACACATAGTAAAGGTAGGAATTCTAAATTCTGTTCTTGCTTTCTATAGATTGAGGCTATTTAGGGTTTCTTTTTCTTTCATTATTCTGAAGATATATGGGTTGGAGATGATGAATTAAGTTAGGTTATATATGATTGAATTAGAATTGAAGTTGGAGAGGAAGAATTTGAAAATAGAAGAAGCAAGAAGCTGTTTGGATGAAAACCCTATGGCGTCTGTACGTTCGACTTGTACGGACCAAAATCTAGTAATCAAAACTTAATGAATCTATTTTTATATGAAACTATACATTTAGAGCTTTCCAAGAATATAAATTATAAGGTCATTGGATTAGTAATGAGTGAGTTATGAATTTTTGAAGTTTAACCTAGATTTTTGGGTCCTCTTCTGGGCAGTATGAGTTGAGAAGGTGTAACTCACCTTAAAAAACTCTAAATTGAGTGCAACTAACTCTGTTTGAAAGCTAACATGTAGGGAAACATTACATAAAAATTTCAGAGTTATATTCATTTCCACTTATCCCCAGTATTTCGATGAAGTCGCCTTAACTCCAAACCATGCTAGAATAGGGCAATCCAGAAAGGTCAACTTACGGGCCTTATATCTCAAGCTATACTTATACAAATAGGATGCAACTTCTTTCAAATAAAATTCTGCTCTGTTACATTTAATTTGGTGTAAGTTTTGTATGATTTCATCTAGATTCCTATTTTTAGTGAATTTTTACTTTTAAGGTTGCATTTCTGGCTAGTTGTAGGGCAGACCAAGGTAAATTTCAAATAATTTGAGTTACATACATCAAAATGAGATAGGATAAAAAGGGTTGGAAACTAGACAAATAGCATTCTAACATATCCAAAATTTATGTCTAAATGAATTAAACAGAATTTATGGCTTATTTTACAAAATTCGGGCAGAAATGAAGCACATAGACATAAGCTTATGCTTAGGCAAAAATCTTGTGCCTTTAGCAATGTTGTTGAATGATATTGAAAACGAATATGTTGTTGTGACTTTTCTGAATAATTGATTGTCTGTGATACTAGCACTATTCATGGGAGAGCGGATGTAACACCCTCTATCATGTAAGCCATGCTCGAGTCATAAGTTATATTAAGAGGTTGTTACTGTGCTAGGAGATCTTTAAAATACATAAAGTATAATGTATGGCCCTTTAACTGCATACTATATTACTGAATAATGGTTCATAAATTTGGTCATTTTTGATACATATAGAATAAAATAATTACACTTTAAGAAAAAGCTTTGTAGCTAACATTATACATAGAAACTACTTCCGCACTACAGCTGTCGTCCTCATTGACTTTAGCTAGTCTCCATAGTCTCCCGGGCCGACTTATGCCTGAGTCTTGCACGATGAATTCCCCAGGATTTTTGCCTCGTTATTAAATTTTAGCCTTGGCACTAGAATGTTTATGGAAAAGAAAAATATACAAGTAGGTAGTGAGAACCTAAGGTTTTCAGTAGGTAAACTCGAACTATTACTCATACAGTGCCATCATAAACATTTCAGCCGCTTCGGTTTCTTATAAAAATGTGAGCACATATACGCAAGCAGTGGTTCAATTTTAAGTTGAAAACATCTTTCTCGAAGCGGGTTGTATTTTAATAACCACTTGGCATATTATGTGACAAATATAGAAACAAGAATAGTGTAACATACTTTAATAAGAATCATAATAACATTATGACATAATGAGAAAATTAGAGATGCACATGTAGATGCTTGTATTTGACTTAATTCATCTCTTTCTTTAACTTGTAACTTGATTTTGCTCTTTTGTAGTTGGTCCCCCAGAGGTGAATGGCTTCTCTCACTCTAGGGTAACAGCCTGCTTTTCAGGTCCGAGCTCATACCTATACATGAGTGATGGGTTTACTTTCCCCGACCCTCACACCGGTCTACTCCCCTTAAATCTGGTTGAGGGTTTGCCCAAGTCTTAGACAGCACCGCTCTGCCCTACGCTAGCTGGGTTTATGCCATGCCTCACGTGATAGCTTGGTATGTCCCTCTTGCAAGTCCTTATAATCTTTTACTACCTCTTGGATATGATTATGCAAGTGAATGTTATATGCATTCATGCATATATCTCATATCATTCCTCAATCCTATTTGCATGCATGATTTTCATAGACATGACATTCATATGAACACATGTATCCTTATAATCTTAGCACAATTATTCATAATATAAGTCCTCATAAATTCCTGCCGAAAATTCGGCAGCATAACGGATTGAGTCCGCTTCCCTATGAATAGTGCCAGACTACCAGAAGAATCAATCAAGCAATAAAACCAACATAGAGTATCAAGTTTTGTAACAATAATATCAATCATATAATATGTCAACATAAATACATAACTTAGGTTTTCTGCTCATTCTACTCAATTCTGTCAAATTTTGTAAAATTCACCATAACTTCTAATCAATTAAGTTGGACCTAAATTTTGAATATGTTATAGTGCTATGTGTCTAGTTTCCAACCCTTTTGGTCCCATCTCATTTTGATTTATGTAGCTCAAGTCATTCAAAGTTTACTTCTGTTTGCCTTACAACTAGCTAGAATTGCACTCTTAGAAGTAAAAATTCACTAAAAATAGGAAACTAGGTGAAATCATACGAAAGTCATACCAAATTAAAGCTAACAGGACAAGATTTTATTTGAAAGAAGTTTCATCTCATTTACATAAGTATAGCTTGAGTTATAAGCCCTGTAAGTTGACCCTTCTAGACTACCCTGTTCGGACTCAAGACAACTTCATCGAATTACTGGGAATAATTGGGATCAAATCAAACTCTGAAATTTTTATGGGATTCTTGCTATGTTGGCTTTCAAAGCCAATTAGTTTCACTCAATTTAGAGTTTTGTAGGGTGAGTTACACCCCTCGAAACTCATATTGCCCAGAAGAGAACCTAGAATTTCAGATTAAACTTCAAAAATTCATAACTAATTCTATACTAATTCAATGCCTTATATTTTATATGGTTGGAAAGCCCTAAGTATCTAGTTTCACATAAAAATAGTTTTATTGAATTTAAACTGCTTTAGGTAAAGCCGTACACTCCACCGTAAGGATCGTCGAGGGGAAATCCCTAACAGCTTCTTGAATTCTTCTTGAATTCATGTTTCCCTTAAATCAATCTATCCAATCTTCAATTCAAACTCACATATACACCTTAAACCAATCTTAATTCATCATTCCCACCCCTCACAACATCTAAATCATGGATGAACAAGGGACCCTAGGCAGCCCCAAATCAAAGAAAAGAAGGAGAAAGTTGAAATTCCTACCTTGGTGGTGTGAAATCTTGGTGGAACTTGATCTTGGAGTGAAGTTGATGGTTGGAGCTTGAGCTTGGGGATGAGAGGAAATGGAAGAAGATGAAGGAAAGTAGGAAAATGAGGCTGGTCTGGCTCTATTTGTGGGGAAGCCGAAAATATTCATGGGAGAAGGATGGAATTTATGTGTTTGTTGAAAAAGGCATGAAGATGATTGGATGGTGCTTGAGTGATGAGAGTTGCTCCAAGTTTCTTGTCTCCCTCATCACACAAGTGGCGCCACATTTAGGGGAGAAAATGGCTGAGTCTTGGCCACTTGATTCAGGGGTTTTTCACGGTATAATTTTTATTGGTTCGGCTCCGACAATTTAATTTACCGAAATCCTGCCGATATCCTTTAAATCGGTAGATCGATTTTGGAAAAATCCTATGAAGTTTCCTATAATTTCAATCTAATTCCCTCATATCTAATTTCTCTAAATGATACTTAATTGGCTCTAAGTAAATAAGTAATCGAATGCTAATTAATCTCAAGTAGTTGATAAAGCTGAATAGCTTGCTAAAAAAAAACAATAGAATATTTTCGAACGTTATACTAAATAATTTCTTATAGTATTTTACATAACAATCTAAATTTTCTTTAGCTCTAGTATTTATAATTCATCCCTAATTACTTTTATTTTTTTGATAAATTGATTAGCAGCACAAATCAATTGCACCATTTCTTTGAACTGTTATATTTTTGCTTTTTCATAAATCCTTTAGCATTTTTTGTTTGGTTTTCGTAACTAATGACATTTTCGTAAATTTGAGCAAGTCTAAAGGCACCCCATTTCATTTCACATTTGACTACTCCCGTGACTCAAACGGCCGAGATTTAAACTTCTATAGTTTCACCACGTGATTCTGCTCCGCTTAAAGCCCTATTCTGCTAACTCTACAGATGAAAGGACATAGATGTCATTTTCTAAAAAGATCTAGGGTCCTTATGGAAATATGCTTGTGGGGTCAAAGTGAAATTTTTTAAAAGTCCTAGGCAACCCTGCAAATAATAAAAGTTCATAGGGGTATCTTTGTAGTTTTCTAACTTTTAACATATGGTAGCGCCATATTCTCAATGGCAATGTTACGCTACCCTGTAGTCTTAAGTGTAAGGATTGTCAGGGTATAGCACTGCCGGAGAAATTCTGACACTACATAAGGAAAATAATTGAAGATTTCTATTATTCTTTATTTAAGAAAGTGGGGATGTTATAGCGGACATGATTCATCATGCTGCCGAAATTTCGGCAAAGATTATGCATAAATTATGAGTTGCACATTGATACATGAGCATGCTTGCATGAAGCCTATAAGAGATATGTTATGAGAAAAGTTCCATAATACTTGGACCAACCCTAGATTAAAGTTAAGGGGAATAGATCGGTGGGAAGGTCGTGGAAAGTAAACCCGACATTCCTATATAGAAACGAGCTCGATCCTGAGAAGCAGATTATTACCCAGGAGTTATATGGCCAAAGACTCCTAGGAGACCAAGTATGGATAAGGATAAAAATGAGCACCCTAGGGACGGCGATACGTAACACCTAGGAGCACAAAGAAAAGAAAGTTAAAAAGAAACAAAAGCATCTACATCAAGAATTCCTGTTGCATTCATGTTTGTATATTATTCATTTGTTCTTTAGATTAATTCCAATGTATTAATATGATTTAAAACTTGTGCATCTGCACACATATCTATCTGCTAGCTAGTTTTTTTATTCTTGACTTTACCTATTACCGTTTCATAATTACTCCTTCTTTATTTAATCAGTGTGTGAATAAAACAAACTCTGCTTCGGACAATACATTTTTGAACTATTAAATTGCGCAGCTTACATAGTATGTTCACCTTTTTCTTAATAAACCGAGGCAGCTGGAGATAATAACGATGACATAGTATATGGTGATTAAGGAATCCTATTGAGAATTTTCAATTCTCACTTCTATTTTCGTGTTATCTCTAGATAGTACAAGGAATATCGAAGACAGCCAGAGGTAGTTGTCAAACAAGGTCCGTCTAGGTAATAGTAACCACTCCCGAGTGTAGTACTATGACTAAGCATAGTACCGTGCAGGGGAGGATGTTACAAATGGTATCAGAGTAGTTCGATCCTAACTGGACCTGAGGATTGAACTGATTATGCTTCCAGTGCACTCTGAAACTCTTGGTTATTATCATGTGACAGGTCTTGTCTATTTAGATAAAATATAGGATTAGATATGCATGACCACCCAACTATGGTTGTTATTAGTTGCTGTCACACTTAACTTATTATTGAGCCTGATCAACTCAATGTTTTGTTATGTGTGATTAGGAACTAATGGCTTTCAGGGGGCGTGGTAGGCCACGAACTATACCCACTCTAGAAGACCCTGCTAAATTTTGAGGAGCTGTGCAAATTTTCTACAATTTATCAACGAAACCCTGACGAGGCATGGAAGTGTGTTAAGTTTGAAGGTGGATTGAAAGAAGATATCTTAGCAACAGTAGGACCCATGGAGATTAGAGACTTCACTACCCTAGTGAATAAGTGCAGACTTGTGGAAGAGTATAACCGAAAGTTAAAAGTTGCTAAATCTGATGCTTATACAAATAGGCTGGCGTCTGAAGACCAGAACTTCGAGCACACTCCATCACCAAAAAGCAATTTCAGCCTAGTAGGTCCGAAGGTAAGTAGCCACAAGGGTTGGTCGAGAAGTAAGAAGGCCCAAAATGTAGGAGAAATTATGGAAATAAACCCTGTCTAGCTGGACAAAATGTGTGCTTCAAATGTAAAGAGCCAGGGCATATGATAAGGAAATACCCAAACAAGTACCCGCCACTTGCCCCTAAGCTGTAACATCTAGGAAGGGTCTTCACCTTGAATGTTGAAGAGGCTATTTCCCTGAAGGAGCTGAAGTGAAAGTAGGGATAACCCAAGAAAAGGATGTTACTTTTTACAGACAGTGTTATGTTGAATTATATACTTAGGTTTACTGTATTTTCTTTGACTATGCTTATCGAATTTCTATGTGCTTATATGTGAACTCTTCATCAAACTCTTACGGTAATAAATAGTTAGTTTTGTGACTAAATTTTGAGGGCAAAATTTTTTTTTAGGAGGGTAATAATGTCACGTCCGAAAAAAAATTTATCATTTTAACCAATTTGTTCAGTTTTAATGAATTAGTGAAATTAATTAAAAATCAATTAGATATTTAATTAGAGGCCAATTAAAGATTGATTAGAAATTAATTAGATATTAATTAGAGAAATTAGACTTGAGAGAATTAAAATAGACACATAGAAACCCTCACAAAAATTTTCGAAACGATTTTGCTGATTTGAAGGAAATCGGTAAGATTTCGGTATTTTAAACTGTCAGAACCGAGTCAATAGAAATTATACTGTGAAAACCCTAGATTGAATGGCCAAGATTCAGCCAATCCACCCTTCTAAGTGGCGCAACTTTAGCCCTTCATATGGGCAACCATACCAAATTGAAGAGAAGGAAGAAGTCCACCAATCACATGCAACTTCTTCCAAAAGTTTCCAAATAATTCTTTCCTACTCCTTGTAGATTTTCGGCCATCTATACAGCAGAAACCCCTTCATTTCCTTTCCATCTCACCTGATATTCACTCCTTCTTCATCAAGCTTCCAAGTTCCAACAAGTTCCAACAACTTTCCTTGCTTTAAAACTTGAATCTAGCAAGCTTAACACATAGCAAAGGTAGGAATTCTAAATTCTATTCTTGCTTTCTATAGATTGGGGCTATTTAGGCTTCCTCTTTCTTTCATTATTCTGAAGTTATATGGGTTGGAGATGATGAATTAAGTTAGGTTATGTATGATTGAAATAGAATTGAAGTTGAAGAGGAAGAATTTGAAAATAGAAGAAGCAAGAAGTCGTTGGATGAAAACTTACTACTGCCTGTACATTCGACTTGTACGGACCAAAATCTAGCAATCAAAACTTAATGAATCTATTTTTATATGAAACTATACATTTAGGGCTTTCCAAGCATATAAATTAGGTCATTGGATTAGTAATGAGTGAGATATGAATTTTTAAAATTTAACCTAGATTTTTGGGTCCTCTTCTAGGTAGTATGAGTTGAGAAGGGTGTAACTCATCCAACAAAACTCTAAATTGACTGCAACCAACTCTGTTTGAAAGGTAACATGTAGGGAAATATCTCATAAAAATTTCAAAGTTATATTCATTTCCATTTATTCCTAGTAATTCGATGAAGTCGCCTTAACTCCAAATCGGGCTAGAACAGGGCAGTCTAGAAGGGTGAACTTACGGGGCTTATATCTCAAGCTATACTTATGCAAATGGGGTGCAATTTCTTTGAAATAAAAGTTTGTTCTGTTAGCTTTAATTTGGTATAAGTTTTGTATGATATTATCTAGATTCCTATTTTTAGTGAATTTTTACTTTTAAGGTTGCATTTTTGGCTAGTTATAGGGTAGACCAAGGTAAATTTCAAATAAATTGAGTTACATATATCAAAATGAGATAGGACCAAAAGGGTTGGAAACTAGACAAATAGCATCCTAACATATCCAAAATTTAGGTCTAAATAAATTAAACAATTTATGTCTTATTTTACAAAATTTGGGCAAAAATGAAGCACATAGACATAAGCTTATATTTAGGCAAAAATGTTGTGCCTTTAGCAATGTTATTGAATGATATTGAAAATGAATATGTTATTGTTGCTTCTCTGAATAATTGATTGTCTGTGATATTAACACTATTCATGGGAGAGCGGACATAATCTGTCATGCTGCTGAAATTTTGGCAAAGATTATGCATAAATTATGAGTTGCAAATTGATACATGAGCATGCTTACATGAAGCCTATAAGAGATATGTTATGAGAAAAGTTCCATAATACTTGGGCCAGCCCTGGATTAAAGTTAAGGGGAATAGATTGGTGGGAAGGTTGGGGAAAGTAAACCCGACATTTCTGTATAGAAACGAGCTCGATCCTGAGAAGCAGATTATTACCCAGGAATTATATGGCCAAAGACTCCCAGGAGACCAAGTATGGATAAGGATAAAAACGAGCACCCTAGGGACGGCGACATGTAATGCCTAGGAGTGCCAAGAAAAGAAAGTTAAAAAGAAACAGAAGCATCTACGTCAAGAATTCCTATTGCATTCGTATTTGCATATTATTCATTTGTTCTTTAGTTTAATTCCAATGTATTAATATGATTTAAAACTTCTGCATCTGCACACATCTCTATCTACTAACTAGTTCTTATTTTTCTTGACTTTACCTATTACCGTTTCATAATTACTCCATTTTTGTTTAATCAGTGTGTGAATAAAACAAACTCTACTTTGGACAATACGCTGAATTGTTAAATTCAAGGCATTACATAGCATGTTCACCTTTTTGTTAATAAACCGAGGCAGCTGGAGATAATAACGATGACATAGTATATGGTGAATAAGGAATCCTACTAAGAATTTTCAATTCTCACTCCTATTTCTATGTTATCTCTAGATAGTACAAGGAATATAGAAGACAGCTAGAGGTAGTTGTCATCCAAGGTCCGTCCAGGTAACAGTAACCACTCCCAAGTGTAGTACTATGACTTAAGCATAGTACCATATAGGGGAGGATGTTACATTAAGCACCATCTCATTGACTAAAACCACTTCCTCGGTTGTTCTCTAAAATTGGAAGAGGGAAAATACCTTAGCCACAGCGGTGCAACAATCACAGCAGCGATCATATTTGGGACTTTCACACAATCTTGCAACAAGCACAGCAGTAGCAGAAAGTTAAATATGACTTCTATTTATTGTCCACTTCTCATTCTCCATTCTCACAGCAATGGCACAAAGGTAATGTTGGTGGTGTTCTACCAAGTAGTGACTTTGTTGGGAGACGACAACTTTTTCTCAACAAACAGACATATAGCGAAAACAAGTGTCCCTGTTATTGAGAGAATGGAACTATTGGTGCACCTGGATCCCTTTGGCAACAAACACTTGTCCCTGTTAGTTAGAGAATGCAATCTCAAAATAAGCTGGAAGGAGGACTTTTTAATTCATTGTAAAATGGGTGTTTCCATCATCTAGGCTAACAGACCATAAACAATTAGGGAGGTCAGTGTAGAATTTGGTGAAGTTCAAGGATCTCTAGAAACAATTTTACAAATAAGAGGTGTTAGGTGTAATATTATTGAATTTTAAAGGAGATTAGTGTAATTCTTCCATTTTATTATGTTCACAATAATTTACACAAACTTTTAAATCATTATTTCCCTCTTTTTATTTAAAATTTATGTTTTTATGTTAATTTTATACTACTTTTATATATTATACTATAATTGTGTTGTATCCTATAAATTTTAAACATTACTATATTTTTGTATCCATATCATATCATATCCGTATCCCATATAATGACTATGCTTCATAGAACAAATAGTGGAACACCACCAAATATAGAATAGAAAAAAATGCAAGAATGGATAAAGTGGCTCTTTATGACAACAATAATAATGAGCTTGATAACAAAGACAGAGAGCTTGAAATAGCCGATAGAGGAATGTTGAAAAATATCTCTAATCATCCTTTTATTGATTACATTATGTCGGTACCATTACCGAATGATTTAAATTTCCAACTATTGTTTTGTATGCTAGTACTATTAACCCACAGGAACATCTAAATATGATAAATTGTTCTATGATAATTCAAGGAGCAATAGATCCTATTTTGTGCAAGACATTTTGGAGCACATTGAAATAGTCAAGGGTATTCAACCCTCCCTCCTAATTTTCTTGTTCACTTTGCTATTAGTTGAATGCATTGGAAGGCTTCAGCTAGTCTCATTAAGTTGAAATAGGGATGACATGACCTATTGAAGGAATTCATGACATGATTCATGGAGACTCTTTACATATAAGAGACCTCACCTTTCTATTTCTTTACATGCTATTCTTGCAAGTTTACGATTAGAACCATTCTCAGATTTTTTGACACTACCATCGTCAGCGTCAATAGATGAACTCAAGCAACGCAAAACTATATTAATCAACCATGGAAAAAGCATCCATGGCCAAAAAAGCAGATGAATAGAAAACACAAAACATCAAACGGAATGAAAGAGGCTCACAAAGACATCTGAAGTAAAATCATAGAAGAGGAAGAAGCACTGAATAGGATTTCAAGTTATTTCCTAATAGGCCCTATGACCTAAACTTGAAGATGAATACAAACCACTCAACACCAAAAATGAAAAAAGGCCACACTCTATAGCTGAAAGTTCTTCAGTAGGAAAAGTTACCGTGGCTTCTTTAAAAACAAGTGAGGAATTTGGCAAGTCTAGTTCTCTAGCAAAGACTATGCTTAGGACGAGTTTAAAGGAGATGAGAAGCTTTGGCACGTGAAAAGAAAATGGGGGAGTGGGGCATATTCAAAAGGTTGTTGGAGATCCTATCTATAAGAAGAAGAACATTCTAGAGGATAAGCATGCTTGCTTGGCCCTTCAACCTCTAGAGTTACTAGATGTTCTAGTGAATATTTTGGTTAATGCTAAAAATCCTAGCAAAAAAGAGATCAGTCCTCCATAGGAGACACCACATGTTAATAAGAATCCTCCAGATGGTCTGAAGGGAGTGAGTGGCGGGTATGACCAACTTTCAAAAGTAAGGGAGCAACGGGCTCGTTTGGGAGAAGCTGAGGCATGCATGAGGGAGAGGAGTGAAGCAATGATGATTAAGAAGTCTATCTGAGCCTATTGGACCCTCTATTTTATGTTGTGCTTTATGATGAATAAACAACATAATATTTTTATTTGGAACTGTAGAGGTGTAGGGAAGAGATATTTGGCATAGTTATAGCTTTTTGCTTCTAGTCCTTTTTGTAACATCCTCCTAAGTATGGTATTATACTTAAGTCATAATACCTCACCTAGGAGTTATTACTGTCACTTAATCGGACCTTGTCTGGCAGCAACCTTTGACACTACCATCATCAGCGTCTATCTAGAGATAACACGAAAATAAACATAGGAGTGAGAATTATAAATTCTCAGTAGGATTCACTAAACTACCATATGCTGTGTCATCGTTATTATCTCCAGCTGCTTCGGTTTATTATGAAAAAGCTGAACATATTAATAAACTTCTTAGTTTTGTAGTTCAAAAACGTATTATCTGAAGCAGAGTTCATTTTAGTCATCCACTTGATAAACAGAGATGAACTTCAAACAATTAACTTATCAACATGAAGGATAAGTAATCATAATGTAACGATTCATAATAAGATACGGCACAATTGAATAACATGCAGAGATGGATGCAAATAACTTCTTGATGTGAGCACATTCATCTATCTTTAGTTTTCTTTACTTTCTTTTTCTTAGCACACCTAGGCGTTACGTATTGCCGTCCCTAGGGTGTGAGCTTAGACGTGCCTCTAATGGGGGGATCTCATTTTGACCACGTGCCTCTAATTCGGAGGGATCTCATCTGGCTACATGCCTCCGAGGTAGAGGGATCTCATCTGGCCACGTGCCTCCAAGTAGAGGGATCTCATTGTCATGTCACATGTCAGAGTATGATCGTCATGTCATACCCTATCGCGGCGTGATGGAAGCTTGAAGATGAGGTGAAATAAAGTGAAATGAAAGAAGAAATGGTGGAGAAGATGCAGCTAAAGGGGTAGCATGAAAATGAAAGGATAAGGAAGGAAAAGACTCTCCCAAAAGCTAGATGAAGTACTTGGCAAGTTTCATTCTTCTTGGCTGAAATTTTTGTGGCTGAATTGTAGCCAACCCCCCTCATTTTGGGGCTATTTTGTGCCACAAATTGAGTGGTTATGTGACTGTATATTTAGCCATTAAACATAGGGTTTAAGGTGTGCAATTATATTAATTCGATTCTGGTAGTTAAAAATACCGAATCTCTACCGATTTCCTTCAAATTGGCAAAATAGTTTGGAAAACTTTTTGTGAAAGTTTCTATGTGTCTATTCTAATTCCCTCAAGTCTAGTTTCTCTAATTAACATTTAATTAATTCCTAATTAACCTTTCATTAACTTCTAAATAATTCTACGCATTCAATAAAGTCAAATAAATCGATTAATAACGTATATTAAACTTAGCATAATTTCGGACTTTATACTAAATAATTTCTCATAGTCTTTTACACAATAATCTAAATTTTCTTTAGCTCTAGTATTTATAATTCATCCCTAATTACTCTTATTTTTCTAATAAATTGATTAACAATGCAAATCAATTGCATTGTTTCTTTGGGATTGTTATCTTTTAGCTTTTTTGTAAATTCTTTAATATTTTCTGTTGGGTTTCCGGAACTAATGGCATTTTTGTAATTATGGGCACGTCTAAGGGCATCCCGCGTCATTTCATATGTGGGCACCTCTGTGGCCCAATTGGCTAAGAATTTAGTTTCTACATTTCTGCTATGTGATTCTGCTTTATTTAAAGCCCTATTCTACTAATTCTATTGATTTAGGGACTTAAATATTATTTTCTAAAATATTTAGGGGCAAGGTTGTGAATAATAAAAGTTTGCTCAAGGATGTTTTTTATCATTTCCTATTATGTTATATGGAGATATTACACTTTTAGACACTAGAATCAGTGGAAAGAAAATAGAATCCTTTGGTGGGAACTCTGATTTTGACGAGCAAGGGTTGATGCAGAAGGTTATGCTGTCGGTATATTGTGTTTGTGGGATTTAGATTTTAGGAAGGTTAGAGTTGTAACATCTGCCCAAATAATACAAAATAAGTAATTAACCTAAAATGGGTTAAAATTCATTAGTTCTGACTAAGTTAAAATAAAATCATTGTACCTCAATTGCTCTATCAACTAGTAATAATAAGATGGAGAAAATAAAATGTCTGAATTAAACTGAGAACGACGGTCGCAAAAATGATAACTTTATATCAAAAGTAAGGGCAAAAGTTCCCAAGAATATATTTAGTCAAATCCATGTCAACTAAAATTAAATATTCCATTATTTGACTAAATAATGGTGAAGTAAAATTCCTTAAAAATTGTTATAAACTAACATAGTTCACAGCAACAAAAATATTTTGATGTAGAAAATTATGGTTGCTATCATAGTATAGTCTAGTAGCAGAAAATGTTAGGTACATTTAGTCTTTTGAGATGTATGGGCAATGCTTATTTAAGGAGTTAAATTAGGTGAGTAGTTGATGACTTGTAGCAGTAAATAATATTTTTTCTATGTGTAAATATATATGACAATATGAATGAAAAATGGTTGTGAGTGTTTTCTCCTCCCATAGATGTTCGGCTATCCAAAAATTTGCATGTAAGCTTACTCATACTCCAACAATTGGTTTCTAGAGCCTATATATTCTTGAAGGATTTGTGAAAGAAAACTAGAAAGACAAAAAAAAAAAAAAAGTGTGATAAAAAACAAGAAAGCCCACCAAAAACACTTGATGGCTTCAGCAAATACATCCCTATCCCTATCCCCTACCCCTTGCTTTTTAGGAGAAAATTATGCAATGTGGTTAAGAAAAATGTTGGCTTATTTCAAAGTATATGGGCTTGAAGAAGTGGTGGAGTCAGGTTTTGGGCCACCACCTCTGCTAAACAATCCAACTATGGCTGAAATAAGGCATTATAATGAAGAAGTTGCTAAGAAGGGAAAAGCTTTTATTATTATTCACTCTGCTGTGAATGATGAAATATTTACAAGGATCATAGCCTACATGATAGCAAAGGAAGCTTGGGACAAGCTTAAGGAGGAGTTTCATGGAAGTTCAAGAACAAGACAGATGCAAGTTCTCAATCTAAAGAGACGGTTTGAGGGCTTGAAGATGAATGATACTGAAATTATTAGAGAATATTTAGACAAGCTAATGAAAGTTGTAAACCAGGTTCGTTTGCTTGGAGAAGAGCTATCTGGTCAAAGAGTTATGGACAAGGTGTTGGTGAGTCTTCCAGAGAACTTTGAGTCAAAAATTTCTTCTCTTGAAGACTCCAAAGACTTGTCACAAATATCCTTGTCAGAGCTTATGAACGCATTGCAAGCTACTAAGCAAAGAACACAATTCGAGAACAAAACCAAGTTGAAAGTGCCTTAGTAGCAACCAACAAAGGCAAAGCTAATAGTAGCTATGGCAGGAAAAGTTATGAGACTGACACAAGGGAGAAAAACATAAATGGAGAAGAGAGTAGAAAAGAATGGGAAAATAATTATGGAAATGATGCTTGGTTGATTAATAGTGGTTGCACACATCACATGATAGTTGATTTGAACATATTCCAACATAGAAAAATCAATCAACTAGAAGGTTAAGCTAGGGAATGGAGACTATGTTGATGTCAAAGGCAGAGGAACCATTGCTATGAACACTTCAAAAGGTACACAACTTATTTACAACTTATTTAAGATGTTTTGTTTGTACCAGAAATTAATCAAAGCTTGTTGAGTGTAAGCCAAATGCTTGATAGAACATATGTTCTATTTTTCAAAGAAAAATACTAAACTATTATGGATCCTTATGGTTTTGAGTTCATGACTATGGAGATGAAAAATAGAAGTTTTCATTGGAAGCCCACCAATGTAGAAGCTCTTTCATATTCTGTGGATGAATCTAAGAGGGATAGGATCAATAATTTGAAGAATGAAAAAGTTGTTGTTTGAAGAGATGTAAAGTTTGACGAAAGTCCTCAAAAGAATTGGAACAAGATGAAGGCAAAAGCTGTTAGCAATGACAGCATATTTGTAAGACAAGATGCTTGGAAATTTGAAGATCATGGAGTTGATTTTGATGATGATCTTGCTATTAAAGGCACTAAGTCACTTGATCATGTTTATAGCAAATGCAATGCAAGATTGATTGAAAGAGGAAATTATGAAAAAGATGTTGAATTTGATAAATGGCAAGCTATAATGAAGGAGGAGATGTCACAAGCGCCAAGTTTTAGATATTCTTGCAAAGGCTTCACCAAAGATCAAATTTTCAAAACTAAGAAAAGAACTTGAAGATTGTAGCAAGCTTGTCAAGGAGGAGTGTTGAAAATTGATATAGCTTATTGCAACAAAAATATTTTGATACAAAAAATTATGGTTGCTATCATAGTATAGTGTAGCAGCAGAAAATGTTAGGTATATTTAGTCTTTTGAGATGTATGGGCAATGCTTGTTTAAGAGATTAAATTAGATGAGTAGTTAATGACTTGTAGATGTAAACAAAGCATTTTGTATGTATAAATATGAATGAAAGATGGTTGTGAGTGTTTTCTCATCCCATAGATGTTTTGTTGTCCAAAAATTTGCACATAAGCTTACTCATACTCCAATAAAAATTGCTAACCACAATAAGATAGAAATTCCTTTAGTGTCATAACCCCCAACCTTAATTTAATTCTAGCACTTGTGAAAGGAGTCTTTGTCAACTAACAAGTAGCTAATAGATATGACAGATAGTCAAGGTTATGACAAGAATATTATAGTAGAATAAAATATAGATAATAATTATAAAATTGACTGGCATTTTGAGTCAGTTAGGGAAAAAAAATCCAAAAACTTAAAAATAACTCTAGAAAAACTATAATAAAATTATAATTGATTATTAGACTCAATTAAAATATATAAAATGAATTATAATATTTTAGAATTTATTTAGAGAATTTAGTAATTATTTTAAGGTTTAGATAATAAAAATTAATAATTAAGAATCATATAAATGAATGTCATAAAGTTTAGGACAAGGTGAGATACCAATTTGGGCTATAAAAATTTTATTGGGCCAAACCCAAATGAGGTCTATAAAATTTAATGGGCCTTGGGCCCAAGTCTTATAAAATGAAAATTTAATTAAATTAGCTTCCATTAATTTATAAGATCATGAAATAAAATTAAGACAAGAGAGTATAATTATTTTCACTCTTTAAAAGTATTAAGAAACAATTCTTCCTTTTCTTCAAATGTCAAGTGGCACAAGCTTAGAGAGGAAGTAGTGTTTTTATTTTAATTTAATTTTAATACAAATATTTTATAACAACTTGTTCTCCAAGTAGTTACTTGACCCATTATTATAAAAATGGAATGAAATAAATTGTCTCTTCCTCTTCTAAGGAGACTCACATACAAGAAGAGAGATAGAGATAAAAGGCCACTTGGTTGCTAAGTTATGTGAGAAGATGATAGGGAAAAATAGGCAAAAATTTGAAAAAGGGCAAAAAACACTTGATGAAATTCTTGGAAAGTTCTTAGAGCTTGGGAAACATCTAGACATCAAGGATCAAGCATTTGCTTGTCAAGGAAAAATAAAGTCATGCCTAGATCATCTCTCCAATTTTCAGGTTCCATACCTCAAGGTAGGGGTTCTTTACTTCTCACCTCCATTCTTAAAACTCTCATGGCACTTTGTTGATTCTAAGTTTAATTCTTTGTTTGAATCATGCACATGATGGATGATATGGGTTATTGCTACTATTTTAGTGCAATTTGCCTTGCAAAATCCTTGATTTATTTGTGTTTAAAGGCCATATAGTTTGATCCTTGAAGCCTAGAGCATGTAAAGGTAGAAAAGCTCTTGTTTGTGCTTAAGAAATGATTTTCAGCCATGAGGTTTTGGGACTATAAAATTTAGTTTTTTTCTTCCTCGTGATTCATGTCACGACCTAATCCTAGGCCATGACTGGTGCATAGGGGGTGTTGCCCTCCAGTATGCCTAACAGGGATCTTATGGAAAAATGGATAGAGTTTCCCTTGAAAATTGGACATTTGCCAACTACAATTCTTATATGAATAGCACCAGAACAATACTAGGATATTAAATAAGTATATTTATTACCATATAGATGTAATAGATAAGTTCAAAGCCAACATAATTCAACAAATTTACATCATAAATACAAACTTAAGATAAACTAGTTCAGATCTTGCCTATAGTGTATGGAGCTCTGCTACAAAAGATAAGCCACACACAGCTTTATAAACTAATCCAAAATAAGGTCCACTTAACAGTCGAGGCTCACTAAAAAGGAAACACAACTAGAGTCCTAGAAAGTAGGAGGAGCAGGACTCATCCTAGTACCTGAATTTGAAATAGAAGGAAAATAATGAAATGAGTTACACAACTCAATAAGGGATAATATATCTATTGCCTACATGGGACAAGCTCAAGACACAATTTATCAAAACATATATCAAAACCAGTTGAAAGTAAATACATACAAGGTACTTTAAATGAATCATGTTAAAAGAATAAGCTTCTCATATATAAAACTGGAGGGAGGTCTCAAATCTAGAATCCTTTTTATAATTTAAATCATAATTAGGG
This sequence comes from Pterocarpus macrocarpus, assembly GCA_031439585.1. Taxonomy (NCBI): domain Eukaryota; kingdom Viridiplantae; phylum Streptophyta; class Magnoliopsida; order Fabales; family Fabaceae; genus Pterocarpus; species Pterocarpus macrocarpus. Next base: position 35,458,028 of record CM062519.1, on the reverse strand, counting down.
GGCCCGACAACCTGACCCTAATGTGACCATAATCAACACAATTGGGTGGCCTTGGCAACCTAACCCCAGTGTGACTATAATCAATACAACTAGGCACCCCTAACAACCTAAACCTAGCATATCCATAATCAAACTAGAAATGTCGACCAAACATGTCGAGCTAGCTGGGGTTTAGACCAAGTTGCACCAAGCCTAACGTCTACTACCACTAGCTAAAATTTGGTCAAAGATTCCTCCCAAAATCACTTTTCTCTAAACTAGAAAACTAGAACCTCAATTCTCTTTTTCAAAACATAACCATGAAAGTTTCAAATGCCATAATTCATTCATTTACATAAAGCAAATCGAAACCTCATTCATTTCATTACTTCCTTTGACATGATTGTGATTCAAAACAAGAAGAGATATGACACAACTTATCCCATGCATTACTTTCAAAAACAAGCACATAATAATTTCATTAAAATTTAATAACATGAATCATAATATTGAAAAATACCCAAAATAATTTGGCTATAAAATTTAACAATCATACTTGTAGCTAATTATAGGCATGTATATTATACATATATGTGTGTGTAAGGAAAACAATTATAGATACATTATCTACTCATAGTACTCAACGTAACATCCTCCATTTCTCTAAGCTAATTAGCTCGTTGTTAATGAGCAAATAAAGTAATTAGTAAATCAATCAAGTATTAATTCACTAATTAAATGAGCAAAAGTTTGGTAATTAGAAAAAGTGAACAATAGTAAGTAGTGGGCAAAATGTAACACCCTAATCCTTATGCAAAATTTGAGGAATTTTTTTTTTTAAATTTTAATTTGTGGAAGCTACAAAATTCTCTTATTATAATTGATTTTATTTGTGAGCTAATCCATTATAGAATTCACTAATTAGCTTTAAATATATATTAAATAACTATTTGATAACACATTTCACAGGAAGCCTAAGCTTAAAACAACTGACCACTATGAATTTCTATAATTCAGATGCATCTCTAAAATTACAATAGAGACATGTAACATCCACCACGAGTTCCGACTTCACCTTCAAATTTCTGTGATTTCTGACTTCATTTTCGATTTTCGATTTCATCTTCAATTTTGATTATTCCTATTTTCGACTTCATGTTTAAATGGATTGGTTTCCGTCTCTGACTTTGAGTTAAAGTATATCGTACATAATTTTCGACTTCTGAGATTCGGGTATAAGGTTTCCTATTCTAGTACCAACTTCCAAGTTTATGTAAAAATCCCGACTTCCAGGTTTAAGTATTTTAGGTTCGGTATTCTTGTCCATGACTTTCGATTTCAAAGTGTTTTTATGTGCTTGTGATTCCAATTTCCGACATTAGTCCATATCGATCTTCCAACTTATGAATGTTTCCTAATTCTCGAGTTCCGACCTTAACCATGTATTCACTCATTTACGATCTCCGAGTTTTTTCCCAGGAACTTTCCATTTCTATTGGTGTTCCCGAGTTTGGGTTAGGAGTTCCGAGATTATGTGATTGTGTGTTGTATGATTTTCGACATCCGACTTTGCTTCCAAGTGTCGAATAAACTAGACAAGATTTTCGATATCCGATTTCATCTCTGAGTGTCAAATAAGTAGCACGAGTTCCGACTTCAAGCAAAATTGAGATGAGTTCCGATTTCAGATAGAATGGGAGCGAGTTCCACTTCTAGGACGACGTGGAGGATAGTTTAGCCACAAAAGAGGGAGACATGGCCGAACTTCAATCACAAAATTTCAACCAATTAACACTCACAATTCCAACTACCCTCGTGTATTTAAGTCAGGCTTCCCTTCTCATTTTTGACTAACTTGTGCCTTGTAACACCCTCCTAAGTACAGTACTATGGTTAAGTCATAGTACCACACCCTGGAGTTGTTACTGTTACGTGAACGGACCTTGTCTATCAGCAACTTCTGTCGCCTTCGGAAACTTCTGTAACTATCTGGAGACAACACGGAAAATAGGGGTGAGAATTATAAATTCTCAGTAGGATTCTCTATAATACACATGTAGTGTCATCGTTGTCATCTCCAGTTTGCTTCGATTTAGTATGAAAAGGGGATCATATAATGTGGACTATTTAATTTTACAGTTCGAAAATATATTATCCGAAGCAACGTTCATTTTTATCATACACTTGGCATCTGAGAGAATCCATAAAAATTCAAGTCATGAATCATATTGGGACTAATAACTGAAATACAATAAAGTACGATAGCATCAATGTACTAGAGACATAACTTCTACATATACTTTACTGGAACTACAGTATATTAAGATAATGCCCACATGACATTAATATGTTAATAACATAACAACTGCACATAACTTTACTCATATTTAAACGTATGCCTATTCATAAAACTTGCTTTTCTTTCTTCATTTTTCTTTTCATCATAAAATCTTTACGTGCCACATTCCAGAGTATGATCGCCATGTCATACCCCATCAGAGCGTGATCGCCATGTCACGTTCCTTAGGAATATGGGATCTTCACTTGGTACTCACACTAGCTGGGTCGAAGCCATGCCTCATGTGAGTGGGGTGTCTGCATGTACTTTAACCTTTAATCTTTAATTGGCACACCTAGGCGTTACGTATCGCCGTCCCTAGGGTGCTATTACTGCCCTTCGGTAGTCTGGCCTTGGAGTGAGCTCGTCAGCTTCACCCGTGACCGTCGTCACACCGACTCACCAACAAGGGGACCCACGTGCCTCTAGTCTTGGAGGGATCTCATTCTGGTCACGTGCCTCTAATTGAAGGGATCTCTTCTGGTCACGTGCCTCAAAATTGAGGGATCTCATCTGACCACGTGCCTTCAACATAGAGGGATCTCATCTGACCACGTGCCTCCAAGGTAGAGGGATCTCATAGTCTTAACTGCCTTCATAAGGAGGGATTCAAAGTGCACTGCCTCCAAGTGAAGGGATTCATATCTTTATCTTTTAACTGCCTTCGCAGGGAGGGATCTCAATTAACTGCCTCCGAGTGAAGGGATTCACATTTAATATACTCATGTCTTTTCATTCTCATACATGGTTATGCATAGTCGTGATATATAAAGGCCCGTAGCCTCTTTACCATTCTACCAGCACTCATACATATGCCTTGTCCTTTACTTTCATATACCTCATCTCATACTCATGTCATTCTTGAATTTAGGGTTTCTATATACCCATTCATATTCTAATTCATCCTTGATAACCCATATCATCTTCCAATTCATCCTTGCATGTAAATATTCCTAGTTTCATAAACTTCTGCCGTAAATTCGACAGCATAACGGATCAGTTCCATCTCCCCATGAATAGTGCCAGTTCTCACAGACAAACCAGTCATAGCAACATAATCAATCTAATATATACATATCAATGTAAAACTGGCAATCCTCAACTCAAACCTTATAGGTTTCACTAATACTTGTACAATTATCAATATGGCCATTCTGCCAATTCTATTCGGTTCTGCCCGAATCTTGTATAATCCACCTTTATCTCTATTCAAATCATTTAAATCTGAAACTTGGATATGTCATAGCTCTACATGTCTACTTTCTAACCTCTTTGGTCCCATATCATTTTGATTTATATAACTCAAGATATTTAACTTTTGCCTCAGCTGGTTCAGTCACTAGCCCGAATTACACTCCTAGAAATATAAATTCACTAAAAATCGAAACTAAGCTCAAATCATGTGAAATTGGTCTCATATTGAAGCTAACAGGACAACCTTTCATTTGCCAAAGTTTCACTTGATTTACTTAAGTACATCTCAAGTTCTAAGTCCTGAAAGTCGACCTTCCTGAACTACTCTGTTTTAGTCTAGATTGGACATAGAGTAACTTCCTCGAATTACTGGGATCAATTGAGAGCATAACAAACTCAGAATTTCATATTGGGATGTTTCCCTATGTGTAAGCTTTCTAACAAAATTGGTCTCATTCAATTTGGAGTTGTATAGGGTGAGTTATACCCTCCATAAGTCACCCTGCCCGGATGAAAGTCCTGAACCCTAGGTTCCTCAATACGAATCCAATAACCTTATATGGTATATCTATGAAAAGCACTGAATGTCTACTTTCATCTAAAAATGGTTTCATCGGATTTGACCGATTGTAGGCGGAGCCGTACACTCCACTGCGTCTGGACTGCCGTGGAATCTCCACCAAGACAAAGACCTCATCCATCCATTTTCTCTTAGTTTTCTTCTTCTAATTCTAATTGCCACTCAAGATTTCATATTAATCCCATATTAATCCAATCATACACATCCAATATATCATCAAATAACCATAAAAAGTAATCTTTCATGCATCCTTAGTTTAGAGAAATTAAGATTAGAGATTGAATCCTACCTCTTTGGAGTATGACTTTGCTGAATTTGAGTTTGGATTGATGGAACTTTGCCAAAGCTTGGAGATTTGATGGAGTTGGATTTGAGAGAGGAAAGGAAGAAGAAGAAGGCTGAAGCAAGGGAGAAGGGAACGTAAATCAGCTGGGAATAAGGAGGGAAGTCTGACTTAAATACATGAAAGTTGTGGTGTTGATTGGTTGGAATTTTGTGGTTGAAGTTTGGCCATGTCTCTCACTTTTGTGGCCAATTTGCTCTCCACGTCGTCCAAAAACTGGGATACGCTTCCGCTCTTCCTGAAATCGGAACTCGTGTCTATTATGGTTGAAGTCGGAACTCGTCCCATTTAGGTTTAAAGTCGGAAATCGTGCCATCTTGCTAGTGAGGAGGAAATCCCGTCTGGTTAATTCGAATCTTGGGAGCAATATCGGAAGTCAGGAGTCATTCAGTTCACAATCATATGATCTCGGAACTCCTAGTTGAACCTGGGAATATCACTGCTGGGAATGGACTCCCTGAGGTCGGAACTCGTGTATGACTTGGAAGTCAACTAAAGATTCGAACTCATGTCCATTCTAGTTGAGTTCAACTCCAAGGACGAAACTCTCCATATTGAACCCGAAGATCGCTTCTATAAAATCTTAAGTCGGAAACCGTGCAATTTAAGTCGGAACTCTCGTGTTATTTACATTGAACTTGGGGTAAAGTCAGAAGTCGTAATAGGGAATGGATTAGGTCGGAACTCGTTTCCTTTGTATTTGAAGCATAAGGTCGGAAATCGAGACCATTGCCTTGAGACATGAAGTCGGATATCGGGAATTGCGTGGATACTAAGGTTAAATCGGAAGTTGGGAGTTGAGGAGTGCTGGATAAGGTCGGAAGTCGGAAATTAATGCTGAAAGTTGAACACGAACGAGGAAATTGGGAATAATCAAACTTAAACGAAATCGGAAGTCGTACAATACGTGAAGTCGGGAATTCAGCCATACAAACTCGGAAATCGGAAATAATCATTTATATCTGAATTTCGAAGATGAAATCGGAAATCGAAATTGATCATCCTAGGGCGAAGTCGGAGCTCGGAAATAGGGATGTTATATGCCTCCCTCTCCCTCTTGCTCCAGCCCTCTTCTTCTCTTCCTCTCTCAACCTACTCCATCAAATCTCCAAGCTTTGTCAAGGTTCCATCAATTCAAACTCAAATTTAGCAAGATCACACCTAAAGGAGGTAGGATTCCATCTCTATTCTTAAATTCTTTGAACTGTGGCTGCATGAAATTTTACTCTTCTTCATGTATTTGATGTTATATTGGATGTATATGATATATTATGGTTGGATTAATGTGAAATCTTGAGTTGAAATTAAAGTTAGAAGAAGAAAACTAGGAGAAGTGGAGGATTGGGATGCTACCTAGGTGAGAAGCCCCACGGCAGTCCGTATGGCAGAGTGTACTGCTCTGGCTATAGCCAGTTAAATCCAATGAAACTATTTTTATATGAAAGTAGACATTCAGGGCTTTCCACACATATATCATATAAGGCCATTGGATGAGTATTGAGAAAGATGAATTTTTGAAGGTTAACCTAGGAATTAGGACTTTCATCCGGGCAGTGTGACTTGAGAAGGTGTAACTCACCCTACACAACTCCAAATTGAGTGGAACTAACTTTGTTAGAAAGCTTACACATAGGGAACATCTCATAATGAAATTTTGAGTTTGTTATGATCCCATTTGTTCCCAGTGGTTTAAGGAAGTTGCCCTATGTCCAAACTAGGCCAAAATTGGGTAGTTTAGGAAGGTCAAATTTCAAGACTTATAACTCAAGCCATACTAAAGAAAATGAAATGAAACTTATTTCAACTGAAAGGTTGTCCTGTTAATTTGATATGACACCAATTTCATATGATGTCAACTTGTTTTCCATTTTTAGTGAATTTTTACTTCCAAGAGTATAATTCAAACTAGTGACCGAATAGGCTGAGCCAAAATTTAAATATCTTGAGCTACACATATCAAAATGAGATGGGACCAAAAGGGTTGAAAATTAGACACATAGAGCTATGACATATCCAAAATTCAGGTTTAAATGAGTTAAATAGAAGTAAAGGTGGATTATACAAAATTCGAGCAAAACTGAATAGAATTGGCAGAAATGACCAAATTGATGGTTTCACAAGTGTTAGTGAACATATAAGGCTTGAGTTGACGGTTGCAAGTTTTACATGGATAGACATGTTAGATTGATTATACTGCTAAGACTGATTTGTCCATGAGAACTGGCACTACTCATGGGAAAACGGATCTGATCCGTTATGCTGCCGAATTTATGGTAGAAGTCTATGAAACTATGAGTGTTTATATTACAATAAATTTATGATATGAATAGCTATACAATTATGAATATGTATGTGAAAATTCTATATGCAAGATTGATATAAGTATGATATGAAGTATATGAAAATAAATGATGAAGCATATGTATGAGTGTATTCAGCATGTCTATGCTTGATTATGCATTAGAATGAAAAAAGCATAAGTATATTAAATGTGAATCCCTTCACTTGGAGGCAGTTGCACATTGAATCCCTCCTTGTGAAGGTAGTTAAAAGATAAAGATGTGAATCTCTTCACTTGGAGGTAGTTGCACATTGAATCCCTCCCTGTGAAGGTGTAACATCTGCAACAAGCTCTGCGTTTCGACTTCACCTTCAAGTTTCCATGATTTCCGACTTCATCTTCGAATTTCACATAAAATAAGATAATTTTTGACTTCCGAGTTCGTCTTCAAATTTCAGCATAATTTCTAATTTCTGACTTCATCTGGCATAATTTCCTATTTCCCGAGTTAACCTTCAAGTCCAAACAACATGGACGTGATTACCGATATCCGACTTCATGTCTCAAAGAAAACGGACCCTATTTCCGATCTCATAATTTATATCCAAGGTTCAAGCAAGATGTACGCGAGCTTCAACCTCAGACCTCATGTTTCAAAATAAAGTATATGGTTTCCAATCTCCGAATTGATAGTTTAACACAATGGTTACAAGTACCTACCTTTGAGTTTAATGTAACGAGTTCTAGCCTTAGAGTTAAACTCAGCTAGAGTAGACACGAATTTGGATCTTTGAGTTGATGTCCAAGTCATACACAAGTTCCGATCTCTGATTTATTCCCAGGAGCTTTCCATTTTTGTTGGTGTTCCCAAATTTGAATGGGGAGTTCCGAGATTATGTGATTGTAAGCTGTACAACTTCTGACATTCGACTTTGCTTCCAAGTTTCGAATAAACTAGTCAAGTTTTCCGATATCCGATTTCATCTCCGAGGGCCAAATAAATTGCACGAGTTTCGACTTTAAGCAGAATCGAGACAAGTTCCGATTTAAGATAAAATGGAAGCGAGTTCCACTTTTGGGACGACGTGGAAAGCAATTTAGCCACAAAAAGAGGGAAACACGGCCGAACTTCAATCATAAAATTTCAACCAATCAACACTCACACTTCCAACTACCCTCATGTATTTAAGTCAGACTCTCTCTCTCATTTCTGGTTGATTTATGCCTCCTTTTCTCCCTCTTGTTCCAACCTTCTTCTTCTCTTCTCTCAACCAACTTCATCACTCCTTCAAGCATAACAAGGTTCTAGCAATTCAAGCTTCAACACTTAGCTCAACACCTAGCAAAATCACACTTCAAAAAGGTAGGATTCCATTTCTGTTCCTAAATTCTTTGAAATATGGCTGCATGGAATTTTACTCTTCTTCATGTATTTGATGATATATTGGATGTATATGATGTATTATGGGTGGATTAATATGAAATCTTGAGTTGGAATTAAAGTTAGAAGAAGAAAATTAGGAGAAACGGAGGATTGGGATGCTGCCTAAGTGAGGAATCCCACGGCAGTGCGTATGGCGGAGTGCGGCTCCACCTACAGCTAGTTAAATCCAATGAAACTAATTTTATGTGAAACTAGACATTTAGGGCTTTCCATGCATATATACATATGGCCATTGGATTAGTATTGAGAGAGATATGAATTTTTGAAGTTTGACTTAGGAATCAGGACTTTCACCCGGGCAGTTTGACTTAAGAGGGCGTAACTCACCCTACACAACTCCAAATTGAGTGAAACCAACTTTATTAGAAAGCTTATACATAGGGGAAGATCTCACAATGAAATTTGGAGTTTGTTATGATCCCAATTGTTCCCAGTGGTTCGAGGAAGTTACCCTATGTCCAAACTAGGCTGAAACAGGGTAGTTCAAGAAGGTCGAATTTCAGGACTTATAACTCGAGCTATACTAAAGAAAATGGAATGAAACTTCTTGCAAATGAAAGGTGTCCTATTAGCTTTGATATGACACCAATTTCATATGATTTGGATTTGCTTTCGATTTTTAGTGAATTTTTACTTCCAAGAGTATAATTCGGACCAATGACTGAATAGGCTGAGGCAAAATTTAAATATCTTGAGCTACACATATCAAAATGAGATGGGACTAAAAGGGTTGAAAACTAGACACATAGAGCTATGACATATCCAAGATTCAAGTTTAAATGAGTTGAATAGAAGTAAAGGTGGATTATACAAAATTCAGGCAAAACGGAATAGAATTGGCAGAAATGACCAAATTGATGGTTTCACAAGTGTTAGTAAACATATAAGGCTTGAGTTAATGGTTGCAAGTTTTACATTGATAGATATGTTAGATTGATTATACTGCTATGACTGATTTATCCGTGAGAACTGGCACTATTCATGGGAAAATGGATCTGATCCGTTATGCTGCCGGATTTACGATAGAAGTCTATGAAACTAGGAATGTTTATATTACAAGAAATTTATGAATATGTATGTGGAAATTCTATATGCAAGAATGATATAAGTATGATATGAGATATATGAAAATAAATAATGAAGCATATATATGAGTGTATTCAGCATGTCTATGCTTGATTATGCGTGAGAATGAAAAGACATAAGTATATTAAATGTGAATCCCTTCACTTGGAGGCAATTGCACATTGAATCCCTCCTTGTGAAGGCAGCTAAAACTATGAGGTCCCTTCACTTGGAGGCAGTTGCACTTTGAATCCCTCCCTGTGAAGGCAGCTACCCTCAATTTTGAGGCACGTGACCAGAAGAGATCCCTTCAATTAGAGGCATGTGGCTAGAATGAGATCCCTCCAAGACTAGAGGCACATGAATCCCCTTGTGGGTTAGTCGGTGTGACAATTGTCAAGAGTTGAGCTGACGAGCTCATTCCTAGATCAGACTATCCAAGGGCAGTAAAGGCTAAAGACTAAAGACTAAAGATTAAAACATATGCAAGCATCCCACTCACATGAGGCATGGCATCGACCCAGCTAGTGTGAGTATAGGGGATAAGGCTTACATAAGGCATGGCATGACCCAGCTAGTGTAAGTACCGAATGAAGGTTGGCGATCACACTCTGATGGGGTATGACATGGCGATCATACTCTGGAATATAGCATGATGATCCCACACCCTAAGGAATGTGACATGGCGATCATACTCTGGGATATGGCAGGAAGAACATATTCCTAAGGAATGTGAAATGGTGATCACATCTCGATGGAGTATGACATGGCAATCATACTCTGGAATATGGGTAACAAGTAAAGGAAGATAAAGAAAGAAAAGTAAATTTTATGTACATGCATAAATTCAAGTACAAGTAAAGTCATGTACAGATTTTATGTATTCAGTATATTTGTGCTATTGTGTTTTAAATTTGTTTCAATTATCCTTCATAGTATAATTCATGAATTGATTTTGTATGGGCTCTCCCAAAGGCCAAGTGTATGAGTAAAAATGAATTTTGCTTTGGATAATACATTTTCGAACTATAAAACTAAACAGCTTACACAACATCTTCACCTTTTTCATAATAAACCGAAGCAAACTGGAGATGACAACGATGACAGTATATATGATAGTTAACGAATCCTACTGAGAATTTATAATTCTCACTCCTATTTCCATGTTATCTCTAGATAGTTCAAGAAGTTCCGAAGACGACTGAAGTTGCTGTCAGATAAGGTTCGCTCAGGTAATAGTAACAACTCCAGGGTGTAGTACTATGACTTAAGCATAGTACTGTACTTGGGAGGGTGTTACAGAAGGCAGTTAAAAGATAAAGCGGTGGGTTCCTTCACTTGGAGGCAGTTGCGCATTGAATCCCTCCCTGTGAAGGCAGCTAAAACTATGAGATCCCTCTACCTTGGAGGCACGTAGTCAGATGAGATCCCTCTATATTGAAGGCACATGGTCAGATGAGATCCCTCAATTTGAGGCACGTGACCAGAAGAGATCCCTTCAATTAGAGGCACGTGACCAAAATGAGGTCTCTCCAAGACTAGAGGCACGTAAATCCCCTTGTAGGTTAGTCTGTATGACGACGGTCACGAGATGAGTTGACGAGCTCACTCCTAGATTAGACTACCCAAGGGTAGTAAAGACTAAAGACTAAAGACTAAAGATTAAAGCATATGCAAGCACCCCACTCACATGAGGCATGACATCAACCTAACTAGTGTGAGTATAAGGGATAGGGCTTACATGAGGCATGACATGACCCAGCTAGTGTAAGTACTGAAAATTCATGGTGGCATGTAAAGATTTTATGATGATCTGTATTCCTAAGAAACGCGACATGACGATCATGCTCTGATGGGGTATGACATGGTGATCATACTCTGGAATATAGCATAATGATCCCACACCCTAAGGAATATGACATGGCGATCATTCTCTGGGACGTGGCAGGAAGAACATATTCCTAAGGAATGTGACATGGTGATCACATCCTGATGGGATATGACATGTGTAACACCCTCTATTATATAAGCCATGCTCGAGTCATGGAGTTATATTAAGAGGTTGTCACTGTGCTAAGAAAACTTTAAAGTATGGAAAATATAATACATGGCCCTTTAACTGCTAACTTTATTACCGACTAATAGTCTTTGATACACGGAAAAATATAAAATGGTTACACTTTAAAAGAAACTGTGACTAATATAATACACAGCGTCTACTTCTGACTAGTCGTTACTAGCTTCAATGATCTCTTGGTGTAGCTTACGCCCAATGCTTGCTCCATGAATGGCCCTATACTCTGCCTCGTACTTGGTTTCCAACTTGGGTACTGGAATGTTTATGGAACAGAAAAACATGCAAGCAGCGGAGAACCTAAGGTTCTCGATGAGTAAACATGAACTATTCTCATATAGTGCCATCATAAACATTCCAGCCGCTTCGGTTTATTATGAAAATATGAGCACATATACACAAACAATGGTTCAATTTTAAGTAGAAAACATCTTTCTCGAAGCGGGTTATGTTTTAACAATCACTTGCCATATTATATGACAAACATAGAAATACAAATAGTGCAATATGCTTCAACAAGAATCTTAATAACCTTATGACTTAATAGGATAACTGAAGATGCACATAAAGATGCTTGTACTTGTTTGTATGCAAGTGCACTTGACTTAATTCAGATCTTTCTTTAACTTGCAACTTGATCTTGCTCTTTTCTGTACTTGGTCCCCCGGAGGTGAATGGCCTCTCTCACCCCTGGGTGATAGCCTGCTTTTCAGGTCCGAGCTCGTACCTATACATGAGTGACGAATTTACTTTCCCCAACCCTCACACCGGTCTATTCCCCTTAAATCTGGTCTGGGGCTGGCCCAAGTCTTAGACAATACCGCTCTGGCCCACGCTAGCTGGGTCTATGCCATGCCTCACGTGGTAGCTTGGTACGTCTTTCTTGCAAGTTCTTATTATCTTTTTCCTTTTCATATCTTGTCATGCATGCAGACGCTTGGTGCATTCATGAGTATGTCTCATACTTTATACATCATATCATGTTTTAAGCATATACTTGCATGCATGATGTTCATGGATATGACATGTAAGTGTAAATACATTCAAAGCATAATCATTCATAGCATAAGTTCTCATAAATCCTGCTCTAATTTCGCAAAGATAATCAGAATAACACCCTACTAATTCAATGTTATGCTTAAGTCATAGCATAAAATTAAGTAGATTGTGTTACTGTGTTAATGCTATGCTATGCTAAAAAGTGAAACGAATTCAACTGAATATTATAAAGATGAGAATAGTACAATAACATTACTGAATACGTGCTTATATATATATTTATGTATATATTTATGTACATACCAGAAGTCTCTGCTTTAGTTTATATACAATGTATCAAAATGAGGAGGGCCGTGTACCAAAAGACATAAGGGCTATGTACAGCGAGCCTACTGCCGGGTCATGGTGAATCTGCAAGTCGGGCACCTCAACGAAGAGGGTAGCTCGGCCCATCATCCACGTCTGAGAATGAGGCGGAAATGCAAAGCGAGGTGAGAATTTAAGAAAATTCTCAGTAGGGTCGTGCATGACGTTTAACTGACGTCGCGTTCATTCTCAGCTGCCTCGGGTTTTATTTAATTATAAAATCATGAGATTAAACTTAACTATTCATAATTGATAAGGTTGAGAAAATGTCTGGCCCGAGGCAGGGTCCAGTTTTTACTTTAGCCAGCATAAGGAACAGATTAAACTACTAACAATGATACACAGTATAATTGGCAGAATAAATGAACATATGCTGTAAGTAAAACATGATAAATCAGAATAACATGTAATCATGTACTTAATGCAATCATGCAAAACTTGCTCTTGAACTTTCCTTTACTCGTATACTTTCTTCATTACTCATAAACTTTTCCATTACTTTCATCATTTTCCATCACTTGGTCCCCTGGGAGTTCTTGGCCATTTTAGACTCCTGGGTAATAGTCTGCTTATCAGGATCGAGCTCGTTCCTATACAGGGATGGCCGGGTTTACTTTCCACGACGTCCCCACCGATCTATTCCCCTTAACTTTTTATCCGGGGCTGGCCCAAGTATCATGGAACTTTCATCATAACATATTCTTTGGGTTCCTCATAACATAACTTTCATGGCTTGCTTGAAAATGCACATGCATCTATATATATATATATATATCATAACTTATTCATATACTCTACCGCAATTTTGGCGGCATAACGGAACGTGTCCGCTTTCCCATAAATAGTGCCAGCCAACCAATACAGTTACACAATTTGCAATTTCAATATAGAGCAGCAATTATGCACATACATTCATAAATTCATTCATAGCTTTAACAAGCTTCAATAGAACTTTTAACTGATTCTGCCTATTTCTGCCCGGTTATGGTATAGCCCACCTTTATTTCAATGTAACTTCTTTAAACCTGATTTTCGGGTATGTTGTAGCCTTATATGTCTAGTTTCTAACCTTTTTGGTCCCATCTAATTTTGATATCTATAGCTCAGGTTATTCAGGTTTTATCCCGGCCTGCCCAGTAGCTAGCCAGAATTGTCCACTCAAAAGTAAAAATCTACTAAAAATCGAAAACTGGTTCAAATGATACGAAATCAGTCTCATATTAAAGCTGATAGAACCATCTTTCATTTGCAAAAAGTCCCATTCCATTTGACTTAGTAGGGCTCGAGTTATAAGCCCCGAAACTTAACCTTCCTGAACTGCTCTGTTTTGGCTCGGTTTGGACATAGGTTAACTTCTTCAAATCACTGGGAACAAATAGGATAGTAACAAACTCGGAATTTTTGGGTAGGATGTTCTCCTATGTGTAATCTTTCCAACAAAATTAGTTTCACTCAATTTGGAGTTGTATAGGGTGAGTTACACCCTTTTCAACCCATACTGCCCGGGTGGATGTCCTGATGCCTAGGTCAGACTTCAAAAATTCATATCTCTCTCAATATTGCTCCAATGGTCTTATATGATATATGTGTAGAAAGCCCTAGATGTCTAGTTTTACATAAAAATGGTTTCATTGAGTTTGAACGGCGGGTGGCAGAGCCGTACACTCTGCCGTACGGACTGCCGAGGGTTTTTGAGTTTTCCAACCTCTCAACTTCCTCATATCATCATTCTCTCTTGTTTCCAACTCAATTTTAATCTCTCAAACAGCCAATAGATCAGCAACAATTCATTATGATCACTCAGTCAATATATCAGGATTGAAGAATTAAACTACCAATAATCATTCAAAATCAGAAAAACCAAGACAAGAATTAAAAACCTCTACCTCTTGCTTTGAGTTTGAATATTAGAGAAATTTGAGGCTGAACTTGAAGGCTGGATAGAGTGGGAGAGTGGAGAAGAGGAAAGGGAGCTGAGGTGAGGAAGAGAAGCGACGTAAGAAAAAATGAGCTGAAGAGGCAGGAGGAGGATATATATATAGACAAAGCTTCGAAGTGGTAGTTAGAATGAGTGGCTTTGATTGGATGAAATTTTGTGGGCAAGGTTCAACCATGTCTCCCTCTTTGTGTTAAAATTGCTCTCATCGTCGTAGGAGAAGTGAAAGCTTCGCTTCAGACCTCGAACTTGACATCGGAACTCGTGTACTTCCTAAAGTCGGAATTCGTGCATGGTTAAGTCGGAACTCGGAATAATCATCTTGTTTTATTCAAAATTGGAGAGTAAAGTCGGAACTCGGAATTCGTAAGGTACAATCACCTTTAAATCGAAGGTCAGGGGCCAGAATGTGAAACCAAAACACTCGAACCCGGAAGTCGGAAATCGTAGGATCTCGGCATTCTAACTTGATATCGGAACTCGGGAAATTGAGAAATGAAAAGCTTCTAGTAATAAGCTTGATATCGGAACTCGTGAAAATTCTTGGTTGAACTAGGAATCCAATTCAGATAAACTCGGAAGTCGTATTCGTGTCCATCTTGAATCAACTAAGGTCGGAACTCGGATATCATGTTCGTCCCTACTCGAGCATAAAGTTGGAAATCGGAAAATACAGTCAGTCCTTTTTTCTTAAGCCTTGGAAACGAAATCGGAAATCGAAACTAATACTAATGTCAGAAATCGGAATTTATTTGAAAGTTAAAGACAAACTTGGAATTTGGAAATTTCAATATTAAATGAGATCGGAAGTCAGAATTTATAAGACAAACTCGGAAATCGGAATTTTCAACATTAAATGGGATCGGAAGTCGGAAATCGGACGTTACAATAACAGATCGAGTCCGCTTCCTCATGAATAGTGCCAGACCACCAGTACAATCCTTCAAACTTGTAATTCAATATGGATCAGCCATTATATAGATATTCATAGAATCATTCATCAAGTTTAATTCAAGCATCTATAAGGTTTTCAGTTTACTCCTTCCTATTCTGCCCGATTTTGGTATACTCCACCTTTATTGCAATTCAACTTATTTGAATCTAATTTTTGGATATGTCATAGCATTATGTGTCTAGTTTCTAACCTTTTTAGTCCCATCTCATTTTGAGTTGTATAACTCAAGATATAAACATTTTATCTTAGCATGTCCTGTTCTTAGCCAGAATTGGGTTTCTATAGAAGAAAATTCACTAAAAATTGAAAACTAGGTGAAATCATGTGAATTTTATATAAAACTAAAGCTAACACAACGAGCTTTAAAATGAGTTAAGTTTCATGTCATTTGCCTAAGTAGATTTTGAGTTATGACCCTCGAAACATTACCCTACTGGTCTGTCCTGTTCTAGGCCAGTTTAAACTTAAGCCAATTTCATTGATGTGCTGGGATCAAAGGACAAGGAATTAAATTCTGAAATTTTTATGGGATATTATCTCATGTGTTAGCTTTCAAACATCTTTAGTTGCACTCAATTTGAGGTTGTATAGGGTGGGATTCACCCTTCTCAATCCATGCTGCCCGGGTGAGAACCCAGATTTCTAGGTCTAACTTCAAAAATTCATAACTAATTATATACTAATCCAATGGCCTTATATTTTATATGTATGGAAAGCCCTGGATGTATAGTTTCATTTAAAAATGGTTTCATCAAATTTAAACAGCGGTAGGCGGAGCCGTACACTCCGCCGTACGGACCATCGAGGAGAAAACCCTAACAGCTTCTTGAACTCTCCTTGGATTCATGTTTTTCTCTAATCAATCCACCCAATCTTCAATTCAAACTCACATATACACCTTAAACCAATCTTAATTCATCATCATCACTCAAGATAGCATCAGAATCTTGCAAGAAATTGGGAAGAAAATGGAGTCCCAATCAGCCCAATTCAAAGAAAACAAGAAAAGGAGTAGGAATTCCTACCTTGGTGGTGTGAAATCTTGATGGAATTTGATCTTGGAGTGAAGTTGATGGTTAGGGCTTGAGTTGGGGATGAGAGAAAGTGGAAGAAGATGAAGAAGAGTGGGGAAATGAGGCTGGTTGTGGGGGAGGCCGAAAATGGATGAGGAGAAAAGTGGAGATATTTGAAGCTAGCTT
The DNA here is from genome assembly GCA_031439585.1 of Pterocarpus macrocarpus. NCBI lineage: Eukaryota > Viridiplantae > Streptophyta > Magnoliopsida > Fabales > Fabaceae > Pterocarpus > Pterocarpus macrocarpus. The sequence continues at coordinate 35,441,275 of CM062519.1, read as the reverse complement.
GGTTTTGATTGGTGGATCCCATTTGCTCATAAAATTTGATTTACCTCCCATCATCAAGGGCTGTCTAGGTGCCACTTGAGGGGAGTATTTGGCTAAATCTTAGCCGTTGATTCTAGGGCACTCATAGAAAAATCCTACTAATCCGGTTCCGACAGTTTAAAACACCGTAATCTTACCGATTTCCTTTAAATCAGTAAAACAGTTTTAGAAGAATCCTATGAAGTTTCCTATGGCTCTAATCTAATTCCATTATACCTAATCATTCTAAACCACACTCAAACTAGTGAAATTCTACTGATTCGGTTCTGGCGGTTTAGAACACCGAATATTTACCGATTTTCTCCAAACCGGTAAAACGTTCTTAATAGTTTTGGTAAGATGTCTTCGTGTTCATTTTAATTTATCTTAAGCCTAATCTCTCTAATTAACATCTAATTAATCTCTAATTATCCTTTAATAAATTTCTAATTAGCTTTACCTAATCAATAAGATCGAATAGATCGATTAATAGTGTAGATTAAACGTTTTGCAAAATTCCGAACCTTTCTGTTTTCTGTTTTCTATAGCTAATGGCATATCCGTAATTTTGAGCAAGTCCAGGGGCACCCCACGTCATTTCACACCCGACTGCCTCCATGGCCCAATCGGCAGAGATTTAAACTTCTACGCTTTCACCACGTGATTCGCTCCGCTTAAACCCTATTCTGCTAATCCTATATATGTGGGGACATAAGGGTCATTTTATGAAAAGTTCTGGAGTGGACACAAAGGTCATTTTATAAAAAGTCCAAGGGTTGTTGTGGAAATAATTCTTTGGGGTCAAAATATAATTTCTAAAAATTTTGGGTGTCGTTGTAATTATTAAAGGTTTACAAGGGCATTGTTGTCATTTCGTAATTTTTAACATAGGGCAATGCCATATTTTCAATAGCGTTACACTACCACCTATAATTCCAAGTGTGAGAATCGGAAGTCAGTAAGCGACTGCCTGAGAAATTCTCACACTGCCTAAGAGAAATAATTCAAAATTCCCATTACGTTTTGCTTACGAAAGTGGGGATGCTACAACATGGCAATCATACTCTAGAATGTGGCATGATAAGCAGAAGATAAAGAAAGAAAAGTAAATTTTATATATCTGCATAACTTCAAGTACAAGTAAAGTCATGTGTAAATGTTATGTGTCCAGTATATTGATGCTATAGTATCTTCATATGTGTGTAGTTATCATTCATAGTATAATTCATGGATTGACTTTGTATGGGCTCTCCCAAATGCCAAGTGTATGAGTAAAATGAACTTTGCTTCGGATAATATATTTTCGAACTATAAAATATAACAGTTTATATAACATGTTCACCTTTTTCATAATAAACCGAAGCAAACTAGAGATGACAATGATGACAGTATGTATGATAGTTAAGGAATTCTACTGAGAATTCAAAATTCTCACTGCTATTTCCATGTTATCTCCAGATAGTTCGAGAAGTTACAAAGAGGGCTGAAGTTCTTTGTCAGGTCAATCCTCAGTAGTAATGACAACTCCTGAGTGTCGTACTATGACTTAAGTATAGTGCCGTACTTGGGAGGGTGTTACAGGACACTTGAGTTATAAGCTAGAGGTTAGACCATAGCGCCATAACTTTTCATGAAGCTAGTGCTTCATAAACATAATTCAGCTACACAATCTACTTCCTTGTAGAGAAAGATCTTGAGCTACTTTAAGCTCCATCTTCACAGTGAATCCTACTATCTGGAAACACCAAGAAAACAAAGTGAGAGAAAAGTCCTAGTAGGGTCGTGTTTCCAGGGGAGTCCTGCAACTTCCCAAAAATGCTAAGAAGAATGTGGGAGTGCAGCAATATGCATAACACATAATAATCCAAATCACATATAAAATCATTAGAACATTTAGTAGCAAGATAACACATCATAAGTCACAGGCATTAAGTAAGATAAATTATCATCATTCTTAATATAACTCATAGATAATCACAAGCATACTATTAATTTCCCTTTTTCCTGCTTACTAATCTTTTTTTGATGGCTGAAGTTTGTAGGGTTTGCATCATATATCCGGATCTGTAAGAGCTCTCATAGCTAGGGCATCCCCTAGTTAGATCAGTAATTGCCAAGTCTTTGTCTGCTACAAGACGGGGCTTGAGATGTCACATAATAATCACCAAGTCCTTATCCGCTAGCATGGTGGGGCCCGAGATCTCGTATTAACCACTGCAAGAATATGTGATCACCAAGTTCTTGTCTGCTAGCATGGCGGAGCCCGAGGTGTCACTAAGTGAAACTGTGGCTTGTCCACTATATGATGGGGCCCGCACACTCACTTATTCATTTATCACTTTCATATAGCAGCCATTTCGCATAGTGCACACCAATAATCTTATTCACAATACATAGTGCACATAATTCTCGTGTTCATTACCATAAATCATTAATTAAAGAACTCCAAGTTCATCAAAGAGTTCATGTTCATCAATTTCCAAAATACAATCATACATCTCATATTCAATCACATAGTGCACATATATTTCAAATTCATCATGTAGTGCATGAGTATTTCACCACCATCACTTAGTGCATAATTGCCTCATAGTGATCATGGAATCACATAATCCCAAGCCATAAGACATAAACCCAACACATAGTGCACAACCACATAGACCATTTATTTTTCTCATAGTGCACAATAAAACACTTTGTTATCATTCTAAAATCATACCAAGCATACACATGATAAGAGCACTAATCACATTTTTAGTTACTCAAGAATTAACCAAACATTAACCATTTCTCTTTGTCATGCTAGGATCACACAGTGCATGTATACAAACACAAACTCTCATAGTCATCAATTAAAAATTATTCTTTTCATCAAGAGCACAACACATCATATTCTAAACTCAAACCATAACATGTTCATGTACATATAATATCATTAATTCACAATGAAAGCATGTACTTCCAATTTCTAAATCAAGATTATAGTCACATTTAAATGCATAGTTCACAACTTTCATATTATCCTTATTTCAAAATAAGAAATTCTAATGTGCATAATCTAAAGTCATAAAAGCATAGTATAACACAAGAGTACATATTATAGCACATTATTCAACTATACTTTCACAAGAGCACATATATTTCATCTAATCTCTTATGCATGCAACTTGAAGCTCATAAAAACATATTCTTTATCAAGACAAGGCTTCAAAAATAAAATTTAAAGAATAATTCAAGGAATCACTTGTTCTTGAAACAAAACTTAGAAAAGTACTTCAAGTAAGGAATTAGATAGTTCAAGTGACATTTCTAATGGGACCTTTAACTTAAATCTTTATATTTAAGGTTCTTTAATGTGATTAATAGTGTGATTAAGTTCAAGGCCAAAGTCCATGGTCGTTGTCCAAAGTCCAAAGTCCATATCCAAAGTCCAAGCATAGGTACTCCAAATGCATAGGTATGACCTAAATAGGTCTCAAGTAAGTTTCATACAAGTCCAAGTAAGTCCATATAAGGTCCATATGCAAAGATATAAGTTCATAGCGTCATATCTCCAAAGCATAGGTAATGGTCCAATTTATTAAGTTTGAAGTAGCTTTTAATGTCCTATTAAGTCTTGATAGTCCCAAAAAGAAACTATCACATAGCTACACTAATTCAATCATGCTCAAAGGTTTGAAAACACTTCAATGTAACAAACTAATTAAAATAACTTGCTAGTAGAAAAATGGTGTATGGCCGAAATGTATATGAGGTCAAAACCCAAGGATTTTGTTTTGAAACTTCTCATACTTTCGTACAAAGATTAATCATGTGAAATTACATGATTCAAAGCATCAAATGAAGTTTATAAAACATTAAAACTAGAGAAATAAAATTAAAACACCAGCTATCCAAAGCAGGGCAGAAAATGAAATTTAGCTTTTAATTGTAAAACAAGCTCAAAATCACATGAAACTTGTCATACAAACACTTAACATGGTAGCATGGATTCTTATGCCTCAAATCAACATTTAAGAAAATGAAAACACTTTAAAATCATGCTAGAAACTTACGATTAAAGGTACAGAATTTTGAATTCAAATATGCTCAAGTGCATCAAGTGAATTATGTAGGAAAATAGCATGCACTCTTACATATACTAACTTAATATTCCGATGAAAACTCATCAATCGAGACATAAAATCAACCATTTAGATGCTCAAAATACATGACACAAAATAAGCATAACTTCTGCCCAAAACAGGACAGCCTACATAATCATTCGAAAATCAAGTTTCTTATGCTTAAATTGATGTTTCATATGCTCAAATGCAAACATAACATATCAGCTTATATAAACAAACCATAGGTTATATGACATCAAACTAACAACTTTACACACTTTAATATGTGAAAACTTGTTGAAAAGTTATGCACAAAACTGGATAGCATATAGACACATAGAGAAAATCACAAATTCATGCTCTAAATTGCATCCTCATGAATAATAAGCTTCTATAAGACAAGTGCAACATATCAAGATATTTATTCATCATCTAATCATTGTAAAACACATAAGAACATATAAAAAACACAAGGATTACCCACCACCCTTGATGAAGCCGTGAGCTTCTCATGAAAAAAGTCAAAGATTAATGAACTTTAACTACTCAAGACTCATGATAACATAATCTAGTACTTGATGCCTCATCAAAAGAACATGTAAACACCATGAAATTTAAGAAAAACAATTTAGTTCCCCTTAGCCCCAATATGGTCGCGAGTCATATAATGATGCCCAAGAAGATTCAACTCAAAATCATGCAACATAACTTGTTCTAATGCAAGAAAACTCATATATACATGATTAGAAATGCCAATCCTTTCAAGAATTCATCAAAAACCCAACTAATCACAAACTAATAGAGCTTTAAAATAAGAACATATATTCTAAAAATAGCCACTCAAAGCTTCAAATAAGCAAAAGAATAGCGTGAAACACATGCATGAGACCTAAAGAAGTAAAAGAAAAACCCTACTTGTTCTTACTTGGATTGAAACTTGAAACTTCAAGGTTGGGGCAGCAGCCTAGCACCCTTCTTTAAAGTTATTTGAAGGCTTGGATATGAGCTTTGAGGGTGTGGATTGATGGTGTATGAGGCTAGTTAGAAAGGTTGAGAATTCGGTGGTGTTTTAATGGAGTTTTTGTGAAGAATTTGAGAGAAATGGAGGTTGAAGTAAGAGGAAGGGGGCTACACGATTTGGGATGTTTGGAGGCTGAGTGAAGGCTTCTCAAAGTGTCTTGGGGTCAGCCTATGGGTGTTCTTTTATAGAAAAAGGGTAATTTTAATTAATTTTAATCATATGAATAGTTGTAAGCTTAATTAGGTGGTTTTGTTAGTTAACTAGGACATCGATGATTAATTAGTTTAATTGTAATAACCAGGTATAGAAATACATAAATCGTGATGCGTTGCCCTGTCGACCCTCGCGAAATTCCAAGTCTAGACCTTAGGCCTCCTTGAAAGGCTATATGCTTGAGACATTTTCATGGGATCAAAAGTCTCGGTAATTGTTCCTTATATATCCAAGAATTGAAAAGTGATTTTTAATGAATTTTATGAAGTTTTTAACCCTTCCATTTTTAGCCCAGAAGTTTAAGAAAACGCAAGTTTTCGCAAGTTTGTACTAAAATCCAAAAGTTGGATTTTGATTCTTAAGGAGTTTATTTTTCTCCAATATTTTTATTTGATTCAAATGGGGGGTATTCTTTTATTTACATTTCTATTTTAAAGTTAATGAAGAGTAAATAAGTATATGATGATATTTGAGAAGTGTTTGGAAGAGGAGAAAAAGAAAAGGACTGGGCGCCTAGGCGCTGGCTATGCTGATGAACTTCAAATGGACTGGCGCCCAAGTGGCCGGTTTGTGGTGCCCAGGTGCCCGTTGGTCGAAAATAAAGAGGAAGCTCGACCCTTCACCCCCTATTTTCACCCAATCTCTCTCTTTCTCTCTTATCTCTCTCTCTAGGTTTCTTCACCTTACATAGTCCATCAATTTACCACCTTTTTCCCTTTAGATTCTTTGTAAATCCCTCATCTCACTCCCTCTTCTTCATCACCATCATCATCATCTTCTTTCTTGAGCTTTCTCTTTCTTCTTGAAGTGAGAGAAAGTGGAAGGTGGAGGAGATCCACCATTCCTTTCTTGCCCAAACTTCATTCCAAGATCTTAAGGTAAATCCTTGATGCTCTCTACCTCCTTTTATCTATAGAATGATTGTTAATTCTACAGAGTTAAGTTTGGGTTCTTGTTATGAGGGTTCAGGATTCCTAAATTTGGGTATTTCAAGCTAGGGTGTTGATTGGAGTTAAATTTGATTCCTAGAAGCTTATTCATGATAGTTTATTATGTTTTGTAGCTTTAGAATCTTCCTAAGAGTTTTCAGTTGGCTCAAAAGTGTCACCCCCTTGAGTTCTTGACTTCCAATCTAAGTTGTGAGTGATAGTATATCTATAGCTTATGTCTTATTCTTAATTTCCTAATTACATGCCTAAAATGAAATTTAGTGAAGCTTATGAAAGAATTGAATTAATATGTTTTACTCCGTATTTCTAGAGCTCTTGACATAATCATGTTAGTTATGTGTAGGTATATATATTTGTTTAAGCACATATGTAGGACAAGCTCTTATGGAAATTGATTTAAGATATTTGAGTAATATGATAGAAAGATATGAAATCTTAAGTTATTAGAAGTTGTTATGTTCTTAAAGCCAATGCTTGAGTGATTTAAAAGAAAGAGATAGGTAAATTTCAATAATTTGAAAAAGAACTCTAGATACTTTAAGATGAACAGTTTGAAAGTACTATACTTTGAACTTATATTTGATAGTGTTGTTATTTTGAATATTTAAAAACTTGGTAACTATTTGTTGAGAATGAGGAAGTTTCTTGAATATTATCATGTATTGAGGTTATGAGCAAGAAAGTATATGATTTGAGCTAAAGAAAAGTTTTAATGGCAAGGATTTAGTAGAGAATAAGTTTTCTTAAGGGAAGAAAACTAGAACAGAAACTATTTGTTAATGGCAGTAGCGTTAGCCTTGGTGCACCTCGAATAACCCAACTACAGGGTGATTGCTAGCCCAGCATGTCAGCGAACATGTCCGGAATATATCGACACGCATAGGCATGAAGTTATCATTTATTACTGGAGTTAGGCCATAAGGTCACCCAGTCAGGCAGCTATTTTTGAAAGAGGATCCTTCTTTAATCTTTATGATGATTTTGAAACAAGTATTTACTTTTCATTTTATGAGAAAGTATTTCTAGCTTTAAGCCCAGTTCTTATATCCTTATTATATATATGATTTATTACATCTAGTTATAAAAGTGTTATGTTTATATTTGTTTATAAAGAAGCTTTATCCAATGGAAAGAAAAAGGTGATTAAGGACCTATGGATGTTTTAAGGATAGATTATTCTCCAAGTATGTTTTACCAGAAATTTTATAGTATATTAACATATAGACAAAGTCTTTTTCTTAAAAAAAATGATGTATGTGTTTTTGAAGAAGCTTATAAGTTATACTTTTGCTAAAAGTTAATGTTAAAGCTTGTTCCACTGCTGTTATAGATATATTATCTATAACGTTCGAAAGAAGTCTTATCGTTATTAACCGAGTTGTTCGGTTTTTATCGAATAATTGTGATTAATTAGGATTCGATTTAGTATTCACTTAAATCTAATTAAGTGTGATTTAAAATGATTAGGCATAATGAAATTAGATTAGAATCATAGGAAACTTCATAGGATTTTTTTCTAAAACCGGTTTACCGATTTAAAAGAAATCGATAAGACTTCAATATTTTAAATTATCGGAAACGGACCAATAGAAGTTATGCTATGAGTGGCCTAGGATGGATGGATAAGATTTAGCCAAAACACCCCCATATGTGGCGCTACATCAGCCCATAGAGGGCAGCCACAAATCAAGTTGAAGCTCCAACACACATCCACTAATCACATGAATTCTTGCTTTACAAGTTTGTGTTTAATCCCTTCTTTGCCCTTGTGAATTTTGGCCAACATAAGGAGCCAACCCCCCTTCATTTCTCTTCCATTTACACTCATCTCTACTCCATCTTCAACCTCTCTTCAAGTCTCATCAATCTAAGACACCAAACCACCAAGAATTCAAGTAGACAAGGTAGGAATCTTAACTTCCTTCTTCTTTTCTCTGATTTGGGGTTGCGTAGGGTTCCTGGTTCATCCAAGAATCTAATGTTGTAAGGTGATGAGAGGATGAATTAAGGTTGGTTTTAGGTGTATATGTGAGCTTGAATTGAAGACTTGATGGTTTGGTTTAAGGAAAACATGAATTCAAGAAGAACCCAAGAAGCTATTAGGGTTTTTCCTCGTGGTCCATACGGCGGAGTATACGGCTCCACCTACAGCTGTTTAAATTTGATGAATTCATTTTTATCTGAAACTAGACATTCAGGTATTTTCATATATATAAAATATAAGGCCATTGGATTAGTATAGAATTAGTTATGAATTTTTGAAGTTTGACTTAGAAATTTGGATTCTCATCTGGGCAGTATAAGTTGAGAAGAGTGTAACTCATCCTACACAACTCTAAATTGAGTACAACAAATGCTCTTTGAAATCTAACATGTAAGATAATATCCCATAAAAATTTTAGAGTCAGATTCGTTGCTATTTATTCCCAGCACATCAATGAATTTGCCTTAAGTTTAAATCGGGCTAGAATAGGGTAGTCCAGTAGGGTCAAGTTACAGGGCTTATATCTCAAGATATACTTATGTAAATGATATGCAACTTATTTCATTTGAAATCTTGTTCTATTAGCTTTAATTTGATATAAATTTCGTATGGCTTCACTGACATTTCTATTTTTAGTGAATTTTCACTTATAAGGGTACAATTCTGGCTAAGTACAGGATAGTCTGAGGTAAGATACTAATAGCTTGAGTTATACAAATCAAAATGAGATGGGACCAAAAGGGGTGGAAACTAGACACGTAGAGCTATGATATATCTAAAATCCAGGTTTCAATGAGTTCAATTAGACTAAAGGTGGATTATACAAAATTTCGGGCAGAATAGGATGAAGTAAGCAAAAAACTCTATTGATGTTTGTATTGACCTTGATGAATGATATTGTGAATATATAATTGCTGTTCCATATTGAGTTGCATGTTTTAATGATTTTACTGGTAGTCTGGCACTATTCATGGGGAAGCGGACTCGATCCGTTATGTTGCCAAAATTTCGGTAAAGAATTCATATGATTGTGTAAGTTATAATTGCCCGAACACATGATGTTTGAAAGGATAAAGTTAATGTGCATGCAATTCATCAATATTATGAAGGATTCCATATTACTTGGGCCAGTCCCTGAATAATTTTAAAGGGAATAGATCAGTGGGAAAGTCGGGGAAAGTAAACCCGGCAATCCTGCATAGGAACGAGCTCTGTCCTGGAATGCAGACTATTACCCAGGAGTGTATGGCCAATGGCTCCCAGGGGACCAAGAATGGAATTTATAAGAGTTGAAAGCTCTTAGAGACAAAGTGCATTTACAATATATATATATATATATATATATATATATATATATATATCTGTGTGTGTGTGTGTGTGTGTGTGTTTGTTGATTTCTAATTGCTTTTACAGTTATCAGTGTTTCTCATATTATATACTGTTTAACTATGACTACTATTTTAGTTATGTTGACATGTTGAGTATAAATGTCCTTTTATTGCTCTAATTTAAAATGAAACTTGTTACGGGTTAAACTTTTCATATTACAAAATAAGATTGAATATTATTGTCTTAGTGTACTATTTCCACTTAAGGAAAAACCGAAACAACTAGGATTGATAGGGATGACAGAAATGTATAGAATTAGGATTTCTACTGGGAAATTTTTATTTCTCACCCTACTGTATTTTCCGCATCATTCTCAGATCATGGAGAATGCGACCACGAAAGTCCTGTTCATTGAGTTCCCTGAGCTCTATATTCACTTTGATCCATTCTTAGACTCTGTGTATATATCCGGTAGATGTCAATTTCGCCTTTATTTCTTCTTTCAAAGAGACCTTGCTGTACCACTCATGCATCCGCTATTCGACCCTACCGTCCCTTATATTGCCATCCCTCTCCACATGGCACATCTGTTACCACTTCCACCCGCAGTAGCAGCAATAGCTGCAGGAGCACCGATAGCAGTAGCAGCTCCCATGGCTCCGCCAGCTTCATCACCGTAGCAGATCCCCTCTGCCTCATTGTCTGAGGAGGATCTGTTGGAGGCAACGAGCTCGTCTTCCTCATCTTCTACCTCGAGCATGGACTACACTCTCCGTTGATGCTGATATGGCGAATGGATTCCTTTCTTCAGAATCCATCTAGAGTGCTTGTGCAGCGTAGTAGTAGGCTATGTTAGTGGATATTATATGTAGATGGTTGGTACATGAAATGTCCCGTGGGGACTAGATAGGGTTCTGATTGTAGCGACAGGCCGGTGTTATTTTGTTTTAGCGGCCTCATTGTTATACCCTGTACCAGTTATGTACTTTTGAAAAACTTGGAAAAGCGACATCTATTGTGCATATATATATGATGCAGTCAGATAGTTCTGTTTATTCTACAAATTTTCTTTATTTATTGATTTATTATTTCCAATACAGAACTCACCGACAAATTAAATGGTTTATTGAATAATTAATGTTCTATGGATAATTACTATTGAATCAGAATGTAACATAATCAGGTAACCTCGCATAATAATTTATCAGGTAATATATTATGACTTAAGCCTAGTATTTTGCCTTGTAAGGTGTTACATTTTTGGTATCAGAGCAGTTCGTCCTCATATAGGCTTGAGGATTAGATTGACTATGCTTCACCTAGGCTCTGTGTTTCTTAGATACTATTGTAACACCCTACCAATTTAATGTTATGCTTAAGACATAGTATGAAATTAAGTAGACTGTGTTACCGTGTTAACATACTGCTTACCATTCAAGATCGTACCACACCTCATATTTTATTTATTTATTTATTTTGTGTAAATAGACGAAACAGCGTGCTGCTATACTATGAGTGTAACGAAACTGAACAAAATACCACAATAGATAAGAAATAGTGCAATAACATCAACTGTATATATATATATATATATATATATATATATATATATATATATATATATCAGAAGCCATTGCTTCAGTTTATATACAGAGTTTCAAAGTGGAACACATAAGTGGGGCCAGCATACCAAAAAGATATAAGGCCCGTATCAGTCAAAATGATCCTATCGGTCCTCAGAGGACACTTCAAAACCTACTGCTAGTCCTACTGTTACGTCTATGACCCAAAGCTACGTGCTGTCAAAAGAAGGTCATACTATACAAAGTCTCTTGCGGCTGGCGTACTCCGTCAGATAGCCGTTGGCCATGCCAGGCCCAGCTGGAGAGTAATCTGCATTGGGTCCCGAGGAGGAAGAGGGTGACGAGCCAGTGGCCTTGGAAGGGTCACTCTCTGAGCTAAGTGGTATATCTGGAACCGCCTGCGGAGGTGACTCGAGTGCAGGGTTAGCAAGAGCTGCATGTGCTGCAGGTGCAGGAGGAACTGGAGGTGGGTGCGCCATGTGTAGTGCGATGGTGATGTAAGGAGTTGCAGGATCGAATGCAGGATGATGTAGAGGGACAGCAAAGTTCCTATTGCTAAATAGGTAAAGGCGGAAGTTACAAGAACTGGCTATATATAGAGAGTCTAATACTAGATCATGGTGAAGCTACAAATCTGGAATCTCAATGAAAAGAGTGGCCGTGGAGTCCATCACCAGTGTCTGAGAATAAACGAGGTGACAATTTAAATAAATTCTCAGTAGAGTTTGTGTATAGTGGTTATCTAACGTCATATACATTCTCAGTTACCTCGATTGTTATTTAATTATAAAAGCATGTGTTCAAACTAGACTATCCGTTTTAATGAGTTTAAGAAAACGTCTGGTCTGAGGCAAGGTTCAGTTTTACTTTAAATGGCATAAGAAACATAATAGATTACTAATAAGGATTTACAGACTAATAAACAGAATAAATGAACAAATGGCAGTAAACAAATATAATAGACAACTGAAAACATCTTAACATAACTAGTCCATGAAATTATGCATTCATGTAATCATGCAACTCATTCTTAATTCTTTCTTCATAAGCTTTCCCCATTACTTTTCCTCATTTTCCATTACTTGGTCCCCTAAGAGTTCATGGCCATTTAGACTCCTGGGTAATAGTCTGTTTTTTAGGATTGAGCTCGTTCTTATACAGGAATGCCGGGTTTGCTTTCCCCGACCTTCCCATAGATCTATTCCCCTTAAGTTTTTATCCGGGGTTGGCCCAAGTAGCATGGAACTTTCATAATAACATAATTCTTATCATAACCTTCATAGCTTTCTTGAAAATGCACTTGTATTAACATGTATATCATAACTTATGCATAGATTCTACCGAAATTTCGGCAGTATAACGGAACATGTCCTCTTCTCCATGAATAGTGCTAGTACACCAAAACACCAATTTATTATAGAGGTCATTGCATACATTTTTTTTTTTTTTAACATTGAACTCCTAATAACATTAATCTCATTAAGGTAGAGTTTCTGCCTCGACAAGGTCTGTCAACCCGATTTTTATAAATCAAGCCATAATTTCTATTTAACTCATTTGGACCTCAATTTTGGATATGTTGAAGTGTTATGTGTTTATTTTCTAATCTTTTTAGTCCCATCTAATTTGGATAACTATAGCTCAAGATATTTAGATTTTATCGGCCTCGCCCAAAGGGCTGGCCAAAATCAGACACCTAAAAGTAAAAATCCACTAAAAATCGAAAACTGATTCAAATCATACAAAATTTGTCTCATATTAAATCTAACAGGGCAAAGTTTCATTACAAAAAGTTCCATTCCATTTGACTTAGTAGAGCTCAAGTCATAAGCCCCAAATTCTGACCTTCCTGAACTACCCTGTTCTGACATGGTTTGGGCATAGGGTAACTTTCTTGGATCACTGGGAGCAAACGGGACATTATCTAATTCTTAAATTTTTATGGGACATTCTCCTATGTGTAATTGTTCTAACAAAGTTAGTTTCATTAAATTTCAAATAGTATAGGGCGAGTTTTACCCTAAAGAACCCAGCCTGCCCAGAATCAAAGTTAGAAACCTAGGTCAAAATTCAAAAATTCATATCTCTCTCAATACTAATCCAATGGCCTTATATGATATATGTATGGAAAGCCCTATATGTATAGTTTCATATGAAAATGGTTTCATCAAATTTAATCGATGGTAGGTAGAGCCATATACTCTGCTGTACGGACTACCGAGGGTTTTTAGTTCTCCAGTCCTTCAGCTCTTCCTATTTTCATTCTTTCTTGCTTCAAATTCGATTTTAACCAAACAAACAGCCAATAACCAGCCATATATAATCACAATCATTCAATCAATACATCAAAGATTATGGAAATAATCCACCCTTAGCCAGCCAAGATCACAGAATTAATGCAAGAATTAAACCTCTACCTTTGTTATATGTGATTTGGCTTAGTTTTTGGGGCTTGGATGAGCAAAACCTGGTTGAACTTGAGAGTTTGATGGAGTTATGTGAGTGAAGAAGAGAAGAAGAGAGCTGAAAGGAGGGGAGAAGGCAGCGCAGTTTGAATGAGTGAAAAACGGGAGGAAAAATCTGATTAAAGGAGTAGAAGTAGTTGGCTTTCTTGGCATTTGATTGGTTGAATCTTGTATGGCTGAAATTCAGCCAAGCCTCTCCATGGATTGTCGCCAAAGTGGCGCCACATTTAGGTGTTAAGTGGCTGAGTTCTTAGCCACTTAAAGTAGGGTTAAAGAGCTGGAATTCTATTGGTTCGACTTCACCAGTTTAAAATATCGTAATCTTACTGATTTCCTTTAAATCGGTAAATCGGTTTTCAATAAAATTTTATGAAATCTCCTATACTTCTAACTTAATTCCCTCATATCTAAACTTAATTATTTGCCAATCAATTGATCCTACATAACTATTTAACTGAATTTCAATTAATCTCAATTATTCGATAAAACCGAAAGATTGATCGAAAAACGATAAAAGAATTTTGGTGGATGTTACATTACCACCCTCCTTAAAAAAAGTTTGTCCTCAAAATTTAGTACCTGAGAATAGTTCAGGATACTCTTTCCTCATATCTGATTCCAGCTCCCAGGTGTAGTCCTTAGCATCTCCTTTTCCCCATGCGACTTTTACTAGCTGCACAGTTTTGTTCCAAAGTTGTATGCTACTTCTGTCTACAATCTGTGTTGGTTGTACGCGGAAAGTCAGGTCCTCTTTTAATTATATTGATTCGGGTTCTAGGAAGTGTGTAGAGTTAGGTTGATACTTTCTGAGTTGGGAGACATGAAAAACATCATGAAGGTTTGATAGATGTGGAGGCAAAGTGACTCGGTATGCAATTGATCCGATTCGCTTCAAGATTTGAAGGGACCAATAAAACGAAGATTCAGTTTCTTGACTTTAACTGCTCTACCTATTCCTGTTGTAGAAGTAACCTTCAGAAATATGTGGTCTCCTTCCTAAAATTCCAAAGGTTTCCTCCTGGTATCCACATAACTCTTCTAGCGGCTCTGAGCGGCAAGCATCTTGCTTTGTATTTTCTTGATTTGCTCAGTGGTCTGCTCAACTAAATTAGGCCCCAATAAAGTTGATTCTCCTGTCTCATACTAGCACAAAGGAGATTGGCACTTTTGTCCATACAATGCTTCGTAAGGAGCCATGCCGATGCTAGCGTGATAACTATTATTGTATGCGAATTCGAGCAACGGTAAGTATTGATCCCAATTTCCGCGTTGCTTCAGTATATAAGCTCGTAGCATATCTTCCAAGGTTTGAATCATCCTTTCAGTTTGGCCATCTGTTTGAGGATGATAAGCAGTGCTTAGACACAACTTCGCACCGAATGCCTTCTGTAAAGCTCCCCAAAATCGTGAGATAAACCTTGGGTCTCGATCAAAGATAATAGTTGAAGGGGTACCATGTAGCCTGATAATTTCTTGAATATACAATTGCACCAATTTCTCCAACGGGTAATTTGCTCGGATGGGTAGGAAATGGGCAGATTTGGTTAATCTGTCCATAATGACCTATATAGCATCATATCCCGTTGACGTCCTTGGTAACCCCATTACAAAATCCATGGAGATACTCTCCCACTTCCACTCAGGGATTTCTAAGGGTTGTAACATCCCAGAAGGTTTTTGATGTTCTGCTTTCATCTTCTGACAGGTCAAGCACCTACCCACGAAGCTTGCTGTAACATCCCCATTTTCACCTAAGTTAATTAGCTCGGTGTTCCCGGCTAATTAGAGGGATTAACGATTAATTGAGAATTAATCGATTAATCTCGAGAGCAAGAGCTTAGTAAATTAAAGGCAAGCCGATAATTGAGATTTAATGCATTAAAAGTTACAATTAAAAGCCTAGTTGCCCAATCCTTATTAATCCATGATTTAGAACATAAATTCAAGGTGATCTAATCTAATTAACTAAGAGCATATGAGTCTCAAAACTTAATCACATTAACCTTCACATCTTCTTACAAAATTAATGAGGAAAATCCTTTTTAATTAAAATGTGCTAATGAGTAATTTAAACCAAGTGAATTAATTAACATTTAGATAATTACAACAATTATAAAGATGTAGAAACTTCCCTTTAATTATGGTTTGAAAGTTTGGTCAAAGCAAGAGCCATATCCAACCATCCATTTACTTTCTCATCATACACCACAAGATCAAGAGTCTATATTAGTAGATCCCTTAAGTCATGACAAGAGTTGTACTCTCCTTCATCAAGATAATGACACTTGGTGTGATCCTAGCCATCCAATGCCAAATCCTAAGAGAGCTCATGCTTTTAACCACTAGAAAAGAAACACTACAAGCCTTTACCCAATTGCCAAGACTCAAAGGAAACACAACACTCCCTTTTGCCCTATGGTTTTTCCCACTCTCTAGCTTGTTGTAAGAAGCAAAGTCACCTCACTCCCTCTCTCATTTTTGCGCCACCCATCAGCCCCCCTCTCTTCTCATTCCATTTTTCATTTCCTCTCTCAAAGAAGCACAAAGCTCTCTCCTCTCTCCAAGTCTCATACTCTCTTCTTCTTCCAAGCTTCATTGTTTTTCTTCCAACCCTCATACTACTTCCTACTCATCTCCATTTACCATTTTCACAAGCCCTTCAAGGACCACCCTCTTTGGTTCTTGGAGAAACAAAACAAACACTCACCAAGCCCCAAAATCAAGCTCAAGGAGAAGGAGGCCATCTCTAACCATCTTCATCTTCCAAGCCTTCAAAAAGGAACTTTTTGGTAGTGACTCTATCCTTCTTCTCCATGTAAATTTTTCAAGTTTTAGAACCCCTAAGCTCCTCATGGTTAGATGGTTTTAAAGCTTGCTCCAAGGTCTCATGACCACACTTTTCTCTATGAGTTTTCTTATCTTGTTGAAAGTGTTGTTTTGAAATGAAATTTTGTGGTATGACGGCTTGTTATGTATCTTGCTTTATTTTGTTTTAAAGTACTGATTTGATAACTAAAATATTGAAGATGATGATGAGATAAAACATAAAAATGGCGATTTGAAGTGATATAACAATTTCTCCATAAGCTTGAAGTGAAAAACTTAAAAACTAGTGAATCTGGAATTCTAGCAGTCTGTAAAGCATGCGGTATATTTATTGCTGCAGAACTCAAAATGGAACGAAACTATTTTTCTATGAAATTAGACTCAAAGAACTTTTCATACATATAAAATATGTGAGATTTGGCTTTAAAACGAGAGAGATATGATTTTTCAAAGTTTGCTGTTCCTGGATGGGTTTCTGTCCGGGCAGTAGGTAATAAAATGTGCATAACTCAAACTATACATAACATTTTTGAGTGGGACCAAGTTTGTTAGAAAGCTAAGACATATAGGAACACCCATAAATTTTTGTCAGATTCCATGTGAGGAACTCCCAGTGAAGTGGACAAGCCACTGACCCGAGATGAACTTTCAATCCTGAACAGTCAGAATAAAATGTGCATAACTCAAGCTACAAAATGAATTTTTAAGTGGGGTTTATTTTGTTTAAAAATAGACTCAGAGAAGTATATCCACACTAAAATTCGAAATAAAAGAGTAAAAGATGAAATTATGGTGAATTTTCAAAGTTACTGCCCCACTGTAAAAGTAAAACTGGTTAAGGTAAAAGTTAAAGAATAAGAATAAATAAGCTTTAAGACATTAATACCCTTACATTAAGCATTAGAGAACCCTCATAATTCAACTGAAAAAGTATCAAAAAGGACATTAGACAAAATTGGCATTATGCCCAATAAAAGAGGTTTACACAAGAGGCAACCTCAATTAAAAGCTTGCACCCAATTTATTAAGCTAAGCTCATAAAATGTTGCTTGAGAATATGCCTATATTTATGTGCAAGCATGATGTTATGATGATGATTATGATGACGAGGATATGATGATGTTATGATGATGATATGATATGATGCTTGATGATACTATGATATTGGTTTCTCTGTTTGGCAAAATTTTGGGAAGCTTCGGTCTAGCCGTTATATTGCCGAAATTTTGTAAGAATTATGGACTTAGAAATATTTTGCATCATAATACTTAAATAAGAAGAAGTTTAATTCAAGTAAGTGATCCTTCAAAAGGGAAGGTAACCTAATTTAAGCTCCCCTCACCCACGACTCACATGAGGCATGGCATGACCCAACTAGTGTGAGTATAGGGGATAGGTCTTACATGAGGCATGGCATAACCCAGCTAGTGTAAGTACCGAAATTCTATGGTGGCGACGGCCACGGTATGAGCTCATTACCACTTATGTTTAGTGGGTGAAAAGATAAAGTCAAGTTAAGAAAAGAAAAGGGACTTCGGTCCAAAACCCTAAAAAGGGAAGAAGTTAAGAGAATCTTCTACCTTGGACATGCATGTTTTATACGATTACACTTGTGCTTATGATTATTATGATACAAATGATTAGAAGGTATGTTAAAAATTGAATCCGCTTCGGATACTCATAATTTTGAAAATCTAAGAATTGAATTGGATGCATGCTCACTGTTTTTATTTATAAAACCGAAGTGGCTGGGACGATGACGATGACACTTACGTGTTAGGGTCGAGTCCTACTGAGAAATTTTATTTCTCACCCTAGTTGTTTTCCCGTCTCGTCACTAGATACTCATGGCACGCCCCTTGGCATGGAGCATGGAGCCTTCCCACCATGAGTGGGCCTATGATGAGGACGCCCACGCTATTGTGGCCACGACCACCACAATAGTCCGCACGTATTTCTACCCGGGTCGAGTTTTTGAGCAGGAGGAGCCAGATCCCTTTGCCCGCCTCAGAGGCGTATCATCGGCACACCTTGGACTGCCGCTGGGTCCTTAGGATTTCCCGCCTAAGCCATTGCCGTAGGTTGAGATGAAGCCATTGTCTCCGGGCCTACCCGTAGCCGAGCCCGTGCCACCGCCAGAGGTCCCGGTGATCGAAGTGAGTTCGACAGCTACTCCTAGGGCAGCAGCCGCTTCGCCGCAGCTCCCCGAGTATCGCCCTGCCGAGTCCGAGGAGGATCCCTCCGAGGCACGTTCTTCAGTCGCCAGCTATACTCCTGGCCGTCGCATTCGTCGCGTGGAGGTGATCAGTCGACACCCCCGTATCATTCGAACTCCTCACGTTCCCCGAGGCCGAGGAGCGAGGGGAACCAGGCACTCGAGGACCTGAGTCCATTCGATTGAAGGGCGTGGAAGGGGCAGAGAAGCCAGCATATATCTACGTGGGCCTATTTCTTTAGTGCTCCTTATCTGTTGTATTTCATTTTGTATCAGACTTATGTACCTTTGATTTTGGGACTATGGCATGACCATGAGTTCCCTTTTTATGTATTTGTTGGATATTATGAGACTAATTATAATTATGTGGTTGTAGTACTAATGTGAATGTATGGTATTTTGATTTATCTCTGTTCCTTTAATTTATACTGAAATCTTTGCGATACGCTTGTTTATTTCTATCTTCTCGCGCAAGGCTTTACTTTCCAAAAGTGACGACGTATTTTAAAGGAAAAGAAAAATTTTACCGTATTTTCCGCGTAATTTAATTTCAAGTAAAGATTAGTTTTCCACGAGCATAAGTAACAACTAATAAAACGCCGTAATACGACTTAAGCGTAGTATGGGTTATTAGGGTGTTACACTTGCTACATCTGACTTCATGCCCGGCCACCAAAACATTTTCTTGAGGTCTTGATACATTTTGGTTATGCCACGATGTACAGCGAATTCACCTTTATGTGCTTATTCTAAGATCCTTCTTCATAGATCGTTCCTTTCGGGAACACACACCCTATCGTGACATCGCTAGATGCCTTCTTTATCTTGGGCAAAACCCGTTAGTTTCCCTGACTGCACGAGATTAATGGTATGTTGAAAATTAGCATCCTGCTGCTGTGCTTGCCGAATCTGGTCCTTAAAGCTACTAGTTATCTTAATTTGGTGTAATTGAAGGGTTTTGGGAGTTGTAAGGATTCCCAAATTGAGATTTCGGAAGTTTTCATTAAGCTCCATCTCTTTAATCATCATCCAGGCTATGGTCAATGACTTCCTGCTCAAAGCATCTGCCACAATATTTGCCTTACTTGGGTGGTATTTCAATTCAAATTTGTAGTCTTTAAGGAATTCCATCCATCTCTGCTGCCTCATGCTTAATTTCTTTTGATCGAAGAGGTATTTCAAACTTTTATGATTAGAAAAGACTTCGAACCTCACTCCATATAGGTGATGTCTCCATATCTTTAAGGCAAATATTACTGCAGCTAATTCGAGATCGTGCGTAGGATAGTTCCTTTCGTGTGGCTTTAATTGCCTGGAGGCATATGCGACCACGTTTCCGGTTTGCATCAACACGCACGCTAACCCTTGTTTGGACGCATCACAATAGACCTCAAATGGTCCACGAGGGTCTGGTAAGGCTAACACTGGTGTCGTAGTCAACCTCCTCTTCAAATCCTGAAAACTCTGTTCGCACCCTGGCGTCCACTCAAATGGAACATTCTTTCTGGTTAGCTTGGTCAATGGCAAGGCTATTCAAGAAAAATCCTTAACCAATCGCTTGTAATATCCAGCTAAGCCTAGAAAACTCCTGACTTCAGAGACTGTGGTCGGTCTTTCCCAGTTTACAATTGCTTCTACTTTGCTGGGATCTACAGAGATTCCTCTAGAGGACACTACGTGGCCGAGAAATTTTACCTCTTTCATCGAAAATTCACATTTGGATAATTTAGCATAGAGTTTCTTCTCTCTTAAAATTTACAGAACCAACCGTAAGTGTTCCGCATGCTCTCGCTCCGTCTTCGAGTAGACAAGTATATCGTCGATAAAGACCACTACAAACTTGTCCAGATATGGACGGAATATTTGATTCATGTAGTCCATGAATACTACTGGTGCGTTCGTCAATCCAAACGACATCATGGTATACTTATAGTGTCCGTAACGAGTTTGAAAAGCTATCTTAGGGATATCTTATTCCCGAACTCAAATTTGGTGATATCCAGAATGCAAGTCGATCTTGGAGAATACCGTTGCACCTTGTAGTTGGTCCATGAGATCGTCAATCCTTGGCAGTGGATATTTATTCTTAATTGTCACTTTGTTCAGCTGCCTATAATCCATGCATAAGCGCATGCTTCTATCTTTCTTTTTGACCAACAAGACCAAAGCTCCCCATGGTGACGCACTTGGCCGTATGAATCCTTTTTCTAAAAGCTCTTCGATCTGTCTTTTTAGTTCCGTCAGCTCCATAGGTGACATTCGATATGGAGCTATAGATATGCACCTGGAACCAACTCAATGGTAAACTCAATCTCTCTCTCCGGGGGGAATTCGGGAATATCCTCTGGAAAAGCATCCGAATATTCCTTAACAACTGAGATCTTTTCTAGTTCCTACTCAGCTTCTGTCATATTAGCTGACAAGAGAATATATCCTTGATTCTTTGACCCAAAAGAGTTCAGATAGAAGAGTGTTGCGGTTTGTGATTCAAAAAGTGAGACAGAGAGGAGTACCACTGTCTTATCAGAGCAATTGAGTACAACTCGATTGGCAGAAAGCCAATCCATGCCCAGAATTACGTCAAGACCAGACAGAGAGAGACAAATCAAATTGGTGGCAAAGGTCCTACCCTCAATTCGAAGAGGAACATTGATGCATATTTGACTAGTTCTAACAGGTCCATTGGTAGGAGTAAAAACCAGTAGATCATAAGGTAATTCAGAAATTGGTAATTGCAAAGTAGCCACACAGTTATGAGCAATAAATGAATGTGAAGCACCTGAATCATAGAGTACAGTTAGAGTCTCACCGTCCACATCACAGGTACCTTGAATTAGTCCTTCAGACTTGTTAGCTTCTTCTGCTCTCATTGTAAATACCCTTCCTTGACGTTGGGGTCGGGGAGGCTGTGATGGATTCCTGGTTGGACACTCATAAATTTGTGGCCTGGCTTGCCACATCCATAGTAGATATTCTGGCCTGCCAAACATGGGTGATCGCCATGATTCTTACCGCATTTTGTGCAAGTTGGATTTGGAAAGGGCCGTTGGGGCTGCTTGCCCTTGTTGCTTGCCGACGGAAATCTCCTTTGTTGTTGTATATTAGGCTTGAATCTTGGGCCTCGTGGGGCCAACCCCTCTTGAAGTTTCCACCAGATGCCCTGGCTACAGCTAATTTGAAGTTGCAATCCTCCACAAGTCGACATTTGTTCACCAACGTGGGGAAATCCCTAATCTCCATTGGCCCTATCGCGGTAAGAATGTCTTCTCGTAATCCTCCTTCAAATTTAACACACTTCCAAGCTTTATCTGGGTTCCTCTGGTAAATCGTGGAAAATTTGCACAGCTCTACGAACTTGGCAATATATTCAGATATTGTTCGGTTTCCTTGACGAAGCTGCATAAACTCAAGTTCCTTGGCATTTCGAAAGGAAGCTGGAAAGTACTTCTGGTAAAATACATCCCTAAATATCGTCCAGGTGACTGCCGTCTGAGATTCTTTGAACAATCTTCGTACGCCATTCCACCAAACTCGGCGTCTGCTTCGAGCATGTAAGTGGCGAAGATCACCTTTTGATGATCCGAGCAATCGAGGATAGAGAAAATCTTCTCCATGGCTTTGATCCATTCTTCAGCTTTATCAGGATCATACGCCCCTCGGAAGCTTGGCGGATTTGCCTTTCTGAACTCAGCAAACTTGAGATAGTCCATTTCAACTCCTGAGCCAGGAGGGTTTCCTCCATAGCTTGCCTTAGGTCGTCTGCCTAGCTGATCCATCATCTGGTGAGCCATCGCGGCTTGCTCCCGTATTGCATGGGCCATTTCTCGCATTGTGGCCATAAAATGAGTCGGGTCCTCTGGAGCAGGTTTTGCACGTGGTCTGCCTCGCCTTCCGGAAGCCATTAAGTTTTGAGCACACAAAACAAAAGTTATTGAGTTGATCAGGCTCAATACTAAGTCTAATGTGCTAGTAAATAACAGCTCACATGGTCAGGCATTTCATACACATGCACAACTCTATCTCAACCGTACAGGCAAGATCTGGTGCATATTATCAGCTAAAATACAGAATATGTGCAAAGCATAGTCAGTCCAATCCTCAGGCCTTAGCGAGGACGAACTGCTCCGATACCAAAAATGTAACACCCTACTAATTTAATGTTATGCTTAAGTTATAGCATGAAATTAAGTAGACTGTGTTACCATGTTAACATACTACTTACCTTTCATGATCGTACCACACCTCATATTTTATTTATTTATTTATTTGTGTAAATAGATGAAACGGCGTGCTGCTATACTATGAGTGTAATAAAATTGAACAAAATACCACGACAGATAAGAAATAGTGCAATAACATCAGCGCATACATATATATATATATATATATATATATATATATATATATATATATATATATATATATATATATGTATATATCAAGCCGTTGCTTTTATATCTGAGTTTCAAAGTGGAACACATAAGTGGGGCCGGCGTACCAAAAAGATATAAGGCCCATATCAGTCAAAATGATCCTATGGGTCCTCAGAGGACACTTTAAAACCTACTGCTAGTCGTACTGTTACGTCTATGACCCAAAGCTACGTGCTGTCAAAAGAGGGTCATACTGTGCAAAGTCTCCTGCAGCTGGCCTACTCAGTCGAGATAGCGGGTTGGCCATGCAGGCACAGCTAGAGTAATGTCTGCATTGGGTCTCAAAGAGGAAGAGGGTGACCAGTCGGTGGCATCGGAAGGGTTACTCTCTGAGCTAAGTGGTATATCTGGAACCGCCTGCGGAGGTGACTTGGGTGCAGGGTCAGCAGGAGCTGCATGTGCTGCGAGTGCAAGAGGAGCTGGAGATGGGCGCACCATGTGTAGTGGGATGGCGATGTAAGGAGTCACAGGATCGAACACAGGATGATGTAGAGGGACAACAAAGTTCCTATTGCTAAATAGGTAAAGGCGGAAGTTACAAGAACCGGCTATATACAGAGAGTCTAATACTGGATCGTGGTGAAGCTGCAAATCTGGAATCTCAATGAAAAGGGTGGTTGCGGAGTCCATCACCAATGTCTGAGAATGATGCGGGAAATACAGAACGAGGTGAGAATTTAAAGAAATTCTCAGTAGGGTTCGTGTATAGTAGTTATCTAACGTCACATACATTCTCAGTTACCTCGGTTTTTATTTAATTATAAAAGCATGTATTCAAACTAAACTATCCGTTTTAATGAGTTTACGGAAATGTCTGGTCCGAGGCAAGGTTCAGTTTTACTTTAAATGGCATAAGAAACAGAATAGATTACTAATAAGGATTTACAGAATAATAAACAGAATAAATAAACAAATGGCAGTAAACAAATATAATAGACAACTGCAAACATCTTAACATAACTAGTACATGAAATTATGCATTCATGTAATCATGCAACTCATTCTTAATTCTTTCTTCATAAGCTTTCCCCATTACTTTTCCTCATTTTCCATTATTTGGTCCCCTGGGAGTTCGTGGCCATTTAGACTCCTAGGTAATAGTCTGCTTTTCAGGATCGAGCTCGTTCCTATACAGGAATACCGGGTTTGCTTTCCCCGACCTTCCCACCGATCTATTCCCTTTAACTTTTTATCCGGGGTTGGCCCAAGTAGTATGGAACTTTCATAATAACATAATTCTTATCATAACCATCATAGCTTTCTTGAAAATGAACTTGGATTAACATATGTATCATAACTTATGCATAGATTCTACCGAATTTCGGCAATATAACGGAACGTGTCCACTTCCCGGTGAATAGTGCTAGTACACTAGAACACCAATTTATCATAGAGGTCATTGCATACATTTTTTTCTTAACATTGAACTCATAATAACATTAATCTCATTAAGGCAGAGTTTCTGCCTCAACAAGGTCTATCAACCCGATTTTTACAAATCAAGCCATAATTTTTATTTAGCTCATTTGGACCTCAATTTTGGATATGTTGAAGTGTTATGGGTCTATTTTCTAACCTCTTTAGTCCCATCTAATTTGGATAACTATAGCTCAAGATATTTAGATTTTATCCCGGCCTGCCCAGTGGCTGGCCAAAATTAGACACCTAAAAGTAAAATTCCAATAAAAATCGAAAATTGATTCAAATCATATGAAATTGCTCTCATATTAAATCTAACAGGGCAAAGTTTCATTTACAAAAAGTTTCATTCCATTTGACTTAGTAGGGCTCGATTTATAAGCCCTGAATTCTGACCTTCCTAAACTACCCTATTCAGACCAGGTTGGGGCACAAGGCAACTTTCTTGGATCACTGGGAGCAAACGGGACCTTATCTAATTCTAAAATTTTTATGGGACATTCTCCTATGTGTATTTCTAAAAAAGTTGGTTTCATTAAATTTCAAGTAGTATAGGGCGAGTTCTACCCTAAAGAACCCAGCCTGCCCAGAATCAAAGTTAGAAACCTAGGTCAAAATTTAAAAATTCATATCTCTCTCAATACTAATTCAATCACCTTATATGATATATGTATGGAAAGCCCTAGATGTCTAGTTTCATATAAAAATAGCTTCATCAAATTTAATCGGTGGTATGTGGAGCCGTACACTCCACCGTATGGACTGCCGAGGGTTTTTGGTTCTCCAGCCCTTCAACTCTTCCTATTTTCATTCTTTCTTGCTTCCAATTCGATTTTAACCAAACAAACAGCCAATAATCAGCCATATATCATCATAATCATTCAATCAATACATCAAAGATTATGGAAATAATCCACCCTCAACCAACCAAGATCACAGAATTAATGCAAGAAGTAAACCTCTACCTTTGTTATATGTGATTTGGCTTAGTTTTTGGGGCTTGGATGAGCAAAACCTAGTTGAACTTGAGAGTTTGATGGAGTTTTGTGAGTGAAGAAGAGAACAAGAGAGCTGAAAGGAGGGGAGAAGGCAGCGCAGTCTGAATGAGTGAAAAAGGGGAGTAAAAATCTGATTAAAGGAGTAGAAGTAGTTGGCTTCCTTGGCATTTGGAGTTTTGTGAGTAAAGAAGAGAATAAGAGAGCTGAAAGGATCTTCCTTGGCATTTGATTAGTTGAATCTTGTATGGCTGAAATTCAGCCAAGCCTCTCCATGGATTGTGGCCAAACTGGCACCACATTTAGGTGTTAAGTGGCTGAGTTCTCAGCCACTTAAAGTAGGGTTAAAGAGCTGGAATTCTATTGGTTGATTCACTTGATTTAAAATACCATAATCTTACCGATTTCCTTTAAATCAGTAAATCGGTTTTCAATAAAATTTTATGAAATCTCCTATACTTCCAACTTAATTCCCTCATATCTAAACTTAATTATTTTCCAATCAATTGACCCTAAATAACTATTTAACCTTATTTTAATTAATCTCAATTCTTCGATAAAACCGAACGATTGATCGAAAAATGATAAAAAAATTTTGGTGGATGTTATAACTATCATGTATTGAGTCTTGTCTATCCGGATAAGATGTAAGGATACATGTGGATAAATTGCCTGACCGTACGCTGTTATTTACTAGCACACTGGACTTGGTATTGAGCCTGATCAACTCAATGACTCTTGTTTTGTGTGTTCAAAACTTGATGGCTTATGGAAGGCGAGGTAGTCTGTGAACTTCCCCAGCCCAGGAGGAATTTACCGAGTTCCTGGATACAATGCGAGCAATGGCGCATGCTATGCATGCGCAGGCAGCTATGGCAACTCAAATGATAGGCCAACAAGGAAGGCAGCCAGAGGTAAGTCTTGGAGGCAATCATAATGGCCATAGGGTGGATTTGGAGTACCTCAAATTTACTGAGTTCAAAAAGGCCAACCCACCCAGCTTCAAGGGAGCCTTTAACCCAAATAAGGCAGATAAGTGAGTTAAAGCTGTGGAGAAGGTCTTCTCCGTATTAGACTACACAGACAGTTAGAAGGTGACCTTTACCACCTATATGCTGGAACCAGATGTAGAATTCTGGTGGAATAATGCACGACGGTTATTGGAGGGATCCCAAACAGAGATTACTTGGGATGTATTCAGAGACGCGTTCTATCAAAAGTACTTCCCTGCCTCTGTTTGCAATGCTAAGGAGTTGGAGTTTATGCACCTCTGTCAAGGGAATAGTAGCATATCAGAATATATTGCCAAATTTGAGGAGTTGTGCAAATTTTTCACAATCTATCAATGGAACCCTGTTAAGGTTTGGAAATGTGTAAAGTTTGAAAGTGGACTATGAGAAGACGTTCTTACCACCATAGGGCCAATGGAGATCAGAGATTTCCCTACTTTGGTGAACAAGTGCCGCTTGGTGGAGAATTGTAACAAGAAGTTGGTTGTTGCTAGGTCAACCGGTAGTAACATTAAGAAGGAATTGGCTCCGCAAGGCCCAAGGTTCAAGCCCAACTTTTAGCAGTAGAGAAACTTTCAGCCTACAGGCAACAAAGGCAAGCAACCTTAGAAGCCTTTTGGAAACCAGACCTGCAGTCAGTGCAACAAGAATCATGGCAACCGCCCGTGCTTGGCAGGTCAGAATGTCTGTTTTGGATGTGGTAAGCTAGGCCACAAGATCTATGAATGCCCGGCCAAAAATCCTTAGTCAACTCCCAGGTCGCAACGTCAAGGAAGAGTTTTTACTATGGATGCACAGGAAGTCGACAAGTCAGAAGATTTGATTCAGGACACATGTGAAGTGAACGATAAGACCTTGACTGTTTTATATGATTCAGGTGCTTCACATTCTTTCATTTCTCATGATTGCATGTCAACCTTGTGATTACCTATTTCTGAATTACCCTATGACTTGCTAGTTTCTACCCCTGCAAGTGAATCGTTAAGACCCATCATATTTGTATGAGTGTCTCCCTTCAGATAAAAGGTCGGACTTTTTCAGCCAATTTAATTTGCCTTCCTTTGTCTGGCCTTGACATCATTTTGGGTATGGATTGGCTCTCTGCCAACATAGCCATGTTAGATTGTTCTAGTAGAGCCATTATGTTTCCCTTTGATTCATCTTCTGAATCAATAAACCCTGTAAGCCTTTATTTAAGCTCCTTAGCAGTACACCACTATAGGGATACAAGTCAAGGGTATATTCTCTTATCAACCAGTGTAGCGGAGGTTGATAAGAAGTTAGATGATATTCCAGATGTTAGGGAATATCCCGATGTGTTCCCCGAAGATATTCTTGAATTCCCTCCTGAGAGGGAAATTGAGTTCGCCATTGAATTGGTACCAGGAGGAAGACCAATATCTATAGTGCCATACCGAATGTCACCCTTGGAGCTGACCGAACTTAGAAAGTAGATTGAAGAACTCCTGGAAAAGAAATTTATTAGGCCAAGTGCATCACCATAGGGAGCCCCAGTCCTGTTAGTAAAGAAGAAAGACGGAGGCATGCGACTATGTGTGGATTATAGGCAATTGAATAATGCGACGATCAAGAATAAGTATCCGTTGCCAAGGATTGATGATCTCATGGATCAACTGCAAGGGGCAATTGTATTTTCCAAGATTGATCTACGGTCTGGATATCACCAGATTCGGGTTCGAGAAGAAGATATTCTGAAGACGACGTTTCAAACTCCTTATGGACATTACGAATACACTGTGATGTCCTTCAGGTTGACGAATGCATCGACAATATTCATGGATTACATGAATCGGATATTCTGACCATATCTTGACAAATTTGTGGTGGTATTCATTGATGACATACTTGTTTACTCAAAGACAGAGTAGGAGCATACAAAACATTTGCGATTGGTTCTGCAAATTCTAAGAGAGAAGAAACTTTACGGCAAGCTATCCAAATGTGAATTTTGGATGAAAGAAGTAAAATTTCTTGGCCATATAGTATCCCTTGGGGGAATTTCCGTGGATCCCAATAAGGTAGAAGCAGTATTAAGCTGGGAATGGCCAACGATAGTCACAGAAGTCAGGAGTTTTTTAGGACTGGCAGGATACTACAAGGGATTTGTGAAGAACTTCTCTCAGATAGCTTTGCCCCTAAAGAAGTTAACCAGGAAGAATGCCTCATTCGAATGGACACCTGAGTGCGAGCAGAGTTTGTAACATCCCGATTTCCAAATTCCGACTTTACCTCAGGATTGATCAATTCCCATTTCCGACTTCATCTTCGAATTTCAGATAGAAGGGATTATTTCCGAGTTCCGAGTTCCAAGTTCGTCTTGCACAATTTCTGACTTCATGTCCTGTCCGACTTCTGATTTAGTCTAATTTCGATTTTTCCTGATTGCCGACTTAATGTTCTAGTTTCGAGTTAAGTGGGTGGCTTCTGATTTCCAATATCCGGCTTCATGTTTCAAAGAAAATGTATCCGATTTTCGGTCTCATGATGTAGCTTCCAGTTTCAACCGAGGTACCCGAGTTCCGACCTCAGACCTCATGCTTCAAAATAGTGTACGTGGTTTCCGACCTCAGAAGTTATAGTTTAACACAATGGTACAAGTACCAAACTCCGAGTTTAATGTAATGAGTTCCGGCCTTAGAGTTGAACTCAATTAGAATAGACACGAGTTCATATCTTTAAGATGATTTGCAGGTGATACACGAGTTCCGATATCCAAGCTTATTCTCAAGAGCCTTCTGTAACATCCCCATTTTTATCTAAGCTAATTAGCTCGGTGTCTCTGGCTAATTAGAGAGTTTAGCGATTAATTAAGAACTAATCGGCTAACCTTGAGAGCAAGGGCTTAGTAAATTAAAGGTAAGTCAACAATTGAGACATAATGCATTAAAAGTTACAATTAAAAGCCTAATTGCCCAATCCTTATTAATCCATGATTTAGAACAAAAAATCAAGGTGATCTAACCTAATTAACTAGGAGCATATAAGTATCACATCTTAATCACATTAACCCTCACATCTTCTTACAAAATTAATGAGGAAAATCCTTCTCAATTAAAATGTGCTAATG
Source organism: Pterocarpus macrocarpus (assembly GCA_031439585.1). Taxonomy (NCBI): domain Eukaryota; kingdom Viridiplantae; phylum Streptophyta; class Magnoliopsida; order Fabales; family Fabaceae; genus Pterocarpus; species Pterocarpus macrocarpus. Next base: position 35,411,620 of record CM062519.1, on the reverse strand, counting down.
TGTAATTTAAACCAATTGAATTAATTAGCATTCAGATAATTATAACAATTGTAAAAATTTAGAAACTTCCCTTTAATTATTGTTTGAAAGTTTGGTCAAAGTAAGAGCCATATCCAACTATCCATTTGCCTTCTCATCATACACCACTAGATCAAGAGTCTATATTAGTAAATTCCTTGAGTCATGACAAAAGATCTACTCTCCTCCATCAAGATTGTGACACTTGGAGTGATCACAATCATCCAATGCCAATCCTAGGATAGATCATGCATTTAACCACTTGAAAAGAAACACTACAAGCCTTTACCCAAGTGCCAAGACTCAAAAGAAACACAACACTCTCTTTTGTCCCAAGGTTTTTCCCACTCCCTAGCTTGTGTAAGAAGCAAAAGTCACCTCACTTTTCCCCCCTCATTTGCACCACTTTCAGCCTCTTCTCCCTCCTCAATTCATTTTCATTCCCTCTCTCAAGACACACACAAAGCTCTCACCTCTCTCTAAATCTCTCTTTGTTCTTCCTACTCTTCTTCTTGTTCTTCTTGTTTTTCCTACTCTAAGTTATCACTTTTCCACCACCATCACCGTCAACTTCTATCACCACCCTCACTAACTTATCAAGGATCACATTCTTTGGTCCTTGGTAGAGCAAAACAAACACACATTTAGCCCCATTTGCTAGCTTAAGAGGAAGGAGGCCATCTCCAACCACTTCATTTTTCAAGCTTCTAAGAGAAACTCATTTGGTAGTGACTCTTACCCTTCTTCTCCATGTATTTTTTTCAAGCTCTAGAACTCCTAAGCTCTTCATAGCTAGGTGGTTTTAGGACTTGCTTCAAGGTCTCATGACCATTTCTTGTTCTATGAGTCTTCTTGTCTTGTTGAAAATGTTACCTTGAAGTGAGAATATGTGGCATGATGGGTTTATGTATCTTGCTTTATTTTGGTTTAAAATACTGATTTGGTGACTAAAACTTTGAGTATGATGATGAGATAAAACATAAAAATGGTGATTTGAAGTGGTATAGCAACATTTCCACAAGATTGATATGTAAAACTTAAAAACTAATTAAGCTGGAATTCTGGCAGTCTGTAATGCGTGCAGTATAAATTATTCTACAAAACTCAAAATGCAATGAAACTAATTTTCTGTGAAAATAAACTCAAAGGGGTTTTCATACATATAAAATATGTGAGATTTGGCCTTAAAACGAGAGAGATATGAATTTTCAAAGTTTGCTGTTCCTGGATGGGTTTCTGTCCGGGCAGTGGATAATAAAACGTGCATAACTCAAGTTAGACATAACATTTTTGAGTGGGACCAAGTTTGTTAGAAAGCTAAGACATAGAAGAACACTCCCATAAAACAGTTTTGTTAGATTCCATGTGAGGAACTCCCGGTGAAGTGGACAAGCCACTGACCCGATTTGAACTTTCAAGTCTGAACAGTCAGAATAAAATGTGCATAACTCAAGCTACAAAATGAATTTTCAAGTGGGTCTTATTTTGTTTAAAAATAGACTCAGAGAAGTATATCCACACAAAAATTCGAAACAAAAGAGTAAAATATGAAATTATGGTGAATTTTCAAAGTTACTACCCCACTGTAAAAGTAAAAACTGGTTATGGTAAAAATTAAAGAATAAGGAGAAATATACTTTAAAACATTAATACCCCTACATTAATCATTGGAAAAACCTTCATAATTCAACTTAAAAGTTTCAAAAAGGATAATAGATGAAATTGGCCCTATGCCCAATAAAAGAAGTTTACACAAGAGACAATCTCAATTAAAAGTTGCACTCAAATTTATTAAAATTTAAGCTCATAAAATGTAGCTTGAGAATATGCCTACGTTTATGTGCAAGCATGATGTTATGATGATGATGATATGATGATGATGATATGATAATGATGATATGATATGATGCTTGATGATACTATGATATTGGTTTCTCTGTTTGACAAAATTTTGGGAAGCTTCGGTCTAGCCGTTATGCTGCCGAAATTCTGCTAAAATTATGGACTTAGAAATATTTTGCATCCTAAGCTTTAATAAGAAGAAATTTAATTCAAGTAAGTGATCATTCAAAAGGAAAGGTGACCTAATTTAAGTTCCCCTCACCCACGACTCACATGAGGCATGGCATGACCCAGCTAGTGTGAGTATAGGGGATAGCGCTTACATGAGGCATGGCATGACCCAGCTAGTATAAGTACCAAAATGTTGTAACATCCTCCGAAATTCTTTTATCGTTTTCCGTTCAATTGTTCGGTTTTTATCGAATAATTGAGATTAACCAAGATTCGGTTAAACCATTATTTAGACTCAATTAATTAGCAATAACTTGAGTTTAGATAAGAGAGAATTAAGTTAGGAGTATAGGAGATTTCATAAGAATTTTCACGAACCCGATTTACCGATTTAAAGGAAATCGGTAACTTTACGGTATTTTAAACTGTCGGAACCGGACCAATAGAATTTCAACCCATTAACCCTACTTTAAGTGGCTGAGAACTCAGCCACTTAAGCCCTCAAAGTGGCGCAGAAGGCCACACAAAGGCAAGAGGCTGGCTGATTTTCAGCCATGCAAAGCCAACCAATCAAAACCAAGACAATTCAACACCAACCACTCAAATTGCAATCAGATTTTCAGCTCCTTTTCACCCAAATTCTGACCCTCTTTCACGCCACTTTTCCTTTTCTCCTTTCAGCTCTCTTTCTCTCTTCTTTACACTCACAACTTCAGCCAACAACAAGCCACTTCAAGCCTTGCTCATCCAAACCTTCAAATTCTAGCAAAAACACTTGGATCAAAGGTAGGAATTCTGATTTCTTGCATCAAATTCATGTACTTGGCTGGCTGGGCTGGAATTATTCTCATCCTATTTGATGTGTTAAATGAATGTTTATGATGATATGTGATTGGTTTTGGGCTGTTTGATTAATTAAAACCGAAGTGGAAGCAAGAAACCATGAAAATAGCAAGAGCTGATGGGTTAGAGAATCAAAAACCCTCGGTAGTCCGTACGGCGGAGTGTACGGCTCCGCCTACAACCGATCAAATTGGATGAAACCATTTTTAGATGAAACTAGACATCTAGGGCTTTCCATAGATATATCATATAAGGCTTTTGGATTAGAAATGAGAGAGTTATGAATTTTTGAATTTCGACCTAGGGTTCTGACTCTGAATCTGGGCAGACTAGCTTGTTCAGGATAGAACTCGAGCCATACTACTTGAAAATGAGTGAAACCAACTTTGTTAGAAAGCTTACACATAGTAGAATGTCCCATAAAAATTTCAGAATTTGATAAGGTCCCAATTGCTCCCAGTGTTCCAAGTAATTTGCCCTATGTCCACACCGGGCTAGAACAGGGCAGTTTAGGAAGGTCAGAATACGAGGCTTATAACTCGAGTTATACTAAGCCAAATGAAATGTAACTTTTTGCAAATGAAACTTTGTTCTGTTAGCTTTAATAAGAGACCAATTTCGTATGACTTGAGTTAGTTTTCGATTTTTAGTGGATTTTTACTTTTAGTTGCCTGATTCTGACTAGTCAATGGGCAGGCCGAGATAAAATCTAGATATCTTGAGTTAGAGAAACCAAAATTAGATGGGACTAAAAAGGTTAGAAAGTAGACACATAACACTTTAACATGCTTAAATTTGAGGTCCAAATGAGTTAAATAGAAATTATGGTTTGAATTATCAAAACCGGGTTGGTTGAACATGCTGAGGCAGGAATTCTGCTTTGATTAATTTGATATTGATATGAGTGTAATGTTGAAGTATAAATGTGATATTGTGTTCTTTGTGATAAAATGATGTACTGGTTGGCTGGCACTATTCACGGGGAAGCGGACACGTTCCGTTATGCCGCCAAAATTTCGGTAGAATCCATGCACAAGTTATGAATTCCATGATCATACATGTGCATTTCAAGAAATGTTATGAAAGTGTATTAAGAATCATGTTATTAAGAAAGTTCCATGCTACTTGGGCCAGCCCCGGATAAGAAGTTAAGGGAATAGATCGGTGGGAACGTCGGGAAAGTAAACCCGGCACTTCGCGTATAGGAACGAGCTCGATCCCGATAAGCGCATTATTACCCGAGAGTCTAAATGGCCAAGAACTCCCAGGGGACCAAGAGATGGAAAAATGATGAAAGGAAATGAAAAGTTTATGAAGGAAAGTTCAAGTATGAGTTTGCATAATTACATGAATGCATGATTATTTCAGGATGTTTACAGTTTATCTATTATATTTACGCATCATCAGTATGTTTATTTGCTATGCTCATTATTCTATGTTTTACTATTAGTAGCCTATTCTATTTCTTATACTGTCTAAAGTAAAATTGAACTTTGCCTCGGACCAGATGTTTTATTGAACTCATTAAAATGGATATTTCAGTTTGAACACATGTTTTTATAATTAAATAAAACCCGAGGCAACTGAGAATGTATGTGACGTCAGACAATCACTATGCACCAACCCTACTGAGAATTTCTTGAAATTCTCACCCCGTGCTATATTTTCCACATCATTCTCAGACACTGACGAGAGGCTCAACGACCACTCCTTTTATTGAGATCCCAGTCCTGTAGCTTCACCAGGTTTTCATGTTGGACTCGTTGGGACTTGATCGGCTCCTGCTAGTTCCGTCATTGCTTTCTAGCAATAGGCATTTTCTTTGTATCTTTACTTCATCTGCTTCTAGTATATATATGTATAGACTGAAGCATTGGCTTCCAGCCTACATATGTACATATACAGTTGGTAATATGCCACTTATTCGTATCTTTTCTGTTGTGTTATATTAAATTGTATTACGTTGTATAATGCTATTCATATCTATTATATAGCAGCGCGCCGCTTCGACTGTTTGTAATACAAATCACGAAATTTAAGCAGAACATTAACACCGTAACACAGTCTACTTAATTGAATGCTATGACTTAAGCATAACATTAAATTAGTAGGGTGTTACATTTTAATATCGAAGCGATTCGTCCTAGCTAAGGCCTGAGGATTGGACTGACTATGCTTCGCGCATATTCTGTGTTTTTAGCTGATAACATGCAATAGATCTTGCCTGTATGGTTGAGATATAGTTGTGCATGTGTATGACGTGCCTGACCGTGTCAGCTGTTATTTACTAGCACATTAGACTTAGTATTGAGCCTGATCAACTCAATAACTTTTGTTTAGTGTGCTCAGAACTTAATGGCTTCCGGAAGGCGAGCCAGACCACGTGCAGAACCAGCTCGAGAGGACCCGAATGACCTGATGGCCACAATACGAGAAATGGCTCACGCGATGCGGGAGCAAGCCACTGCGACTCACCGGATGATGGAACAAATAGGCAGCGACTGCGCAGCTGTGAAGGGAACCCACATGGCCCGGAGGGTAACCTGGAATATCTCAAATTTGCTGAGTTCAAAAAGGCGAATCCGCCCGACCAGGGGCGTATGATCCTGATAAAGCCGATGAGTGGGTCAAAGCCATGGAGAAGATTTTCTCTGTTCTAGATTGCTCAGATCATCAGAAGGTGACTTTTGCCACCTATATGCTCGAGGCAGACGCCGAGTTCTGGTGGAATGGCGTATGAAGATTGTTCGAAGAATCTCAGACGGTAGTCACCTGGGCGATGTTTAAGGATGTATTCTACCAGAAGTACTTCCCGGCTTCCGTTCGAAATGCCAAGGAGCTTGAATTTATGCAGCTGCGTCAAGGAAATCGGACAGTATCCGAATATATTGCGCGATTTGAGGAGCTATGCAAATTCTCTACAATTTATCAAAGGAACCCGGATGAAGCATGGAAGTGCATTAAATTTGAAGGAGGGCTACGAGAAGACATCCTTACCGCGATAGGGCCAATGGAGATTAGGGATTTCCCTACGTTGGTGAACAAATGCCGACTGGTGGAGGATTGCAATTCAAAATTAGCTGCAGCCAGAGCATCTGGTGGGAATTTCAAGAGGGGGTTAGCCCCACAGGGCCCAAGATTCAAGCCCAACGTGCAACAACAGCGGAGATTTCCGCCGGCAGCCAACAAGGGCAAGCAGCCCCAAAGGCCTCTTCCAAATCCAACTTGCACAAAATGCGGCAAGGATCATGGCAATCGGCCATGTTTAGCAGGCCAGAATGTCTGCTATGGATGTGGCAAGCCAGGCCACAAAATTTATGAGTGTCCAACCAAGAATCCATCACAACCGCCTCGACCCCAACGTCAAGGACGGGTCTTTACAATGAGCGCAGAAGAAGCTAATCAGTCGGAAGGACTAATCCAAGGCACCTGTGACGTGGACGGTGAGACTCTAACTGTACTCTATGATTCGGGTGCTTCACATTCATTTGTTTCTCATAGTGTAGTCGCTTTGCAATTGCCAATTTCTGCATTACCTTATGATCTATTGGTTTCTACTCCCACCAATGGACCTATTAGAACTAGTCAAGTATGCATTAATGTTCCTCTTCGAATTGAGGGTAGGACCTTTGCCGCCAATTTGATTTGTCTCCCTCTAACTGGACTTGACATAGTGCAGGCATGGATTGGCTCTCGCCAATCGAGTCGCACTCAATTGCTCGATAAGACAAAGGGTACTCCCTCCTGTCTCACTTTCAATCCCGCATCGCAACACTCTTCTATCTGAACTCTTTTGGGCCAAAGAAGCAAGGGTATATACTCTTGTCAGCTAATGTGACGGTCGAGCAGAACTAGAGGAGATTCCGCTGTTAATGAACATCCGGATGTTTTTCCGCAGGACATTCTGAATTTCCCCAGAGAGAGATTGAGTTTACCATCGAGATGGTTCCAAAGTGGACCAATATCTATAGCTCCGTATTGGATGTTACCTATGGAGCTGACAGAACTAAAAAGACAAATCGAAGAGCTTTTAGAGAAAGGATTCATACGGCCAAGCGCTGCCATGGGGAGCTCCGGTTTGTTGGTCAAAAAGAAAGATGGAAGCATGCGTTTATGCGTGGATTATAGGCAGCTGAACAAAGTGACAATAAAGAATAAATATCCACTGCCAAGGATTGATGATCTCATGGACCAACTACAAGGTGCAACAAAGATTCTCCAAGATTGACTTGCGCTCTGGATACCACCAAATTCGAGTTCGAGAACAAGATATCCCTAAGACAGCCTTTCGAACTCGTTACGGACACTATGAGTATACTGTGATGTCGTTTGGATTGACGAACGCACCAGCAGTATTCATGGATTACATGAATCGAATATTCCGTCCATATCTGGACAAGTTCGTAGTAGTCTTCATCGACGATATACTTGTCTACTCGAAGACGGAGCAAGAGCATGCAAAACACTTGCGAATAGTTTTGCAAATTTTAAGAGAAAAGAAACTCTATGCCAAACTATCCAAATGTGAATTTTGGATGAAGGAGGTAAAATTTCTCGGCCACGTAGTGTCATCTGGAGGAATCTCTGTCGACCCAAAGAAAGTAGAAGCGCTCTAAATTGGGAAAGGCCGACCACGCCTCTGAAGTCGAGTTTTCCTGGGTTTAGCTGGATATTACAAAGTGTTCGTTAGAGATTTTTCTCGAATAGCCTTGCCCTTAACCAAGCTAACCGTAAAGAATGTTCCATTTGAGTGGACGCTGAGTGCGAACAAAGTTTTCAAGATTTGAAGAGGAGATTGACCACGACACGGTGTTAGCTTTGCTGCACCTCATGGACCATTTGAGGTCTATTGCGATGCTTCCCAACAAGGGTTAGGGAGCGTCTGATGCAAACCTAAAGGTGGTCGATATGCCTCCAGGCAATTGAAGCCACATGAAAGAAACTACCCGACTCACGACCTTGAATTAGCGGCAGAGTATTTGCTCAAAATATGGAGACATCACTGTATGGGGTGAAGTTCGAGGTCTTTTCTGATCATAAGAGTTTGAAGTACCTCTTTGATCAGAAGGAATTAAACATGAGGCAGCGGAGATGGATGGAACTCCTTAAAGACTACGAGTTTGAGTTGAAATACCACCCAGGTAAGGCAAACATCGTGGCAGATGCGTTGAGCAGGAAATCGTTGACTGTCGCCTGGATGATGATTAAGGAGACAGAACTTCTTGAAAGCTTCCAAAATCTTAATTTGGGAATTCTTACAACTCCCCAGACTCTTCAGCTACACCAAATTAAGATAACCAGTAGCTTTAAGGACCAGATTCGGCAAGCACAGCAGCAGGATGCTAACTTTCAAAGATACAATTAGTCTCGTACAATCGTGAAACTAACGGGTTTTGCCCAAGACAAAGAAGGCATTTGGCGGTGTCACGACAGAGTATGTGTTCCTGAAAGGGATGATCTCCGAGAAAGAATCTTAGAAGAAGCACATAGAGGCGAATTCACCGTACATCCCGGCATTACTAAAATGTATCAGGATCTCAAGAAAATGTTTTGGTGGCCGGGCATGAAGTCCGATGTAGCAAACTTCGTGGGCCGATGCTTGACTTGCCAGAAGGTGAAAGCAGAACACCAAAAACCTTCTGGGATGTTACAACCCTTAGAAATCCCTGAATGGAAATGGGAGAGTATCTCCATGGATTTTATAATGGGGTTACCAAGGACATCAACAGGATATGATGCGATATGGGTCATTGTGGATAGATTGACCAAATCTGCTCATTTTCTACCCATTCGAGCAAATTATCCGCTAGAGAAACTAGCTCAGCTGTACATTCAAGAGATTATAAGGTTACATGGGACCCCTTCAACTATTATCTCTGATCGAGACCCAAGGTTTACCTCTCGGTTTTGGGGAGCCTTGCATATGCGTCGGCGGTCGTGTTTAAGCACTGCATACCACCCACAAACAGATGGCCAGACCGAAAGGACAATTCAAACCTTGGAAGATATGCTACGAGCTTATATACTGGAGCAACGCGAAAATTGGGATCGATACTTACTGTTGGCGAATTCGCATACAACAATAGTTATCACGCTAGCATTGGCATGGCTCCTTATGAAGCATTGTATGGACGAAAGTGCCAATCTCCCTTGTGCTGGTATGAGACAGGAGAATCAACTTTATTGGGGCCTGATTTAGTCGAGCAGACCACCGAGCAGATTAAGAAAATACGGGGCAAGATGCTTGCCGCTCAAAGCCGCCAGAAGAGTTACGCGGACACCAGGAGGAAACCTCTGGAATTTCAAGAAGGAGACCACGTGTTTCTGAAGGTTACTCCTACAACAGGGATTGGCAGAGCGATCAAAGTCAAGAAGCTAAATCCTCGTTTCATTGGTCCCTTTCAAATCTGGGCGAATCGGATCAGTTGCATACCGAGTCGCTTTGCCTCCTCATCTATCAAACCTCCATGATGTTTTTCATGTCTCTCAACTCAGAAAATATCAACCTGACCCCACACACTTCCTAGAACCTGAATCAATACAGTTAAAAGAGGACCTGACTTTCCGCGTACAACCAGCACGGATCGTAGATAGAAGTACCAGACAACTTCGGAACAAGACCGTGCAGCTAGTGAAAGTAGCATGGGGAAAAGAAGATACGAAGGACTACACGTGGGAGCTGGAATCAGATATGACGAAGGAGTATCCTGAACTATTCTCAGGTACTAAATTTTGAGGACAAAATTTTTTTTAAGGAGGGTGGTAATGTAACATCCTCCGAAATTCTTTTATCGTTTTCCGTTCAATTGTTCGGTTTTTATCGAATAATTGAGATTAACCAAGATTCGGTTAAACCATTATTTAGACTCAATTAATTAGCAATAACTTGAGTTTAGATAAGAGAGAATTAAGTTAGGAGTATAGGAGATTTCATAAGAATTTTCACGAAACCGATTTACCGATTTAAAGGAAATCGGTAACTTTACGGTATTTTAAACTGTCGGAACCGGACCAATAGAATTTCAACCCATTAACCCTACTTTAAGTGGCTGAGAACTCAGCCACTTAAGCCCTCAAAGTGGCGCAAAGAAGGCCACACAAAGGCAAGAGGGCTGGCTGATTTTCAGCCATGCAAAGCCAACCAATCAAAAACCAAGACAATTCAACACCAACCACTCAAATTGCAATCAGATTTTCAGCTCCTTTTCACCCAAATTCTGACCCTCTTTCACGCCACTTTTCCTTTTCTCCTTTCAGCTCTCTTTCTCTCTTCTTTACACTCACAACTTCAGCCAACAACAAGCCACTTCAAGCCTTGCTCATCCAAACCTTCAAATTCTAGCAAAAACACTTGGATCAAAGGTAGGAATTCTGATTTCTTGCATCAAATTCATGTACTTGGCTGGCTGGGCTGGAATTATTCTCATCCTATTTGATGTGTTAAATGAATGTTTATGATGATATGTGATTGGTTTTGGGCTGTTTGATTAATTAAAACCGAAGTGGAAGCAAGAAACCATGAAAATAGCAAGAGCTGATGGGTTAGAGAATCAAAACCCTCGGTAGTCCGTACGGCGGAGTGTACGGCTCCGCCTACAACCGATCAAATTGGATGAAACCATTTTTAGATGAAACTAGACATCTAGGGCTTTCCATAGATATATCATATAAGGCTTTTGGATTAGAAATGAGAGAGTTATGAATTTTTGAATTTCGACCTAGGGTTCTGACTCTGAATCTGGGCAGACTAGCTTGTTCAGGATAGAACTCGAGCCATACTACTTGAAAATGAGTGAAACCAACTTTGTTAGAAAGCTTACACATAGTAGAATGTCCCATAAAAATTTCAGAATTTGATAAGGTCCCAATTGCTCCCAGTGTTCCAAGTAATTTGCCCTATGTCCACACCGGGCTAGAACAGGGCAGTTTAGGAAGGTCAGAATACGAGGCTTATAACTCGAGTTATACTAAGCCAAATGAAATGTAAAATGAAACTTTGTTCTGTTAGCTTTAATAAGAGACCAATTTCGTATGACTTGAGTTAGTTTTCGATTTTTAGTGGATTTTTACTTTTAGTTGCCTGATTCTGACTAGTCAATGGGCAGGCCGAGATAAAATCTAGATATCTTGAGTTAGAGAAACCAAAATTAGATGGGACTAAAAAGGTTAGAAAGTAGACACATAACACTTTAACATGCTTAAATTTGAGGTCCAAATGAGTTAAATAGAAATTATGGTTTGAATTATCAAAACCGGGTTGGTTGAACATGCTGAGGCAGGAATTCTGCTTTGATTAATTTGATATTGATATGAGTGTAATGTTGAAGTATAAATGTGATATTGTGTTCTTTGTGATAAAATGATGTACTGGTTGGCTGGCACTATTCACAGGGAAGCGGACACGTTCCGTTATGCCGCCAAAATTTCGGTAGAATCCATGCACAAGTTATGAATTCCATGATCATACATGTGCATTTCAAGAAATGTTATGAAAGTGTATTAAGAATCATGTTATTAAGAAAGTTCCATGCTACTTGGGCCAGCCCCGGATAAGAAGTTAAGGGGAATAGATCGGTGGGAACGTCGGGGAAAGTAAACCCGGCACTTCCTATATAGGAACGAGCTCGATCCTGATAAGCAGACTATTACCCAGGAGTCTAAATGGCCAAGAACTCCCAGGGGACCAAGAGATGGAAAAATGATGAAAGGAAATGAAAAGTTTATGAAGGAAAGTTCAAGTATGAGTTTGCATAATTACATGAATGCATGATTATTTCAGGATGTTTACAGTTTATCTATTATATTTACGTACTACTGTATGTTTATTTGCTATGCTCATTATTCTATGTTTTACTATTAGTAGCCTATTCTATTTCTTATACTGTCTAAAGTAAAACTGAACTTTGCCTCGGACCAGATGTTTTATTGAACTCATTAAAATGGATATTTCAGTTTGAACACATGTTTTTATAATTAAATAAAACCCGAGGCAACTGAGAATGTATGTGACGTCAGACAATCACTATGCACCAACCCTACTGAGAATTTCTTGAAATTCTCACCCCGTGCTATATTTTCCACATCATTCTCAGACACTGGCGAAAGGCTCAACGACCACTCCTTTTCTTGAGATCCCAGTCCTGTAGCTTCACCAGGTTTCCATGTTGGACTCGTTGGACGCAGTCGGCTCCTGCTAGTTCCGTCTCAGCTTTCTAGCAATAGGCATTTTGTCAGATCTTTACTTCATCTGCTTCTAGTATATATATGTATAGACTGAAGCATTGGCTTCCAGCCTACATATGTACATATACAGTTGGTAATATGCCACTTATTCGTATCTTTTCTGTTGTGTTATATTAAATTGTATTACGTTGTATAATGCTATTCATATCTATTATATAGCAGCGCGCCGCTTCGACTGTTTGTAATACAAATCACGAAATTTAAGCAGAACATTAACACCGTAACACAGTCTACTTAATTGAATGCTATGACTTAAGCATAACATTAAATTAGTAGGGTGTTACAAATGTTATGATGGCGACGGCCACGGTATGAACTCATTACCACTTATGTTTAGTGGGTGAAAAGATAAAGTCAAGATAAGAAAAGAAAAGGGACTTCAGTCCAAAACCCTAAAAGGGGAAGAAGTTAAGAGAATCTTATAGCTCGGACATGCATGTTTTATGTGATTACACTTGTGCTTATGTTTATTATGATACAAATGATTAGAAGGTATGTTAAAAATTGAATCCGTTTCAGATATTCATGTTTTCGAAAAATCTAAGAATTGAACCTTATGCATGCTCATTGTTTTCATTCATAAAACCGAAGTGGCTGGGACGATGATGATGACACTTATGTGTCAGGGTCGAGTCCTACTGAGAAATCTTATTTCTCACCCTAGTTGTTTTTCCGTCTCGTCACCAGATACTCATGGCACACCCCGTGGAATAGAGCATAGACCCTCCCCACCATGAGTGGGCCTACGATGGCGATACTCATGCTATTATGGCCACGACCACCACAATAGTCCGCACATATTTCTACCTGGGTCGAATTTTTGAGCAAGAGGAGCCAGAAGTCCCGCCAATCCCTGTAGACGTTTCATCGGCTCACCTTGGACTGCCGCTAGATCCTTGGGATTTCCCGCCTGAGCCATTGCCAGAAATCGAGATGGAGCCCATGCCACCGCCGGAGATCCCTATGATAGATGTGAGTTCGACGGTCAGGCCTAGGGCCGCTTCGCCATCGCTACCCGAGTATCACCCTGCCGCGTTTGAGGAGGATCCCCCCGAGGAACGTTCTTCGGTCGCTAGCTATACTCCTGGCCGTCGCATCCGTCGCGTTAAGGTGATCAGCAGGCACCCTCGCATCATCCACACTCCTCATGTTCCCCAAGGCCGAGGAGCGAGGGGGACCAGGCACTCGAGAACCTGAGTCCATCCGATTGAAGGGCGTGGAAGGGGCAGAGAAGCCAGCTTATGTCTACGTGGACCTATTCCATTATTGCTCCTTATCTTTTGTATTTCATTTTGTATCGGACCTTATCAGACTTGTGTACCTTTGATCTTTTGGGGCCATGGCATGACCATGACTTCCCTTTTTATGTATTTGTTGGATATTATGAGACTAATTATATTTATGTGGTTGTTGTAGTAATTTGAATGCATGGTATCTTGATTTATCCCTTGTTCCTTTAATTTTTACTGAAATCTTTGCGATACGCTTGTTTATTGCTATCTTCTCGCACAAGGCTTTACTTTTGAAAAGTGACAACGTATTTCAAAAAAAAAAAAAGAATTTACCATATTTTCCGTGTAAATTACTTTCAAGTGAAGTTTAGTTTTCCACGAGCATAAGTAATAACTAATAAAATGCTGTAATACGACTTAAGCGTAGTATGGGTTTATTAGGATGTTACACCTTCCATTTCTATTGTCGTTCCCGAGTTCGAATAGGGGGTTTCGAGATTGGGTGATTATGAGTTGTATGACTTCCGACATCCGACCTCGATTCAAAGTTTCAAATAAACCGGACAGGATTTCCTCAAGTCACAAACAAGATGGGACGAGTTCCGACGTCCAGATTCAGCTCCAAGCTCAAGTAAATTGGCACGAGTTTCGACTTAAAGCATAAGAGGGACGAGTTCTGACTTCAGGTAGAGCAGAAGCGTATCCCACTTTTGGGACGACGTGTAGAGCAGTTTGTGGGGCGACGTGGAGAGCAATTTTGGCCACAAAAGTGGGAGACATGGCCGAACTTCAACCACAAAACTCCAACCAATCAACACCACAATCCTAACTACCACTTCACTATTTAAATTAGATTTTTCTCTTCTCCCTGCTGACTTATGCCTCATTCTCCCCTCATTTCAGCCTTCTCGTTCTCTCCTTCTCTCAACAATCTCCATCAAACCTTCAAGCTTCACTAGGTTCCATCAATCCAAACTCAAATTTAGCAAGATCACACTTAAAGGAGGTAGGATTCCATTCTATTCTTGAATTACTTGCAATATGATTGCATGAAATTGTATTCTTTTTTATGTATTTGATGAATTATTGACTGTATTATGATGGGTTATGATAGGATAAATATGAAATATTGAGTTGAAATTAGAGTTAGAAGAAGAAAACTAGGAGACATGGAGGATTTGGATGCTGTCTTAGTGAGGAATTCCACGGCAGTCTGTACGGCGGAATGTATTGCGCCGCCTATAACTGGTTAAATCTGATGGAACCATTTTTAGATGAAAGTAGACATCCAGGGCTTTCCATACAAATATCATATAAGGTTATTGGATTAGTATTGAGAGAGATATGAATTTTTGAAGTTTGACCTAGGATTCAGGACTTTCATCCGGGCAGGATGACTTGAAGAGGGTATAACTCACCCTACATAACTCCAAATTGAGTGAAACTAATTTTGTTAGAAATCTTACACATAGGGGAGCATCCAAATATGAAATTCCTAGTTTTTTATGGTCCTAATTGTTCCCAATGATTTGAGGAAGTTGCCCTATGTCTAATCCAGACCAAAACAGAGTAGTTCAAGAAGGTTGAGTTTCAGGACTTATAACTCGAGGTATACTTAAGCAAATCAAGTGAAACTTCTTGAAAATGAAAGATTGTCCTGTTAGCTTTGATATGGAGCCAATTTCGTATGATTTGAGGTTAGTTTCGATCTTTAATGAATTTATATTTTCAGGAGTGTAATTCGGCCTAGTGACCGAACAAGTTGAGGCAAAAGTTAAATATCTTGAGTTATATAAATCAAAATGATATGGGACCAAAGAGGTTAGAAAGTAGACATATAGAGCTATGACATATCCAAAATTCAGGTTTAAATGAGTTGAATAGAGATAAAGGTGGATTATACAAAATTTGGCTAGAACTGGAATAGAATTGGTAGAATGGCCAAATTGATGGTTTCACAAGTGTTAGTGGACATATAAGGTTTTAGTTGAGGATTGCCAGTTTTACCTTGATATATATGCTAGATTGATTATGTTGCTATGATTGATTTTTCCGTGGGAAACTGGTACTATTCATGGGAAAACAGATCTGATCCGTTATGCTGCCGGATTTACGGCAGAAGTCTATGAAACTAGGGATATTTATATGCAAGAATGATATAAGTGTGATATGAGATATATGAGAATAAATCAAGAAGTAGTATGATATGAGGTATATGAGAAATAATGAGGAAGAGTATATGTATGAGTACATTCAACCTGTTTATGCATGATCATGTATAAGAATAAAAAGACATGAGTATATTAAATGTGAATCCCTCCCAGACTAAGGGTACGTGAGTCCCCTTGTGGGTGAGTCGGTGTGACGATGGTCACGAGTGGAGTTGACAAGCTTACTCCAAGGCCAGGCTACCCAAGGGCAGTAAAGGCTAAAGATTAAAGACCAAAGATTAAAGCATAGGCAAGCACCCCGCTCACATGAGGCATAGTATTGACCCAGCTAGTATGAGTGCAGGGGATAGGACTTACATAAGGCATGGCATGACCCAGCTAATGTAAGTATCGAATGGAGATCCCATATTCCTAAGGAACGTGACATGGCAATCACGCTTTGATGGGGTATGACATGGCGATCATACTCTGGAATGTGGCATGTAAAGATATGATGATGAGTCTATATTCCTAAGGAAAGTGACATGGCGATCACGCTCTGACGGGGTATGACATGGCGATCATACTCTGGAATATAGCATGATGATCCCACACTCTAAGAAATGTGACATGGCGATCACATTCTGATAGAGTATGACATGGCGATCATACTCTAGGACGTGGCAGAAGGAACATATTCCTAAGGAATGTGACATGGCAATCACATCCCGATGGGGTATGACATGGCGATCATACTCTGGAATATGTGTAACAAGTAAAGGAAGATAAAGAAAGAGAAGTACATTTTATGTATATGCTTAAATTCAAGGACAAGTAAAGCCATGGGCAGATTTTATGTGTTCAGTATATTGATTTTAATGTATTTTAGTATGTTTCAGTTATTACTCATTAATATTCATGAATTAATTGATTTGGTATGGGCTCTCCCTAAACGACAAGTGTATGATAAAAATGAACTTTGCTTTGAATAACATATTTTTTCGAACTGTAAAATTAAACAGTTTACACAGCATGTTCACTTTTTTTTTTATAAACCGAAGCAAACTGGAGATGACAACGATGACATTATGCATGATAATTAGAGAATCTTACTGAGAATTTATAATTCTCACTCCTATTTTCCGTGTTGTCTCCAGATAGTTTCAGAAGTTTCCGAAGACAGCTGAAGTTACTGTCAGACAAGGTCCGCTCAGGTAACAGTAACAACTCCAGAGTGTGGTACTATGACTTAAGCATAGTACTGTATACTTGGGAGGGTGTTATAGAGTTTCCTAGAATTAAAAGAAAAGTTAACGACAGCCCCAGTACTTACTCTGCTGAATCCTCATGGACTGTTCGAAGTCTACTGTAATGCTTCTAAGAAAGGAATAGGGTGCGTGTTAATGCAGAACAGGAATGTCGTCGTGTATGCTTCCAGGCAATTGAAAACTCATGAAAGAAATTATCCAACGCATGACCTCGAGTTATCGGCGATAGTGTTTGCCTTGAAGATATGGAGACACCTCTATGGAATGAAGTTTGAAGTATTTTCTGATCACAAAAGCTTGAAATACCTTTTTGATCGGAAGGAATTGAACATGAGGCAGCGAAGGTGGATGGAGTTTCTTAAAGATTACGAGTTTGAGCTAAAGTACCACCCTGGCAAGGCAAACGTGATGGTAGACGCCTTGAGTAGGAAGTCTTTAACTGTAGCATGGGTGATGATCAAGGAGACGGAACTTATAGAGAGTTTTCCGAGACCTCAACTTAGGAATCTCTATGACCCCCAATGCCATTTAATTAAACCAAATTAAGATAACCAGTGATTTCAAAGACCAAATCCAGCAAGCACAACAAAGGAATGATGACTTCCAGCATATAGTGCAACTAGTGCAATTTGGAAAGCTAATAGGATTTACTCGAGATGCAGAAGGAATATGGCGATATCAGGGGCGAATATGTGTACCTGAGGAGGACAACCTCAGGAAGAAGATCGTGGAGGAAGCCCATAAGAGTGAGTTTACTATACATATTAGCATTAACAAGATGTATCAAGATCTCAAGAAGATGTTTTCGTGGCCAGACCTTAAGATAGATGTGGCAAATTTTTTGAATAAATGTCTAATCTGCCAAAAGGTAAAAATAGAGTATCAAAAACCAACAGGGACGCTACAACCCTTGGAGATTCCGGAATGGGAATAGAAGAGCATTTCTATGGATTTCATGATGGGCTTACCAAGAATAACCTCAGGATATGATGCTACATGGGTCATAGTCGATAGACTAACCAAGTCCGCTCACTTTTTGCCCATTCGAGCGAATTATTCTCTAGAGAAGTTGGCTCAATTATACATTCAAGAAGTGGTATAGCTACATGGTATTCCTTCAGTAATCATTTCAGATCGAGATCCAAGGTTCACCTCATGGTTTTGGGGAGCGCCTGTATGCGTTCTGACTAGGCTATGTCTGGCATCAGATATTATTCGCAAACGGATGGTCAAATAGAACGACTGATTCAGACCTTGGAAGATATGTTGCGAGCGTACATTTTGGAACAACTTGGAAGCTGGGATCGATACTTACCATTAGCTGAGTTTGCATACAACAGTTACCATGCTACCATCAACATGGCTCCATATAAGGCTTTATATGGACAGAAGCGTCAATTTCCCGCGTGTTCATATGAATCAGGAGGACAGAGTCTGTTGGGACCGAAACTAGTTAGACAAACTACAGAGCAAATCAAAAGGATCTGTAACAAGATATTTACATCAGTAGTCGGGTAAGAGCTACATGCATATTAGGAGAAAGCCCTTGGAGTTTTAGGAAGGAGACCATGTGTTCCTACAGATCACATCAACTACTGGAGTAAGCAGAGCCATTAAAGTTAGAAAGCTAAGCCCTCACTTTATAGGTCCTTTTCAAATTTTGAAAAGAATTGGGCCTATTGTGTATCAAGTCGCCTTACCTCCACATCTGTCAAATCTTCATGACGTCTTTTCTGTTTCTCAGCTCAGGAGATTCTAGCCTAACCTCGCTCATTTCTTGGAACCTGAATCAATCCAGTTAAGGGATGACTTAACCTTTCATGTACCCCCCCAAAGACGTATAGTGGACAAGAGCACCAAACACCTTCGGAACAAAGTCGTACCGTTAGTGAAGGTAGCATGGGGGAGCAAAGATGCAACGGACTACACGTGGGAAGTAGAGACTGATATGAGAAGAGAGTATCTGGAATTATTCTCAAGTACTAAATTTTAAGGACAAAATTTTTTTTAAGGAGGTAGTAATATAACATCCGAAAGAAATCTTATCGTTATTAACCGAGTTGTTCAATTTTTATCGAATAATTGTGATTAATTAGGATTCGATTTAGTATTCACTTAAATCTAATTAAGTGTGATTTAAAATGATTAGGCATAATGAAGTTAGATTAGAGCCACAGGAAACTTCATAGGAGTTTTTCTAAAACCGGTTTACCGATTTAAAAGAAATCGGTAAGACTTCGGTATTTTAAACTGTCAGAAACGGACCAATAGAAGTTATGCTATGAGTTTCCTAGGATGGATGGCTAAGATTTAGCCAAAACACCCCCATATGTGGTGCTACATCAGCCCATAGAGGGCAGCCACAAATCAAGTTGAAGCTCCAACACACATCCACCAACACATGAATTCTTGCTTCACAAGTTTGTGTTTAATCCCTTCCTTGCCCTTGTGAATTTCGGCCAGCATAAGGATCTGACCCCCCTTCATTTCTCTTCCATTCACACTCATCTCTACTCCATCTTCAACTTCTCTTCAAGTCTCATCAAGAGTCTCATCAATCTAAGACACCAAACCACCAAGAATTCAAGTAGACTAGGTAGGAATCTTAACTTTCTTCTTCTCTTCTTTAATTTGGGGCTGCCTAGGGTTCCTAGTTCATCTAAGAATCTGATGTTGTGAGGTGAGAAGAGGATGAATTAAGGTTGGTTTTAGGTGTATATGTGACTTTGAATTGAAGACTTTATGGTTTAATTTAAGGAAAACATGAATTCAAGAAGAACCCAAGAAGCTGTTAGGGTTTTTCCTCACGGTCTGTACAGCAAAGTGTATGGCTCCCCCAATAGTCATTTAAATTTGATAAATCCATTTTTGTATAAAACTAAACATTCAGGGCTTTCCATATATATAAAGTATAAGGCCATTGGATTAGTATAGAATTATTATGAATTTTTTAAGTTTGACCTAGAAATCTGGATTCTCATTTGGGTAGAATGAGTTGAGAAGGGTGTAACTCACTCTACACAACTCTAAATTGAGTGCAACCAACTCTGTTTGAAATTAACATGTAAAAAAATATCCCATAAAAATTTCAGAGGCAGATTTGTTTCCATTTGTTCTCAGCACAACAATGAATTTGCCTTAAGTTCAAACTGGGCTGGAATAGGGTAATCTAGTAGGGTCAAGTTACAGGGCTTATATCTCAAGATATACTTATGCAAATGATATGCAACTTATTTCATTTGAAATCTTGTTCTATTAGCTTTAATTTGATATAAATTTCGTATGGTTTCACCGAGATTTCTATTTTTAGTGAATTTTCACTTATAAGGGTGCAATTTTGGCTAAGTACAGGACGGTCTGAGGTAAGATACTAATAGCTTGAGTTATACAAATCAAAATGAGATGGGACCAAAAGGGGTGGAAACTAGACACATAGAACGATGACATATCCAAAATCCAGGTTTAAATGAGTTAACTTGGACTAAAGGTGGATTATACAAAATTTTGGGCAGAATAGGATGAAGTAAGCAGAAAACTCTATTGATGTTTGTATTGACTTTGATGAATGATATTGTGAATATATAATTGTTGTTCCATATTGAGTTGCATGTTTGAATGATTTTACTAGTAGTCTGGCACTATTTATGGGGAAGCGGACTCGATCCGTTATGCTGCCGAAATTTCGATAAAGAATTCATATGATTGTGTAAGTTATAATTGCCTGAACACATGATGTTTGAAAGGATAAAGTTAATTGTGCAAGCAATTCATGAATATTATGAAGGATTCCATATTACTTGGGCTAACTCCTGAATAAGTTTAAGGGGAATAGATCAGTGGAAAAATTGGGGAAAGTAAACCCGGTAATCTTGTGTAGGAATGAGCTCGGTCCTGAAAAGCAGACTATTACCCAAGAGTATATGGCCAATGACTCCAAGGGACCAAGAATGGAATTTATAAGTTATAAGAGTTGAAAGATCTCAAAGACAAAGTGCATTCTCAATATATATATATATTGTATGTTTGTTGATTTCTAACTACTTTTACAGTTATCAATGTTTCTCATATTATATACTATTTAACTATGACTACTATTTTAGTTATGTTGACATGTTGGGTATAAATGTCCTGTTATTGCTCTAATTTAAAATGAAACTTGTTTCGGGTTACACTTTTCATAGTACACAATAAGATTGAATATTATTGTCTTAGTGTACTATTTCCACTTAAGGAAAAACTTGAACAACTAGGATTAACAGTGATGACAGAAGTGTATAGAATTAGGATTTCTACTGGGAAATTTTTATCTCTCACCCTACTGTATTTTTCACGTCATTCTCAGATCATGGAGAATGCGACCACGAGAGTCCTATTCATCGAGTTCCCTGAGCTCTATATTCACCTTGATCCGTTCTTAGACTCTGTGTATATATCCGGTAGATGTCAGTTTCACCTTTATTTCTTCTTTTAGAGAGACTTTGCTGTACCACCTATGCATCCACTATTTGACCTTGCCGTCCCTTATATTGCCATCCTTTTCTACATGGCACATCCATTCCCACCTCCACCCGCAGTAGTAGCAAAGAAGCACCAAAGAGCGCAGAAGCAGCCTCCCATGGCTCTCGCCAGCCACCACCGCAAAGAGATCCCCTCCACTCACTATCTGAGGAGGATCCGTTGGAGGCGACGAGCTCGTCTTCCTTGTCTTCTGCCTCGAACATGGACTACACTTTCGCTGACGCCAGTATGGCGAATGGATTCCTTTCCTCGGAATCCATCTAGAGTGCCTGTGCAGCACAGTAGTAGGATACGTATAGGATGTCCTTCTTTTGGCATTTTTGGGCCATAGGCAGTAGCTTAGTGGATATTATATGTAGATGTTTGGTACATGAAATGTCCCGTGGGGACCAGATAGGGTTCCGATTGTAGCGACAGGCCGATGTTATTTTGTTTTAGCTGCCTCATTGTTATACCCTGTACCAGTTATGTACTTTTGAAAAACTTGGAAAAGCGACATCTATTGTGCATATATATGATGCAGTCAAATAGTTCCGTTTATTCTGCAGATTTTCTTTATTTATTGATTTATTATTTTTGATATAGAACTCACCAAAAAATTAAATGGTTTATTGAACAATTAACATTCTATGGATAACTATTATTGAATTAGAATGTAACGTAATCAGGTAACCTCACATAATAACTTATCAGGTAATATATTATGACTTAAGCATTGTATTTTATTTGGTAAGGTGTTACATTATCTCTCACTGAGTTTGTGTGACTCATTCTTCTCTCTCTCCATATTGTTAGACAGGTACAAAGTTATGCCTATGTGCCTCCAGCCTGCTGAAGTCATTCGATTTTCAGAAATTCCACACCCTTGTTTGTGTGGTTTCCAAAGGGTATCCTTGTTGAGAGTTGGGTTTATTGTATACCAATGTGTATATTCTTTCCCATTAGTGCTCCATTAGTCCACAGGTAGGGTCCTCCCTATGTCAACTATAATTTGTAGTAAAAGTATGTTATTTTTAGTTATGTTAAGTTGCATTTTAACGATTATGGATTAAGTCTCATGATGGATACGTATGTATATATTTTCATAAGTATGATTATGTTTTACACTCCTATATTGTGTGCTGTATGGTGTATTCTGAGAATACCTAAATCCCCAATGATATTCGTGTGTTTGCATTATTTGTGTAGGTATAGGATCCTTATTTGGGAATAGTCCTAAATATAAAGGAAACTCTGCCCAATTTTCTTTGGAAATGGTCTAAAATAGGCATGCTAGGGACGGGTTCCTATGCACTGGTCATGACCTGGATTGGATCGTGACATTAATCACCACGCCAAATTGATTTAGACATGATATAATATTCATATTATATGGTGATTAAGGTTTTACAAAAGATTAGATTAGTTTAACATCTAATAAGTGCTTAATTAGTGATTTTTCTAGAAACTAGTTAAAACAAATTAAGCTTTAGTTAATAAAGTAATTTGCAAAAAAATAAATTTATTTAATATATTATTAAATACTTGTTCAATTATGTGTTAGATAATATTTGGAGTTTTTCCATAATTTTTAGTATTTTAAATGAATTTTAGCCTTAAATATGCCTATTTTGGGTTAATTAATATAATTAATTACCTATAAATAAAATAAAAAATTTCCAACAGCCAAGACATGTTCAGCTATGCCTTTTTCATCAGATTTGGGTGACAATCTTCAAAATTTGATTAGGGTCAAAATTCAAAGGAATTAGTAAAAGTTAATTAATTGTTAAGTTGCTTATTTTGGCCAAATTCTTACTATCTTGAACTTTCTTCGAATTTCTTGAATTTTTCTGAGTTTGAGGATCCAAAATGAGTGTAAAGGCATGCATGGTTTGAGGGGTTAGTATTTTCTATTTTTTTTATCTAATTTATTTTATAATTTATGGGTTAATTTTGGCCTTTTTGATGTGAATTAGCCTAAAATAAATTCTAAAATTGCATGGTTCAAAACTATAGCTGCTAAGGCCCATTTGAAGGTCCAATCATGTGGTCTTTCAAGCCCAGCCGTGGAACTCCATTGATTCTTTGCCGTACTGCAACTTTAACGAGTCTTATAAGGTCTTCGGGGCTTGTTTTGCACCTCGGTAAGGTTATTTTTGTGTAATTATGTAAATATTGGTTAAATCTTCTTAAAAATTGATTTTTATCTTCAAAAGTATATTAAATGTATTTATAATTTTCCTAAAATTTTTTGGGGTCTTTCGGGTAGTTTTTGGCCTTTTGTAAGCCCTTTAGTTTTTTCTGTCTATTTTCTGTCTAAGCTTTTGTTTTATTTTCTATTTTCTATAACTAATGGCATTTTTGTAAATTTGGATAAGTCCAAGAGCATCCCATATCATTTCACACTTGGATACATCAGTGGCTTAATTGGCTGAGATTTAGGTTTTTATGGCTCCGTTATATTACTCTGCTTTGCTTAAACTTGTATTCTGTTTATTCTAATGATGTGGGGACTTAAATGTCATTTTCTAAAAGTTATAGGGTCACACTAGAATTAACTTCTAGGGGTCAAAGTATAATTACCAAAAATCTTGGGGTAATTCTACAAATATCAAAAGTTTACACTATAGTGGCATTTTCATCATTTCTCAATTTTTACTATATGGCAATGCCGTAATTTTAACGGTAGTGTTACATTGCCTTATGGTTTTCAACATGAGGATTATCACGATATAGTGCTACCTAAGAAACTTTTGTAACATCCCCAATTTTTGTCTAAGCTAATTAGCTCGGTGTCTCTGGCTAATTAGAGGGGTTAGCGATTAATTAAGAACTAATCGGCTAATCTCGATGAGCAAAAGCTTAGTAAATTGAGTCAAGTCGATAATTGAATCATAATGCACTAAAGGTTTTAATTAAAACCTAATTATTCGAACCTCATTAGTTCATAACTTAGAAATATAATTAAGCTAATCCAATCTTATTAATTAAGTACAAGACAATTGTTCTACCTTAATCGATTGAGATAGATTAATTCTTATACCCTAATTACATAATTCATAAGATCAATTCCTTTAAGAGGAAAAACGTCTTAAATATATAATTAACCGAAATCGGTTAAAGAGCAATTTAACTAATCGAATTGATCAACAACTTAGGCAATTCTAGTGGCTTTGAAGATTTAAAAATTTCTCCTAATTGATGCACCAAATTTCGGCCAAGGATAAGAGCAAAAATACAACCATCCATTTGCCTTTTCATCATGCACCCTTAGATCAAGGGTCTATGTTAGTAGCATCTCTTTAGTCAAGACAAGAGAAGTACCTTCCTCCCTTAGGATTATGCCACTTGGAGTGATCTCATTCAATCAAGCCAATCCCAAGAGGGGTCTTTGCTTTTGTCCACTTGAGAAAACACAAAATAGTCTATAGCATGCACCAAGACTCAAGAAAAACACAACCCACCCTTTTACCCCATGGTTCCTAGCCTCCTTGCTTGCAAAAGAAGCAAAATCACATCACTCTCTCCCCCTTATTCGTGCACCATTCAGCCTCTCTTCTCTCCCCCTCACTTAATTTTTCAATTCCTCTCTCAAGACACAAAGCTCTCTCCTCTCTCCAAGACCCATTCCTCTTCTCTTGTTCTTCCAATTTTCCTTGCTCTTCTTCCAATCTCCCTACTACTTCTCACCTCATTTCCATCACGACCCTCACAAGCCCTTCAAGGACCACCCTCTTTGGTTCTTGAGGAAGCAAAACAAACACTCACTTAACCTCATTATCAAGCTCAAGGAGGAAGAAGGTCATTTCCAACCATTTTCATTCTTCAAGCTTTCAAGAAAATCCTTGTGGTAGTGACTCTAACCTTCTTCTTTTATGTGTTCTTCAAACCCTTTAACTCCTAAGCTCTCCATAGCTAGATGGTTCTAGGACTTGTTTCCAAGACCTCATGGCCATGCTTGTTGATATGATGAGTTTTATGTGTTGTATCCTTCTCTTTGGCATGAGATTTTCGGTTGGTATGTCTATTGCTATTGAACCAAATTTTTAGAAGTTAAAACATTGAGTTAACACCAAGATCGCAAAGTATAAAAGTGGTTTGGAAGAGAAAAGTGGTCACTTGACGAAAAGCTTTAATGTTTTTACAAGAAAACTCATTAAAACCAAAACCGTGGAAGCTGGAAAATTTTGGCAGTCTGTATAGTGCGACTGATAACACTTTCAATATAACTCTAAATGTAATGAAACTAATTTTCTGTGAAAGTATACTCAAAGAGCTTTCCAAGCATATAAAGTTCGTAAAATTTGGATTTAAAACGAGAGAGATATGGATTTTCAAATTCTGCTGTCCCCAGATGAGTTTCTGTTCGGGTAGTGTGTAATAAAATGTACATAACTCAAGTTATACATAACATTTTTCAGTGGGACCAAGTTTGTTAGAAAGCTAAGACATAGATGAACACCCCCATAAAACAGTTTTGCCAGATTCCATGTGAGGAACTTGCAGTGAAGTGGACAAGCCACTGACTCGAGGTGAACTTTCAATTCTGAACAGTCAGAATAAAATGTGCATAACTCAAGTTACAAAATGAATTTTTGAGTATTTGTTTTGTTTAAAAGTAGACTCAGAGAAGTATAACCATACCAAAATTCGAAACAAAAGAGTAAAAGATGAAATTATGGTGAATTTTTGAAGTTACTGCCCCATTGTAAAAGTAAAAATTGGTTATGGTAAAACTTAAAGAATAATGAGAAATAAGCTCTAAGACATTAAAATCTTTACACTAAGTGTTGGAAAAACCCTCATAATTCAACTTAAAAGTTTCAAAAAGGATAATAGATGAAATTGGCCCTATGCCTAATAAAAGAATTTATTCAAGAGGCAACCTCAATTAAAAGCTTGCACCAAATTTACTAAGCCAAGCTCATAAGACTTTGTGTGATATGTATGTCTCTATGTGTTATTATGATGACAATGATATGATGATGATGATATGATATGATGATGATCATGATGATGCTGGTGTGATAATGGTGATGATGATATGATATGATGATTATGATAGTGACATGAGGATTATGATAGTGTTATGATGATGATAAGGATGATAATGATATGATGACGATATGATAATGAATGATGATGATATGAATATGATATGTTGATGATATGATGCTTAATGATATATATGAAAGAATTAATAAATATGAACACCCTGGGGACGGCGATACGTAACGGCCAGAAGTGATTCATAAAGGAACCACATTTGGGGACGGCGATACGTAACGCCTAAATGTGGAAAAGAATCAGAATAATTTTGCATCATAAGCCTTAATAAGAAGAGAAAGTAAACTAAGGGCGTGATCCTTCAAAAGGGAAGGTGACCCGAAGTAAGCTCCCCTCATCCACGACTCACATGAGACATGGCATGACCCAGCTAGTGTGAGTATAGGGGATAGGTCTTACATGAGGCATGGCATGACCCAGCTAGTGTAAGTACTGAAATTCTATAGTGGCGACGGCCACGGTATGAGCTCATTACCACTTATGTTTAGTGGGTGAAAAGATAAAGTCAAGTTAAGAAAAGAAAAGGGACTTCGTTCCAAACCCTAGAAATGGAAGAAGTTAAGAAAAAACTTATAGCACAATCATGCATTTTTATATGATTATACTTATACCCATGTATGTTATGATGTAAATGATTAGAGATTATGTTAAAATTGAATCTGCTTCGGATATTCATGATTTTGAAAATCCAAGAATTGAACCTTATGCATGCTCACTATTTTCATTAATAAAACCGAAGTGGCTGGGACGATTGACGATGACATTTTCGTGTCGGGTTTGAGTCCTACTGAGAAATTCCATTTCTCACCCTAGTTATTCTTCCGTATCGTCACCAAATCTCGATGGCGCATCCGGTGGAGCAGAGCATGGATCCCTGACACTGTGAGCGGGCGTATGACGTGGGATGTCAGACAATCGCTGATGTGGACTTGTAGTCGCAATAGCTCTGCATCTTCATTCATTTCTTTTGTGACGAACGATGTCAATTTTAGTTTGTATCTAGTATTTGGATCATGGCACGACCATGAGCCTCTTTTGATGTAATGCTGATATATATGTATGTATGTATATATATATATATATATATATGTATATATATATATATATATATATATATATATTATGAACCCATATGAATGTAATGGTTAGTTATTTAATGCAATGTATTTGTGAATCACTATTTATTTATCTTTATCTTGTTTTATGATGTTAGGTTATGTATCTTATGCGACATGCTCTTTCTTTATCTGTCTTCTCGCCCAAGGCTTCACTTTCCAAAACGCTGCAAAGCGACGACATATTTAAAAAAAAAAAAATCTTACTGTATTTTCCATGTAATTTAATTTCAAGCAAAGTTTAGTTTTCCACGAGCATAAGTAACAACTAATAAAATGCCATAATACGACTTAAGCGTAGTATGGGTTTATTAGGGTGTTACAACTCTCATACTACCCAATTGAAATAAATCAAAATTCCTATTGTACTTTATCAGGAAAAACGGGGATGTTACACAAAATGGTAATTTTAATTACTAAATAAGCTTGCTAAATTAAAAGTTAGAAAATTAAACATGTGATGATAGTGAACCTAGGGGTACCCACAGCTAACTATGGGTTGGAACATGCAAAAAGGAAAAATAAATAAATAAATGAGCGACTTCCTAATCATGCAAAATATTCATCACACTTAATTACACTCAATAATAGTTAATCACATTTAATTTCAAATTAACCCCACTAAAAACCCTATAGTAGCCACCTCCTCCCTATGTACATGATTAGAATCAATTACCAATTTACGATGATTGAGACAAAATAGAAAAGAACATCATGAGAATGAATGCAAGAGAATCAATCAAGTAAAACAAAACTCCAATCCCCCAAAAACCCTTGCATAGCGGCGGCCTCTCCCCCCTCACTCACTCATTCTTGTTTTCACTCACTTCCCAAAATCTCTCTCAAGCAAAAGCATTCCTTCTCTTCCTCTCAAACTCGTGACCACATCACCACCATTGGATGATATTTTTCTTCTTCAACACTAAAAGCTAGAAGACTATAGTGAGCCACTCTCTTTAAGGTAGGATTCCTCATTTCCTCTTCCAGTATTTTCATGACACAAGTGTAGGAACTCTAATCTTTCCATGGCTAAGAGTAATTATCTTTGTGAAAAGTTTGTTTATGACTTAAATCCTCATGTTCATGTCTTTAAACAAATTTTAATTGGTTCAAAACTTTTCCATGGTGTTTTTAAGAATTTAATCGGTAGAATCCATCCCCTAATGTCTTTAATCGATTAAAAAGTCTCTAAAATAATAAACTAAAGATCTTGTAAACAAAAAGAAAATTAAAAATTGGGTCATCAGTGAAGAAGAATGGTTTTCGGGCATGCATTGTTAATAAAGAGGGAAAATGAGTTTAAAATTTTAATAATTATATTTGGATTCCTCATAAAATTTAGGTGAGTTAGTAAAAAGAGAAATAAAAATCAAAATTTGTATAAAATCTCTACATGCTTGTAGCCTAAATAAATTAAAAAGCTAGTAAAAGCTTTTATTTTGTAAAGATGAATAATAATGCTCTTATATCATTTAGGTAAGTGAACTAGATGAGTTACTAGGAGAAAAATCAAGGAAAAAAAGGTGTTAATAGGACTAAGTTAAGGCTTTGGTCATACTATGTAAAAAGGAGGGAAAAATCCTTAATCTTGTGGTGGTTATGAAATAACACTTTTAAAACACTTAATTAGATGAAATGATAATTCACTATAAGAAAAATAAGGTTAAAAGATTAGTGAAACATAAAAATTAGGCCATAGCCTAAGTAATCTAAGAAGAAGAAAAATAAGACTTTCAATTTACATATAAACTAAATATAGTTCCATAAAATATATATATATATATATATATATATATATATATATATAGAAACATAGACATTGCTTAGACAAAAATCATATTAAAAAGCTCTCATGACAAACTAAGTTTAAGGATAAGTTTAAATTAAAAACTTGTACCAAATCACCTAAGCTTTGCTCATAATACTTTGTTACGTAGTTGGTTTGCAACTAATTGCAGTTAATACATGAATGAACCTATGAATTGATAATGTTGAGCTTACAAGTAACTTGATGTCATTTGACCTCTTAGGTTACACGTCAATTTGAATTATAACTGTTTAATGCTATCCATGAATGTTTATGAAGTTTTGTGTTGTTGACAATGAATTGTGATGTTGACTATTTTGCTTGTCTAGCTAAATTTTGGGAAAGCTCTGGTATAGCCATTATGTTGTCGAATTTCCGTCAAAATTCAGAACTTAGAATGATTTAAACTTTTATTCATTATGACATATTTGTATGCTAAGTAAGATAAAACATTTAATTAAGTGACATGTCATGCTTGGTGTAACACCCTAATAAACCCATACCACGCTTTAGTCACATTACGGCGTTTTATTAATTGTTACTTATGCTTGTGGAAGACTTAAGCATCACTTTTTAAATTAAGTTATGTGGAAAATAAGGTAATTTTTTATTTTGAAATACGTCGTCGCTTTTCAGTATTTTGGAAAGTGAAGCCTTGAGCGAGCATGTAGATATAGAGAGCATGCCGTATATAAATCGTAACACAATATCATAAAACATGAGAAAGATAAACAATTAGCAATCACAAATACATCGCAATACATAGCTAATCATTTCACCCATATGGGTTCGTAATGTTAACGAATACATGGAAGAAGGCTCATGGTTGTGCTACGGCCCAAATACTAAAAAACAAACTAAAATGACATAGTTCATCACAAAAAAGAATATGTGAAGGTGCAGAGCAACAATAACTACAAGTCCAAAATAGCATAGTCTGGCATCCTCATCATACGTCCACTCGCAATGTGAGGGATCCATGCTCCACTCCACCGGATGTGCCATCGAAATTTGGTGACGATACAGAAAATAACTAGGATGAGAAATGATATTTCTCAGTAGGACTCGAACCTGACACGAAAGTGTTATCATCATCATCCTAGCCACTTTGGTTTTATTAATGAAAATGGTGAACATTCATAAGGTCCAATTATTAGGTTTTTGAAACATGAATATCTGAAGCGGATTCAATTTTAAGTACATGTTCTTATTGTAACAATAACATCATGGTGTACGTAAAAGCTTATATAACAATTTGCATCATGCGTGAATATCTTGAGAGTTTTATTCTTTTCTTGGGTCGAACCAAAGTCCCTTTCGTTTATTAGACTTGACTCTATCGTAATTCTTTTAATTGCCACCCACTAAACATAGTTGGTAATGAGCTTATACTGTGGCTGTTGCCACTATAAGTTTCTGGTACTTACACTAGTTGGGTCTTTTGCCATGCCTCATGTAAGCCCTTCCCCGGTACTCACACTAGCTGGGTCTAGTGCCATGCCTTATGTGAGTCCGTAGGTGGAGAAGGTTTCTTATTACAGGCCACCTTCCTTTTCGAAGGATCATATCCTTAGTTCAATCTTTTCATTTTAAGGCTTATGATGCGAAAATTATCTTAATTCCATAAATTTTGCGGAATTTTGGCATCATGACGGCTAGACCGGAGCTTCCCCAAAATTACCAAACAGAGAATTCAATCTCACATATCATTAAGTATCATTATCATCATCATATCATCATCATCATGTTGGCACATAGAGGCATACATAACATACAAAGTTTTATGAATTTAACTTAGTAAATTTGGTGCAAGCTTTTAATTGAATTTGCCTCTTGTGACGATTCTTTATTAGGCATAGGGCCAATTTTGCCTATTATCCATTTTGAAACTTTTAAGTTGAATTATGAAGTTTTCTCATATCTTAATTTGAGGGTCTTAATGTCTTCAAGCTTGTTTCTCATTAACATTTTAAACTTAACCATAACTAGATTTACTTTTACAAAGCAAGAACTTCCAAAATTCACCATAATTTAATCTTTTATTATTTTGACTTGAATTTTGGTATAATTATACTTCTCTGAGTCTATTTTTAAACTCAAAAATTCATTTTATAACTTGAGATATGCACGTTTTACTCTGACTATTCAGTCTTTTAGATTCATTTCAGAACAGTGACTTGTAAGCTTTACTGGGAGCTCTTCATAAAGAATTTGCCAAAACTGTTTAATGGGGATGTTCCTCTATGTCTTAGCTCTCTAAAAGTCTTAGTTCCACTCAAAAATGTTTTGTATAGCTCAAGTTATTAAGATTTTTTGTACAGATTGCCCGAACAGAAACACATCTGGGGACAACCCACTTTGAAAATTTGTATCTCCCTAGTTTTAAGGCCAAATTTCACATATTTTACATGTATAAAAAGCTATATGAGTCTATTTTCATTTAAAATTAGTTTAATAGCATTTAAAGTTGTATTGAATGAGTTATTGGTCATGCAATATAGACTACCAAAATTTCCAGCTTCAACAGTTTTTGCTTCAATTAGTTTTCTTATAAAAATATTAAGTCTTTTCCTCAAGTGACCACTTTTCTCTTCCAAACCACTTTTATACTTTGAGATTTTGATGATAAATCAATATTTTGAGTTTGGGTTAAGCAACACATGCACATAACTAGAAACAATTTCAAGAAAAGAGCTATACCACAAGAAAACACTTCATATCAAGGAGTATGGCCATGAAGCCTTAGAGCAAGTTATAGAACCACCTAGCTATGAAGAGCTTAGGAGTTCTAGAGCTCAAGAGCACATAAAAAGAAAAGGATTAGAGTCACTATCACAAAGATTTTCTTAGAAGCTTGAAGGGTAGAAGTGGTGGAAGATGGCCTCCCTCCTTAGAGCTTGGAAGAATGTGGCTAATGTGTATTTACTTTGCTTCTCGAAAGACCAAAGAAGGCGGTCCTTGAAGGGTTTGTGATGGTGGTGAAAGAAAAGAAGGTTGAATAAGGTGAGAAAGTGAGAAGAAGAATAAGAAAGGTTGGAAGAACAAAAGAGCTAGGATGATGTTTAGAGAGAGATGAGAGCTTAGGTTTGTAGTGAGAGGATAAAAACTTGCAAATGAGGAGAGAGAGGGGGCAAAATGGCACCTTACAATGGTTAGGTAGGAGGTGATTTTTGCCTCTTTCAACAAGCAAAAGAGTTAAGAACCTTGGGGTAAAAGGGGTGGTTGTGTTTTCTTTGAGTCTTGGTGCATAGCAAGGGCCATTTTGTGTTTTCTCAAGGGATTAAAGGAAGGCACTACTCTTGGGATTTACTTGATGGAGTATGATTTACCCATGTGGCATGATCCAAGTAGTGGATAGCCTCTCTTTGGTCTTGCCTAAGGTGATGCTACTAACACAAGCTTAGATCTAAGGGTGCAAGATTTAGGAGACAAATGGAGGGTTAGATTTGGCTCTTTCTTGGCCAAAATTTTCATGCAATAATTAGGAGAAATTTTTGACTTTTCAAAGCTATTAGAATTATCTAGGTTGTTAATTAATTTGATTAGTTTAATTGCTCATTAGTCAATTTCGGTTAATTACACTTTTAAGACGTTTTTCCTCTAAAAGACTTTTTCTCATGAATTACGTATTTGGGGTGTAAGAATTATTTATCTCAATTGATTAAGGTAAAACAATTGTCATGTGCTTAATTAACAAGATTATATTAGCTTAATTATATTTCTAAGTTACGAATTAATGAGGTTTGAATAATTAGGCTTTAATTAAAACGTTTAGTACGTTATGATTCAATTGTTAACTTGACTCGATTTACTAAGCTCTTGCTCATTGAGATTAGCCGATTAGTCCTCAGTTAATTGCTAACCCCTCTAATTAGCCTAGGACACTAAGCTAATTAGCTTAAATAAAATTGAGGATGTTACAATTGGTGAGCATTAACTAAGAAAAGAAAGAACTAATGGCGTGATCCTTTGATAAGGGAAGGTGACCCTTAAAGACCAAATTAATGGATGTGATCCTTCGGTAAGAGAAGGTGCTCCCCAAGCATTGGCAAGATCCTTTGGTAAGGGAAGGTAATGCCTAGGATATGATACTTTGGTAAAGGAAGGTGATTCCTATTTCCCCCTCTCACGTAAAGGAATCCTAAGGTGATGACGACCATGTTATGAGCTCATTACCATCCAAGTTTAGGAGGGTGGACCATGTAGAAGACTTTAACAAAGTTAAGAAAGTTAAGAGGCTAAGGTCTAAGACCAAGCTAGGAAAAGTTATATTAAACATTTACACATGTTCTCATTATAGCATTGTCATTTCTTTAAACATCAATGTCACACGATATCTGTTCTACTACTGTTATGTTACATTTATATTCAAGCAAAGAAGTATGCTTAAAATAAACCCACTTCGGCTAATCATATTTTCAAAATTAATTAAATGAGCTGAATGTATGTACACCTTTTCACAATAAACCCAAGGATATCAGCCTACCAAATAGCCCTACCCCCAAACCTATCAAATCTACATAGTTACTCGCCAATGAGAGTTATAATTGTTAGTATTTTTATATACTTTTTAGTACTTGCATGCATATTAGGTAATAGTCTAGCATTAATTTAGCATTATATTAGGGATTTTGTTATGTGATGGCTTAATATTGAAATTTACCCTTCTGGAACATTTTCACTTATTATTGGTTATTTTTTATTGAAGGTATGAAGATCCAACTCAAAGAAAATGAAATGTCAAGTTTTAAGACCCACGCTCGAGCGTACGACCTTATGCTTGAGCGTGGGTTGGTACAGGGAACTCAAGAAATTGGACAAGGGCCATGCTCAGGCGCAGGCCATAAAGAGAGGACACTATGAGGTTTAGGCAGGCACGCTTGAGCGTGGCCTCAATAAACAAGGAAAATATGTTATTTCGAGCCAATCGTTTGGGAGAAGATCTAGGGACATATTTAAATGATTGGAACGTCGTTTTGAAGTCTTCTAGAGCCGCTTAGCAACCCTAATCCTTGCAAAGAATCTTGGAAGCATTGGAGGAGAAGATTGAAGGTTCCTATACCTAATGGAAGCTGGAGCGATCCGAGCCAACCTGTTTTCTACACTTCTTCTGTTATCCATGGATTCTTCCTTGTGCTTTTCACTTTTCTTTTCATCCTTTGTCTTTATTTTTATCATGAACTAAGTCCCTCTTGTTAGGGCATTGATGTAGCCACTCATTAACAATGTTAAACTTGTTTTAATGTTATCCAAGTTTCTTTTCTTTGTGATTTAGTTTTATGACTGTGTTGAATGCTTTTAAGTGCTTGATCACCACTTGAATGATCTGAGGCTTTGCAATTAACCGAGAGAGAAGCTGTGAAGAGAGCTCCAAGTCATAATCACCATAAGTTGAGCGAAAACTAGAGATAGATAAACGCAACTTGTGTGGCCTTTAGGGGTAATCCACGGAGCCTATCCTCCCTTAATCAGGGATGTGCTAAGAGATTAGGCAATCATATTAAGTAGGAGAGAATTACTTGATATTGAGAGAGACTTATAATTGAAATAGGGAATCCAGCCATAAATCTATAGGATTAGAAAGTGGATAACTGATTTACTAGGATAACAACGTTAAAGAGTAGGTGAAATCAATAGCCCTAATATCTTTGATTAATCAGATTCAACTTAAAACAATTCTTTTGTCTGGCTCTTGAATTGCTCATTTTGAGTTTCTTTTATGTACTATTGTTCTTCATCCTCTCTACTCAACTTGACACTTAATTAGATAACTTTGGTACTTGAGCTATCCTCGTGAGAACAATATCTTTTTCACTACTTTATTACTTGTACGACCTGGTATACTTGCTGGAGCCGCATCAAGTTTTTGGCGCCGTTGCCGGGGATAGTTCAATATCACTTTTTGGCTTGTTTGGTTCTAGATTGAGCCAATTTTTTTTCTAAATTTAGTTACTATTATTTTCATTTCATTTTTATTTTTATTTTTTATCACTCATTTCTTTTTCTCTTGGTTGCATAGTTAGTGCGAAGGAGTTGCTCAGAGGGTGAACTTATTTTCGATCCAAAAATTGAATGTACCTTGAGACAACTGAGAAGAGAAAGAAGAGTGCACGAAGAAGATCAAGCAAGCAACATGGATGAAGAAAACAACTAGAATCGAAGAGCCATGAAGGATTACTTGGCACCTTCTCTAGATAGGTGTGCTTCAAGCATAGTGAGACCTACAGTTCAAGCCAACAATTTTGAGTTGAAGACCTCACCAATTCAGTTCATTAAGAACAAATACTAATTCTCGAGCTTGCCAACCGAAGATCCCAATGAGCACATCAGTACATTCCTAGAGATTTGTGACATGGTTAAGATGAATGGAGCCCCTGATGATGCTATCCGACAGAGGTTGTTTCAGTTTTCTTTGAAGGACAAGGCCAGAGCATGGTTAAAGTCTTTATCCCAAGGAACACTCACTACCTGGGACATAATAGCTAGGAAATTTCTGGAGAAGTATTTCCCACCCGCCAAGTCAGCAAAAATGAGGAATGATATCACCTCCTATGCTCAATTAGAAGGGGAGTCTTTCTATGAAGCATGGGAGAGATACAATGACTTGTTGGCAAGATGTCCTCACCATGGCATCCTTCTTTGGATGCAGATTCAGACCTTTTATAATGGTTTGTTGATTTCCATACAAGTCATGGTAGATGCGGTTGCTGGTGGCTCATTGAACAATAAGTCACCAGAAGAATCTCAAGAGCTATTTGAATTGATAGCCAACAACAACTATCAAAAGCCTAGTAAGAGAGTTCAGAAGAGAGGAGCCCTAGAAATTGATACCACCACGGCCCTCCTTGCTTAATTGCAAGCTCTTGCCATTCAAAATGTTGCTATTCAGAAAAAGTTAGGTATATTTCCAAATCCACCATCTGCTCAAGTATTGAGGTGCGATTGTTGTCAAGGTGATCATCCTAATGGGGAGTGCCTTGTGGAACCATCCTCTGAAGAGCAAGTGAGTTACATGAACTCCCAGAGCACAACTTCAATTCCCATTAATACATGCTTGGACATAGAGAGCATAACAACTCGAGGTATTACCGTGGTAATCAAGGTCCTCCCAGAAAGTCATACAACTAACCTGCCCAAGAAAAGAAAACAAACTTGGAAGATATGTTTTAGCAGTTCATGCAGACTCACTCCAACTTTGTGGATAGAACTGAAGCATAGTTCAAGCAATATGATGCACAGTTCAAGAATACAGAAGCTTCTATTAGAAATATAGAAAATCAACTGGGGCAGATATCTCAACAACTGGCTAACAGACCATAAGGCTATTTGCCAAGTGTAATACCTTACCAGACAAAATACTAAACTTAAGTCATAATATATTACCTGATACGTTATTACATGTAGCTGTCTACTTTAATTTAATTTCTAATTCAATTTTAATTACTCATATGGAGTTAGCTGTTTATCTATTTATTTCTTTTGGTTGTAGAATAAATAATGGATTAATATCATGACAGATATAAACCTGCGGAATATACCAAAACTAATGAGCCATGTCATTTATATATGTACATAGATGTCTGTTGCAAAGTTTGCCAGAAAGATACATAAATAGTATAGGGTATATAACAGATGAGGCCGTTAAAACAAAATAATCCAGCCTGTCTCTATAAAACAAACCCTATATGGTCCCCATGGGACATTTCATATGCTATCCTTATCCACTAAACCTCTACCTATCTACCTATGGCCCAGATTGCCAAAAGAGGGCCATTCTATACATCTCTTTCTACGGCACTACATAGGCCTAATGTGGCTCCGACAAGTATACTGGGTCGTACAAGTAATAAAGTGATGAAAAAGATACCGTTCCCACGAGGATAGATCAATTACCGAATAACTAACAGGAATGACTATTTGGACTAGAAGAATGGAATGAGTAGAGAAAACTAAAGAAATCAAATAAAACAAGAGAAAAAAACTACACTTAAAGACAACTTAAATCACTGGGATGGACACTAGGGCTAACTGACTTCACCTAACTATGGACTCAATTACCATGGATCTCAATTATCTAGTTTTTATCTTAATTGATTAATGGTCGGATTCCCTAAATTAAGTCCAAGCCTTTCTCAAGGTCAAGAAATTCTCTTACCCTAAATTGATTGCCTAATCTCTTAGTTACAAACTAATTTTGGAAAATGTTGAAGCTTTATGGATTCCTAAGATGACCACATGAGTCGCATTTATCTATCTCTAGTTTTCGCTCAACTCATGGTGTTTATGATGAGAAGCTTTGTTTACAAACCCCATATCTAGTTATTACAAACCAACAAATTAGTTGAATGGTGGCCAATCACTCAAAAGCATTAGGAACAATCATAAACACTTAATAATCAAGATAAAAACATAAATAAAATCAATCCATGAATAACATCATCGAATAGTTGGATCCATCAACACCTAGAATGGGGTTTAGTTCATGATAGAATCATAAACAACAGAAAGGGTAAAAGAAAGAACAAAAGAAAGAGTAGCCATGAAGAAGAATAAGGATTCCAATGTCTTGAGGGTGAAGGATGTCTCCAACTCTTCACAAAACTTTCCACAATGCTCCTTGAATCTTCAAGCCTCTCCTCTAGGGTTGCCTCTAGTGTTTAGAGTGTCAAAAAGTGTCAGAAAGGTCGTCCAAATCCTTTAAATAATGCCCCAAGATCTTCTCCTGCAAGGTTCCTTCAAAAAATAGACTTTCCACATTTATCGCAGCCGCGCTCGAGCGCCCTATGCACGCTCGAGCATGCTCCACTGCACCATAAACTTGTTCTCTCTATCTCGGGCTATGTTCGAGTGTAGGGTCGCATGCTGAAGTGCACTCCACAATCAAGCGCAGGGTCTCACACTCGAGCATGCATCTAAAACAGCAACTCTATAGATTTGCCTTTTTTGCTTACTTCTAGGCTTAATAGCGATCAGAATAGTTGGAATTTGCCATCAGAGGTAGAAATAGAAGCTGTATATCTTTGAGTAAGCTTTCCAACGCAATAAGAACTACTTCAATTGGAGTTTTGTAGCTCAAGATATAGTCAAAATACTGATGAATGGTCAGGCTTGACAATATCAAAGACAAGATGTAACTTCAACCTTGTTTTGCCTTTTTCTCCTAGAGAACTTGAGAATCCGGAAAAGTGCTCAACATCAAAGTTCGAGATCTCCTTCTCATCTTTCGTAAGAGCCCTAAATTATGTCAAGTTGACTTCCAGAGAGTTAGATATGAATTTTCTCTTGTGACATGGTCTTGAAATCCAACAAAATGGACTGCTTAAGACTCCAATTGAATTCTTCTTCCACTTGAGTGCTTGTACCTAATTGAAACATAATGAAAACATAAATAACTAACCAAAAATATGAGAAAATGACAAACAAACTACACAAGAACCTAAATCAAAGAAATCAACTAAAACACTCAAATAAATCTGTATAACCAAAGCCTAAATCTAAATAAAAGAGAACAAAAATAACTCACTATAGGGAGTTATCAAGGCTCCCTAGGTGGATCGCTGGGTGCAGAAGACGATGAGGATGCGCTCACTACCTCAGATGGGTCCTCCTCCTCATAAAATGAAATGGAGGGAGCCTGTGGAGGTGATGCCGCTGATGGTGCTGCGGGGGCTACTACTATCACATCACTGGAGGTGGAAATGGGTGTGCCATGTAGAGTGGGGTGGCAATATAAGATGAGGAAGGGTTGAATAGTGGATGAGTAAGGGGAATGGCAAAATCTCTACTAAAAAAGAAATAAAAGCGAAATTGACAGCTACCAGATATGAATATAGAGTCTAGAAATGGGTCAAGGTGGATGTGTAGGTCAGGGAACTCAATGTACAAGATGCCTGTTGCTGCGTTCTCCATGATCTGAGAATGACGCGAAATGTAACGTCCGAAAAATTCTATCGTTTTTAACCGAGTTATTCGGTTTTTATCAAACAATTGTAATTAATTAGAATTCGATTAAGCATTTATTTAAATCTAAGTAAGTGTGATTTAGAAGGATTAGAATTTAGGAAATTAGATTAGGAACATAGGAAACCTCGTAGAGTTTTTCTAAAACCGATTTTTTGATTTAAGAGAAATCAGTAAGATTTTGGTATTTTAAACTGTTAGAACTGGATTAATAGAAATTATACTGTGAGAACCTTAGGATAGATGGCCAAGATTTAGCCAAATCACCCATGCATATGGCATAAATAATCAGCCCAAAAGTGGGCAGCTCTAGTAAATTGAAGAATGAGAAGGAATCCACCAATCATGTAACAACTTGCTTCAAAAGTCTTGAAATAATTCCTTCCTTCTCCCTTGTGTAATTCGGCCAACATAAGGAGCTGAGCTCTCTTCATTTCTCTTCCATCCACACTCATCTTCACTCCATCTTCAACCCCTCTTCAAGTCTCATCACAAGTTTCTTCAATCTAAGACATCAAACCAACAAGATTTTAATTAGACAAGGTAGGAATCCTACTTCTTTTCTTATTTTCCTTGATTTGGGGCTGTGTGGGGATCTTTTTTTTCTCATGATACTGATGAGATTTCTAGTGATGAGGATGAATTATGGTTGATTTTACATGTATGTTGTGATTAGAATTGGAATTGGTATGAAAGAACTTGAAGAATAGAGAGAGTTCAAGAAGCTGTTAGGGTTTTCACTCGACGGTCCATATGGCAGAGTGTACTGCTCCACCTACAGCCATTTAAATTTGCTAAATTTATTTTTATATGAAACTAGACATTTAGATATTTTCATACATATAAAATATATGACCATTGGATTAGTATAGAATTACTTATGAATTTTTGAATTTGACCTAGAATCCTGGATTCCCATCTTGGCAGTGTGAGTTAAGAGGGGTGTAACTCACGCTACACAACTCTAAATTGAGTGAAACTACTGCTGTTTGAAAGCTAATGTATAAGGGAATATCTTATAAAAATTTTAGACTCTATTCATTGCCAATTATTTCCAGAACATCAATGAATTTATCTTAAGTTCAAATCGGACTGGAACAGGGTAGTCCAGTAGGGTCAAGTTACAGGGCTTGTATCTCAAAATATACTCATGCAAATGATATGCAACTTACTTCATTTAAAATCTTGCTCTATTAACTTTAATTTGACATAAATTTCATATGATTTCACCTAGATTTCTATTTTTAGTGAATTTTCACTTATAAGGGTACAATTCTAGCTAAGAACAGGGCAGTCTGAGGTAAAATACTAATAACTTGAATTATACAAATCAAAATGAGATGGGCCTAAAAGGATTGTAAACTAGACACATAGAGCTATGACATATTCAGAGCTATGACATATTCAAAATCCAGGTTTAAATGAGTTAAATTGGACTAAAGGTAGATTATACAAAATTCAAGTAGAATAGGATGAAGTAAGCAGAAAACTCTATTGATGTTTGTATTGAATTTGATGAATGGTATTGTGAATAGATGATTGCTATTCCATATTGATTTGCATGTTTGAATGATTTTACTGGTAGTCTGGCACTATTGATGGGAAAGCGAACTCGATCTATTATGTTGCTGAAATTTCGGCAAAGAATTCATATGTTGTATGAGTTATACTTGCATGAACACATGATGTTTGAAAGGATAAAAGTAGTTGTGCAAGCAATTCATGAATATTATAAAGGATTCCATATTACTTGGGCCAGCCCCTGAATAAGTTTAAGGGGAATAGATCGGTGGGAAAGTTGGGGAAAGCAAACCCGGTAATCTTGTACAGGAATGAGCTCGGTCCTGAAAAGCATACTATTACCCAGGAGTATATGGCCAATGACTCCCAGGGGACCAAGGATGGAAATTATAAGTTACAAGAGTTGAAGGCTCTCAAAGACAAAGTGTATTTCTTTAGTATATATATATGTTGTGTTTGATGATTCCTAACTACTTTTACAATTATCAGCGTCCTTCATATTATGGTATTGTTTAACTATGATTACTAGTTTAGTCATGTTGACATGCTTGGTTTGAATGTCTTATTATTGCTCTAATTTAAAATAAAGCTTGTTTCGGGTTACACTTTTCATAGTATCAAGTAAAGTTGAATATTATTGTCTTAGTGTATTATTTAAACCTAAGAAAAAACGAAACAATTGAGAATGACAGTGATGCCAGACGTGTATAAGATTAGCATTCCTACTGAGAAATTCTTATTTCTAACCCTGCTGTATGTTTCCGCATCATTCTCAGATCATGGAGAACGTGGCTATGAGAGTCCTATTCATTGAGTGCCCTGAGCTTCATTTTCACCTTGACCTGTTTATAGATGCTATGTACATATCTAGTAGCTACCTTTTTTGCCTTTATTTCTTCTTTAGTAGAGATTTTGTAGTCCCACTTACTCACCCCCTTTTTGACCGATCCACTCCTTATATTGCCATCCCTCTCCACATGGCACATCCGTTCCCACTTCACCCGCAGCAGATCCCCTTTGCCTCACTGTTTGAGGAGGATCCATCGGAGGTGGTGAGTTCGTCTTCCTCATCCTCTGCCTTGAGCA
Source organism: Pterocarpus macrocarpus (assembly GCA_031439585.1). Lineage (NCBI taxonomy): Eukaryota > Viridiplantae > Streptophyta > Magnoliopsida > Fabales > Fabaceae > Pterocarpus > Pterocarpus macrocarpus. The sequence goes on along the minus strand of CM062519.1, from coordinate 35,369,797 downwards.
TGGACTACACTCTAGCTGACGTCGGCATGGCGAATGGATTCCTTTCCTCGGAGTCCACCTAAGGTGCTCGTGTAGTGCTATAGTAGGAAATGTTTAGCGTGGCCCTCTTTTTTGGCATTATGGGGCCATAGGCAGTAGTTTAATGTATGTTGTATGTGGATAGTTAGCACACGAAATGTCCCTTAGGGACCAGTTAGGGTACTGCTCATAGAGATAGGCTAATTTATTTTATTTCAGCGGCCACACTTTATTACCCTGTACTATTTATGCATCTTTTGTCAAACTTTGAAAACAGATGTCTATGTATATATATATATATATATATGATGCAATTTCAGTAGTTCTGTATATTCCGTATTTTTATTTATTTTATTTTATTTTTGTTACAACAATTATCTATTATTTATTTTGTAACACCCTAATAAACCCATAATATGCTTAAGTCGTATTACGGTGTTTTATTAGTTGTTACTTATGCTTGTGGAAACCTAAACTTCTTTTATAAATTAAGTTACGCAGAGCATACGGTAAAATTTTTTTTTTTTTGAAATACATTGTCACTTTGTAGTGTTTTGGAAAGTAAAGCATTAAGTAGGAAGATAGATATAAACGAGTATGTCTCATGAATTTAAGTCATAAAATAAGGGGATAATGGATAAATAGAAATATAATGCATTCACCTTACTTAAACAACCATATATGAAGTTTCATAATATTCAACAATACATGTGAAGGAAACTCATGGTCGTGCCATGGCCCCAAAATATCAAGCATAAGCTAATATGACAAAGTTCGTCACAAAATGAAATACATAAGATAGGGAGCAGTAATAAAATAGGCCCAAGTAGACACGTTCTGTTCCTTTACGCTTTCCGCACTCCTCGATTAGATGAAATCAGGTCCTCGAGTGTCTAGTTCCCTTCGCTCCTCGGCCTCGAGGAACGTCAGGAGTACAAATGATACAAGGGTGCTTGCTGATCACCTCGATGCGATGAACACGATGACTCGGAGTATAGCTGGCTACCGAAGAATGTTCCTCTGAGGGATCCTCCTTAGACGTAACCAGGTAATACTCAGGGAGTGGCGGCGAAGTGGCTACGACCCTCAGAGTGGCCATGGAACTCACATCGACCATGGGAATTACAGGCTGCAGCATGGGCTTAGCTGCGGGCAAGTCCGGAGACATCGGCTCCATCTCAACGTCCGGCAAAGGCCTGGGGGAAAAATCCCAAGGATCCAGTGGCTGTCCAAGATATACTAAAGAAATGTCTACTGGGGCTGGTGGAATATCGGGCTCCTCTCCCTTGTGAATATGACCCAGGTAAAAGTAGGTGCAAACTACCATGGTGGTCGTATCCACGATAGCTTGGGCATCAGCATTGTAGGTCCACTCATGGTGGGGAGGGTCCATGCTCTACTCCACGAGGTGAGCCATAGGTATCTGGTGAACAAACGGAAAATAAATAGAGTGAGAAATAAGATTTCTCAGTAGGACTTGAACCTGACATGAAAGTGTCATTGTCATCGTCCCAGCCACTTCTGTTTTATAAATGAATATAGTGAGTATTCATAAGGTTCAATTCTTAGATTTTGAAAATATAAGTATTCAAAGTGGATTTGACTTTAAGTACGTATTCTCATTATAATAACAACATCATGGTATACATAGGAGCTTATATGATAATTTGTATCATGCATGACCATCTTGAGAGTTTCATTCTTTACTTGGGTCGGACCGAAGTCCCTTTCTTTTCTTCACTTAACCTTTATCTTAGGTCTTTTTCTTTTCACCCACTGAACATAAGTGGTAATGAGCTCATACCGTGATTGTCGCCACCATAAATTTTCGGTATTTACACTAGCTGGGTCATGCCATGCCTCATGTAAGCCCTATCCCCTATACTCACACTAGCTGGGTCATGCCATGCCTCATGTGAGTCGTGGGTGAGGGGAGCTTCTTATTACGGGTCATCTTCCGTTTTGAAGGATCACACCCTTAGTTCAATCTCTTCTTATTAAGGCTTATGATGCAAAATTATTCTAAGTCCACAATTTTTATGGAATTTCTGCAGCATAACAGCTAGACCGAAGCTTCCCAAAATTTTTGCCAAATAGAGAATCCAATCACAAGACATCATCATATGTATTAATCAACATCGTATGCAACATAATCATTGTCATCATAATCATACCATCATCATATCATCATATTATCATATTGCACATAGACATAGATATACCACATTAAAGTGTTATGAGCTTACTTAGTAACTTAGGTGCAAGCTTTTTAATTTGATTGGCATCTCGTTCGATTTTTTCATTAATTATAGGGCAAGTACCACCTATCACTTCTTTTAAACCTTCTTAAGTTGAATTATGAAGTTTCCATTACCTTAAATTAAGAGTCTTCGTGTGCTTAAGTTCGATTCTCATTAGTGCTAGAAATTTACCTTAACCAGTTTTTACTTTCATTGCAGGGTTGTGCTTTTTTGAGTCTATTTTCAAATGAAATAAGTCCCAGTCAAAAATTCTTTCTACAGCCTGAGTTATACACTCTTTGCTCTAACTACTCAAACTTGAAAGTTCATCTCGGGTCAGTGGCTTGTCAACTCCATTGGGAGTTCCTCACATGGAATCTGACAAAACTGTTTTATGGGGGTTGCTCCCCTATGTCTTAGCTTTCAAAAAAACTTGTCCCACTCAAAAATGTTTTGTATAACTAGAGTTATGCATGTTTTAGTATCGACTGCCTAGACTTAAACACATATGGCCCACTTCAAAAATTCATATCTCCCACATTTCAAAGCCAAAGTTCACATATTTTATATGTATGAAAAGCTCTCTGAGTCTACTTTTATAGAAAATTAGTTTCATCACATTTTCAGTTTTGTAGAATGAGTTATAGAGTACGCATTACAAACTGATAGAATTCTAGCTTAACTAGTTTTTATGTTTTTCCATTTCAAACTTGTGGAGATGTTGCTATCCTACTTCAAATCACCATTTTTATGTTTTATCTCACCATTATATTCAAGGTTTTAATCACCAAATCAGTAATTTAGAATAAAAATAAAGTAAGATACATAAAAACCATCATACCACATAATCTCATTTTAAGACAACATTTTCAACAAGGCAAGAAAAGCTCATAGAATAAGATATGGTCATGAGACCTTGAAGTAAGTCCTAAAACCACATAGCTATGAAGAGCTTAGGGGTTCTAGTGCTTGAAAGAGGGTTAAAGTCACTACCAAAGAAAGCTTCTTGAAGAATTTGGAGTGTGAAGAAGGTTGGAGAGAGCCTCCCTCCTTCAAAGCTTGGAAATGGAGCTTGTGTATGGGTTGTCTTGTTTCTCCAAAGACCAAAAATGGTGGTCTTTGAAGGGATTGTGAGGGTGGTGATGGAAATGTGGTAGGAGGTAGTAAGGAGATTAGAAGAAAAACAAAGAGGGTTGGAAGAACAAGAGAATGGGGATGAGACTTGGAGAGAGGAGAGAGCTTTATGTCTTGAGAGAGGAAATGAAAAATGAAATGAGGGGGAGAGAGGGGGGCTGATTGGCACAAAAGGGGAGGGGGAGAGTGATGTGATTTTGCTTCTTACAATAAGCAAGAGAGTGGGGGAAAACCATGGGGCAAAACAGGGAGTTATGTTTCCTTTGAGTCTTGGCACTTGGGTAAAGACCATGTAGTGTTTTTCAAGTGGTTAAAAGCATGACCACTCTTGAGATTTTCTTGGGTGAATATGATCACTTCAAGTGGCACAATCTTGATGGAGGGGAGTACATCTCTTGTCTTGAATCAAGGAATACTACTAACATAGACTCTTAATCTAATGGTGCATGATGAAAAGGCAAATGGATGATTGGATATGGCTCTTGCCTTGACCAAACTTCAAACAATAATTAAAGGGAAGTTTCTAAATTTTCACAATTGTTACAATTATCTAGATGCTAATTAATTCAATTGGTTCAATTACACCTTAACACATGTTCATTGAAAAGGATTTTCCTTATTAATTATGTATAGAGGGTGTGAGGGTTAATTTGTTATGTGTGATTAAGATGTAATACTTGTCATGCACTTAGTTAATAAGGTTAGGTCACCTTGATTATATGTTCTAAATCATGAATTAACAAGGATTGGGCAATTATACTCTTAATTGTAACTTTTAATGCATTATGCTTCAATTATTGAATTTTCTAATTAATCATTGACTTTCAATTATCTTGTTGACTTGTCTTAATTTACTAAGCCCTTGCTCTGGAGATTAGTCAATTAGTTCTCAATTAATCAGTAACCCCTCTAATTAGCCGGAGACACCAAGCTAATTAGCTTAGATGAAAATGGGGATGTTACATATTTCGCAATCAAATGGAAATTAATTAAGTGAACAGTTAACTCTATTTGGGTAATTAACATTGAATCAGAAAATAGAATTTAATTAGACCGCCACACGTAATCACTTATCAGGTAATATATTATGACTTAAGCATGGTATTTTGTCTGGTAAGGTGTTACATTTTTGGTATCAGAGCAGTTCATCCCAATATAGGCCTGAAGATTGGACTGACTATGCTTCGCATATGCTCTGTGTTCTTTAGATATTATCATGCACTGAGTCTTGTCCATATGGATAGGATGCATGTGAGGGAATTGCCTAGCCGTATGCCGTTATATACTAGCACACTGAGCATGACTTGGTTGGCAGAGAGCCAATCCATACCCAGAATGATGTCAAGTCTGGACAAGGGAAGATAAATTAAATTAGCTGAAAAAGTTCGACCTCCTAACTGAAAGGGGACATTCATACAAATATGATTGGTCTTAATGGGCTCACTTGTAGGAGTAGAAACTAGCAAATCATGGAGTAATTCAGAAATTAGCAACTGCAAAGTTGACATGCAATCATGAGAAATGAAAGAGTGTGAAGCACCTGAATCGTATAAAACAGTCAAGGTTTTACCATTCACTTCACATGTATCCTGAATCAAATCTTCAAATCCTTCGACTTCTTGTGTGTCCATGGTGAAAACTCTTCCCTGGCGTTGCGGCCTAAGAGTCAACTGAGGGTTTCTGGCTGGACATTCATAGATTTTGTGGCCTAGTTTGTCACATCTGAAACAGACATTCTGACCTGCCAGGCATAGGCGAGTGCCATGATTCTTGCCACACTAGCTGCAGGTTGTCTAGTTTCCAAAAGGCCTTTGGGGTTGCTTGCCGTTATTGCCTGTTGCTTGAAACTTTCTTTGCTGCTAGGAGTTAGGTTTAAACCTCGGGCCTTGCGGTGCCAATCCTTTCTTGAAGTTACTATTAACTGATCTAGCAGTAGTTTACTTCCTATTACAGTCTTCCACTAGTCTGCATTTGTTCACTAGAGTAAGAAAATCTCTTATCTCCATTGGTCTTATGGTGGTGAGAATATCATCTTGCAGTCCACCTTTAAACTTCACGCACTTCCAAATCTCATCAGGGTTTCATTGATATATTATGGAAAATTTACACAACTCCTCAAATTTAGCAATATACTCCGATATGCTACTGTTCTCTTGACGGAGGTGCATAAACTCCAGCTCCTTGGCGTTACGAACAGAGGCCAGAAAATACTTCTGATATAATGCATCTCTAAATACATCCCAAGTGATCTTTATCTGTGATCCTTCCAATAACTATCGTATGCCATTCCACGAGGACTCTGAATCCGCTTCCAGCATGTAGGTGGCAAAGGCCACCTTCTGGCGGTCTGCACAACCTAAAACAGAGAAGACATTCTCCATAGCTTTAACCCACTCATCAGCCTTATTAGAAGGTTCCTCTGAAACTGGATGGGTTAGCTTTTCTGAACTCGACAAATTTGAAATACTTTAGGTCTACTTCTGGACCATTAGAATTCCCTCCACGACCAACCTCAGGCTACCTTCCTAGTTGGTCCATCATCTGGGTTGCCACAGTTGCTTATTCTAGCATGGCGTACGCCATCTCCCGCATCGTGTTCATGAACTCAGTAGATTCCTCCTGAGCTGAATCAATTTGTGGTCTACCCCGCCTTCCAGATGCCATCAAGTTCTGAACACACAAAACAAGAATGATTGAGTTGATCAGGCTCAATACTAAATCCGATGTGCTAGTAAATAATAGCATATGGTCAGGCAATTCCCTCACATACATCCTATCCATATGGACAAGACTCAGTGCATGATAATATCTGAGGAACACAGAGCGTATGCGAAGCATAGTCAGTCCAATCCTCAGGCCTATATTGGGACGAACTGCTTTAATACAAAAAATGTAATACTTTACCAGACAAAATACTATGCTTAAGTCATAATATATTACCTGATAAGTTATTACGTGTGGCTGCCTACTTTAATTTAATTTCTGATTCAATTTTAATTACTCATATGGAGTTAGCTATTTATCTATTTATTTCTTTTGGCTGTAGAATAAATAATGGATTAATATCATGATAGAAATAAACCTGCAGAATATACCGAAACTAATGAGCCATGTCATATATATATGTACATAGATGTCTGTTGCAAAGTTTGCCAAAAAGATACATAAATAGTACAGGGTATATAACAGATGAGGCCGCTAAAACAAAATAATCTGGCCTGTCTCTATAAAACAACCCTATATGGTCCCCACAGGACATTTCATATGCTCTCCCTATCCACTAAACCTCTACCTATGGCCCAGATTGCCAAAAGAGGGCCATTCTATACATATCCTTCTACGGCACTACATAAGCTCTGTAACATCCCCAATTTTTGTCTAAGCTAATTAGCTCAGTGATCCTGGCTAATTAGAGAGGTTAACGATTAACTGAGAATTAATCGGCTAATCTCGATGAGCAAGAGCTTAGTGAATTGAGTCAAGTCAATAATTGAATCATAATGCACTAAATGGTTTAATTAAAACCTAATTATTCGAACTTCATTAATTCGTAACTTAGAAATATAATTAAGCTAATCCAATCTTATTAATTAAGTACAAGACAATTGTTCTACTTTACCAATTGAGATAGATTAATTCTAAACCCTAATTACATAATTCATAAGATCAATTCTTTTAAGAGGAAAAACGTCTTAAAGATGTAATTAACCGAAATCGGTTAAAGAGCAATTTAACTAATCGAATTGATTAACAACTTAGGTAATTCTAATGGCTTTGAAGATTTAAAAATTTTCCTAATTGATGCACCAAATTTTGGCCAAGGATAAGAGCAAAAATACAACCATCCATTTGCTTTCTCATCATACACCACTAGATCAAGAGTCCATGTTAGTAGATTCCTTGAGTCAAGACAAAAGATCTACTCTCCTCCATCAAGATTGTGACACTTGGAGTGATCACAATCATCCAATGCCAATCCTAGGATAGATCATGCTTTTAACCACTTGAAAAGAAGCACTACAAGGTCTTTACCCAAGTGTCAAGACTCAAAGGAAACACAACTCCCTCTTTTGCCCCAAGATTTTTTGCTCTCTCTTGCTTGTTGTAAGAAGCAAAATCACATCATTCTCCTCCCCCTTTTGTGCGCCAATCAGCCTCTCTCTCTCCCCCTCATTTCATTTTTCATTTCCTCTCTCAAGACACACAAAGCTCTCTCCTCTCTCCAAGTCTCATCCCCCCTCTCTTGTTCTTCCAACCTTCTTTGTTCTTCTTCTAACCTCCTCACTACCTCCCACCCCATTTCCATCACCATCCTTACAGTCCCTTCAAGGACCACCATTTTTGGTCTTTGGAGAAACAAGATAACACACACACAAGCTCCATTTCCAAGCTTTCAAGGAGGGAGGCTCTCTCCAACTTTCTCCACACTTCAACTCTTCAAGAAGCTCTCTTTGGTAGTGACTTTGACCTACTCCTTTCATGTATTTTTCAAGCTCTAGAACTCCTAAGCTCTTCATAGCCAGGTGGTTTTAGGACTTGCTTCAAGGTCCCATGACCATTTCTTGCTCTATGAGTTTTCTTGTCTTGTTGAAAAATGTTGTCTTGAAGTGAGAATATGTGGCATGATGGTTTTATGTATCTTGCTCTATTTTGTTTTAAAATACTGATTCGGTGACTAAAACCTTGAATATAATGATGAGATAAAACATAAAAATTGTAACACCCTAATAAACCCATACTATGCTTAAGTCGTATTACGGCGTTTTATTAGTTGTTACTTATGCTCGTGGAAAGCTAAACTTCACTTGAAATTAAGTTACGCGGAAAATACGATAAGATTTTTCTTTGAAATACGTTGTAGCTTTGCAGCGTTTTGAAAAGTAAAGCCTTGAGCGAGAATATAGCTAGAGAAAGAGCGTGTCGCATAAAATATATACCCCAAAATCATAAAATATGAGAAAGGTAAAAAAATAATAATTCACAAATACATTGCATTACATAGCTAATCATTACATCCATATGGGTTCATAATATATATATATACATACATATCAGCATTACAGCGAAGGAGGCTCATGGTCGTGCCATGATCCAAATACTAGATACAAACTTAAATTGACATCGTTCGTCACAAAAAGGAATGTATGAAGGTGCAGAGCTACGGCATCTACAAGTCCACATCAGCATTGTCTGACATCCCACGCCATCATCGCCGCTCACGATTAATGGGGAATCCATGCTCTACTCCATCGGATGCGCCATCGAGAGCTGGTGACGATACGGAAGAATAACTAGAGTGAGAAATAGAATTTCTCAGTAGGACTCGAACCCGACACGAAAGTGTCATCGTTATCGTCCCAGCCACTTCGGTTTTATTAATAAAAATAGTGAGCATTCATAAGGTTCCATTCTTAGGTTTTCGAAAACATGTATATCCGAAGTGGATTCAATTTTAACATAATCTCTAATCACTTACATCATAACATACATGGGCATAAGTATAATCATATAAAAATGCATGATTGTGCTATAAGTTTTTTCTTAACTTCTTCCTTTTGTTAAGAAAAGAAAAGGGACTTCGGTCCAAACCCTAGAAAGGGAAGAAGTTAAAAGAATCTTATAGCATGGACATGCATGTTTTATATAATTATATTTGTGCTTATGTATATTATGATGTAAATGATTAGAGGATACGCTAAAACTGAATCTGCTTCGGATATTCATGATTTTGAAAATTCAGGAATTGAACCTTATGCATGCTCACTATTTTTATTAATAAAACCGAAGTGGCTGGGACGATGACGATGACACTTTCGTGTCGGGTTGGAGTCCTATTGAGAAATCTTATTTCTCACTCCAGTTATTTTTTTTCCGTCTTGTCACCAAATACCTATGGCACACCCAGTGGAGTGGAACATGGAACCTCCGCACCATAAGTGGGCCTATGATGCGGATGCTCATGCTGTTGTGGCCACGACCACCACAGTAGTTCGCACACATTTTTACCTAGGTCGAATTTTTGAGGGAGAGGAGCCAGATGTCACGCCAGCCCTCGTAGACATTTCTTCAGCTCACCTTGGACCGCCGCTGGATCCTTGGGATTTTCGCCTGAGCCATTGCCAGACATCGAGATGGAGCCGATGTCTCCGGGCCTGCCCGCAGCCGAGTCCGTGCCACCGCCGGAGATTCCCGTGATTGACGTGAGTTCCACGGCCACCCCTAGGGCCGCAGTCGCTTTGCCGCTGGTCCCTGAGTATCATCCCGCCACATCTGAGGAGGATCCCTCGGAGGAACATTCTTCGGTGGCCAGGTATACTCCAGGTCATCGCGTTCGTCATATTGAGGTGATTAGTAGGCACCCTCGCATTATCCGTACTCCTTACGTCCCCCGAGGCCGAGGAGCAAGGGGGACCAGGCACTTGAGGACTTGAGTCCATCCGATCGAGGGGCACGGAAGGGGCGAAGAAATCAACATGTATCTACATGGGCCTATTTTTATTTGTGTTCCTTATCCTATGTATTTCATTTTGTAACAAACCTTGTCATATTTGTCTATGTTTGATACTTTGGGGCCATGGCATGACCATGAGTCTCCTTTTTATGTATTGTTGATTATTATGAGACTTTATATATGTATGGTTGTTCTAGTAAGATGAATGTATTACATTTCTACTTATCCCTTGTTCCTTTATTTTACGGTTTGTATGTATGCGACATGCTCATTGATAGCTATCTTCTCGCTCCAGGCTTTATTTTCCAAAACGCTGCAAAGCGACGACGTATTTAACCAAAAAAAAAAAAAATTTACCGTATTTTCCGCGTAATTTGATTTATAAAAGAAGTTAAATTTTCTACGAGCATAAGTAACAACTAATAAAACGCCGTAATACGACTTAAGTGTAGTATGGGTTTATTAGGGTGTTACAATTTGAATATACCAACTTGGAGAATGATGCCCAACTCCAAACCATTTGTGACATGACAACTGGCTTACTTCATCTGGGTGTACGAAGGTGCTTGGATTATGCCTATGTGAAAAACAAATCTTATCCCCAAGCTACTTGTTTCATCATTGTAGAGGTGCTACCTGGGGGGATTCTAAGGCCATCAACACTGATCTATCAAGGCACCAATAACAAGGATGGCAATGAATTCAAGATCACCTCATCAGATCCTGGAGGAGGCAAAATATGCAAACCTTGGTGGGGATTCCTGGACCAGTTCAAGCTTAAGCCACCATGAGGGAGTTCTCACCACTTTTTACCTTTTTAAATTTTTGTCTTGCATTTTTAATTTTTTGTCTTGAATTTTAATTTTAGAATAAAATATGTTTAGTATTAGTTTTCATATGATAGTTATATTGTTTAGTTGGATGTTCCCCTACGGTGATTCTTTAGTTGTTAGCTTTAGGCATTAGACATTCATGGCTTGAGGCTTCAACATGCTTGACTTTTCATCTCATTCTTTTTGTTTTGCATGCTTGGTAGCTTGATCTTCAATTGCTTGGATTGAGTATGTTGGACATGACCCATGTGAGCTTTTAAGCCATATTTGTATGGCTATGTTAAATGTCATTCTTTTCTTTCTTATGTGTTTTGTTCCCTCATAGGATTTGTCACTCTAGAACTTGCTTTGATTCTTTTTTAGGCTACACTATTCATTTGCATACATGAATATGATTGAGGCATTCATTTTGAGATTAGCCACTTAACCAAATAGCCACCCTTGTATTTTTACCCTTGCTTAGCCCCTTTGAGCCTTTTTACCTATTCTTTGTTTTTAGCATATCACAAGCCTAAGCAAAAAACCATGATTCTACCTAGCCTTAGGGATTAGGAAACCATTAGTTACCATTAGCAATGTGCATTCACATAAGTGTGGGGGTGCAAAGTGGTGAAAAGAGAAAAAGGAAAGAAATGAAAAGATTGAAAAAAACAAAAAAAAAAAAAAGAAAAAGAAGCAAAGAAAAGCAAATAGAAAAAGAACAAGTCAATAAATTGAGGCAATTTTGATAAAAAAAGAAAGTAATGAAGTGGGATAAAAAAGAGTTGTTTGTTGCATTCTTAGATTTGAGGAGGACCCTCACATTTGTGATCTCATGTCTTTGCCAAAGTTCTTCTATTCTCTTTGGTTTTTACCTTGCATATCCTTACTATTTCCTTACCCTCACCTTGGCCTCATTACAACCTTGAATAAAGTCCTCTTGATTTATGTGTGCATGTGTTTGTGTAGTGGAGAATTAGATGATGAGCAAGCTTATGGTAGTGCTTTTTCTTTTGAGGTGATTTGAGTGGTATAATTGAGCCTTAAACACTTGAGAGTAAGAGTGTTAAACACATTATCTTGTGAGATCCTTCATGCTTGATCCATTCTTTTTGGAGTGATTTTTGCCTTGCTTGCACCTTTGTAGAGATGTGTCTTGATTGTTGAATTTCTTAATGCCTTGGATGTGCTTTTTGCCTATATGCTTGACACTCCTGAAGATCCATTGGGAATTTGTTTTTCATAGTATTTGGTCATTTTTTAGTTTTTGGACTTTTGTGTTTCTTTTAGATTCTGATGTTTCATTTTCGACACCCTTGAGTATATTTTGGATTTTGCATGAGGACATGCAAAAAGCTAAGTGCGGAGGAATTTGATAAGCAATATTTTGATACATTGATTAACCCACATATTTAGTTTATTGAACCTCTTTTGTGCTTAATTGAATAATATTGGACACAGTTTATAAGTTTGGACTCTAATTGGGCTCAATTGTATTTTTCAGCATTATTGTGAATTTATACTATTTTTGTATTATGCCTGTATCTTGAGTTGTAGATATATAAAAATTACAAATTTTATATTGTAGGAAAGCTGAGAGAAAGATCTACAACTTTGATGAAGAAGTCAAAAACTAATTCAGATGTCTAGTGGGTCAAATTGGGCCATGAAGTCAGAACAGGGCTTTTACACTAGAACCTGATTAGTGTGCACTAATTGGGCCATAACATGAGTTATAGACATTGGATTGAGGTGGAATTGGTGCCATTTGAAAGTTAAGACATAAACCTTCAATTCATATGAAGAGTACTCTCCAAAATAATGATATCTTGATAGACTTATTGGCTGTTGAATTTGACTGACGCGGATAGAGATACAATCTAGACATGCTATAAAGATTGGCCCATAACTCTCTCATGTTAAGTCCAAATTAAGCAAATTGGGTGTCCACTTAAAGCTAAGAGCCAGAGGATTAAGTTGGGCTCAAGGGTATTTTGAATTTTGACATTTGAGGTCTGATAAGAAGAGAGAAAAGAGAGACGTGAAAGACGACTCATCTCCAACATTTTTCATTTTTTTCTTTCTTCTCTTCTCCTCTCCTCTTCTTTTCTTTTTCTTTTCCTTTCATTTTGTAAGATACTTGTTTTGGGTTCTATTTTGTAACCTTCATTGCTATGGAGGAGTAGGATTTCAAGCTAGTTCAAGGAGACTCCAAAGGCATTATGGTTATAATCTTGAAACCCTATGCTTGAATTTCAATTATGTTTGTTTTCTTGTTTCTTTGCCCTCTTTTATTTGTAAATTTGCATTGAATGGTATTGATATGTGAGTTTATGAATGAGGAATTAGTTCGGTGATTACTAATTAGTCAATTGGTATGAACTTGATTAGTTAAAGAATTAGGAATTGGGTTTGGGTTCAAACCTAAGCTAATACAATTGGAGCTAGAAATCAACATAGGTTAATTAGAGTTGAGGTCTCAATTATCTAATCAATTATGTGTTGGTTGAATTCCTAGAGTTCTTTAGGTAGAATTGTGGGGTTGTTAGTAGAGGTCTCTCTAATAGCTCAAATTAGTCGCACTCCATGTGTTTGATATATTGTGCGTTAATGATTGATTCACCTTATGCCTAAGGAACTCTTTGAACTACTGTTTTTATTTTCATCTAATTTTCTTTTATAATTTATTGACTGCATGTTTGCACATACCCCTTGTTACTTAACTAGATAGCAACAACATCCTTGTGAGACGATCTTGGTTGCACTATACTTCAAATTTAGTGTAATTAAGTATTTTAAAATTATAATTTGGAGCATGCTGCGACACTTGTTGCCAACTGCCAAAAGAGGGTCACGCTGTACAATGTCGTCTACTACTGGTCTACTCCGTCAGATAGCCGTTGGCCATGCCAAGCCCGGCTGGTGTGTAGTCTGCATTGGGTCCTGATGAGAAGGAGGGTGATGAGCCGGTGGCCTCTGAAGGGTCGCTCTCAGAGCTAAGAGGGATGTCGGGTACCACCTGCGGAGGTGACTACAGTGCGGTCGGCCAGGTGCGGGTCTGGGTGATAGAGGTCTTTGGCAGAGGGTGTGCCACGTGCAGTGGAACCGCAAGGTATGGGGCAACAGGATCAAAAGTAGGATGGAGTAAAGGGACGGCAAAATTCCTATCACTAAAAAGGTAAAGATGGAAGTGGCAAGAGCCGGCTATATATAGTGAGCCCACTGCGGGGTCATGGTGGAGCTGCAAGTCTGGAATCTCAATGAAGAGGGTAGCCGTCGAGTCTATCATCCACGTCTGAGAATGAGGTGGAAATGCAAAACAAGATGAGAATTTGAAGAAATTCTCAGTAGGGTTTTGATCAATTAGATTATTATATACTTATTTTCCCTCATTCCTAGCTCATTAATTCTCTCTTGTGCCTAATTGTTTTGAATTGGACCGTTTTGTATTGTTTGGTTTTGTTTGGGTTTGAGTTAAATTTTCCAGCATTAGGTGAATTCTGACACTGTTTTGATTTTTGGGTTATATCTTGAGTTATAGAGCTCATTTTATTGTGATTCTTGATTTGTAGAAAAGCTAAGAGATAGGCCTACAAGTTATATGAGAGGTCAGAAGCCAATTCTGGTGTTAAGAAGCTGGAATTAGGCCTAAAAGTGAACTGAAGTGGTGCAGCCACGGATTCTGAGCAGGGTGTGGTATTTGGGCCATATCTCAGTCCACAGATGTCCGATTGAGCCCATTCCAGTGGCATTTTGAAGCTGACATCCAAGGCTACAATTTTTCTTAAGAGTGGAAATCCAAACGGAATTGTTTTGATAGCCAAAATGGTAGAAGAACGTTACTCACGGAATTAGCTATAATGATTTCATGTTTTTAATGTAACTTTCTTTCTATAATTCGGATTTTGGCAAATGAGATGTCCAGATTCAAAGGAGAGAGAGAGGATTAATGTATTAATGACAATTCAATAAATTTTAGGCGTTTTGATTTGGTTTTGGCTGGCTGACTTAGGGGGAGCCAGAATTGTAACTTGGGACAGATTTTGGAATAGGAAGCAATTTTCGGTTTTGGTTCTTCTTCTCTTCTCTTCTCTCACCCCCCCCCCACCTTAACAACTCATCTTCCTCCATTCATGGAGGAGTAAGCTTCCATCTAATCCAAGGATTCAAAGAAGCATTGGCTGTCTTGAGGATTTGCGCAACCAAACTTTATCAAATCAAATCGGTTTTCTACTCCCTTTTCTTTCATTGTGATTAATCCAATTTCGGATTTAAAGGTTTTTGATTCGGAATTATGGTGGATTATAATTGATTGCTTACTTGCTTGCTTGCATATTGCTCGATTGATTAATGTGTAATGCAATTGCGTGAGTAGAATCATTTTCAGGTTTGAATTTGATGATTGATTATATTGGTGCTTGAAAATTAACATGAATTGGTTAGGTTCTAGAGGTTTCTGAATTTAATCATTTATCTGTTAATTGAATGCATGAAGGTTTTCGTGTGCAATGTCATATCCGAACAGAGGTTTCTTTCGGGTTTGATGTCAGTCACTAATTTGACTTGGATGATAATTTTTAGAATCCGATGATAGATTAGCCACTGTCTTTCTTGGTTCTTAGATTGGATGTTCCAAATTCTGTTCATTTCTTTTATACTCATTTCAGTATTTTAAATTCCTAAACCCCCCCGCCCAATTTCCTGATCGTATAACATTGTCATCATTGAAAGCGACTCGGGTTGCACCCTTGCTACGAGTTTAGTGTAATTCGGTTTTTATTGTAATTTGATCGAGCTCGGCACTCGAGTCAGGTTCGCATATGGTGTTTAACTGACGTGTCGTTCATTCTCAGTTGCCTCAGTTTTTATTTAATTATAAAAGCATGGGATCAAACTGAACTATCCATATTCAAATAAGTTTAAGAAAATGTCGGGCCCGAGACAAGGTTCAATTTTACTTAAGACAGCAAAAGAAGCAAAGTAAGCTACTAACAGTAAAACACAGGATAATAAGGCATTAAATGCACATAATGATAAATAAATATAATGCATAAAGCAGAATAACTTGTAATGACTATTCAATGTAATCATGCAAAACTTATTCTTGAGCTTTGTTTCATAAACTTTTCCATTATTTGGTCCCCTGGGAGTTCTTGGCCACTTTAGACTCCTTGATAATAGTCTGCTTTTCAGGATCGAGCTCGTTCCTATATAGGAATATCGGGTTTGCTTTCCCCGACCTCCCCACTGATCTATTCCCCTTAACTTTTTTCCGAGGCTAGCCCAAGTATCATGGAACTTTCATCATAACATAATCTTTAGGGTCATCATAACATGACTTTCATAACTTTCTTGAAAATGCACATGTGTCTACATGTATATCATAATTCATGCATATATTTTACCGAAATTTTGGTGGCATAAACTTATTCATGCATATATTTCAATCTCTCATAGAAGTCACAATATTGCATGCATAATTAATCATTGAACTCATAGAAACATTAGTCCTATTAAGGCGTAGTTCTGACCTCAACATAATCATTCGACCCAATTTTTGTAAATCAAGCCATAATTTCTCTTTAACTCATCTGGACCTCAATTTTGGATATGTTAAATTGTTATGTGTCTATTTTCTAACCTCTTTGGTCCCATCAAATTTTGATAAGTATAACTCAAATTATTTAGGTTTTATCCCGGCCTACTCTAGGGCTGGCCAGAATCACACACCTAAAAGTAAAAATCTACTAAAAATTGAAAACTGGCTTAAATCATATGAAATTGGTCTCATATTAAAGCTAACAGGACAACCTTTCATTTAAGTTTCATTCCATTTGACTTAGTAGGGCTCGAGTTATATGCCTCAAAAGTTGACCTTCTTGAACTACCCTGTTTTGGCTCGGTTTAGACATAGAGCAACTGTAACACCTTACCAGACAAAGTACTATGCTTAAGTCATAATAATCTATCTGATAAGAGATTACGTGTAATACTGATTAAATTTCTCTTTTAAAGATTAGAATTAATTTCTCGCATAAGACTACACGATCTTATAACAAAATTTTCTCATGTGATGGCGGAATAAATACAAATCAATTCCAGAACTGTAAATAACTTAATATAAATAAAAATACAATAAGAACAGAATAATCAAGTAAAACAGCATCATAGATATGTATATAGATATCTGACTTCAAAGTTTGTCAAAAAGTACAAGGTGTCAAAATGAGGCCGCTAATACAAAATGATTCGGCCAGTATCTATGAACGGCACTTAAGTGGTCCCCATGACATTTCATGCATATCTACTAATATCTATCCATTCAACCATGACCCAAACTCGCCAAAAAGAGGTCATTCTATACACCTACTACCACCGTGATACCCACTATCTAACCAGAATCAAGAAGAGAAACCCATTCTCCATGGGTGCATCTGCGGAGGTGGCTGTGTCTTTGAGAGCGGAGGATGAGGAGGAACTCGCGCCTCGATGGGTCCTCCTCTGGTGTCGAGGCTAAAGCATCGGATGTGGTGGTGACGTGGAGGAGCCATAGGAGCAGAGGTTATCTGGTCATGTGGAGGAGGTGGGAGCGGATGGGCCATATGAAGTGGGATAGCAATGTATGGGACAAATGTGGGATCAAGCGTTGGAGTGCATCAAGTGCTGCGAAGTCCTCCTGAAGAAGAAATATAAACCGGGCCGCATCTACCGGATATATATATATAGAATCTAGAAAGGGTCGATGTGGATGTGCAACTCTGAAACTCAATAAATAGGACCCGGTCGCCGCTGCTCCATGGTGCGAGAATGGCGGAATATACAATAGGGTGAGAAATGAATATTTCTCAAGATGAAAATCCTAACTTCTATACATCACAGTGCCATTCCAGTTGTTTGATGTACAAGATTTTCAGATAGTACAAAGAAATGATAATATTTAACTTAAATACTCAATTGTAAAGCATACACCAAAACAAGCTCAATTTTAATTAACAGATATACTAATGTACTTAAACAGTAATCACAGTGGAACAATAGCATGTTATGAAAAAATACAGAGATCTAGAACAATTAATAGAAAGTATTACATTGTACATATGCATGTGCAATGAGAGGATGCATCTTATTCTTGGAGGCTTTTGCCTTTTATAACTTATTTCCATGCTTGGTCCGCTAGGAGTCATTGGCCATATACTCTGGGTAATAGTCAGCTTTTAAGACTCGAGCTGCTTCCTCTGAGATAGATGGCCAGGGTTTACTTTCCCGACTTTTCCACTGATCTATTCCCTTAATTTATTAGAGTGGCCCAAGTGATGTGGAATTCTTTATAATGTCATGAATTGAATGCACATTTAACTTGTCTCTTTACCTCTAAAGTATTCAAGTTGTCATGAATTTCATAACTTATGGGTTTCTTACCAAAATTTCGGCGGCATAACGGATCGAGTCCGCTTCCCCGTGAATAGTGCCAGACAATCAGTACAGTTGCACAACTAATAATTTCAGTATAAACTAGCAAATATGTATAAACACTTATAATATCATTCAACAATTGCAAATCAAGCATTTAGTAGGTTCCAGCTTGCTCTTCCTTGTTCTGCCCGAGTTTGGCATGCTCCAATTTTATTTCAATTCAACTTATTAAATTCTCATTTTTGGATATGTTGTAGCCTTATATGTCTACCTTCTAGTCTCTTTGGTCCCATCTCGTTTTGAATTATATAACTCTAGATATAAACATTTTATCTCAGCCTGTCCTGTTCTATCCAGAATGGGGTTCCTATAGAGTAAAATTCATTAAAAATCGAAAACTAGATGAAATCATGCGAATTTTATATCAAAATGAAGCTAACACAACAAGCTTTAAAATGAGTTAGGTTTCATGTCATTTGCCTAAAGGGATTTTGAGTTATGAGTCTCGAAACATTACCCTACTGGGCTGTCCTGTTCTAGTCCGGTTTAAACCTAAGCCAACTTCATTGATGTGCTGGGAACAAATGACAACGAATTAAATTCTGAAATTTTTATGGGATGTTCTCTCATGTTTTAGCTTTCAAAAATCTTTGGTTGCACTCAATTTGAGGTTGTATAGGGTGAGATACACCCCTCTCAACCTATGCTGCCCGGGTGAGAACCCAGATTTCTAGGTCTAACTTCAAAAATTCATAACTAATTCTATACTAACCCAATGATCTATTATGATATATTTATGGAAAGCCCTGAATGTCTAGTTTCATTTAAAAACAGTTTCATCAAATTTAAACGGTTGTAGGCGGAGCTGTATGCTCCGCCGTATGGACCGCCGAGGGAAATCCTATTCTACTTCTAGGTTTGTCTCCTCCTTTCAAGCTATTTGCCCCCAAATCCAAGCTTAATCACAACGCACATGCAAAATCAGTCATAAAACACCATCATCACTCTATAAAACATCAAAATCTCAGATCAAACATGCTCCTCATACAGCCCCAAATCAGAGAGAATAAAAAGAAGAAGTAGGATTTCCTACCTTGTCTTGAGTGGTTTAGGCTGATTTTGTGTCTTGGATGGTGGTGGCTTGGGATGAGGCTTGAAGATGGATGAGAATGGAGTAGAAATGAGAGCAAGGAGAAGAGAAAGAGAGAAGCTTCAGCTGCTGAAAGAGCTCGAAAATTCTGATGGAAAAAAGAGAGAAAGAAGTAGAGATATTTGACGCTACTTTGGGTGTTGATTGGTGGACCTAAAGTAGTCATAAAATCTGATTTGGCTTCCACCATCAAGGGCTGGTTTGGTGCCACTTGGGTGGGTTGGTTGGCTCAATCTTAGCCGTTGATTCTAGGGCACTCATAGAAAAAATTCTACTGGTTCGGTTCCGATAGTTGGAAATACCGAAATCCTACCGATCTCCTTTAAATCGGTAAATCGGTTTGAAATTATTCTGTGAAGTTTTCTATGCTCCTAATCTAATTCTATCTAGTCTAATCCATCTAAATCACACTTAATTTGACTTCGAGTAAATGTTTAATCAAGTTCTGATTAAACTCACTTATTTGATTAAAAACCGAATAATTCAGTTGTTAACGATAAATTTTTCGGTCGTTACAGCAACTTCTTCGGATCACTGGGAATAAAGGGGAGAGTAACAAACTCAGAATTTCTTTGTAGGATGTTCTCCTATGTATAAGCTTTCTAACAAAGTTAGTTTCACTCAATTTGGAGTTGTAGGGTGAGTTACACCCTTTTCAACTCACACTGCCCGGGTGAATGTCCTGATTCCTAGGTCAACCTTCAAAAATTCATATCTTTCTCAATATTAATCTAATGGCCTTATATCATATATGCATGGAAAGCCCTGAATGTCTAGTTTCATAGAAAAATAGTCTCATTGGATTTAATCGATTATAGGCGGAGCCGTACAC